>CM065597.1:7361672-7961672 GCA_033119425.1 Bufotes viridis
ACAACCTCTGGCGCGGCCATAACCGTCACGTCTACCGGTTCAGGCTGGATTATTTTTAGGATTTCGGTAAAGCAATAGTTAACCTTGTATACAATAACTCTGCGTACTGGATACAGCCGACAGATAGAAGCATTATATGCAAATGAAGCCCATCATCCGTGCCACCTGTGTAGGAGTAGGTCCCCTTGGAAATAGCTTCTCTCTAATGGCGGCCATTTCCCTCTTATGTTTGACCCCTGTTTGTTTCTTCTTCATTTCAAGTTTATAAATAGAAAGAAAAAGAGCTTGAAAAGGTTTTATTCTCCCGGAGACAACAATGGCGACAATTGTCACTGGGGGGGGGGGGGGCACGAAAAGTACTAGAAGCCATTACGTGTAATTTTTGTGTCTTCTCAGATGTATTGTCCTTGTGTTAAAGTGATTCACAGAAATATGGAACTTTTTTTTACATTTTTATTTTTTTGCGGCGGAACACAGTTTCATATCTATAATCCTGGTGTCTTCGTATGTGACCGATGGGCTTTTGCCCCCTCAGACGCCAGGGCCCCGGTGTGACTGCTGCCCCTGCACCCCTAGAGTTATGTCCCTAGACTGGAATTATTGGATGAACTGACAATGTGTTTTACTGACTATAATTGGAGAAAATGTAAATAATATCTTTCATTGATTCATTGTTGCAAGTTTGATGTAAACAATCTTAAAGGGGTTCTCCGGGATTTTAGTATTAATGACGTATGCTCAGGATCGATGGGGGGTCCAACACCTGGCACCCCTGCTGATCAACTGGTTGAAGAGAAGAAAAGAAGTTCGTGCACCGTGCGAGCGCTGCCTTCCCTTCAATGTTTACCCGATTGCCGACGACATCGCAGTGGCGATCAGTGTAATTACAAGAAGCCATCTCATTCACTCCTATACACCGGAATGGGGGTGTCAGACCCCCGCTGATCTGATATTGATGACCTACAAAACCCCTTTAAATTTGACAGAGAAGAAGGTAAAACTTGTAGATGCCATGGCCAGAGAGACCCCTCCGATTTAGATGTATCCCCTTAATGTATTTATATCGCTCATCGGGGATGATGAAAAGCAGAAGTGACAGGATGAGAATGTTTGGGGTGACCTTAGGGCATTCTCATGCTAGACAGAAGATGACCCAAGCTCAGCCAGAAGACATTTTCATACTGGACAATATGAGAATGACCTAAGCTATACAAGCTTAGTCTAACTTACTCAACCAAAGAGAGTCCCTCAGCTGAGGTTCACTTCAATTAGGGAAGCCAGAACATGCAATTGTGTGAGAGTTATGGCAGGTTTACGCAATACTCGGTCAAACACTCGTTCCTGACAATCTGCCTGTCTAAAGTTGCAGCCGATCACCCGATGAACGAGCGAAACGCTAAGGTGAAACTGTTGTTCGTGAAGGGTAGTAAATTATGTTTTCTGGGCAGCAGATAATGGTGTCTACACAGCACTCTGCTGCCCAGGAACAGTGCAGTTGCCTGAGGATGAGCGATCGAAATAGGGCTCGCTTGATCTCTTATTGTGGAGGTGGTCGCTGCAGGAAAGGAGGTGGAGGTGGTCGCTGCTGGAAAGAGAACACTTCCTTCCCAATAATTGGCTGCTCCTCTAACTTGGAAAACCTAAGGTCATTCTCACACTAAGGAGCCAGTTGCATGATCTGACTGGCTGCTCTGACGGGCATGAAGGTCAACTGGTGGTGACTCTGATTGGTTGAACATGCGAGACTATGCGTGAATAGCTTAGGTCAGTGATGGCTAACCTCTGGCACTCCAGCTGTGGTGAAACTACAACTCCCAGCATGCTCCATTCATTTCTATGGAGCTCTGAAAACAGCTAAGGAAGCGTGCATCTTGGGAGTTGTAGTTTTACCACAGCTGGAGTGCCGGAGGTTAGCCATCACAAGCTTAGGCCATTCTCATATTGTCCAACATGAGAATGACCTAAGGTCACCTTGAATGTTCTCATCATGCAGTTTTTTGCCATTCTCTCAGTCCCTGGATATATGTACAGATCTTGAGTAGTTTATCCACCACTGTTTGGATGGAAACGACTGAAAGTTGAGACTCCATTGAAGGGACTGCGCACAAGTTCAGGACACCCTCTCCGCTCGCAGATAGATGGTTTATGTTTCTTTAGAATATTCTGTCAATGGTTCCCTCGGTTCCTATTTCCAGGATAGGGTTTTTTCTCCTGTTATATTTGCGCAGCCCGGTAAACGACCGTCGCCATTGCACGGAATTGGCTTGTGCTCTTTGCTCTGATAATTGCTGAGTGTCCCGGCACTAAACATTATGTGTTTATTTGAAATGCAGTAAATTCCATTCAGCCCATTATGTATTACCGTTTGCAGAATACCGCTCGCTTCCTGCCGTGATAATTTGCAATATTTAAAATTAAGTTAAAAATGGCTCCCGCCGGCCTCTTCGGAGTATTTATAGATTCCTCTTTTTGACTACAGTACCTTTTTACGGCATGGGGGATTTTGTTTCGGAGATTGAATTATACGTTGCAGCCTCCTGGAGGCCCCACCAGTCTATTCTGTGAGTTCAGTGGAGAGCGAGGTGTCTGCGTTCAGTATCATTTCAGGTTTGAGATCCGCGTCCTCTTTATAGGATGTGATAATTCTTGTGACATCAAGGTCAATGGCTTTACCCTAGGAGAATCATGAAAAAGACCGAGCTGTCTTCTGCGGTTTATTCCGATAGCACATCAAAGCAAGAGAGCGCAGCACTGGAGGAACCGTGCACAGTAACACTTCCAGGGCTGGATTATAGCGGGGCAAAAGGGGCAAACCATTCACCACCGCTGATGTGTAGCGTCGCCTGAGAGATCAACATGGAGGAAAACCCAGGAAGTGTATATCTGATTGTTACATGGTCACTGTATGACGGCATTGTTTGAACCCCATGGCGGTGTTTTGGCACTGTTCTATACTATTGTATTACCAGGGCACTCTATGGTTGATGCCACATGACTATCGTTTGAGCCCTCTATCTATAGTGCTTTTATTTGGTCACTATATTGTGGTATTTCTTGAGCACCATACGGTCTAATTATTAGGACACTGTACTAAATGATCAGGGCGCTATGGGGGAGATTTATCATACCACTTTAAATACCATTGTGACCTTCTTAGTCACCACTAGATAGTTTTTTTTTACTCTGCCCTCGCTAGTTTCTGAAGAGGGGCCCCGCCATATCCATCATTATTTACACCAGAAACAAGCGTAAATAATGAGTGAAATATACAACAGCCTCGGGTCGGGGTAGATCTCAGTCTGGCCCACAGACTGCCGGAGGAGGCAGGTAATTTACGACGAGGCCCCGTCAGTAGCACACGCCGGTCCTGATAAATCATGGCCTATAGGTTTGTATTTATGGCTCACCATGTGCCTCCATTATTGGAGCGCTCTGTAGGGCTATTTGGGCAGCGTGCGGTGGCATTTGTTGAGCAGTATAGTAGATTAGGCACTGTATTGTATTACCATGTGATTTAGAGTATATCTCATTATATGGCCACTATATGACGGTATCGATTGCACGGCATGACATTATTTTGGCATTGAATACTGTAGGAGCATGATTGGTACCATTATCTGGATACTGTATTATTATGTAACCAGAGTACTATATGACTGTATTTATTAAGGAATACATGACTCTATAATCTGAGAACTCTGACACTTTTTGGCCACTATATGGTAACATTATGTGGGCACTGTATGGTGATATTACCTGGGCACTGTATGGTGATATTACTAGAGTACTGTATAGTGATATTATGTGTGCACTGTATGGTAATATTGTATGTGCACAGTATGGAGATATTACCTGGGCACTGTATGGTGATATTACCTGGGCACTGTATGGTGATATTATGTGGGCACTGTATGGTGATATTACTTGGGCACTGTATGGAGATATTATGTGGGCACTGTATGGTGATATGTGGGCACTGTTTGGAGATATTATGTGGGCACTGTGTGGTGGTGTTACCTGGGCACTGTATGGTGATATTAATTGGGTACTGTATAGTTATATTACTTGGGTACTGTATGGTGATAATACCCAGGCACTGTATGGTGATATTATGTGGGCACTGTATGGTGATATTACCTGGGCACTGTATGGTGATATTACCCAGTCACTGTATGGTGATATTACCTGGGCACTGTATGGTGATATTATGTGGGCACTGTATGGTGATATTACCTGGGCACTGTATGGTGATATTACCCAGTCACTGTATGGTGATATTACCTGGGCACTGTATGGTGATATTATGTGGGCACTGTATGGTGATATTACCTGGGCACTGTATGGTGATATTACCCAGTCACTGTATGGTGATATTACCTGGGCACTGTATGGTGATATTATGTGGGCACTGTATGGTGATATTATGTGGGCACTGTATGGTGATATTATGTGGGCACTGTATGGCTCTGTTATTTAGCACTATATGATGGTATTTGGCAGGTGGTATTATTTCAGTATTTCTGGACTGTATGGAAGTGATACTCGTCCCTGTTTATTCGGTTGCCTGAGCCTACTCTCCTTTTCGGTTCTTTTTGCAGGTAAACCCCACACTATCAATAGACCTGATGAGGGTGACCGTTTGGAAAAGCGCAGCTTGGTAGCTCACGTGATAAGTCACAGCACAATTTAACATTACGACAAATCTACACATGCAGCAGATCTGAGTTTGTCATTGACACTTCTCATGGTGATATGATTTACGACTCTGCCAGTAGACTCTGTGTGTTGGCGTTAGTTAAGCACAGTATGGCAGTTGTAATTGGGCACTATATTGTGGTGTTACCGGGACACTGTATGGCGGTATTTTATGGGTGTACACTGTGTGTTGGCGTTAGTTAAGCACAGTATGGCAGTTGTAATTGGACACTGTATGGTGGTATTACCTGGGTGTACACTGTGTGTTGGCATTGATTGAGCACAGTATGGCAGTAGTAATTGGGCACTGTTTTGTGGTGTTACCGGGACACTGTGTGGTGGTATTACCTGGGTGTACACTGTGTGTTGGCGTTGGTTTAGCACAGTATGGCAGAAGTAATATGCACTGTACTGTGGTGTTACCGGGACACTGTGTGGTGGTATTACCTGGGTGTACACTGTGTGTTGGCGTTGATTGAGCACAGTATGGCAGTAGTAATTGGGCACTGTACTGTGGTGTTACCGGGACACTGTGTGGTGGTATTACCTGGGTGTACACTGTGTGTTGGCGTTGGTTGAGCACAGTATGGCAGTAGTAATTGGGCACTGTATTGTGGTGTTACCGGGACACTGTATGGCGGTATTATATGGGTGTACACTGTGTGTTGGCGTTGATTGAGCACAGTATGGCAGTAGTAATTGGGCACTGTACTGTGGTGTTACCGGGACACTGTGTGGTGGTATTACCTGGGTGTACACTGTGTTGGCGTTGGTTGAGCACAGTATGGCAGTAGTAATTGGGCACTGTACTGTGGTGTTACCGGGACACTGTGTGGTTGATCTCAGTTCAGATCTCAGCTCTGCTAGGTTTGGATGCCTGGAGCCTGGCAGCAATGTGCATTGCGTCTAGTGTTGGCGCGTAGGGTCTTCCAGGACTTGTTTTTTGGTCAGCTGGTTGTTTTCACAAGCAAAGGGAGCTATAAATGAATGGCATTAGTATTCATCCCAGCAGCACGCGGTTTAACCACCGAAGACGTCCTGTGAAATATGAGGCTTTTTAACATCGCTTAGCTTTTTTTTTTCCGCTGGCTGCCCGAAGAGGCACCTGAATCTCCAGCCTCGGTGTCGGTGCCTCGATGAAGGGTGCTCAGAGGTCATTCATAACGACGGTGCAACTTTGACGAATGTGATACATTGTAACATGCGGGGGAAAACAACACTTGGTATTCTGCCCAAGGCCCTGCCATTCCGAAGCAGAATGTGCTTTGGCTCTTAAGTGATTTTGCTCCGCTCTACACTTTTAATAAATTTGCTCGCGAGTCGTCGAGCTCGCTCCAGCCCCAGATAACAAAAAGAGAATAAAGTGTCACCGGCTCCGTCCAGCTGATTATAATAGAATCTGCCGCAGAGGTCAATGAGGGCCCTTTAAGGCTTTTGCTGTTGATTGAAGCTTCTTTCTGAGCTCGTGACGGGGTCTCCGGTGTCACTGACGTTGTGCGTTGTCACTTTTCTGCAGATATTTGGCTTTTTAGGCCCTTCGTGAGCCTTACTCTTCATTAACAGTATAATTACTGAGATTGCTGGCTGGCTTATGTGACTAAATCCATCCAGAGTTTTAATCCTAGATTAAAAGGAGTCTGTCAGCAGTATTGCCCAGGCAGGGGAGAACAGGACACACATACCCTTTGTGGAGCTTTTCTCTCCAAGAGTAGTGTGAGTATGAAGTTTTATTCTGCTAGGTTCTGCTCCTGTAAGTGCACAAGGCGGAGCTGCACAGTGAAGTGCTCTCTGCCTTGATCTGCCTCACGACCCCTCCCCTCTGCTCTGAGTGACAGATGTCGGGGTCTCCTGGTTGGATGTTACAGCTGTCCGTTATAACAGGGGAGGGGCTGTGAGGAAGATCAATGCAGAGAGCACTTCACAGTGAAGCTCTGGACACTTGCAGGAGCAGAACCTGGCAGAATAAAACTTCATACTTCCACTACTGCAGGTTAGAAAAGCTCACAAAACTTATGTTTGTCCTGCTCTCTATAGCCCCTACCTAGTGCTGTCAGCAGATGTGCATGGTCAGTACTGCTGACAGGCTCCCTCTAATGCATCCAGATCACTGACTCCAGCAGTGACTGTTGGTAGTTCTGATTCTCTGGCACCAAAAATCTGATCATCCGGAAACTTACAAGACAAGAAAGGAAGTGGGAACCCGATGTATTGTTATAAAGTTCCGTAGCATTAGATGTACTGCTGTGTCCTAATAGGGTTAGATACCCCCGACAAACCTTTCATTATAGGCTTAGATACACTAGTTCAGCAGTATGTGATTAGAAAATGCTGACTGAGCCAGTATCACACATGCGAGGCTTAGATACAGCAGTTCAGTAGCACAGAATCACACGTGAGAGACAAAAGGTATATTCACATTGTAAAAATACAAAAAAAGAAAAATTCAACACATATTTTGCATGGCATTCTGTTGCAGTTTTGCAGGGCGCTTGTCCATGTGCGGATGCCCACCGCGGCTTCTGTGCGGTTTCATCGTGGAAATCCTGCCAAGGAGCCTCACGCTCACATATTAGAAACGGTAGGAAGAAGAAGAAAAATCTAACCTCAGCATCATGTAAACTGCAGCACGGGTTTCCCATTAAAACAATAAGAGGCAAATACTACACAGAATACGGCACGGAAAACGCACCGAAATCTGCATGTAATACATAGTATATACAGCAGTGTACTGATATGTGAGGTATGAGGTATAATAGATGCAGTATGTATAGATATATAGTATATACAGCAGTGTACTGATATGTGAGGTATGAGGTATAATAGATGCAGTGTGTATAGATATATAGTATATACAGCAGTGTACTGATATGTGAGGTATGAGGTATAATAGATGCAGTGTGTACAGATATATAGTATATACAGCAGTGTACTGATATGTGAGGTACGAGGTATAATAGATGCAGGGTGTACAGATATATAGTATATACAGCAGTGTACAGATATGTGAGGTACGAGGTATAATAGATGCAGTGTGTACATATATATAGTATATACAGCAGTGTACTGATATACGAGGTATGAGGTATAATAGATTTAGTGTGTACAGATATATAGTATATACAGCAGTGTACTGATATGTGAGGTATGAGGTATAATAGATGCAGTGTGTACAGATATATAGTATATACAGCAGTGTACTGATATACGAGGTATGAGGTATAATAGATTTAGTGTGTACAGATATATAGTATATACAGCAGTGTACTGATATGTGAGGTATGAGGTATAATAGATGCAGTGTGTACAGATATATAGTATATACAGCAGTGTACTGATATACGAGGTATGAGGTATAATAGATTTAGTGTGTACAGATATATAGTATATACAGCAGTGTACTGATATGTGAGGTACGAGGTATAGTAGATGCAGTGTGTACAGATATATAGTATATACAGCAGTGTACTGATATGTGAGGTACAAGGTATAGTAGATGCAGTGTGTACAGGTATATAGTATATACAGCAGTGTACTGATATGTGAGGTACGAGGTATAGTAGATGCAGTGTGTACAGATATATAGTATATACAGCAGTGTACTGATATGTGAGGTATGAGGTATAATAGATGCAGTGTACAGATATATAGTATATACAGCAGTGTACTGATATGTGAGGTACGAGGTATAATAGATGCAGTGTATACAGATATATAGTATATACAGCAGTGTACTGATATGTGAGGTATGAGGTATAATAGATGCAGTGTATACAGATATACAGTATATACAGCAGTGTACTGATATATGAGGTATGAGGTATAATAGATGCAGTGTGTACAGATATATAGTATATACAGCAGTGTACTGATATGTGAGGTATGAGGTATAATAGATGCAGTGTGTACAGATATATAGTATATACAGCAGTGTACTGATATGTGAGGTATGAGGTATAATATATGCAGTGTGTACAGGTATATAGTATATACAGCAGTGTACTGATATGTGAGGTATGAGGTATAATAGATGCAGTGTGCACAGATATATAGTATATACAGCAGTGTACTGATATGTGAGGTATGAGGTATAATAGATGCAGTGTGTACAGATATATAGTATATACAGCAGTGTACTGATATGTGAGGTATGAGGTATAATAGATGCAGTGTGTACAGATATATAGTATATACAGCAGTGTACTGATATGTGAGGTATGAGGTATAATATATGCAGTGTGTACAGGTATATAGTATATACAGCAGTGTACTGATATGTGAGGTACAAGCTGTAATTTGTACCTCATACCTCACATATCAGTACACTGCTGTATATACTGGGTAGAATAAGGGGCTATGAATAGGGCCCAATTTAGATTCTTGCTGTGGGGCCCAGTGATTTCTTTGTACTCCTCTGCACATATGTCATGAGTCTGACCTATGATATGCTTAGATACACATGTATTTCACCCAGTATTATACATGATTGGCTTAGATACAGTGATCTTTTAGAAATAGCGGTTTCATGTGGGGGGGGATCCTAACTTAACCCCTCGGGATCCGTGCAGCACAGCAGCTGCTCTCACAGGGTTGTATATGTAACTTATAATGGGAGTGAGAGTAAATGACTCACATCTGTTCCAAGTGCCGCAGTTCGATTCGGTTCATACATATGAATTAAAGAAATGCTGAGAAAAACCTCTAATCGCTTCTTTCACAAAGGCCCGGTTGCTGAGGCTGAAACTTGCGACTTTGGCAGATAAACACATATTACTCGGGAAACCTTGACATTATGGTGTCTGAATTGTCATTGGTTCCAGAGTTTAATTATCTCTATTCTTCCTGCACAATCCCAGAACGGCTGAGCGAGGACGCAGAGCGCTGTGAATTACAATCCGAGGTTTGATACATTGTAACCTGTGGCTGGAAATGTATCGCACCCCCACAATGCAACAATAAGTCTAGGGCTTCACGACGACATGTGGCGCGCGACACATAGGGCACAACTACACGACGACAGGTGACGCGCGACACATAGGGCATGACGACATGTGACGCGTGACACAGAGGGCACAACTACACGACGACAGGTGACGCGCGACACATAAGGCACGACGACATGTGACGCGTGACACAGAGGGCACAACTACACAACGACAGGTGACGCGCAACACATAGGGCACAACTACACGACTACAGGTGACGCGCAACACATATGGCACAACTACACGACGACAGGTGACGCGTAACACATAGGGCACGACGACATGTGACGCGCGACACATAGGGCACAACTACACGACGACAGGTGACACGTGACACATAGGGCACAACTACACTGCAACAGGTGACACGCAACACATAGGGCACAACTACACGACGACATGTGACGCGCAGCACATAGGGCACAACTACACAACGACATGTGACGCGAGACACATAGGGCACAACTACACTGCAACAGGTGACTCGCAACACATTGAGCACAACTACACGACGACATGTGACGCGTGACACATAGGGCACAACTACACAACGACAGGTGACGCGTGACACATAGGGCACAACGACCGGTGACGCGCAACACATAGGGCACAACGACATGTGACGCGCGACACATAGGGCACAACTACACTGCAACAGGTGACACGCAACACATTGGTCACAACTACACGACGACATGTGACGCGTGACACATAGGGCACAACTACACAACAACATGTGACGCGTGACACATGGGGCACAACTACACAAGGACAGGTGATGCGCGACACATAGGGCACAACTACACAACGACATGTGGCATATAGGGCATAACTACACGACGACAGGTGACGCGTGACACATAGTATCCCCGGGCTTAGATACGTACACGTGTCACACATTATGTCTGCCCTGGAGGTGACAATAACTTTAATAAACAAAAGGGATGAGAAGCGTCTCCTTGTTTTTAGCAGATAATTACATTGTATAACAATTTTATTCATATTTAGCGCTTATTATACCAATAATGAACCGTCGGAGCACCACGCCCATGGGACGCTGCAGGATAGCCGGACCGGTTACATGGCGGATGGCGTCAGAGATGATTGCGCTGATCCCGGGCTTGTGGGGTTAATATTGAGCCCAGGCGGCGGGCCGCTCCACGGGATCGGCACTGGCTCTTCTGCCGGCATCCTGGGTACACCGCCCTCCTCGGCCTGGGCTCTCAGGCCCGTGTTCAGCCTCATCTGCGTGGAGTTTCTGTTGTAGCCTCCGGCGTTCAGCCATTTTTTGTAGTACGTCTCTAGATCTTCAAGCCTGCCCCATATTCAGTCCCTTTCATGTCCGTGAGCCTGGGGCGGACGATCCCGCGGTGGTTTGTCAGCACAGACATTGCATACATTAGCCGCACACTTTTTAGCTTTTTTACATTTCCCTGGTGATTGCTGGCACCCGGAGCTCTGCCGCCGACACCCAGGGATCATATACATCTCCTGCCCATATTGTAATTGCTCCGCAGTGGAGAGACACATTTCTATACGCAATTTGCTTTCAATTACAGAAGAAAGGACAGAATTTTACATCTGAGGTTCACAGAAGAATTGATTTAATATTAAAAGAAAACCAGAGTGGAGAGAAGATCCCCCCCCCCTACATAGAGAAAGAAGGATTATATTTCCTATGGAAATGTGAGGATACAGCGAAAAACACTGAATTATTATCTCTGGGGTCTGCAGGGCTGAACCGTATGAGATAGGAAGTCAGGGATCTGATGGGATAGGTCAGGGATCTGATGGGATAGGTCAGGGATCTGATGGGATAGGTCAGGGATCTGATGTGATAGGTCAGGGATCTGATGTGATAAGTCAGGGATCTGATGTGATAAGACAGGGATCTGATGTGATAGGTCAGGAATCTGATGTGATAGGTCAGGGATCTGATGTGATAGGTCAGGGATCTGATGTGATAGGTCAGGGATCTGATGTGATAGGTCAGGGATCTGATGTGATAAGTCAGGGATCTGATGTGATAAGTCAGGGATCTGATGTGATAGGTCAGGAATCTGATGTGATAGGTCAGGGATCTGATGTGATAGGTCAGGGATCTGATGTGATAGGTCAGGGATCTGATGTGATAGGTCAGGGATTTGATTTATAGGTCAGGGATCTGATGTGATAGGTCAGGCACCTGTTGTAATAGGTCAGGGATCTGATGGGATAGGTCAGGGATCTGATGTGATAGGTCAGGAATCTGATGTGATGGGTCAGGGATCTGATGTGATAGGTCAGGGATCTGATGTGATAGGTCAGGGATCTGATGTGATAGGTCAGGGATCTGATGTGATAGGTCAGGCACCTGTTGTAATAGGTCAGGGATCTGATGTAATAGATCAGGGATGTGATGTAATAAATCAGGGATCTGATGTAATGGGTCAGGGATCTGATGTAATACATCATGGATCTGATGTAATGGGTCAGGGATCTGATGTAATGGGTCAGGGATCTGGTGTAATAAGTCATGGATCTGATTTAATAAGTCAGGGATCTGATGTGATAGGTCAGAGATCTGATGTGTTAGGTCAGGGATCTGATGTGTTAGGTCAGGGATCTGATGTAATAAGTCATGGATCTGATGTAATGGGTCAGGGATCTGATGTGATAGGTCAGGGATCTGATGTGATAGGTCAGGGATCTGATGTGATAGGTCAGGGATCTGATGTGTTAGGTCAGGGATCTGATGTGTTAGGTCAGGGATCTGATGTGTTAGGTCAGGGATCTGATGTAATAAGTCATGGATCTGATGTAATGGGTCAGGGATCTGATGTGATAGGTCAGGGATCTGATGTGTTAGGTCAGGGATCTGATGTAATAAGTCATGGATCTGATGTAATAAGTCATGGATCTGATGTAATGGGTCAGGGATCTGAAATAATAGGTCAGGGAACTGATGTAATAAGTCAGGGATGCAATGTGATAGGTTAGGGATGTGATGTAATACGTCAGGGATCTAATGTAATGGGTCAGGGATCGGATGTAATAAGTCAGGGATCTGCTGTAATAGGTCATCTGATGTAATAAGTCAGGAAACTGAAGTAGTAAGTCAGGGATCTGATATAATAGGTCAGGGATCTGATGTAATAGGTCAGTGATTTGATGTAATAAGTCAGGTATCTGATGTAATAGGTCAGGGATCTGATGTAATAATTCAGAGATCTGTTAATAGGTAAGGGATCATATGTAATAGGTCAGGGATGTGATGTAATAAGTCAGGCATCTGATGTAATAAGTCAGGGATGTGATCTAATGGGTCAGGGATCTGATGGGATAGGTCAGGTATCTGATGTAATAGGTCAGGGATCTGTTAATAGGTCAGGGATCTAATGTGATAGGTCAGGGATCTGATGTAATAGGTCAGGGATCTGATGTAATAGGTCAGGGATCTGATGTAATAAGTCAGGGATCTGGCAATAGGTAAGGGATCATATGTAATAGGTCAGGGATCTGATGTAATAGGTCAGGGATGTGATGTAATAAGTCATGGATCTGATGTAATGGGTCAGGGATCTGATGTGATAGGTCAGGGATCTGATGTGATAGGTCAGGGATCTGATGTGATAGGTCAGGGATCTGATGTGATAGGTCAGGGATCTGATGTGATAGGTCAGGGTACTGATGTAATAAGTCAGGGATCTGATGTGATAGGTCAGGGATCTGATTTAATAAGTCAGGGATGTGATGTAATGGGTCAGGGATCTGATGTGATAGGCCAGAGATCTGATGTGATAGGTCAGGGATCTGATGGAATAGGCCTAGGATCGGTGACAATAAGTCAGTGTTGGTGCTATGAGATACTAAGCCAGTGCTATAAAGTAATGGGGCGATAGGATAATTAGTTTTAGTCAATTAGACGTTGTCTCTGAAATACTGTAATAATCTGATGTGACAGTTATGGCCTAATTAATAGTATGAGATAATAAGTCAGTGCTAAAGGATACATTGGTGTCATGAGATAATAAGCCAGTGCCAGGATATAATAGGTCAGTACAGTCAGACAGAAGGTCTTGACTATGACATAATAGATCTGGGATATAATATCCGTGCGCTGTATAGGTAAGTGCAATGAGATAATAAGGCGAAACATGCTACTGCTACGAGATGGTAAGTGCAGGAAGGTGATAAGGAGCGGTGTTATTACAGCACATAACGGGCATGCTATAGAACATGGGTAAGTCCTGTGAGATAATAAGCCAGTGACAAAAGATCTTTATTATCAGATAATAGATCTACGTTATGTCATAATAGGAACATGAAGATAAAAAGTGCTGCAAGATGATCACTCACGGCCACAGGGCACAATGAAAGGTCTGAGCCGGGAGATAATAACCCAGTGCTGAGAGATAATAACCCAGTGCTGAGAGATAGTAACCCAGTGCTGAGAGATAATAACCCAGTGCTGAGAGATAATAACCCAGTGCTGAGAGATAATAACCCAGTGCTGAGAGATAATAACCCAGTGCTGAGAGATAATAACCCAGTGCTGAGAGATAATAACCCAGTGCTGAGAGATAGTAACCCAGTGCTGAGAGATAATAACCCAGTGCTGAGAGATAGTAACCCAGTGCTGAGAGATAATAACCCAGTGCTGAGAGATAGTAACCCAGTGCTGAGAGATAATAACCCAGTGCTGAGAGATAATAACCCAGTGCCTCACTCTGTAATAGCCTAGGTTAATTTATTTCTAATTCTACATATTCACATGCTCAGAAATGTACAACTCTCATCTGCCCTACTACTACTCCAGTCAGGCTTGACAGTCGGAAGCACATGGTGATCTGATACTACCACGTGGCGCTTGGTGGGAGGAGCCAGTCAGCGCCCTGCGTATCTGGCCTATAATTGGGGTGTTCTAGCATGCGGCCTCTGGTCTGATGTTCAGGTCAGGGCCATCCATGAGAAGAAGTCTTCTGTCTGTAGGGGTTTAGATGATGACTTTGTGCTGCTGAACGCAGACTAGAAGCCGTAGCCGCTGTGCAGCGTGCGGAGGTCGTGATGTAATAGCGAGGCGTGTTGCTGCAGTGCTCGGCTATTTATAAGTCAGGGGTCCCCTGTGTACGAAATCCACCAAGACCTCTGCGAATCCGCTGCCGGGTAATGTGTCTCATGCTGTCCTGAAGGAAGCAAGACAAATAATATGGTAGATAGCGGGGGCGTGACCAAACCACATGATGCCCTAAATAAGGTGCAAGACTTTTTCCTGCCCGGAATCCCTGATTATATAACTTATGAAAAATTCCATTCTGCCAGGTTTTTGATGAGGGTCAGTGTGTCCCCCTTCCTATAGGTGGTATAAACATGGCCTCCTGAACACAGAAAGAGCGGTGCAACCCACTGGTCGAGCCACCATTCTGTCCTATACTGACGTGTTCACACTGAGTTAGATGAGGTGCTGGAGAGGACTTATCATGAATAAGGATAATTATATTTAGGGTTTCAACAGTTGATCCTGCTTGTTCAGTGTCTGCATAGAGCTAGTGCTTCTGAATAACACCACTGTGCACCTAATGTATGAATAAACTACTACCCCTCCCCCATTATAGGAGCTCAGAGAACACCTAAGGGGAACTGTGTACTGTTTTCAATTAGAACTAGCAGAATAGTGAGTGCAGCTCTGGAGCATGATGCAGGATGTAACTCAGGATCAGTACAGGATAAGTAATGTATGTACACAGTGACTGCACCAGCAGAATAGTGAGTGCAGCTCTGGAGTATAATACAGGATGTAACTCAGGATCAGTACAGGATATGTAATGTATGTAGACAGTGACTGCACCAGCAGAATAGTGAGAGCAGCTCTGGAGTATAATACAGGATGTAACTCAGGATCAGTACAGGATAAGTAATGTATGTAGACAGTGACTGCACCAGCAGAATAGTGAGAGCAGCTCTGGGGTATAATACAGGATGTAACTCAGGATCACTACAGGATAAGTAATGTATGTAGACAGTGACTGCACCAGCAGAATAGTGAGTGCCGCTCTGGAGTATAATACAGGATGTAACTCAGGATCAGTACAGGATAAGTAATGTATGTACACAGTGACTGCACCAGCAGAATAGTGAGTGCAGCTCTGGAGTATAATACAGGATGTAACTTAGGATCAGTACAGGATTAGTAATGTATGTAGACAGTGACTGCACCAGCAGAATAGTGAGTGCAGCTCTGGAGTATAATACAGGATGTAACTCAGGATCAGTACAGGATAAGTAATGTATGTACACAGTGACTGCACCAGCAGAAAAGTGTGTGCAGCTCTGGTGTATTATTGTCACGGTATGGAGTGGGTAATACACTCCACACCGAACACAGGAGGGAGGGGGGAAAGGTACTAGGCCTGGAAACTAGGGAAAAAGTCACCACCTGGTAAGTCTCTAAACCGACCCCCGACTGCTAACAGTATGAACAGACCTCGATGGTAGGAGTGTCCATACGCTGGAGCCTAAGGCCCTGTCTGACCCTACAGGTCCCTGGAAACAGAGTCAGGACAATAGATGACCTGTTCAGTCCCAGCTAAAGCAACAGGGATCCCCTCTGGCCTAATACCAAAAGGGAAGGAAAAACCACAAACAAACAATAGGAAGAAATGACACTTAACCCTGGAGTATGCGGATGAGCATGACCTCAGAGGAGAACCAACACCAGCGCTTCCGCAGCCAAAAGGACCTATCAACTGCATAGCCTGATGGGTGAGGCCAGACTAAATAATCGACACCTGAGACGAGAGATGTGGTCATGACTAGCAACAACATTGCACAAAGTGAAACCAAAGGGACTGTCAGATAACATCAAGTGCAGCCAGTCTCTTAGATCTTCTGACCCCTGACACTGGAGGGACCGTGACAATAATACCGGACCAATAATCGATTTACATAGTGGCTCAGAAGTGCGGATACTGTATGCTTTATAGTTTTGTAGGTTGACCATACACGTAGAACTAGTTTACCATGTGCAGTACAGGGATATACTATACGGTATATGTACAGGAATAGCGGGTTTATATTTCCCGTATGATCGGTAGATTGTTTTCTGCAGAGTGTCTTTCTCAGGAGTTTTTCCTCTGCAGACGGATTGTTCAGCAGGAGCTCTCATCTCTCTAATATTTGCTGGAATTCTTGGCATCACCCCTGAACTCATTGTCAAACTCAACTTGTGCTGTTCTTTTCCTGCGAAGCTTTCACTTCTTATTTCCGCTGCCGAGCTGATATTGTCATCTGATTATACAGCGCTGCAGAGAAGACTGGCTCCGTATACCGCCTGCAATGTAATGGAGAGACTGAGCCCGAACATACCGGACACTGGGAGGGAGAGGGGAACGACACTGACACTCGGGGTACAGGGTAATGACACTGACACTCGGGGTACAGGATAATGACAATGACACTCGGGGTACAGGATAATGACACTGACACTTGGGGTACAGGATAATGACACTGACACTTGGGGTACAGGATAATGACACTGACACTTGGGGTACAGGATAATGACACTGACACTCGGGGTACAGAATAATGACACTGACACTTGGGGTACAGGATAATGACACTGACACTTGGGGTACAGGATAATGACACTTGGGGTACAGGATAATGACACTGACACTCGGAGTACAGGATAATGACACTGACACTCGGGGTACAGGATAATGACACTGACACTTGGGGTACAGGATAATGACACTGACACTTGGGGTACAGAATAATGACACTGACACTCGGGGTACATAATAATGACACTGACACTTGGGGTACAGGATAATGACACTGACACTTGGGGTACAGGATAATGACACTTGGGGTACAGGATAATGACACTGACACTTGGGGTGCAGGGTAATGACACTGACACTCGGGGTACAGGATAATGACACTGACACTTGGGGTACAGGATGATGACACTGACACTCGGGGTACAGGATAATTACACTGACACTTGGGGTACAGGATAATGACACTGACACTCGGGGTACAGGATAATGACACTGACACTCGGGGTACAGGATAATGACACTGACACTCGGGGTGCAGGATAATGACACTGACACTTGGGGTACAGGATGATGACACTGACACTCGGGGTACAGGATAATTACACTGACACTTGGGGTACAGGATAATGACACTGACACTCGGGGTACAGGATGATGACACTGGCACTCGGGGTACAGGATAATGACACTGGCACTCGGGGTACAGGATAATGACGCTGACACTTGGGGTACAGGATAATGACACTGACACTCGGGGTGCAGGATAATGACACTGACACTCGGGGTACAGGATAATGACGCTAACACTTGGGGTACAGGATAATGACACTGACACTTGGGGTACAGGATAATGACACTGACACTTGGGGTACAGGATAATGACACTGACACTTGGGGTATAGGATAATGACACTGGCACTCGGGGTACAGGATAATGACACTGACACTCGGGGTACAGGATAGTGACACTGACACTTGGGGTACAGGACAATGACACTGACACTTGGGGTACCGGATAATGACACTGACACTCGGGGTACAGGATAATGACACTGACACTTGGGGTACAGGATAATGACACTGACACTTGGGGTACATGATAATGACACTGACACTTGGGGTACAGGATAATTACACAGACACTTGGGGTGCAGAATAATGACACTCGGGGTACAGGATAATGACACTGACACTTGGGGTACAGGATAATGACACTGACACTTGGGGTACAGGATAATGACACTGACACTTGGGGTACAGGATAATAACACACTGACACTTGGGGTACAGGATAATGACACTGACACTTGGGGTATAGGATAATGACACTGACACTTGGGGTACAGGATAATGACACTGACACTTGGGGTACAGGATAATAACACTGACACTTGGGGTACAGGATAATGACACTGACACTTGGGGTACAGGATAATGATTCCCCCCTTTGGGGTGACAGAACAGTGACCCTGACTGTTTGATGCCTGTAGTTGTTGACTTCCCCTTTAAGAATCGGCATCTTCCTTCAGATTCCCATATTTCTTGTCTTCCGTTAATCCCCTTGTTTTCCTGGAGCCGTGTCACTGAGCGCCACAATAAGCTTATTAAGAATTCATGATTGTATCGGGCTGTATCTCGGAGGATTATTCTGTCCTATTTTACAGCTGGGGAGAACAGCCGAGCCGCGCAGATTGTCTTTCCTGAAAGTAAATCAGAGACATGCAGCAGATCTATTTACCCCGAGCTTCGCGGCGCTCGCCGAGCCTTTTATGATGTCATCAGTCCGTAAAGTATCGAGATTTTATTCCCAGACCGATAAAGCTTTTATGACTTTCAAGTAACAAGTTCATTATGTGGGGAGGAGATCAATAATATTCGACACGCCATTACCCGGCCGGAACCGGAGAGAAGGTTCCGGATCACCTGTCACCGCAGAACTCCAGAGAATCCGCAAAGAAATGAAAACCGGTTCTCATTGTTGTAGTGTAAAATTCCGCATATCTGGTCAGGCCGTCCTACACTGAGGCCTTAAAGGGTAGTTCCACTTACTCTAGTGTATGTAGACAGTAAGTGACAAATTCAGCTCTGCTACATCTACTGAATGTACATTGGAACAAGCAGAGGCTTATTGTGTACTGGTCAGCGCTGCAGTCCATGAATACACGGATATCTTCTGCAATGTTCTAGTAGCCTTTGTGTTTTCTCAATAACATGCTTGTTTCCATTGTTATCTAATATTTCTAACAGCTGTGGGTTTGTTACAATTGTTTGTAAAGTTTGGACCTCCCATTGATACATTGTGCCCACACTGATACATTGTAACAGAACAGGAAGACACTTGCACTGCAGACCTGTTTAGCTCGCAGAGGATAGTGTAAATCTGCGCCTAAACCAAGGGTTGAAAATGGTAAATGAGAAGGGCCACCAACACCCCCCTTCCCCGTCCACACCGAGCCCACTTTTTGACCTTTGCGCCGCAATCTGCGCCAGAAATACACCTAATATACTGTAGACATATTTCTGGTTAGTAAATGACCCCCAAAGTCTATTAGAAAGTCCTGAAGATTTTTCATTGCTCATTTCTATAGACATGCCGCCTTCCAGCTGTTATAAAACTACAACTCCCACAATGCCCTGCTGTAGGCTGATAGCTGTAGGCAGTTTGGGCATGCTGGGAGTTGTAGTTTTGCAGCAGCTGGAGGGCCGCAGGTTGAGCATGCCAGGTTTAAGGCATCAACAGGAAAACCTACCTCCTAAATCAGGGAGTCCTTGCTCCCGAGCCGTTCACCTCCCACATCCTTGTGGACGGAGGAGGAGGAACTTTCTGTATCGTTTTTCCTGCGCTAGAAGACGGGCCATAAAAATAAATGATTCCTCCCGGCTCAGTACAGTGGCAGTGAGAAAACCTCACTGTGGGGACGCAGTGTAGCACAGGAGGTGACGGCGCAGGCACATGGCCCTGACGGCGTCTCTGACAATCCACGCCATTCCCGGGAAAACTCGGACTTGTTTGTGGTCAGCCGGAAAATATCACATACAATTAATAAAATGCAGGTTATGTAACGATCCCCGGAAGGATTTAGATCTCCTCAGAATGCCGGCAATCAATACCAGTAATGTTTACAGATAACACCCGCTGCCAAGACAAATGGAAGACGCGCCGCCAAAGACGGCAATTATTTATTGACTTCATTTGTAGCCGGCCAATGAGACGGTCCGGGCTGGACGAAGTACTTCTGCAAGAATGATGCCTTCTTCTCGCAGACGACGCGTTCTCACCTTTCCCCATGGCGGAGCAAGGACGGCGCCTTTAATTATTTGCTTTTATCGTGTAAAAAGAAAGTATTTACCTGTTATTATAATCACCGATGCCGGGCTAAGATTTCCCTCAGGATGCATTCATTCCTTATTGCGAGAATTTGCTGTGGTTTTCCCAGGATAACCGTAAAATACTTATCGAAATTTTGTATCTTCCTCTTATTATGACATTTCTTTGCTAGCAAAATATATTTTTGGTTAGTTTCCAGTTATATTTGGTTATATAAATATTTTGGATTGAGTTTAATGGGGTGCCCTAGATTTTACTATTGATGAGATGACCTCTCCTTAGATCGGAGGGGGTCTGACTCTCAGCCCCCCTGCTGCTCAGCTGTTTTATGAGTAGGGATAAGCGAATCGACTTCGGATGAAACATCCGAAGTCGATTCGCATAAAACTTATTTAGAATACTGTACGGAGCGGCTCCAAGTGGTACCTTGGAACCGAACCCGAGTTCGGGAAATGGTTCTTTACAGTAGAAATTAATTTCTGAAGTCATTACCCGAAGTCTCACGAGACTTTGCGAAGTAATAACTTTGGCTCATCGGAGCCAATACATTCTAATACGAGCGCTCGCTCCGTACAGTATTCTAACAAAGTATTATGCAAATTGATTTTTGAAGGTTTAATCCAAAGTCGATTCGCTCATTCCTAGTCGTGAGCATTGCGGCCTCTTCATTGATTACCAAGCACAGTGCCATACATCATTTAGTGGCCGCGCCTGGTACTGCAGATCCATCCCATTACACTAAATGGGACAGAGCTATGTGTAGTACCACTCACTGCCACTACAGGATGTACGGCACTGTGCCTGGTAATAAAGAGGCTGTAATGCTGTGGCCCCTTGAAGTACAGTAGCGAATCAGTGATGGTGTTGGGCGACCGACCCCTGCCGATCGGTTATTGATGGCTCCTCCTAATCATCGCTCTTCAGTATTAACATCCTGGACGGATGGTGTTCAGGTTATAATAATATAAGGGGGTGGGGCAAATACTGTTCAAGATCTTAATTAAGGGGTGGGGCTGTGACAACCACTACTTATAAACTTGAGTAAATGAGTGGGCGTTGATATCCACTTATTATGATCTTGAGTAAACTACGTTTTCATATACTTTTCCATGCACAGATTCCTAGGTACTTCACCCTAACTCAGGTCAGACATATCAATGTAATCTAGGGTGGATTCAAACACTTAAAAAATAGATCACAAGTAAAATATAAATAATGGTGGAACTCCCCTTTAAGATAAGATAACCTTGGTGATGTCTGTGAACTTGGGCTCACTTCCTTCCCAAAAATGAAGGCCTAAGGGTATATTAAGGGTGTATTAGACTGCTCTGATTTTGTGCCCGATGATCGGTAATGAGCGTCCCTATGAATTCTCGCTTGCGATCATCGGGCATCTCTAATAGTGTTGAGCAAACTTGTTTTTTTAAGTTCTGCGTCCAAAGTTTGTGTTCGGGTTATCGAAGTATCCCGTTATGGATTCCAAATTCCGTTATGGTCCGTGGTAGCGGAATCCATAATGGGATTCTTCGATAACCAGAACCCGAACTTTGGACGCCGAACTTAAAACACAAGTTCACTCAACACTAATCTCTAATACTGCCTCCATATGCCCGATGATCGGCAATGAGCGTCCCTATGAATGCTCGCTTGCGATCATCTGGCAGTCTAATCCCTATGAATGCTCGCTTGCGATCATCTGTCAGTCTAATACTGCCTTCATATGCCCTATGAGCGAGCAAACGCTCATTCATCGGGCAGCCCAGATCTTTCAGCATACTGAAGGATCTAGATTTGCCGGCGGGCATTCTGCCGTCCTATATGGGGATGAGCGATGGCGTAGCGATCACTCTTCCTCATGCCACGGAGGACATTGCTGCATGTAATACCTGCAGTTCCTCTGCTATTTGACGACTGCCCGGAGGGAGGCATCCCAGGACA
Organism: Bufotes viridis; assembly: GCA_033119425.1. Classification (NCBI taxonomy): domain Eukaryota; kingdom Metazoa; phylum Chordata; class Amphibia; order Anura; family Bufonidae; genus Bufotes; species Bufotes viridis. The sequence goes on from CM065597.1 coordinate 7,384,157, forward strand.
ATGGCTAGCTGCATTGGGGTGTCTAATACACCCCTAAGGGACTCTCAGAAGTGCCCAACAGTCACAGGTAGCTGGAAGTTTCCATAGTTCATGTCCAGCCCAGCACAATGGACATTGTTGACCCTTCTGAAGATGTTTAACTTCTCCAAAAGAGAAATATCTGATCGGTTATCATTGGATTTAAGTCTTAGGGCCCGCAGTTCTGGGAAGCACTGTGGCGCCAACCCATGTTCACTCCCATTTCATCCTCAGTACCTTTCTGTAGCTTTGCATCCAACCCGTTTACCATGGAGGAACGCAGGACATTTGTGTCAGGTCCCCGGCAAGTCCTAAGGAAGCCTTGATTGTGGTTGGGTAAGTAATTCTGCTGTGGTCGGGCCCAAGCTTTTCATTGCTTTGTCCATACTCGACCCCATGTGTAGACAGGTTGAGGTCAGTTTGTCGGTAGAGTTGAGCGAACTTGTTTTTTAAGTTCGGCGTCCAAGGTTCGGGTTTGTGTTTATCGAAATTCTGTTATGGTCGGTGGTAGCAGAATCCATAACGGGATTCTTCGATAACCCAAACCCGAACTTTGGACGCAGAACTTAAAACACAAGTCCGCTCACCCCTATGTGTAGGTTCTTGATAAGACGATGGTGTCTTCTTAACACAGTAGTTTGGAGTCTCTGGTCTGGATACTGTTCGGAGAAATCTGTAGAAGGTCTCGTCCTGACCATGTAATCACACGCGCTGAGGAACGAGGCTTCTGACAGTTCTGCATAAATGAGTCTTGTCGCGGCCTCCAGAACACATCACCCTTTTGTTTTAACAATGCGTCTACATATATTTTGCATTTCATTAGAGGAACACACGTATTTGGGAAGTTTGGATGGAACCTCTTAACACTGGTAATTGTATGTGTGCGTTGGAGGAGTCGGAGGTCGTCTGCAAATGCTAAACAGGCTTAAGAAGAGTCACCGAGTCTATGTGACATTTGTGTAATTGGTCAAAAAAATATCATAAAATCTGAGCGTTTAATTCCAGAAAGAACTTTGTGACTTTCACAGAGACGAGTCAGAAAAGTTTTTGGGGGTTATTTACTAACAGAAATACGTCTGTATTAGGTGAACTTCTGGCGCAGATTGCGGCAAAAAGGTTACATGAGTAACGTATATGAATACATTGTTTCTGCATTCTCGTCTGCTGCCCGGCTGTTGTAATACAAACAAGTAAAACCTGATGATCCCACATTATAGTAAGCTCCCCACAGTGTTGCAGAGGTTCATTCCCGCTCCCCTTTATTCTAAGAATTGGTGGAGGTCCCAATTCACCGAGACAAACTTAAAATCACTGCCTCAGTGCCTCTGTAGAAGCTCCATTGATTTCTATTGCACTGCGCTGGGCATTCACAGTAGGAGAGCAATGGAATCAGTGGAGCTTCCAAAGAAGAGCTGAGATTGATGTTCCAAGCTCCTCAAATCTGCGTCCAGCATCAAAGGGGTTCCGTAAAAAGCAGGAGCCATGGACGCAGTGAGGATCCCAACCTACAGTCCGCTGGATTTTTCTATTAATGCTTGGCAATGACATTTCTTCTCTCTCGTAACGAGAGGTCCTGTAGCGCTGATATAATAATGGTGCATCACGAAGCTCAGGATGAACCAAATCAAATAAAAAATAGAAAAGCCCTACAGTAAGATGCACTGGATTGAACTAAATCATGGAATTTCTACAACTTTCTGATAGACCTTGTCTTTTAGTTCTTTACCGATTTTGAGATACAATTTCATAGTCAGTGAATAGAAATACACTTGTTTCCATTCAGAAGCTGTCATCCTGTGCATAGCTCCGGGATTAGCAACCCCCAGCACTCCCAACTGCAGGGAAACTACAACTCCCAGCATGTATGCTTGCTAGGCTACTCTAAAAACTGCAATAGAAGTGAATAGGCTGTTCTTAAAATTCCCGTGGAAGTGAATGGAGTATGCTGGGAGTTGTAGTCAGAACAGTTGGAGTACTAGGTTGCTGGCCCCTTATATTTCTAGCCCAGCTCTCATCTGAAAAGTGGATACAAGTCTAATCTAGACAATGCTCTGAGATATGCAGCAAATTCGGAAAAAAAAGTCTTCACATAATTTCACATATGATTATTTGTAATTTTCTGCCCTGAATCCCCCATAATAATAAAGGGACAACAGAAAGTTAGAAATCTTCCTTAATTTATCAAAAAGAAAAAACTTAAATCTTTCATTGACATAAGTCTTCAGCCCCTTTATTTGGGACATAAGTCTTCAGCCCCATTACTCGGGACATAAGTCTTCAGCCCCATTACTCGGGACATAAGTCTTCAGCCCCTTTACTCGGGACATAAGTCTTCAGCCCCTTTACTCGGGACATAAGTCAGACAGGGACATCAGCCCCTTCAGCAGTGATTCCGGCCTCCAGTCTCGGAGATGAGACCACAAGGTTTACACCTGGATTTGGGGATTTTCTGCCATTCTTCTCAGCAGATCCTCTCCAGCTGGTTAGACGGGGCCGTCGGTGGACAGACATCTTCAGGTCTCTCTAGAGATGTTCCATTGGGTTCAGGGCTTTGGCTGTGGCCCCTCAAGGACATTCCTAGAGTTGTCCCTCAGCCGCTCCGGTGTTGTCCTGGTCGTGTGCTTAGGGTCATTGTCTTGTTAGATAGTGAACCTTCAACCCAGTCCGAGGCCAGAGCTCTGGATCAGGTTCTCAGTAAGAATATCTCTGGACTTTGCTCCATTCAGCTTTCCCTCCCTTGACCGGTCTCGCTATCCCCCCAGCATGATGCTGCTCCCATCATGCTTCACTGTAGGGATGGTATTGGGCAGGTGATGAGCGGCGCCTGGTCCCCCCCAGCATGATGCTGCCTCCACCATGCTTCACTGTAGGGATGGTATTGGGCAGGTGATGAGCGGCGCCTGGTCTTCTCCAGACATGATGCTGCCCCCACCATGCTTCACTGTAGGGATGGTATTGGGCAGGTGATGAGCGGCGCCTGGTCTCCTCCAGACATGATGCTGCCCCCACCATGCTTCACTGTAGGGATGGTATTGGGCAGGTGATGAGCGGCGCCTGGTCTCCTCCAGACATGATGCTGCCCCCACCATGCTTCACTGTAGGGATGGTATTGGGCAGGTGATGAGCGGCGCCTGGTCTCCCCAGACATGATGCTGCCTCCACCATGCTTCACTGTAGGGATGGTATTGGGCAGGTGATGAGCGGCGCCTGGTCTCCTCCAGACATGATGCTGCCCCCACCATGCTTCACTGTAGGGATGGTATTGGGCAGGTGATGAGCGGCGCCTGGTCTCCTCCAGACATGATGCTGCCCCCACCATGCTTCACTGTAGGGATGGTATTGGGCAGGTGATGAGCGGCGCCTGGTCTCCTCCAGACATGATGCTGCCTCCACCATGCTTCACTGTAGGGATGGTACTGGGCAGGAGATGAGCGGCGCCTGGTGAGTGATACATTGTAGCAGAGGGCTGTTGTCCAGACTGGATACAATGTAACCACTTCTCAGCTGACAGCAGGACTAGCTATGTTTACTGCCTCTGAATGGAAACAACATTCACCAACAGCAAGCAAATCTTGAAAATGTTGAAATAATAAAGTTTTTCAGAAAGTTTTAGAACTTTACGTTTGAACAGCATTGCTGAAATCTCTTGACCATTTGGAGTTCGGGATCTCAGAAGGTCGGCAGCGTAATGTTGTTTTCTCCATACAATTTGAATATTAGACGTCGCTCTTAATTGCTGTAATGTCTCGCTCTTCGTTATCCGGTTATGTAACCTAATCAGGCTTATCACAGCCCATTAGTATGGAGCGCGGCTGATCCGTCCCCGCACTGAAGTGACAGGATTTTTTGTAACTATTAGATTTATTTGCTCTGTGTCTCGGCTTGGAGACGGGGCTCTCCGAATCTCTCTCTTTTAGCATATGTCAACATGAATTTTTGCTTTGAGCTTATTCCAAGAAGTGATTTTCATAGTGACATTCATGTCTCATTCAAATGCCATTATCCCTTTCCTTGTTTTGTCCTGTCATATTGTTTTATACAAATCTAGCAAATCAAGTCAGAGCCGGGTGCGTGGAGACTGAGACTCTGATGGAGAGAACTGGCTGGCGGGGATTGAGGAGCACCTGTCACCTGCACTGTTGGGAATTATTAATAATATTTAATTAAAAAAAAAAAAATCTACATTAATATATATATTTTTTTAAACCCTTAAGGTTTCCATAACACTTAAAGGGATTGTCCAAGACCCTCAAAAATGTTGCAGAAGGGGATGCTCTAAAATAAATAAATAGATAAATAAATAAATAAATAACATAAATAAGTTTTACTCGCCCTCTCAATCCCTACTGTTTTCTGCTCCGGTGATCCCAATGGTCTTGAGGAATGAAGTCTCTGGCTGCTCCCTGTGGTCACTGCAATCATTGTCCTCGTTGGTCAGTAGTAATGAGGTAGGTACAAGGCTCTTGCTTCAACAACCCAAGGTAGCCCGCTGAGGCCTGCAGTTGGCTGCAGTGATCACATGAAGTGGTCAATGACATCATCAATGCAGCACCTGAAACAAAGACCACCGGGACCACCACTGGACTAGCAGGGGATTGAACAGATGAGTAAAGTTTATATTTTTTTTTATGTATTTTTTTTTTAGACAAAAAATGTACAATTCTGTACAATTGTTATTGTTGGACCCAGAAAACCCCTTTAAGATTCGGGAGTCATCTTGTGTTTCAGCAAACTCATTGGCCCCTGGTGAGTTTTTCGGGCTTCGTTTCCGTTCTTCAGCAGCATGGTTGTCCTCATTGTGGGTAATTTCCTACAAACATGTAAATTTGCTGCAAGATATAGCAAGCAATTAGCATAAAGCCTGGATGAGATAATTAAGACCAGGCTCCGATAGGTTGCTGCGCGCCTCCACGCTGCTATAACCCCTGCCAGGCGTAAGGCTTCTTCACAAGGCTATATGCAGGCAGGTGAGGAAGCCAAGTTTAGCGAATACAGATTCTCTCCATCAGATAATGTGTAAACGGCTCCTATGGATTGTTTCCTTGGTAACTTTTGGGGGTCGATCCTTGGAGCTCATGAGCGATGTGCAGAGGATAAGCTCTAAGCGAACCTACTCTTGAAGTGACCTCTCGCTCGCCAGACAGGAATTTAGCATCATTCAAACATTTGACTATTGTTTTCCAGACAAGGTCTGTCCTTGGCCTTGTTTTTATCCAATTCCTCTAATTATACAGAAGAAGACATTGCAGCCGTTAGTAGGATATCAGATTAGGGTTGGATGAATCTGTTGGATCAGATGAAAACACTATAGTGATGAGTCCCAGCAACAATGTATCGCTTTGTATCAGGAGGACACAAGATAAGCTTCTTCTGGGTGGAATATTCATTTTCTACCTGGTAATTCGGTCCAGGTGACCAATGATGAGGAGTCGGAGCTATAAATTGTGGTTGGTAATAAAAATCCGATGTATCTAACAGAATAATTAATGGACAAGGAGAAAAGAATTTAAAGGAATTGTCCACTTTGTTGAGGTTTCCTATTTGTGCATTTCATTGATCTTCTATAATCAGTTCCTCGATGGTCGATGTATCATTAGCGCCAGTTGGGTCAATGACTCTTAGCTATAATGCGTGGTCCCTGGACCGATACGAAGCTTTGACTGATATTTTAAACTGGCATTGTATTCGTGGTAATCTCCTATAGCTATAGTCACCCCCGTGATTTGCTTATTCATTGGATCACTTCCATATGGAGAACCAGCAGCCGCTGATAAAAGGTTGAGTTCACACACGGCAGAAACTTCTGCATCTGTCCTTTTCATCTGAATGGAGAAATCCATATGTCCCCCCAAAAAATAACACCATCTATGGAACTGATTTTTGGTCGCCAACTTTCTGTATCTAAACTGCCATGAGCAGGGGCGTCGCTATAGGGGGTGGAGAAGTAACAGTCGCTACCAGGCCCAGGAGCCTGAGGGGCCCAAAGACCCTTGTGCTACTTGGGACTACTTAAAATTGGCACTATTGAAGGCAACAGAAAATTGCATTAGGCTTGTCAGTAAGAGCAAAAAAAGGAAGAGACCACTGTGGTACTCAGCAGAAGTGGCCAAAATCATTAAAAACAAAAAGATGGCATTTAGTAAGTATAAAAACACCCAAAACGAGGATGACCGGGAAATCTATAAGATGAGGCAGAGAGAGGCCAAGCAAGTTATAAGAGCTTCTAAAGCTCAGGCAGAAGAGAAATTAGCTCAGTCAGTGAAAAAAGGTGATAAGACATTCTTCAGATACATAAATGAAAAAAGGAAATTAAAACAAGGAATTACCAAATTAAAAACAAAAGAAGGAAGGTATATGAAGAGGATAAAGAACTAGCCGACTGCCCCAATGAAAGGAAAATGAAGGAGAAGGACCTCAGTTAGGGGGGAAGACTAATGAATCCTTTGATACATGAGTCTTTACAGAGGAAGAGGTTCTAAGTCAGCTGTCCAAAATTAATACAAATAAATCACAGGGGCCTGATGGGATACACCCAAAGCTATTAAAAGAGCTTAGAGGTGTACTAGCAAAACCATTAACAGATTTATTTAGCCAATCACTGGTAACAGGTGTCGTCCCAGAAGATTGGAAATTAGCAAACGTTGTGCCAATTCACAAGAAAGGTAATAGAGAGGAATCAGGCAACTATAGGCCAGTAAGCCTGACATCAATAGTGGGGAAATTAATGGAAACCATACTCAAGGAGAGGATTGTGGAACATCTAAAAACCCATGGGTTGATTGATAAAAAACAGCATGGGTTTACTTCAGGGAGATCATGTCAAACTAATCTTATTGACTTTTTTGATTGGGTGACTAAAATAATAGATGGCGGAGGTGCAGTAGACATGGCTTATCTGGACTTTAGTAAGGCTTTTGATACTGTCCCACATAGAAGGCTTATCAATAAACTGCAGTCTTTGAGCTTGAGCTCACATATTGTTGAATGGATTAGGCAGTGGCTGAAGGACAGAAAACAGAGGGTTGTAGTCAATGGAGTATATTCAGACCATGGTATTGTTACCAGTGGGGACCTCAGGGATCTGTTCTGGGGCCCATATTGTTTAATATCTTTATCAGTGAAATTGCAGAAGGCCTCAATGGTAAGGTGGGTCTTTTTGCTGATGACACAAAGATTTGTAACAGGGTTGATGTTCCTGGAGGGATACACCAAATGGTCAAAACTAGAGGAATGGTCAAAAATCTGGCAACTAAAATTTAATGTTGATAAGTGCAAGATAATGCACCTGGGGCGTAAAAACCCAAGAGCAGAATATAAAATCAGTGATACAGTACTAACCTCAGTATCTGAGGAAAGGGATTTAGGGGTCATTATATCAGACAACCTAAAGGTGGGCAGACAATGTCATAGAGCAGCAGGTAATGCCAGCAGAATGCTTGGGTGTATAGGGAGAGGCATTAACAGTAGAAAGAGGGAGGTGCTGGTGCCGCTCTACAGAGCACTAGGGAGACCTCATTGGGAGTATTGTGGGCAGTACTGGAGACCAGATCTGCAGAAGGATATTCAGAGAAGAGCTACTAAACTAGTACATGGATTGCAGGACAAAACTTACCAGGAAAGGTTAAAGGACCTTAACATGTATAGCTTGGAAGTAAGAAGAGACAGAGGGGATATGATAGAAACTGTTAAATACATAAAGGGAATCATCACGGTAAAAGAGGAGAGAATATTTAAAAGAAGACAAACTGCTACAAGAGGACATGGTTTTAAATTAGAGGGGCAAAGGTTTAAAAGTAATATAAGGAAGAATTACTTTACTGAGAGAGTAGTGGACGCATGGAATAGCCTTCCTGCAGAAGTGGTAGCTGCAAATACAGTGAAGGAGTTTAAGCATGCATGGGATAGGCATAAGGCCATCCTTCATATAAGATAGGGCCTGGGGCTATCCATAGTATTCAGCATATTGGGCAGACTAGATGGGCCAAATGGTTCTTATCTGCCGACACATTCTATGTTTCTATGTGCTGCATAAGAAGACGCTGGTATTATAGAAGGGAAGGGTTTAGGTCAAAAAGTTGTCATGGGGGGTCCTTTTTTAATTTTTGTCTCAGGCACCATAAAGGCTTCGTCCTTCCCTGAAGCTGAACCCTTGCACCAGGGCCGATGAGGCTTTATCTAGGCCCCTGGCCATGTGCGAATTCATCCCCATAGGGTTCACCCAAAGGTGTGACCTGAAGCTCTTGGGCTCCAATGCAAATACCATAACCACCCCCTCCCCAACAATTCATTCTACAGGTCAGTATGAATCCAAAGATACCTTATATGTATAGTTTTTCTTGTGTTTTGATAGTGATAAAAAAAATTAAAAAGTGGGGGAAAAAATCAGTTTAATTTTTTTGTTGCCATATTTTTTTTTTTTTTTTTACACTATTTGGAACTATAACAATCAATCATCTGATTGCTATTCTCATACATTCCAGTGCACTTGCACTTGCATTGGAATCTATGATGAGTTCACTACTTTCCTATTGAGCCCTATTACAGTCAAGGGCTCCATAGGAAAAACTATGCAGCAGCCTTGTGTCATTCATAAAGACAGAGGCTGCTGCACACAAGCTCCGGCTACTCCGATCGCCACACGGGGAAGCCACCTATCAGTCCAGAAAGCCGTGCTTTTTGAGAGGAGTATTCCAGGTAGGATGCATATATCCAGACATATTGCGGACGATAATCCCTCTCGAGAATAAAGAGCTCCAAACACTTTCCATCCTCGACGCGCCAAGTCAACACTGTCATTACGATGAAAGACACGGCAATTTGTAAACCCCATCTCTCCTGCCGCACGGCTCCTGGAGAATGTGAGACCTTAAGACCTGGAACGTGTGGAAAGAATGAGGACACTGAAATCAGCAGAAGAACGCGCTCGTCCCGCTACTCCACCGCACGGTATTAGGAGAATGGATTGCGGAGGTGTCGTTTTCAGTTCCAATTACAATCTGGGTGGGAGAAGTCTTAGCCCAGAATTTTCCCTGCTTTCTGTCTTGATCATAAAAGAAACCATCCGAGGGCACAAAATGAATCCGCTCTCTGGAGACAAAATACGGGGAGAACGAGGTGAAAAAAAGCAGCACACGGGGCGAGTATGTAGTTATATATATTCTGACAATCCTGCAAAGGTTACCAGAGGAGCTGACGAGCCAATTACATCCTGTAGGAACATTACAGCGGCTTTGTTACTACATGACCCCGACTGGCAAAAAGTCAGAAGCGGGAGAGCAGGAGAGGCCGGGGGAGGCCGGGGGAGGCCGGGGGAGGCCGGGGGAGGTCGTGAGAGGCCGGGACTTCTATGACAGGACATCATCTCATTACAGTTAACAAACAGAGGCCCCGACAGCAGGAAGGAGGTGACCTTGGGGGGACCTTCTGGAGAAAAGCGTCCTGCTGCAAAATAACTGCACTGTGAACCAGATAGGCCTACCGTATCTATCTATCTATCTATCTATCTCATATATTATCTATCTATCTATCTATCTATCTATCTCCTATCTATCTATCTATCTATCTATCTATCTATCTATCTGTCTATCTCAAATCTATCTATCTATCTATCTATCTATCTATCTATCTATCTATCTCCTATCTATCTATCTATCTATCTATCTATCTATCTATCTGTCTATCTCAAATCTATCTATCTATCTATCTATCTGTCTATCTTTTATATCTATCTATCTATCTGTCTATCTATCTATCTATCTATCTATCTATCTATCTCCTATCTATCTATCTATCCATCCATCTATCTATCTATCTATCTATCTATCTATCTATCTATTATATCTATCTATCTATCTATCTATCTGTCTATCTCAAATCTATCTATCTATCTATCTATCTGTCTATCTTTTATATCTATCTATCTATCTGTCTATCTCAAATCTATCTATCATCTCAATGTAATAATAATGTCTCACTTAGAGTACTTTCACACTAGCGTTAGAAGAATCCGACAGGCAGTTCAGTTTCCGGAACTGCCTGCCAGATCCGGAAATCCATATGCAAACGGATAGCATTTGTTTCCGGATCCGGATGCGGATCTGTCTATCAGATGCATTGCAATACCGGATCCTTCTCTCCAGTGTCATCTGGAAAACCGGATCTGGTATTTATTTTTTCTCACAGATTTAAAGGTCTGCGCATGTGTAGACCAGGAAACCGGATCCGTTTTTCCCAGAACACTTGGTACCGGATCCGGCATTAATACATTTTAAGTGTTCCGAAATTTTGGTCATAGAAAATACCGTAAGAGGGCCTGACCTGATGCATCCGGATGCATACTGAACGTATTTCTTTTCATTTAGAATGCATTAGGATAAAACTGAAGCGTTTTTTTTCCCGGTATTGAGCCCCGAGGACGGAACTCAATACAAGAAAACTTTGACGCTAGTGTGTACCCTTACACGGTAAAAATATATATTTTTCAGGCTTTGTTTTACAAACCTCTAAGTTGAATATTCTTCCCATAAAAAGACCACGGATTTGATGCCCCTTTTAGCCTTTGCTGCAGGTGTCACATTAAAGGGAATCGGTCGTCGCATAGTTTGCTGTAAACCATCTTACCTGCCATTCCACTTGTCCATACATTCTAATGGTGTTGGTCCTATTTCTATTGGTGGCCTCATTGTGGAGAAATTATTATTATTATTATGCTAATTATCCCTTGGGTGCCACAATTGTGGAGCTCTTGCATCTTGCGGCACCCGAGGCTCTGCTCTTCTCCTGGCCGTGTCCCCACCACTTTGACTGACAGGTCGGGTAGTGAAGATGTACTCATGCCTCGCCCTGAAGTCTCGCGATTGCTCATTCACTTCACAGTTCGGCGTAGGCACAGTACAGTACAGAAGCTCGCCAGCCCATGGATTCTGTACTGTGACGTAAGCGAATATAACGCCCCAGTGGGGCATTACCCCTCTTTCCTCCCCTCCACCATCTCCTATGGGTGATTCTGTGTCATCTTATGCATCTATCTCCATGTCCTGCACCATGTGTATGTAAATTTCCTTTAAAATGACTGTTTAAGTGTAATGTACCTGGTCCACCAGCAGATGGCGGCACCTCTGGCAGAGCTGTGCTAGCAAGAATGGAGCCCTTCTTCCATTCTAGCTCCTTCTCTAGAGAGGAAGGAGTTGAGTTACTTAAGGGCAGTTTAGCTTAGCCCCTGCTTGGGGAAGGAGCAGGCCCTCGTCCCTCATGGATGTGTTCTGCTAAAGTTAGTTCAGAGTATCCCCTGCAAGGGGAAGGCTGTGTGACAGCCCGCAGAGCACTGTCTGCTCTGCTGGGCATAGGGGCCCATGTCACAGGCCTCAGAAGCCAGGAGGAAATATTCCCTGGATATAGACAAAGATACAGATCAAGACAGAGTCAGACTACAGAAAGTTAAGTTGCAGCCTACAGCAGCGAAGGAAAAGTTCCTATTTAATCCAGCCAGCATAGCAGGGCCAGAGAGTTCAGATATAGTTTGCCTTCCAGAATTAATGCCAAAACCTGCTGATGACCAGGATAAAGTTTGAAGAATGTTCCCTGATGCAAGTTTATTTAAGTAAAGCTGTTTTAACTTCAACCCAAGTCTGGACTCAATTCATTCTACCAATCCCTCAACTGCTTATCCTATTTGCACTGCTTCGGTAGCCTACGCTTGGGGTTCCAGGTTATCCAGGTAGGAGCACCATGACAAGTGCACAGCTGCACCTAGAGGGACATTTTAGGCCACCCTTATACCGCTCGGACTTAGTCCCTCGTTGCTGAAATGCAACTGGCATCACAACAAAAAACACTCATAGGGACCTGCCCGCCCCACGAGCAATCGCAAGACTTGACACTTGAGTACAGGCATGAGTTCATCGTCTGACCCTGGCGTGGGCATGGCCGGGAGAGAAAAGGAGGTGTTACAACTTAGGGTGTATTTTCATCTAAAACACGTCAGAAGACGCTGCTTCTGTGTAATATGCATCGTAAAGGGCTCATTCAGGCGGCCGTGTGTACAGGTCCACATCCACTCCGCAATTTTACATAATGGGTGCGGCCCCATTCAGGATGCTGCCCGCATCCGTGGTTCCATTCCGCAGCCCCGCAAATAATATAGAGCAGGGATGCCCAACCTGCCGCCCTCCATCTGTTGCCAAACTACAATTCTCAGCATGCCCGGACAGCCTACAGCTATTAGGACATGCTGGGAGTTGTAGTTTTGCAACATCTGGAGGGCCGCAGGTTAAGCATCCCAGAAATAGAGCATGTCCTATTCTCGTCCGCAATCCCAGACAAGAAGAGGCGTTACTATATAACGTGGCCCTGTGAGTTCTGTGAAAACACTGGAGACCACGGGAATGAGCCCTAACTGTGGATTTCATGGTGGTGCTACAATAAAGGATCTCGAGCTGTTTCAGCCGGCGGCTGGAGAATATTCCTATAATATCGCCCCTTGTGTGCAGGTATAGTAATACTTGCAGACTAATACTCAGATGTGGCTGGGGCAGTTTTTGTAAACTTTTCTGGAGCAGTCAGCAGTTTGGAGTATTACATGAAGCCGCATGGGGTTCACAGTGCTTAGTGTTGCTGCCTTGCAGCTTTGGTGCTATGAGTTTGAATCCAATCATCTGCATGAAGCTTGTATTCTCTCCAGGATCGTGTAGATTTCCTCTGGGTGCCCCAGATTCTTTCTGCATTCAAAAAACTCAACTTCCCATGAAATTGGCCTTTGCAATATTTCTTTTGCCTCTGATGAAGTTCTACATAAAATGTTGCTTTTGTGCAAAAATGATTTTCTTGGAGACCAACTTAATATCAGCTTTAGTCACAAGGAAAGTTCCTCTATGAGAACGCCAGCAGTCGGAGTGTATAAAACCTTCATGCGGCGAGACGCCACGGCGTTGTTCCTAGAGCTCTCCTTATGGAAGTGTGAACATGCTCTTAGCCTGAGTTACCTTAACTAAGCCTCAAGTGAAGTAAAGGTGGAGAGAGCACAATTATATATATATATATATATATATATATATATAATGACAAAATCTGTATGCAAAAAACAATATCTATGTAAATAAATTCTCCAGTAATAGATAATAATAATAATAATAATAATAATAATAATAATAATAATACACTTTTATGTCTTTTCCAGTGTTTTTATATTGCTGTTACTGTCATCTTCTCCCTTTTCTTCTCCCTCTTCTATTCTACTCCTCTATTTTCCCCTCTTTTTTTCTAACCCATTCCTTTGCTTCTCCCTACTCATCTTCTTCTTTTCCCTCTGTTCTGATAATCCTCCTCTTCCTCCTCCTCCTTCATATTTTGTCCTTCCTCCTCTGCTTCCTTTTCTTCTGTTCCTTCTCTTACTTTTACTCCTCCTCTTCGTTTCCCTTCCGCACATCTTCCTCATCTACTTCTTCTTCTTCTTACTGTTTTTAACTCCACTAATTCCTTCTGCTCCTCTTCCTCATCCTACTTCCTCCCATAACACTTCCTTCATTTTGTAGTTCCTCCTCCTTCTTCATTCTTCTCCAATTCCTTCTTATTACTCTGTTCCTTCTCTCCTTCATCCTCTACATCCTCCCTTCTTCTTCCTTTTGTTCACGTCCCTCTCTTTCTCTGCTTCCTTTTCCTCTTTTACCTGCCCTTCCTTCTACTCGATGTTCACCTCATCTTTCATTTCCTATGCTCACTCTTTTCCCACCTCCTCTTTCTTCTCTTCCTCATCCGTCTATAGTTCCCTTCTTCTCATTCTTTCCCTTCCTCCTACTTTGGCTTTTTTTCCTTTTTCTTCTTCTCCTTCTGTTCGTCTCCTTCTTGTCTACCTCCTCTTCTTCTTCTTCTTCTTCTTCTTTTTCCTCCTTTTTTCTCTATTTTCCCCCACTTCCTCTTCTTCTTCCTCCCTTTTTCTCTATTTTCCCCCACTTCCTCTTCTTCTTCCTCCTTTTTTCTCTATTTTCCCCCACTTCCTCTTCTTCTTCCTCCTCTTTCGCCCTTCTCTACTCTTTCTTCTTCATCTTTTAATTCTTGCATTTGTTTTTCTTCTTTTATTGTCACATTTCTTAATTTGTCAATGAATATTGAAATATTTTTTCCATTTCTTTGCTTTTTCTCGGTGAATTGTTGGATAATTCAGACTCAATCCAAGAAATGTATGAAATAAAAGCTAAAAATAAAATCTACTCCTACTGATATCTTACCTCCTGCTCAGTCCCTACATATCATTAAGGCGACATCAATAATGACACATCCATTAAGGACATGTCGTTTTTCCAGCAGAAATGTGGCATTGCAGCTTCGATTTCCATAGATTTCATGTTTAACCCTTCGTGTGCCCTAGTTTTGACACCGTGCTTACTGTAGGTCTGTACTTTCATCAGAGCCAATGCAGAAAGTCTTGAGCTGCGGCCCCAAGAGGCATCTGGGATTTTAGCTTCATCTATAGAAGGAAATCGTAATTTTCTACCAGGCCCTGAATTTTTTATAAATTCTTCTGCTCCACGAGTCCTCTATGTGTCCAACGTCTATCTGCCGCCATCTGTGTTATCCTAATCAGTGCGTTGCTAGGTGCTTAGCGCGCTAGTTACCAATTTTTGCTTGAATAAATCTTAAAATATGAAGGCAGCTTTATTCCTGCTTAGTAAGGTGAGGAGAAGGTCATCATAAAAGAAGCAGCTGCGATGGTTGTCTCTCCCGCCTCGCAACGCAACAAATACGAGCAGCCGAGGTGCCATCCAGATTACGACAAATGAAATGAAATGCGTGCAGAATTCAGTCATGGGACCAAAATAGCGGCAGGTTAATAATACATCCTGCTAGAGAGAATTAGGCTCCAGATACCGGCCTCCACCTCTAATGGCTCAGCTCCGGCAGACATGTTGCTCTTCTGTAGACCTGATAGATGTTTAATTCTTACAGTCAATGAAATGAGCAAAAACGTTATGTTCTCCGATAATGTGTTATTTTTCGTGTACGGGTCCTGTCTTATCCACTAGTCACATCTAAAGCTGCATTCACCATTAGAATCTTATTAGAAACACCTTCTAGCAGCCTCCATAGTGCTGGAGATTGGCATGCAGAGCTGGACAAGGAGGCCCTGCTGTCACCATACATGGAGAATATGCCATCTCGTAAATCACAGTCACCCCCGGTGCCCGGACGACATGAGGGCTTTGCTTTCTCAATGCTAAAAGGTAGCATGGGGCCCATAACCTGTTCTGGCACAAGGGCCCCTCTGCTGTGTCTGAAGGTTTAACTTTGGCCATAAGGACTATATATCCCAGAATGATAATCAGGAGACATACGTTGTTCGGACACTGATGCAGCAGGGGGTTCGGTGGGGATGGAGCTTAGACTAATTCTAAACGTAGGTCTGGATGTGACTGGAGTGGATTAGAAATGCTTTACTAATGGAGATCATTCATTTAGGTTCATATAGGTAGAAAGTTTGTGAATAGAGAAGAAAAGGGGCCCCGCTGTAAATTGGGCCCCCCTTCTGGTGCTACGAGGGGGTGATGAGCAGTGTGAAGGTAGTGATCTCTATGAGTGTTGAGCAAATTGAAGCATCTAAAGTTGAATTCGGTCCGAAGTTTAGGAAAAAATTGATTTGACACAAATCCAAATTTCCTCGAGCTTCGTGATAATGAATTATGTTTTTCTAAAATGGCGGCTGCATGTGTTACAAAGTGAAAATAAGAAGCGCAGGAACGCGAGATCACCCATAATGCCGTGCAGCCAGCCAATCCGTAGATGGCCATCCCCTGTAATGTCCTGGCCCTATAAAACCCTGATCCCGTGCGGTCTCCGCCATCGTCCTGTGAGCTGAGCATAGGGAGAGATGTGACCAGCGCTCATGCGCTAGAGACAGTGCCGCGGCAATAGTCCAGTGGCCATGTTTGATCCATCCACCATGTTCGATCATCTGGTCATAACCCTAAAAATTTTAAAAGCAAAATACCACTAGGTTCATAGTCGGGAGAGATCCTAGACCTTATGAAGGGATCCACATGGGATTATGGTCATCCTTGTTGTGGATCCCTCAATTCTTTTGCATTGAGGAAGGCTGCTGCATACACGCTCCGGCTTCCCCGATCCCTATTGGGGGGGGGGGGGAGTCGGAGCACACCCGGATGGCCACTGACTCTTTACCATTCATGGTCACATGTTCTCCTTCCCATAAAGCTGACACATTTCGGATGCTGCCTGAGGCTTCTCGTCCACTTTGTGAGCTCTTCCATTAGTAGTTGAAATCAATGGGAAACTACTGTGGTCCATCCAAGGTCATAGCTGATAAAAGTCGGAGAACCAATCCTGATCTGAATGATACATTGTAACATTCCTTTTTAGTGGATACAAATTATACAAGGAACCATTTGGCTGTGGGAAAACCCGAGTTCCAGCAGTCCTTTTTCAATCCTTGTAAAGATTTTAAGACCAATTAAATTGTATGATAAAAAAATAAATAAAAATAAAATAAAAATTGCCCATATTTCCCAGTATTGCAGATGCCGAGGCTGTGAACTCCTCCAGACCTAGTCCTGCCGCTCACATAGATATTGGGCTCATGCACACAGCTGTAAGTGTTTTATGGTTCCACACAACAGCGATGCCATTAATTTTATAACTTCTGTAGCAATGTCCGCAAAATGGAGAAGTATAGGACATATTCTATTTTTTTACAGGGACACGGACAGAACATGAAATGCTGTCCGAATCTTTTGCGGCCCCGCTGCTATGTATGGGTCCGTGTAGGATGCGGATAGAAGATATGGCCGTTTGCATGAGGCCTAAGACAGAGCTCTGATACATTGTAACAAGTTGGGCACCTGAATAAGCAGGACTCAGCACCCCTGAATGTGAATGGTAAATATTTACATTCCCTGAAAGCAAGCAGAGCTGCTGAAAATGAGGTGTTGAGACCCCAAATATACAAGAAAGCTGCAGATTTTCCGGGACACCCGTTATCCTCGCTGGGTGCAGCGGTGGCGACGTGATTCCCGCCGTTAACCTTTTAATCAGCTTGATCCATTTGACTGTCTCATTATTGCTGTTTTCCTCGGTTGCAGAATATAAAGTTGTATCTGTAAAGGAAATGTCAGGCACTTTATATCTCTTATGAGCGGATTATCACTGATACCCAGAGAATTACAGCCCAGAAACATGACATTTTCCCATTTCTTCAATTGTAAAGAGGTCACAGCGTGTTTGGAAATGCGCTTAAAGGAATATTCCAGGGGGGGCCCTTAGATTTCACTTCAAGATGCAGCGCTGCTTACTGATGGGAAGCACAACAGACTCCTCTCATCAGTTCTGGCTCCAGCACTAGAGCTGTGTTCATGTTCATCCTGAGCCTCCTGGTTCGTGAACAGCATGCATCGGCCACTGGCTGGGATGTCACTCTGCATGTCAGTGCTGGTTTATCTGTGACCCCGTCTGTATGTTAAGGGGGGTGAGAATTGCTTGTGCAGACGATGCCCAAAAGCGGGCGTTTCTGTGAGGGTTTGTGGTGGCATCTGGCAGGGCTGAACATGCAGTGAATGGGTTCTAAAAAAAATGTGAGTTATGAGGACGGTGGCCTGATCCTTCATTGCCTTGGTGCATGTGTAAGGCCTATTGCACAGGAATGTGTGCGCCCCGTGGCCGTGCTGCAGGCCGCAATGCACGAACACCGACCGCGGGGCAGCATTCAGGTGAATGGGTCCGCGATCCGCCCGTTCCACAAAAAGATAGGACATGTTCTATCTTTTTGCGGAACAGAAGTATGGGACGAAACCCCACGAAAGCACTCCGTAGTGTTACCTTCTGTGAGCCCGTTCTGCAACTCCAGTCCGGAATGCACACGGAACGGTGCCTGTGTATTGCAGATCCGCATATCCGGTCCGCAGCGGAGCGCACATGTTCATGTGCAATAAGCCTTAGCCATGCAATTCTGTCATCCTGACTTAGGGCTCATTCACACAACCCTGGTTTGGTTCCGCATCCGAGCCGCATGTTTTGCGGCTCAGGTGCGAACCCATTCCCTTCAATGGGGCCGCAAAAGATGTGGACAGCACTCCGTGTGCTGTCCGCATCCGTTGCTCCGTTCCGTGGCCCCGCAAAAATGATAAGGCATGTCCTATTCTTCTCTTTATTTCTATAAAGGGCCGGCTGTTCCATTCTGCAAATTTCGGAAGGCACACGGGCGGCATCCGTGTTTGTGGATGCGCAATTTGCGCACCGCAAAACACGGCACGTTCGTATGAACAATCACAAAGAGAATTCCAGAACTGCGGTGAAGACTGACACATAGATGTGCAGAGCTGCACGAGCAGCAAGAGAGGGTGTCGCTGGATAGTAATGTAGATTCATAACCCATCTGAGGTCTTTAGAAAGCTGAGTGACGCCCATATGGGCCCTGTAGTGGCGGCCATTAGTGGTTGTTGGCGCCTGTGTAGGGGCCAGAGATTTTGAGGACGGTTCCCTTCTCTAGGGGGTGAATGAGCTCCTTATAGTGACAGGGAGAGCGGTGAGTGCCCCTTTTAGAAGCGGAGGATTGTGTTGTCACACAATCATTCACGGCTCGGTGTAATATTGCGTTGATGGCTCTCGCGTCCTGTCACACAGAGTGGGCCCCATAGTGCCGGGGGACCTCTTTATTGAACCGGGCGGCCCTCATGGAATGGTCTATGATAGGTCTGTTGCTAAGCAACAATGATGACACAGAGAAATGTATCAATTTGGTCAGATTCCTCCATTTAACCCGAAGTCGACTTTCCCATTTGTGTCCTGTTCTCGGCTTTAATGACTTTTCAGGGTCTCGGAACCTTTCAGACGATTTCCTAAATGTTACTGTTTTTCTAATACTTTTAAGAAGCTGAGATTTTTTACATTTTTTTCTTGCTTTGCAATTTGTGCCCCAAAGGGAATAGAATAGAAAAACTGAAAGCAATTACAGGAGGTTCCTCGTTTATGGCATTTTTTTTTTTTTTTCTGTTGTTTTTGTATTTGCATTCAAAGCATTTTCTACGTGACGCTCCTGCTACCACCGCGATTAGAGAGGTCCGTGGTGTCCTACTTATCCGCAAGATTCCAGTGGGGGCTGGAATTAAACATGAAAACTGAAGACAACCAGGTAGATGTGACCTGCAGTCCTATGTAACACCACAGATAACACAGTGATAACTCTCTGAGTACAGATAATGTAGTAGATGTCACCTGCAGTCCTATGTAACACCACAGATAACACAGGGATAACTCTCTGAGTACAGATAATGTAGTAGATGTCACCTGCAGTCCTATGTAACACCACAGATAACACAGTGATATCTCTCTGAGTACAGATAATGTAGTAGATGTCACCTGCAGTCCTATGTAACCCCACAGATAACACAGTGATAACTCTCTGAGTACAGATAATGTAGTAGATGTCACCTGCAGTCCTATGTAACACCACAGATAACACAGTGATAACTCTCTGAGTACAGATAATGTAGTAGATGTCACCTGCAGTCCTATGTAACACCACAGATAACACAGTGATAACTCTCTGAGTACAGTTATTGTAGTAGATGTGACCTGCAGTCCTATGTAACACCACAGATAACACAGTGATAACTCTCTGAGTACAGATAATGTAGTAGATGTCATCTGCAGTCCTATGTAACACCACAGATAACACAGTGATAACCCTCTGAGTACAGATAATGTAGTAGATGTCACCTGCAGTCCTACGTAACACCACAGATAACACAGTGATAACTCTCTGAGTACAGATAATGTAGTAGATGTCACCAGCAGTCCTATGTAACACCACAGATAACACAGTGATATATCTCTGAGTACAGATAATGTAGTAGATGTCACCTGCAGTCCTATGTAACACCACAGATAACACAATGATAACTCTCTGAGTACAGATAATGTAGTAGATGTCACCTGCAGTCCTATGTAACACCACAGATAACACAGTGATAGCTCTCTGAGTACAGATAATGTAGTAGATGTCACCTGCAGTCCTATGTAACACCACAGATAACACAGTGATAACTCTCTGAGTACAGATAATGGAGTAGATGTCACCTGCAGTCCTATGTAACACCACAGATAACACAGTGATAACTCTCTGAGTACAGATAATGTAATAAATGTCACCTGCAGTCCTATGTAACACCACAGATAACACAGTGATACCTCTGAGTACAGATAATGTAGTAGATGTCACCTGCAGTCCTATGTAACACCTCAGATAACACAGTGATAACTCTGAATACAGATGATGCAGTAGATGTCACCTACAGTCCTATGTAACACCACAGATAACACAGTGATAACTCTCTGAGTACAGCTAATGTAGTAGATGTCACCTGCAGTCCTATGTAACGCCACAGCTAACAGTGATAACGCTCTGAGTACGGATAATGTAGTAGACATCACCTGCAGTCCTATGTAACGCCACAGCTAACAGTGATAACGCTCTGAGTACGGATAATGTAGTAGACATCACCTGCAGTCCCATGTAACACCACAGATAACACAGTGATATCTCCCTGAGTACAGATAATGTGGTAGGTGTCATCTGCAGTCCTATGTAACACCTCTGAGACCAGCAGATAATATGGTAGATGTTCTAAAATAAACAAAAGTCTTAATTAAAAATCTCCTGCCGTTTTGTGTATACAGCTCCTGTGCAGATCTGTATTTCTCTGGTCAAAAATGACAGACAAGACCAGTGTAGTGTGGCCCTGCAGACATGTGTTCCTTTAGTCGCTCTGCTTTATAGCACAAGGTGCCACCGAAACAAATTCAAGTTGTGTAACCCTTTTTATTATGGTCATTTTTATACAAGGCATTGGATCCTCAGGGGCGGAGATATAGCTGTGTTTTTTGTTACTAGTGGCATTCCTTGTATTTGTGTTTATTTTTGTAGTTGTATTTATTTTGCATTTGTTTCTTGCTTGGCTACGTTTTCCCCTTTTGTGATATTGTATCTTTTTTTTTTTTTTTCCTGTAATTAGCGCTGTCGTATTAGTCTCAGTTATAGGTCTACATCCGATCTGCATTTTTAGCTTATTTTGATATAATCTATAGGAGTTGACTTGAGATGTTGCATTCTACCTCTTGGTGCGTGCAATTGATTATACGGACCCTGCGCCACTTGACATTCTATTGGTTCCCAGGTAAAAGGCTAAACACTACCTATAGGGGCAGAGAACAGACCTGGGGCTCCGTTGACGTTGGTACAAATCAGTAGCGCGGGGATAAGCCATGACATCCTTCCCCCTGCCTCCCGTTGGTTTCATCGTTCTCACGTGCTGGGTAATGGCCGGACGCAGATGGTTCAGGCATCTATAGTGCGAGTGATTAGGAAGTAGTCATCACTGACTGTCGGAATCTTACCGGATGCAGTAGGTGTAACCTGCAGTCCTATGTAAAGTTACCAGCAGCACCTGGTATAGATAATGGAATATACAATGAGTGTATTAATGTTTATCACCTCCTTGGTGATGAATATCGGTGTTTTATTCCTCGCTCGCACTGACCCGGTGCCCAGTCATATTTCCATGGTGGCGTCTTTATAATAATATCTCGCGCTGCACGTTTCTTGCTTTCTCTTGTTTTCTCTGGTTTCAGCGTTAACCGGGACCAAATACTTTTCTTATTAAATCTGTAGAAAATGCTGTTGGTTGCGGCTTTAAACAATAAGTGCCAGTCAGTCTCCAGGCATGAAATGAAATCTCATCGTCAGACGCAGCGGTCAGACACGCGGAGCGCGCCTGGTAAAGTGATCCCGTGTGAGGGGGGAGAGGGAGCCACAGGGGGCTCTGAGCTATTCCCAAAAAATCCCTGAGGGCTCATGCACACAAACGTTTTTAGTTTTTTTCCCCCGTATATGGAACTATTCATTTCAATGGATCCGCAAAAAAAACGGAAGGTACTCCGTATGCCCTCCATTTCCGTTTTTCCGTTCCATTCAGAGATAGAACATGTCCTATTATTGTCCGCATAACGGACAAGGATAAGACTGTTCTATCAGGGGCCAGATGTTCCGTTCCGCAAAAAATGGAATGCACACGGACGTCATCCGCAAAATACTGAAACAGCCATATGGTCATGTGCAAGAGGCCTTATCCGTATTTTGTGCGGATCCGTTTTTTACGGAGCGCAAAATACTGAAAAAGCCATACGGTCATGTGCATGAGGCCTTAGAGAAAGTATACAGTAGGCGGCCACCCTGCAGCTCCAGGGCAGCTCGGCACATCTGTGCTAGAATATATGCAACCGTGTGTCCACTGTAAAAGGCCATATTGTGGGGGATTAAGGGGTTAAAACTTTTTATGAGACTCTTGATGAATCTGCGTCTGATAGAGCTGCCGATCCTCCACCTCCGAGCAGGAGTTTGTGTATTTTTGGGGCAGGTTTACTATTGAAAATGTGCACTTTGCACTAAGAAACAAACGGGTGTGCACGCTCTGCGCCGCATTTACCAACTTTTTTATACACTTTATGAAGTTTTTTACGCCTTGTCCAGCATGGCTTTGCGGGAAAGCGGGCATGGTCTAAGTACTCAGCTTTTCACCAAAATTTTGGCAGGTTTTTTAGAGGAAACAGCGCCAACCTTTCGGCAGTGTAGATTTAGACTAGACATTTTTTTTGGCGCATGGACAAATTTTTGGTGCTCTAGCGTAAAGGCGCATTTAGACGCACCAATTATTGGGAATGACCGTTCCTGCAAACGGTCGTTCCCAACAATCTGCCCATCTGAATGTGCCGCCGATTACCCGATGAACCTGTTTACTGCAAGTTGATCCAGAGTAAGGCCTCCTGCACACAACCGTATGGTTTTGTGGTCCATTTTAAACAGATCCCTTTTTCCGTTTCAGAAGTGTTTCCACTTCCATTCCGCTACCGTTCCATTTTGCTGTTCCGTTTTTCCATTTTGTTTCCGTTTGTGATCCGTTTTTTGCGGATCATAAATGGAAACGGAAGCATACAATAAACAGTAAGTACATAAAAAAAATTGGGCTGGGCATAACATTTTCAATAGATTGTTCTGCAAAAACGGAACAGGTACGGAACACACACGGATACATTCCGTTTTTTTTTTTTTACGGAACCATTGACTTGAATGGAGCCACCAAACGTGATTTGCAGGCAATAGTAGGACATGTTCTATCTTTGAACGGAAATGGAATGCATACAGAGTACCTTCCGTTGTTTTTGCGGACTCATTGAAGTGAATGGTTCGTATATTGAATGCAAAAAAACGGAACAGAAGCGGAAAAACAATACGTTTGTGTGCAGGAGGCCTAGGGCAAAAAACCCGGTGAGGTCCATGTAGAAGCCAATGTTCCTCATTTTAGGGGGGGCCATTCCTTTGTGATTTAGGATGTCTGATCTTGAGACTATGGCGGATTCTTGACACGTTGTGAATTGTTGACGTCCCTCCTCGTAGCCTTCATCATCTCCTCTTTGTTTTCCCAGGTCCAGTATTCGAAGCATAATTCTGGAGATGGACTTACTATCTGCAACCTACGTCTTGGCAGTTTTGGTCGCCTGCATTGTCTACGAGTCCGGTGCTCAGGAACAGAATTACATTATCAGAGAAGAACAGGGTGAAAACATTTCCATTGGGAACTTGCTGAGGGACCTTAATCTGACGTTGGACCCTGACATAGCTCTCTCCACCCCTCTCCAGTTCAAACTGGTCTACAAGACTGGAGATGTTCCTCTGGTGCGGGTTGAAGAGAACACCGGTGAGATCTTCACCACCTCCAATCGGATAGATCGAGAAAAGCTTTGTGCCGGCATCTTTACCGAGCACAAATGCTTCTATGAGGTGGAAGTGGCTGTGCTTCCAGATGAGGTCTTCAGGCTGGTCAAGATCCGCTTCTTGATCGAAGACATCAACGACAACGCCCCTCTGTTCCCGTCTACCGTCATCAACATCTCCATTCCAGAAAACACAGCCGTCAATTCTAGATATTCTGTTCCATCCGCCATTGATCCTGATGTGGGCAAGAATGGAATTCAAAACTATGACCTCCTCAAGGTGGGTACTTACCTACAGCAGAAAGTGGGATGTTCAGGAGGTAACAGAAAATAAATCTCTTCTGTAAATAGAAGTTTCCTTACCCTCAACATAAAGTCACAGAGGCTGATGTATAGGGAGCTGTATGCAAGGCTTTAGCAATATCTATCTATCTATCTATCTATCTATCTATCTATCTATCTATCTAATATCTATCTATCTATTATCTATCTATCTCCTATCTATCTATCTATCTATCTATCTATCTATTATCTATTTCCTATCCGTCTATCTGTCTGTCTATCTATCTATCTATCTATCTATCTATCTATCTATCTAAAAAGAAAAAGTCCACGGCAACTCCAGTGACAGTGTCTTCATCACTGCTTGAAGAAGGTTCCATTGTGTGGACCAAAACTACGCGTCGGTGTAAATAAAAGACACTAGTCACTGGAGGTGCCGTTGACTTTTTATTTTTTGTATCGAGCATTGGGACATTGGATCGACCCTACAGCCGCTGGCACTCCATTGCTGATTTCTGTGGTGCTGCAAAGTTGTTTTTGTATCTATCTATCTTTCTATCTATCTGTCCTGTTTCATGGTGTTGGGCCTCTTTCACACGGGCGTCACGTTTGATGCCCGGATCACAGGCGGGTGTGTTGCGGGAAAATGCGCAATTTTTCCGTGCAAGTGCAAAGCGCTGTAATGCGTTTTGCACGCGCGTGGGAAAAATCTGCATGTTTGGTACCCAGACCCGAAGCCGGACTTCATCACTGAAGTCTGGTTTTGGGTTCAGTATTCTGTATATTTTATTATTTTCCCTTATAACATGGTTATAAGGGAAAATAATAGCATTCTCAATAGAGAATGCTATGTTAGCAGGGCAATAGAGGGTTAAAAATAAAAAAATGATTGAACTCGCCTACTCCCATTGATCGCGTAGGTGCAAGGAACATCTTCTATCTTCATATCTGTTGGTTAAAGGACATTCGGTGATGTCACTGGGTCACATGGGTCACGTGGTCCAATCATGGAAGCTTTTGGTTGGACCATGTGACCCAGTGACATCATGGAAGGTCCTTTACCCAGCAGAATAAAGAAAGAAGAATGATCCTGGCACCTACGCGATCAAGAGGATGAGGTGAGTTCAAGTTTTTTTTTATTTTTAACCCTCTCTTCTCCTTTTTACATAACATTCTGTAATTAGAATGCTATTATTTTCCATGTTATAAGGGAAAATATTAAAGATCGGGTCCCCATCCCGATCGTCTCCTAGCAACAATGCAGGAAAATCGCAACGCATCCGCACTTGCTTCCGGATGCTTGCGATTTTCCCGCAGCCCTATTCACTTCTATGGGGCCTGCGTTGCGTGAAAATCGCACAATATAGAACATGCTGCGATTTTCACACAACGCAAAAGTGATGCGGGAAAATCACCGCTCATGTGCACATCTTCTATCTTCTAACGGTAAGCCGCCATCATCCCCACCGATCTTCTATCTTCTAATGGTAGGCCGTCATCAGCCCCACCGATCTTCTAATGGTAGGCCGTCATCAGCCCCACCGATCTTCTATCTTCTAACGGTAGGCCGTCATCAGCCCCACCGATCTTCTATCTTCTTATGGTAGGCCGTCATCAGCCCCACCGATCTTCTATCTTCTAATGCAGGGGTAGGCAACTTCCTCTACTCTTCTCAGAAGTCTCATAGAAATGAATGGAGCATGCTGGGAATTGTAGTTTTTACAACAGCTGGAGTGCCGAAGATTGCTGATCCCTGTTCTAATGGTAGACCGCCATCAGCCCCACTGATCTTCTATCTTCTAACGGTAGGCCGTCATCAGCCCCACCGATCTTCTATCTTCTAACGGTAGGCCACCATAGGCCCCACCGATCTTCTATCTTCTAATGGCAGGCCACCATGGGCCCCACCGATCTTCTATCTTCTAACGGTAGGCCACCATAGGCCCCACCGATCTTCTATCTTCTAATGGTAGGCCGTCATCAGCCCCACCGATCTTCTATCTTCTAACGGTAGGCCGTCATCAGCCCCACCGATCTTCTATCTTCTAACGGTAGGCCGTCATCAGCCCCACCGATCTTCTATCTTCTAACGGTAGGCCATCATCAGCACCACCGATCTTCTATCTTCTAACGGTAGGCCACCATAGGCCCCACCGATCTTCTATCTTCTAATGGTAGGCCGTCATCAGCCCCACCGATCTTCTATCTTCTAATGGTAGGCCGTCATCAGCCCCACCGATCTTCTATCTTCTAATGGCAGGCCGTCATCAGCCCCACCAATCTTCTATCTTCTAATGGCAGGCCGCCATCAGCCCCACCGATCTTCTATCTTCTAAAGGTAGGCCGTCATCAGCCCCACAATCTTCTATATTCTAACGCCATCAGCCCCCGGACAACCCTTTAATACTGCTACATTGCATCCTGCCATTGTATGCGCCATTTCCCTGCCTTCTGATGGTGCATTGTTTGTATGGCCCTTCCTTTACCTATGGGACACAGAACACTGCTCCTGGTGGTCACAATGTCACATACGGCATGTTACTTCATTTACGTAGAGCGCGGTGAGAACATGCGCCTAGACGAGATACCTAAGAAGGAATTAACTGCAGCTTTAACGTAAAAGAATTTTACAAAGTGTTTCTTAATTATTTGCCAATGTGTAGACTTGAAATCACCGCTATTTAGTATACAGGAGGGATATAATGAAGCCTTTAATTAATGAGCTTTAAATGAGCTAAAGCGAAAGCTTGTGTAAAGTATAAACACAGATTCGTCTCCATCTTATTCATTGTAAGGTTGGGATTTTCAGCCGCGTTGTTTTCTGAAACGATGACCTAGATGAGGACTGGGCACTACAGAGCCATTAGCAGCTGGTGCTCCTGCAGTACGGCGGCGGGAGTCACTGACCGAGCATAATAGTCATGTCTGCCGCTAACACCGGCCCGCAATACAGGAAATCTTCTGCTTCTGACTGAGGCCTCTTACAGCAAAGGCCAAAAATCAGTCAGCAGCGTCACATAGTAAGTGCCGGAGGATGCAGATCTACACGCCAGCAGTGGACTGCACAGAAGGGAGTCACACAGGATACACAAAAAACATATTATGGTGTGAAATCCATTTGTTATAATACAGAGCTCCAAATATAGACAGAGAATTGCATGAAATACATTGTTACAACCCATAGCCTCCACTAGGGGCAGCATACAACCTAGGTTTTTATCACTGCACGTACCTAGTATGTCATCAGCTCCTGAGCGCCCTCTAGTGGTGACGTCAGGCAGACAGAATTTTATTCTGCCTCCAAGCAGGGAATTTGTAGCTTTGATCTTTACAAGGAAAAAAAATCCAGAAATGATTAAAACTCTTTTTGCTTCACCAAACACAACACAATGCGATCAATTGTCTGAACATTTCATGGTACGAAACGTAGACTATTTAAAGCATTTTTTTTAACTTTATATTTGAAAAGACATTATATTAGGTTAAGCAGAATCTCTTTCCCTTTGTTCCTTTCGACCTCAGGCCCTTTGCCCACAAACATTTTTCTTTTCTGTTTCCATTCCGTTTTTGCGGATTCCGTTTGCGCTCCATATCCTGAACCATTCATTTCAATAAGTTTCGCAAAAAAACGGAATGTACTCCGTATGCATTCTGTTTCCGTATTTCCGTATAGCCGTTCCGTTGAAAGATAGAACTTGTCCTATTATTGTCCGCAAATAACGATCCGTGGCTCTATTCAAGTCAATGGGTCTGCAAAAATTACGGAATGCATATGGAACACATCCGTATGTCTTCTGTTTTTTGCGGATCCATGCGCACTTTGCCCATGTGTTTACTGTTAAAACTCATTACTGTACATTACATGTTTCTATTTGCGATCTGCAAACAAAGGATCGCATACGGAAACCATACAGAGATTTTTTGTGGAACTACGGAACGGAAACAGAACGAAAAGAAAAAAACAAAACAATGGATCTGTTAAAAAACGGACGGCAGAATGCAGAAAAAGCCATACGGTCGTGTGTAAGAGGCCTCACTCCCAGGTCGGATGCAGCCGAGATGTTTGCTTTGTATTTGCTGACAATACCTGACCTATATTACAACTGATAACCAGGGTCTCATTAGTCTCTGTTCTCACCAGGTTGTACACAGATAAATTATTAACTATTTCTTAGCTTTATGGATTCTATTTCTGTTCTATTTCTGTGTCATTTATTCTGCCTTGTGGTCCAAGCACCAGGTAATAACGAATGACCAAAGGCAAAGAAGATAGATGTGTACAGGACGCAGTCGCCGTCTCCTCTGTCAGCGCTGAGACACTGAGAGCAACAAATACACAGAAAACAGCAACACAGAAAACCCAGAAATTCTGTTTATTAATTAAGTGTTGTTAAATATCTCATATAGAACTAATGTACATAAAAAGCGGTGTCACTTGGTAAAAACATTACCTGCTTCTGGGATTCGCGCCCCCACATATCCCTTGGTTGAACTTGATGGACTTACTGTATGTCTTTTTCAACTATATATACTATGTAAGGATGTAACATAAACTGTACTACACTCCAGAGCTGCACTCACTATTCTGCTGGTCACTGTGTACATGCATTACTTATCCTGTACTGATCCTGAGTTACATCCTGTATTATACTCCAGAGCTGCACTCACTATTCTGCTGGTGCAGTCACTGTGTACCTACATTACTTATCCTGTACTGCTCCTGAGTTACATCCTGTATTATACTCCAGAGCTGCAGTCACTATTCTGCTGGTGCAGTCACTGTGTACATACATTACATTACTTATCCTGTACTGATCCTGAGTTACATCCTGTATTATACTCCAGAGCTGCACTCACTATTCTGCTGGTGCAGTCACTGTGTACATACATTACTTATCCTGTACTGATCCTGAGTTACATCCTGTATTATACTCCAGAGCTGCAGTCACTATTCTGCTGGTGCAGTCACTGTGTACATACATTACTTATCCTGCACTGATCCTGAGTTACATCCTGTATTATACTCCAGAGCTGCACTCACTATTCTGCTGGTGCAGTCACTGTGTACATACATTACTTATCCTGTACTGATCCTGAGTTACATCCTGTATTATACTCCAGAGCTGCACTCACTATTCTGCTGGTGCAGTCACCGTGTACATACATTACTTATCCTGTACTGATCCTGAGTTACATCCTGTATTATACTCCAGAGCTGCACTCACTATTCTGCTGGTGCAGTCACTGTGTATATGCATTATCTACCCTGTACTGATCCTGAGTTACATCCTGTATTATACTCCAGAGCTGCACTTACTATTCTGCTGGTGCAGTCACTATGTACTTGTAATGTATGTGCACAGTGACCTAAATAATGGTTCATTTAATATGTGCAACTTTTACAAAAGTTGGAAAAAAGTTGCAACCTACACCCGGCAACCCCCTGATCTACCTTAACACATATACATTATTAATGTTCTCTATTTCATAAATTTTGCGCACAAAACAAAGCAGAATTAAAACTGACACAAAAACAACTGCAAGCGATAAATGTCCCCCAACATGTGTGTGAATGTTACATTATCCAACCTTGTACTTTGGCTATTAATAAAAGGGGAGGAGCTGTGACAACCTCTTGTTCATTTGTATAAAATAGGTTGTAATAATCATTCCAGGAGCAGAGGTAAACTCAGCCATAAGTATATACCACGGCTATAGATTTATAGAAAGGGGAATGACTGTTAGCAGCAGCGGTAAAATAGATGCAGAGATTCTGCTGATTCTGGCCCTAATTTCCTGGCAAATGGGTAAAATAATCCTGATTAGAGAAATATTACCAGTTAATACTCTGCTGGTGCACAGTGCTCCGGCCTTTTATGTCGCTATTAAACTGGTGGAAAAGATTTTTATGAACAGATTAGGTTTAAATGTGCTAAAAGGAAAGTGATTGAACAAGTACAGGATTTGTAATCATCTGCTGTATTTACCGGAGCTGGAAGGTGCAGACAATATGGAGGTCCGATCCTAGTTCTACGAGTCCAAGAAATGTATCTGCAGATTAAAGCAATGTCCAAACCTCAACATACACAGTCCTATTATATCCTACATGTGCACATTCACTGTATCACACAATTATGTACAAGAAAATAACTACTATAATATTGCTCCTGTGTACAAGAATATAACTACTGTAATACTGCTCCTATGTACAGGAATATAACTGCTATAATACTGCCTCCTATGTACAAGAATATAACTGCTATAATACTGCCTCCTATGTACAAGAATATAACTGCTATAATACTGCCTCCTATGTACAAGAATATAACTACTATAATACTGCTCCTATGTACAAGAATATAACTACTATAATACTGCCTCCTATGTACAAGAATATAACTACTATAATACTGCCCCCTATGTACAAGAATATAACTACTATAATACTGCTCCTATGTACAAGAATATAACTACTATAATACTGCCTCCTATGTACAAGAATATAACTACTATAATACTGCTCCTATGTACAAGAATATAACTACTATAATACTGCCCCCTATGTACAAGAATATAACTACTATAATACTGTCTCCTATGTACAAGAATATAACTGCTATAATACTGCCTCCTAGGTACAGGAATATAACTACTATAATACTGCTCCCTATGTACAAGAATATAACTGCTATAATACTGCCTCCTAGGTACAGGAATATAACTACTATAATACTACTCCTATGTATAAGAATATAACTACTATAATACTGCTTCTATGTACAAGAATATAACTACTATAATACTGTATCCTGTGAAGCAGAATATAACCACTACATTACTGCCTCTATGTACAAGAATATAACTACTATAATACTGCTCCTATGTACAGGAATATAACTACTATAATACTCCTCCTGTGTAGCAGAATATAAGTTCTACAATGTTTCCCCTATTCATAAGATTTGAATGACATTTCTACATTTGATTTGCTGCCAGGCCTGTTGTGCCCCTGTGCGGTGTATGTGGCAGTACAGTACGGTGTGGGCTCATGTACGTGGAGCTGTAGTTAGTTTCTGTGCTGCGGTTCTCTCTGCAGAGCAGCGCTCTAATTTTAACCCATTTGCCACCTCTCGCTGGGTATAACAATGAGTTGACAAGAGTCCTGGCAGCTGCCGTGGAAATCTTGACTTCTACAATGAAGCGGCCCTCAGCAGGCGGCAGTACAGCAGAGGGTGCGCAGGGCGCGCGCCTTTAGCCTCACCTTGGCTCCTGAGCAGGAACAGCTGGAAAGTTCTGAAGTTTAGTGAACGCCTTAAAAAACTAAAGATGTGGAAAATGAATGATCCGTTCAAAAATGTCTTGTCAGATTTGTTAAAAAAAAAAATTCTGCCTTAGCTAAATTCACCCGACATCCGACCGGCGGATCCTGTTCACAGCAATACGGAAAATGTGTCATAAGAGAGCAACTACACCGCAGGGCGCTCCACCAGTAATGTACTGGTCATGGGGGTGGGAAGGACTGCACTGGAAGAAGGCACTGGTCCGTTGATGTGAGGGATCTGCCTCCAGTTATATCCCAGCGATCTGATATAGTCATGAAAAGTATGGTGGAGCATTATCCAGTGATCTGATATAGTCATGAAAAGTATGGTGGAGCATTATCCAGTGATCTGATATAGTCATGTAAAGTATGGCGGAGTGTTATCCAGTGATCTGATATAGTCATGTAAAGTATGGTGGAGCATTATCCAGTGATCTGATATGGTCATGTAAAGTATGGGGGAGAGTTATCGAGTGTTCTTATATAGTCATGAAAAGTATGGTGGAGCGTTATCCAGTGATCTGATATAGTCATGTAAAGTATGGTGGAGAGTTATCCAGTGATATGATATGGTCATGTAAAGTATGGCGGAGTGTTATCCAGTGATCTGACATAGTCAGGTAAAGTATGGTGGAGAGTTATCCAGTGATCTGATATGGTCATGTAAAGTATGGTGGAGAGTTATCCAGTGATCTGACATAGTCAGGTAAAGTATGGTGGAGAGTTATCCAGTGATCTGACATAGTCAGGTAAAGTATGGTGGAGAGTTATCCAGTGATCTGATATGGTCATGTAAAGTATGGTGGAGAGTTATCCAGTGATATGATATGGTCATGTAAAGTATGGGGGAGAGTTATCGAGTGTTCTTATATAGTTATGTAAAGTATGGTGGAGCGTTATCCAGGGATCTGATATAGTCAGGTAAAGTATGGTGGAGAGTTATCCAGGGATCTGATATAGTCAGGTAAAGTATGGTGGAGAGTTATCCAGGGATCTGATATAGTCATAAAAAGTATGGTGAAGCGTTATCTAGTGATCTGATATGGTCATGTAAAGTATGGGGGAGAGTTATCGAGTGTTCTTATATAGTTATGTAAAGTATGGTGGAGCGTTATCCAGGGATCTGATATAGTCAGGTAAAGTATGGTGGAGAGTTATCCAGGGATCTGATATAGTCATAAAAAGTATGGTGAAGCGTTATCTAGTGATCTGATATGGTCATGTAAAGTATGGGGGAGAGTTCCCAGTGATCTGATGAGGTCATATAGAGTGTGCCAGTCCCCTATTATGGTTTTGCAGAGTTTGGTCGCTGGTTTGTGGCCTCCGCAGTGTGATTACAGGACAGATGTTACAGCAGTTATCTGTCTCCACAGATGAGGAGAGAATACCTGAGGGTGGTAGCACCTTGCTGCGGCGCTCCGGTCGGGGGCCATCTTTCCAGGAGTATACAGACAGATGTACCGTTGGTGAATCCTCACTGTATCTAATGTATCTCCTTACAGGACAGAAGATAACATTGTAGCTGGATCTGTGAGGTCCTGCCCCCGAGGCCACGCCCCATTTATTTCTCTGGTGCAGTTTAGATGCTTTATACTGTGACCTGTACATCAGCATCATCGTAGCGTCTTCAGATCCAAAGATGATTAGAAGCAGAGCCCCCCTTTAAACCTCAACTTTTCTGAGCAGATATTTCTAAGGCTTCGGTTTTCCCAGAGACGGAGACGTTTTTCTGCCCGCCAT
Source organism: Bufotes viridis (assembly GCA_033119425.1). Classification (NCBI taxonomy): domain Eukaryota; kingdom Metazoa; phylum Chordata; class Amphibia; order Anura; family Bufonidae; genus Bufotes; species Bufotes viridis. The sequence continues at coordinate 7,417,287 of CM065597.1, forward strand.
CCCAGCATCTCCGGACCCTCCACCGCAGCGATGTGAGGATGAATCGCTGCCGATTTCTGTTTTCTGGGCTTTTTCTTTCTTTTCTGAGCTTATTAAGTGAAAGGGACAAAAACAAACAAAAAATTCTTCCTCGTTTTTTTTCCAAAAATGAGATTATAATAAAGATATAATAAAATTGGAAACAAAAGAGATGAATAAATTATACGGGCATTAAAAACAAACAAAATATCAAAAAACATTTTTTTATTAGAAATTCAGGGTTATTTGAGAATTTAACAAACTTGCCAGGAAATAGTATAACAAAACATAACCATTTCTCACCCGTTAAATCACCCGCCTCCACCTGTCTTAACGCCGCCGGGATAGTGGGTACGGTCAGGCCTCAGATCTTAAAGGGTATTCCCATCATGGCAGCCATTTCTAATTGTGCATCACTGGGAGATAATGCTCCAAATCCTTGAAATGACTGAAATTGCCTTTTTTTCTTGCCTCTGCCTTTTGATTGTTTACTGCTCGTTGTCAGGAGTTACGACCACTGTTGTGATACTAGAGCGGTGGTCGTGCTCGAGCAATGGTGGCTGGGATCGCAGGAGTGTGCTTATCTGCGCATGCGCCTCAGCTCCTGGCCACTGCTCTGCATTGCAGTAGGGGTCAATGGAACAGCTCTGGGCATGCGCAGTACAGCTGACACAGGCAGTGACATCAGCAGGGCACCGCTTGCCTGTACTGTCAATCAGAAGGATAGTACCGCCCCCAGAAAAAGCAAAAAGTGGTAAGAGACAGTAAAAAGGAGAGATGGGACAATGAATGCAAAAGCTAAAAATAATAGCATGATCAAGTGTAAAAATAAAAACTTACTTGACCGAGCGTTGTCAGATAAGTGTTAAAAATCAGTAAGCGTAAAAACTACAGTAATGATTAAAATAATTTAATATTCTAATAAAGAAATACTAAAAATAAATAAATAATAATAATAATAATAATAATAATAATAATACATCAAAATGAATACTAAGATAAATGCTGAAATAATAATAAAATAAAATTTAAAACATTTATAATATAAATACTAAAAATATATTAGTAAAATAATAAAAATATATAAAAATGAATACTAAGATAAATACTAAAATAATAATAAAATCATATTTTAAAAATTAGTAATATAAATGCTGAAAAATGATAATAACAAAATAATAATAAAAATAAATACTAAGATAGTAAACGCTAAAAATAAATTAAAAATGTCATAATAATAAAATAATAATATATAAAAATGAATAATAAGATAAATGCTAAAATTAATAATAATATAATATTAAAAAATGTATAATATACATACAAAAAATTATATAATAGTATAATAATAATAAATAAAAATAAATACTAAGATAGTAAATTCTAAAAATAAATTTAAAAAATATCATAATAGGAAAATAATAATAATACATAAACAGGAATACTAAGATTAATGCTAAAAAAAAAAATTATAATTTAAAAAAATTAATAATATCAATTCTAAAAAAAATATAATAGCAAAAAAATATAAAATAAAAATAAATACTAAGATAATACTAATAAAATTAAAATAGGTGATACAAACACTGAAAATAAATAAAAACTATAATAATCATAATAATAAAAAATAAAAATGAATATTAAGATAATAAATTCATGAATAATGCTATCAATAAATAATTATAAAATAAATAACAATAAATTCTAATTTAATAATAACTAAGATAAAATAATGCTAAAAAATAATTTTACGATGAAAAAAAAAAAAGCTTAAACCTGGTTGAATTTTCTCGCCCAGTTTATACTATTTTTGCCGTAGCTATCCAGATAGACTTGGAAGTAGGGCGGTTAGTAAACAGCGTCGGACAAGCGAGGACTGTGTTTATCAGCGGTGACAGACAGTATCGCGGTGCATTGTCCTTATCGGGTGGTTTGTGACTGCAGCGTGTGTCATCATCCATCATTTCCCTCCTCGGAATAAGTAGGTCACCTGCAGACAGGAGCGCCACATGTTAACACCTTCAGTCTGGTGTAACCTGCTGCACGAAGCCGCTCGGGCTCTGGGTAATTCCGTGTGACGTCCACGGTGGCGGAGCCGCGAAATGAAACCTTTCCTTTGACCCCCACGGTCTGTAGGAATATCGGGGTCTGGGAATTCCTGTCCTGGCCACTTAGAATAGCGCGAGCGCGGTCCGAATGAATCCGGATTGTCCTCCCGGGAGACGTGCTTCTACTGTAAAGCTCTAATGTAATTTTTGAACGGGTAGAAGATGGATGGCGGCGCGCAGAACAGCAGCCTAAACACTTCTTCTTGTGTTCTAATGTGATGCAATCAGGTCTGCGCGCCGTACTTAAAGCTTTTCTCATTACTCTACCTTTATAATAATGAATTTCCACGGACGTTAGCAATTCTTCCTGGACACTCGCTAATGGGACTGGAAGGAACGCATTGGATTTTTCTGGTCTTTAGGGCTTAAAGGGGAATTCCATTTTTAGTTATCACGTGCCCGTCGCTGTAGGAGGTTGGACTGTAGCACTTTAGGGGGTCAGTGAGTTGGATCCTTGGAATGGAGGAACCCCGACCCTCAGTGATGTGTCCTAAAGCCTCTTAGACATTAGTCCGGGAAGATAAAGGGTTAACCAGCTCTCCTGCTAAGATTGTAGTCGAATCCACTGTAGTGCACGGACCATCAAGTCCGGGACTTGGAATCTGCAGCTTCAAGGACCTTAAAGGGGTTAAGCCTTGATGGATAAAAGAATAAATCAGCGGTCGAATAGGACGTGACAAGGAACCAGCCCTGTACCTCACATGGAACCAGAGCTCGAATTGCTCTGCTTTATTTATTTCAGGCTGGTAGCTGAGGGGGTGTGTCCTTTCTCGAGGAGCATGTCCTTTTGCAGGGGGTTTGTCCTTTCAGCTGCAGCTCTCTCCCTGTAACAGCCACGGTTTGTAACAGTAGATATGGCTGGTGACGGTTGAACATTCAAACTGAGCGTGTGCGACCGTCTTAGTGAGGTGGACCAAAAAATAAGGAATGGAAGAAACAGCAGGTGGCGCTATAACCATGTTATTGAATAGCTCAGTGGCCATCTCTCAAGTATTCCGATCCGGGCGCTGGTTTGAAAAATGTAGAATATTTGTCGTGGCACAAACCTTTTAAGGGGATATTCCAATCTGGACACTTACGGGTATATCGACGGGATAGACCATAAATGTGTGGTAGGTGCCGGTCCTTCCTCTGGGGCCCTCTTTTATCTCAAGAAAGGGGCCCAGAAGTGAACGGAGAGAATCCTGCTCATGCACATCCACCCCAACAATTACCGTTACGGGACTTTCAGAAATAATCACATGCTGCTCATGTGCAGTGTGCTCTGTGTTTGAGGCCGGGCCCCTCATGAGATAGGAGCGGGTCCCAGAGAGCAGAGCCCATTCATTCTCGAAAAAGCTGCGCTGGTGTTTACCATATGGCAGCAAGATCAGACAGTATTGTGTGGGTACTGTATGGCATATTTATTTTAGCTTCAGTACAGGATAAGTAATGTAATGTATGTAGACAATAACTGCACCAGCAGAATAGTGAGTGCAGCTCTGGAGTATAATGAAGGATGTAACTCAGGATCAGTACAGGATAAGTAATGTAATGTATGTACACAGTGACTGCACCAGCAGAATAGTGAGTGCAGCTCTGGAGTATAATACAGGATGTAACTCAGGATCAGTACAGGATAAGTAATGTGTGTACACAGTGACTGCACCAGCAGAATAGTGAGTGCAGCTCTGGAGTATAATACAGGATGTAACTCAGGATCAGTACAGGATAAGTAATGTATGTACACAGTGACTGCACCAGCAGAATAGTGAGTGCAGCTCTGGAGTATAATAAAGGATGTAACTCAGGATCAGTACAGGATAAGTAATGTGTGTACACAGTGACTGCACCAGCAGAATAGTGAGTGCAGCTCTGGAGTATAATACAGGATGTAACTCAGGATCAGTACAGGATAAGTAATGTATGTACACAGTGACTCCACCAGCAGAATAGTGAGTGCAGCTCTGGAGTATAATACAGGATGTAACTCAGGATCAGTACAGGATAAGTAATGTAATGTATGTACACAGTGACTGCACCAGCAGAATAGTGAGTGCAGCTCTGGAGTATAATACAGGATGTAACTCAGGATCAGTACAGGATAAGTAATGTGTGTACACAGTGACTGCACCAGCAGAATAGTGAGTGCAGCTCTGGAGTATAATACAGATGTAACTCAGGATCAGTACAGGATAAGTAATGTGTGTACACAGTGACTGCACCAGCAGAATAGTGAGTGCAGCTCTGGAGTATAATACAGGATGTAAATCAGGATCAGCACAGGATAAGTAATGTATGTACACAGTGACTGCACCAGCAGAATAGTGAGTGCAGCTCTGGAGTATAATACAGGATGTAACTCAGGATCAGTACAGGATAAGTAATGTATGTACACAATAACTGCACCAGAAGAATAGTGAGTGCAGCTCTGGAGTATAATAAAGGATGAAACTCAGGATCAGTACAGGATAAGTAATGTGTGTACAAAGTGACTGCACCAGCAGAATAGTGAGTGCAGCTCTGGAGTATAATACAGGATGTAACTCAGGATCAGTACAGGATCAGTAATGTATGTACACAGTGACTGCACCAGCAGAATAGTGAGTGCAGCTCTGGAGTATAATACAGGATGTAACTCAGGATCAGTACAGGATAAGTAATGTGTGTACACAGTGACTGCACCAGCAGAATAGTGAGTGCAGCTCTGGAGTATAATACAGGATGCAAATCAGGATCAGCACAGGATAAGTAATGTATGTACACAGTGACTGCACCAGCAGAATAGTGAGTGCAGCTCTGGAGTATAATACAGGATGTAACTCAGGATATGTACCGGATAAGTAATGTATATACACAGTGACTGCACCAGCAGAATAGTGAGTGCAGCTCTGGAGTATAATACAGGATGTAACTCAGGATCAGTACAGGATAAGTAATGTATGTGCACAGTGACTGCACCAGCAGAATAGTGAGTGCAGCTCTGGAGTATAATACAGGATGTAACTCAGGATCAGTACAGGATAAGTAATGTATGTGCACAGTGACTGCACCAGCAGAATAGTGAGTGCAGCTCTGGAGTATAATACAGGATGTAACTCAGGATCAGTACAGGATAAGTAATGTATGTACACAGAGACTGCACCAGCAGAATAATGAGTGCAGCTCTGGAGTATAATACAGGACGTAACTCAGGATCAGTACAGGATAAGTAATGTATGTACACAGTGACTGCACCAGCAGAATAGTGAGTGCAGCTCTGGAGTATAATACAGGATGTAACTCAGGATCAGTACAGGATAAGTAATGTATGTACACAGTGACTGCACCAGCAGAATAGTGAGTGCAGCTCTGGAGTATAATACAGGATGTAACTCAGGATCAGTACAGGATAAGTAATGTGTGTACACAGTGACTGCACCAGCAGAATAGTGGGTGCAGCTCTGGAGTATAATACAGGATGTAACACAGGACCAGTACAGGATAAGTAATGTATGTACACATTGACTCCACCAGCAGAATAGTGAGTGCAGCTCTGGAGTATAATACAGAATGTAACTCAGGATCAGTACAGGATAAGTAATGTGTGTACACAGTGACTGCACCAGCAGAATAGTGAGTGCAGCTCTGGAGTATAATACAGGATGTAACTCAGGATCAGTACAGGATAAGTAATGTATGTACACAGAGACTGCACCAGCAGAATAATGAGTGTAGCTCTGGAGTGTAATACAGGATGTAACTCAGGATCAGTACTGGATAAGTAATGTATGTACACAGTGACTCCACCAGCAGAATAGTGAGTGCAGCTCTGGAGTATAATACAGGATGTAACTCAGGATGAGTACAGGATAAGTAATGTATGATTTACAGCATGACTCCACCAGCAGAATAGTGAGTGCAGCTCTGGAGTATAATACAGGATGTAACTCAGGATCAGTACAGGATAAGTAATGTATGATTTACAGCATGACTCCACCAGCAGAATAATGAGTGCAGCTCTGGAGTATCTCAGGATTATTACAGGATACCCAATGTAAACGGACTCCGCCTGAGATTCCTCTGGATTTTGTATTGGTTGTAATAATGAGCCGTACTGTAGATCTACAGCTTCTTGTAACTATTTTATGTGCCCAGAATTTTGGTGAATCTGGAGACATTTTGTCGTTCTGATGCTGATTGTCTCTGTGCTCCTTCCCTCGGGTAATAAGACTCGTATTACACATCCCTGTGATGAGCGCTGCTGGAGGGGGCTCATGGATAACGGGTGAGCAGAGATCCCGGAGAAGCGCAGCTCCTGAAGATTATCAGGCTTACGGATAACAAGATGAACTTGGAGCTTTTTTAGGCTTTGCGATGAAGCAGGACACGGGAGCCGGTTAATCCTTGTGACAATACGGCGGTCCGGGCGGCGTGTGCGCCGATAGAGAAGATGCATCCTGGGATTAGCAGGTCTGTGACCTCAGTGTCTCCGGCAGGGATACTGTGCACCGGCTGAGAGCCGCGGAGATTAGACTGTAAACTGCAGCCTCTGCTCATCTTCTACACGAACGCTGTGCGCCTATGGCGAGTCCGCAATACACCGGAACCAACCTGTGTGCAACCTGCATCACGGATGCGGACCCATTCACTTGTATGGGTCCACAATCACGGAGATGCGGAACGGAAGCACGGATCGGAACCCCACGGAAGCACTACGGAGTGCTTCTGCGGTGCGGACGGATCACGGACCCATTCAAATTGAAAGGGTCTCGATCCGTCCCGGCCGCCGCACGGAACGGATGCACAACGTTCGTGTGCAAGAGGCTTAAAGTCACATCATTCCATGTGTCTATCGAGCGCCTGTCTGCTGAGACTCCACCTGATAGTCCGAAAATACCATTAATCTGGCATGTAACAGAAATCGTGCTAGAACCTTACCTGATAGTCCGGAAATATTGATAATCCGGCATGTAACAGAAATCGTGCTAGAACCTTACCTGATAGTCTGGAAATATTGATAATCCGGCATGTAATTTTGTAAATGTATGTAGTAGCAAGTGATAATCCAGAGATCCTGATAATCTGGTGTGTAACAGAAATAGTCCTGGGAATGTACCTGATAGTCCGGAAATACCATTAATCTGGCATGTAACAGAAATAGTCCATTACCATGGCACCTAGTAGTCCTGAAATACTGATAATCCGGCATGTAACAGAAATAGTCCATTACCATGGCACCTAGTAGTCCTGAAATACTGATAATCCGGCATGTAACAGAAATAGTCCATTACCATGGCACCTAGTAGTCCTGAAATACTGATAATCCGGCATGTAACAGAAATATTCCATTACCATGGCACCTAGTAGTCCTGAAATACTGATAATCCGGCATGTAACAGAAATAGTCCATTACCATGGCACCTAGTAGTCCTGAAATACTGATAATCCGGCATGTAACAGAAATAGTCCATTACCATGGCACCTAGTAGTCCTGAAATACTGATAATCTGGCATGTAACAGAAATATTCCATTACCATGGCACCTAGTAGTCCTGAAATACTGATAATCTGGCATGTAACAGAAATAGTCCATTACCATGGCACCTAGTAGTCCTGAAATACTGATAATCCGGCATGTAACAGAAATAGTCCATTACCATGGCACCTAGTAGTCCTGAAATACTGATAATCCGGCATGTAACAGAAATAGTCCATTACCATGGCACCTAGTAGTCCTGAAATACTGATAATCCGGCATGTAACAGAAATAGTCCATTACCATGGCACCTAGTAGTCCTGAAATACTGATAATCCGGCATGTAACATTCTGGTACTTAATACCGTGTGACAATAATATTACTAGGAATTTACTTCATACAACATCTGATAGTCTGGAAACGCTGGTAATCTGGCATAGAATGAAAGGTTTTCTTAATTGGACTAATCCTCTTTGATCCAGCTGTGCCGATAGTCTGGCGCACAGTTTACTCCCTCACGCATACAATTAAAATTATTATTATTTTAATTATTATTATTATTTTTTTTTACTATTTCTCGTTGTATTACGGAGAATTCGGATTTGATTATAGCCGCCTGTGGAACTGAATTCTGATCACAGGGAAGTCCATTTCGGCGAAGCCCCCGGATTGAGTAATCCCTTAATTCCTCAGATATTTAACATCTTACGCGTTGGCGACTTGAAAGTAAGATGAAAGATGGCGGCGATCCAATGGCAATCTGCCATGCCGGGCTCCGATAGCGGCTTCCTGTTGGCCCGTAGGAGTCGCATCTTGGATGGCAGCCATCTTCATTTTCCAAGAGCACGCGGGCCAGAAACGAGAACGCTTTTCCCAAGAAGATGGGAAGAAAAACAGCGACGGCTTCCAATGTCACAACGGAAGGAGACGTCAGAGCCCGAGACACCGGAGAGGGATGAGGGGGGGTCTCATCATGGGGGTCATAAAGAGAGACCCTTAAAGAACAAAGAGACAATGTAACGATGCTGCAGCCAAGGGCAGTTGTCGGCAGGATCAACCCTATTGAATCAGGGCTGCCTTCTTGTGGGTTGATCCTGCTTTTTTAAATTGTATATCTGCCTTGTGAAAATCGGTTGTGGCGATCCGGAGGAAAACGACTGTCAATCTTTATGCAAATGAAGGTTTTATTGCGCTGAGGGGCGGGACCTAGTCTTGGTGCACCTCAGCTCCTCTCCTGCTTTTCAGTGCACTGAAGCCCTCATTTGCATAAATAATACTATACGTTTTTTTTTTCCCCCAGCAAGCGATTTTCACAAGACTGGTGTCATTTTAATCAGCAGGATCCGCCCTACCAGGAAGGGTTGGTCCTGCTGATAGGTAAGCAAATTGATAGAAGAAAAGCAATGGAAGGAATCTGTAGCTTTAAGTGACCTTCTGGGGTCTTCAGTGATTTTCTCTGAATTCAGGGGGGTGCTGCAGAGACCTCCAGTCCAGGACTATAGGGGGTGCAGAGGTAGTGTTACCAGAAGGCCCTCCGCCACCAGTATTACAGATGTCACGCGAGAGGAGTGGTCCTTTACGGATCTTGGCGTGCATTCAGACGCAACATGTATTTTGCGGTCCGCCAAAAAAATATGAATGACGTCAGTGTGACATCCATGTTGCGTCCTTTTTTTTTGCGGATCCATTGTAACAATGTCTGCCCTTGTCCACAAAACAAACAAGAATAGGACAGGTTCTATGTTTTTGGCGATTTCGGAGCAGACATAGGGATGCGGACAGCACGTGATGTCCAGGGGCCCCATTGATATGAATGGGTCTGCATCCGATCCGTGTTAGTCGTGTGAATGGGGCCTTACACTGAGCCCCAGATCTTTGAGCGATAAGATCCTGATCCTCCGGACTCCCTGCTCTGATGAAGGGCTGGTGCGGAGCCAGAACCGTGAACAGGGATTAGTGCTGAGGTGCGAGGTTTTCAGTGCCTCCTGTAAGTAAAGCCGCGCAGTCAGCGATGTGCGGAGCTCCTTCTTATGAATATTTTTTATAGAATTTTCTTTTCCTTGTACAATTTCAAGGACAATATAATTAGCATTTTAATGGATCCACTATAATAGTACAGAACATTAAGTCCGCTCCGGGTCCACAACTCCCACTCTCCGCGCTGCTGAGCTCTCCTTAGTGTAGGGGTTAAGCATTCATTAGCCGCCGTCTTTTACATCTCCAGATTCGTTTTTTTTTACAGTCAACACATCCAAATGAGCAATAGAATGAGGAACATCGGGGGGGGAGGGGGGGGGGGCATATAATGTGTCCGCACGGGGGCCGAGGACACGACAGCCATCATTGCCCCAGAGATACTTCTGTGGGTGTTAGTCACTGCCTGTGGGTTATCCACCCTGATCCCATATACTTTACACTGCTACTCTGCTCCATTTGCACAGAGCTATGGTCAGTGACTCCAGCTCTGATGCATTATCTATCTAGTCTGAGGCTCAAGCTGCTTCCTTATGTTCTTATACTTTACACTGATGCTCTGCTCCATTTTGACACAGCTATCACCAGTGCTGCAGCTTAGTTACATTGTCTATTGGAGTCTGAGCTAGTCCTTAATCCAGAACTTGACTCATCAGAAGCTTAAAGGGGTCCTCTCACTGGCATTTATCATGGAGAGGAAGTTAATACAAGCCACTTACTAATGTATTGCGATTCTCCATGTTGCTTCCTTTGCTGGTTGGATTCACTTTTCCATCACATTGTACACGGCTCGTATCCATGTTATGACCACCCTGCAATCCATCAGCGGTGGTCGTGCTTGCTCACTAATAGAAAAAGCACCAGCCTATGTGCTCTCCCACGGTCCCGGCCACCAGAGAGTTTGATGCCTTTTCCTATATTGTGCAAGCACATGCACTGCTGATGGATTGCAGGGTGCTCTGTTCTCTGTTCCTCTGTGCGGTATCCTGGATATAGCAGCGTCCAATATATAGCAGTGTCCTGTATATAGCAGCGACTAGTATATAGCAGCATCCAGTATATAGCAGCACCAGTATATAGCAGCATCCAGTATATAGCAGCACCAGTATATAGCAGCATCCAGTATATAGCAGCATCCAGTATATAGCAGCACCAATATATAGCAGCATCCAGTATATAGCAGCATCCTGTATATAGCAGCGTCCAGTATATAGCACCGTCCAGTATATAGCAGCGTCCAGTATATAGCAGCGTCCAGTATATAGCACCGTCCAGTATATAGCAGCGTCCAGTATATAGCAGCGTCCAGTATATAGCAGCGTCCAGTATATAGCAGCGTCCTGTATATAGCAGCGTCCAGTATATAGCAGCGTCCAGTATATAGCAGCGTCCAGTATATAGCAGCATCCAGTATATAGCAGCGTCCAGTATATAGCAGCGTCCAGTATATAGCAGCGTCCTGTATATAGTAGCGTCCAGTATATAGCAGCGTCCTGTATATAGCAGTGTCCTGTATATAGCAGTGTCCAGTATATAGCAGTGTCCAGTATATAGCAGCGTCCAGTATATAGCAGTGTCCAGTATATAGCAGTGTCCAGTATATAGCAGCGTCCAGTATGTAGCAGCATCCAGTATATAGCAGCGTCCAGTATATAGCAGCATCCAGTATATAGCAGCATCCAGTATATAGCAGCGTCCAGTATATAGCAGCGTCCAGTATATAGCAGCGTCCAGTATATAGCAGCGTCCTGTATATAGCAGTGTCCAGTATATAGCAGCGTCCAGTATATAGCAGCATCCAGTATATAGCAGCGTCCAGTATATAGCAGCGTCCTGTATATAGCAGTGTCCTGTATATAGCAGTGTCCTGTATATAGCAGTGTCCAGTATATAGTAGCATCTAGTATATAGCAGCGTCCAGTATATAGCAGTGTCCAGTATATAGTAGCATCCAGTATATAGCAGCGTCCAGTATATAGCAGCGTCCAGTATATAGCAGCGTCCAGTATATAGCAGCGTCCTGTATATAGCAGCGTCCTGTATATAGCAGTGTCCTGTATATAGCAGTGTCCTGTATATAGCGGTGTCCTGTATATTGCGGCGTCCTGTATATAGCAGCATCCAGTATATAGCAGCATCCTGTATATAGCAGTGTCCAGTATATAGCAGCGTCCTGTATATAGCAGTGTCCTGTATATAGCAGCGTCCAGTATATAGCAGCGTCCAGTATATAGCAGTGTCCAGTATATAGTAGCATCTAGTATATAGCAGCGTCCAGTATATAGCAGTGTCCAGTATATAGTAGCATCCAGTATATAGCAGCGTCCAGTATATAGCAGCGTCCAGTATATAGCAGCGTCCAGTATATAGCAGCGTCCTGTATATAGCAGCGTCCTGTATATAGCAGTGTCCTGTATATAGCGGTGTCCTGTATATAGCGGTGTCCTGTATATAGCGGTGTCCAGTATATAGCGGCGTCCTGTATATAGCAGCGTCCTGTATATAGCAGTGTCCTGTATATAGCAGCGTCCAGTATATAGCAGTGTCCAGTATATAGCAGTGTCCAGTATATAGCAGTGTCCAGTATATAGCAGTGTCCAGTATATAGCAGTGTCCAGTATATAGCAGTGTCCAGTATATAGCAGCGTCTTGTATAAAGCAGCGTCCTGTATATAGCAGCGTCCTGTATATAGCAGCGTTCAGTATATAGCAGTGTCCAGTATATAGCAGCGTCTTGTATATAGCAGCGTCCTGTATATAGCAGCGTCCTGTATATAGCAGCGTTCAGTATATAGCAGCGTCCAGTATATAGCGGCGTCCTGTATAAAGCAGCGTCCTGTATATAGCAGCGTCCAGTATATAGCAGCGTCCTGTATTTAGCAGCGTTCAGTATATAGCAGCGTCCTGTATATAGCAGCATCCAGTATATTGCACTGTCCAGTATATAGCAGTGTTCGGTATATAGCAGCATCCAGTATATAGCAGTGTCAAGTATATAGCAGCGTCCAGTATATAGCACCGTCCAGTATATAGCAGCATCTAGTATGAAGCAGCGTCCAGTATATAGCAGCATCCAGTATATAGCAGCGTCTAGTATATAGCAGCGTCCAGTATATAGCAGCGTCCTGTATATAGCAGCGTCCTGTATATAGCAGCATCCAGTATATAGCAGCGTCCAGTATATAGCAGCGTCCAGTATATAGCAGCGTCCAGTATATAGCAGCGTCCAGTATATAGCAGCGTCCTGTATATAGCAGCGTCCTGTATATAGCAGCGTCAAGTATATAGCAGCGTCCAGTATATAGCAGCGTCCAGTATATAGCAGCGTCCTGTATATAGCAGCATCCAGTATATAGCAGCGTCCAGTATATAGCAGCGTCCAGTATATAGCAGCGTCCAGTATATTGCAGTGTCCAGTATATAGCAGCGTCCTGTATATAGCAGCATCCAGTATATAGCAGCGTCCAGTATATAGCAGCGTCCAGTATATAGCAGCGTCCAGTATATAGCAGCGTCCAGTATATAGCAGCGTCCAGTATATAGCAGCGTCCAGTATATAGCAGCGTCCAGTATATAGCAGCGTCCAGTATATAGCAGCGTCCAGTATATAGCAGCATCCAGTATATAGCAGCACCAGTATATAGCAGCGTCCTGTATATAGCAGCATCCAGTATATAGCAGCGTCCAGTATATTGCAGTGTCCAGTATATAGCAGCGTCCTGTATATAGCAGTGTCCTGTATATAGCGGTGTCCTGTATATAGCGGTGTCCTGTATATAGCGGTGTCCTGTATATAGCGGTGTCCAGTATATAGCAGCGTCCTGTATATAGCAGCGTCCTGTATATAGCAGTGTCCTGTATATAGCAGCGTCCAGTATATAGCAGTGTCCAGTATATAGCAGTGTCCAGTATATAGCAGTGTCCAGTATATAGCAGTGTCCAGTATATAGCAGTGTCCAGTATATAGCAGCGTCCTGTATATAGCAGCGTCCTGTATATAGCAGCGTCCTGTATATAGCAGCGTTCAGTATATAGCAGCGTCCTGTATATAGCAGCGTCCAGTATATAAGCGGCGTCCTGTATAAAGCAGCGTCCTGTATATAGCAGCGTCCAGTATATAGCAGCGTCCTGTATTTAGCAGCGTTCAGTATATAGCAGTGTCCTGTATATAGCAGCATCCAGTATATTGCACTGTCCAGTATATAGCAGTGTTCGGTATATAGCAGCATCCAGTATATAGCAGTGTCAAGTATATAGCAGCGTCCAGTATATAGCACCGTCCAGTATATAGCAGCATCTAGTATGAAGCAGCGTCCAGTATATAGCAGCATCCAGTATATAGCAGCGTCTAGTATATAGCAGCGTCCAGTATATAGCAGCGTCCTGTATATAGCAGCGTCCTGTATATAGCAGCATCCAGTATATAGCAGCGTCCAGTATATAGCAGCGTCCAGTATATAGCAGCGTCCAGTATATAGCAGCGTCCAGTATATAGCAGCGTCCTGTATATAGCAGCGTCCTGTATATAGCAGCGTCAAGTATATAGCAGCGTCCAGTATATAGCAGCGTCCAGTATATAGCAGCGTCCTGTATATAGCAGCATCCAGTATATAGCAGCGTCCAGTATATAGCAGCGTCCAGTATATAGCAGCGTCCAGTATATTGCAGTGTCCAGTATATAGCAGCGTCCTGTATATAGCAGCATCCAGTATATAGCAGCGTCCAGTATATAGCAGCGCCCAGTATATAGCAGCGTCCAGTATATAGCAGCGTCCAGTATATAGCAGCGTCCAGTATATAGCAGCGTCCAGTATATAGCAGCGTCCAGTATATAGCAGCGTCCAGTATATAGCAGCATCCAGTATATAGCAGCACCAGTATATAGCAGCGTCCTGTATATAGCAGCATCCAGTATATAGCAGCGTCCAGTATATAGCAGTGTCCAGTATATAGCAGTGTCCTGTATATAGCAGTGTCCAGTATATAGTAGCATCTAGTATATAGCAGCGTCCAGTATATAGCAGTGTCCAGTATATAGTAGCATCCAGTATATAGCAGCGTCCAGTATATAGCAGCGTCCCGTATATAGCAGCGTCCAGTATATAGCAGCGTCCTGTATATAGCAGCATCCTGTATATAGCAGTGTCCTGTATATAGCAGTGTCCTGTATATAGCGGTGTCCTGTATATTGCGGTGTCCTGTATATAGCAGCATCCAGTATATAGCAGCGTCCAGTATATAGCAGCGTCCAGTATATAGCAGCGTCCAGTATATAGCAGCGTCCAGTATATAGCAGCGTCCTGTATATAGCAGCGTCCTGTATATAGCAGCGTCAAGTATATAGCAGCGTCCAGTATATAGCAGCGTCCAGTATATAGCAGCGTCCTGTATATAGCAGCGTCCAGTATATAGCAGCGTCCAGTATATAGCAGCGTCCAGTATATAGCAGCGTCCAGTATATTGCAGTGTCCAGTATATAGCAGCGTCCTGTATATAGCAGCATCCAGTATATAGCAGCGTCCAGTATATAGCAGCGTCCAGTATATAGCAGCGTCCAGTATATAGCAGCGTCCAGTATATAGCAGCGTCCTGTATATAGCAGCGTCCAGTATATAGCAGCGTCCAGTATATAGCAGCGTCCAGTATATAGCAGCGTCCAGTATATAGCAGCATCCAGTATATAGCAGCACCAGTATATAGCAGCGTCCTGTATATAGCAGCATCCAGTATATAGCAGCGTCCAGTATATTGCAGTGTCCAGTATATAGCAGCGTCCTGTATATAGCAGTGTCCTGTATATAGCAGTGTCCTGTATATAGCAGTGTCCTGTATATAGCGGTGTCCTGTATATAGCGGTGTCCAGTATATAGCAGCGTCCTGTATATAGCAGTGTCCTGTATATAGCAGTGTCCAGTATATAGCAGTGTCCAGTATATAGCAGTGTCCAGTATATAGCAGTGTCCAGTATATAGCAGTGTCCAGTATATAGCAGCGTCTTGTATAAAGCAGCGTCCTGTATATAGCAGCGTCCTGTATATAGCAGCGTTCAGTATATAGCAGCGTCCTGTATATAGCAGCGTCCAGTATATAGCGGCGTCCTGTATAAAGCAGCGTCCTGTATATAGCAGCGTCCAGTATATAGCAGCGTCCTGTATTTAGCAGCGTTCAGTATATAGCAGTGTCCTGTATATAGCAGCATCCAGTATATTGCACCGTCCAGTATATAGCAGTGTCCAGTATATAGTAGCATCTAGTATATAGCAGCATCCAGTATATAGCAGTGTCAAGTATATAGCAGCGTCCAGTATATAGCACCGTCCAGTATATAGCAGCATCTAGTATGAAGCAGCGTCCAGTATATAGCAGCATCCAGTATATAGCAGCGTCTAGTATATAGCAGCGTCCTGTATATAGCAGCATCCAGTATATAGCAGCGTCCAGTATATAGCAGTGTCCATTATATAGCAGTGTCCAGTATATAGCAGCGTCTAGTATATAGCAGCGTCCTGTATATAGCAGCGTCCTGTATATAGCAGCATCCAGTATATAGCAGCGTCCGGTATATAGCAGTGTTCGGTATATAGCAGCGTCCAGTATATAGCAGCGTCCAGTATATAGCAGCGTCCTGTATATAGCAGCATCCAGTATATAGCAGTGTCCTGTATATAGCGGTGTCCAGTATATAGCAGCGTCCTGTATATAGCAGCGTCCAGTATATAGCAGCGTCCAGTATATAGCAGCGTCCTGTATATAGCAGTGTTCGGTATATAGCAGCATCCAGTATATAGCAGCGTCCAGTATATAGCAGCGTCCAGTATATAGCAGCGTCCTGTATATAGCAGCATCCAGTATATAGCAGCGTCCGGTATATAGCAGCATCCAGTATATAGCAGCGTCTAGTATATAGCAGCGTCCAGTATATAGCAGCGTCCAGTATATAGCAGCGTCCTGTATATAGCAGCATCCAGTATATAGCAGCGTCCAGTATATAGCAGTGTTCGGTATATAGCAGCATCCAGTATATAGCAGCGTTACTGGGCTTTGATTCTTTCACATCATATTGTAGCTATGGGCCAAATTATCAGAGTTTCTGGAGTATTGGATACTGGACTGTGGAAACTTCTCAGTATATATTCAGCAAATGTAATTTTTGCATTTTTTTTTTACTTCTTAGTTGCTTAAAAATACATAAGAATGTCAGTGTTTCTGTTGCCATGAATTCCACTGACAATAATTTTACTGTACAAGTGGATGCAGTTCTGGCTGCATCCTCTTGGGTAGACCTTTCTTTGAAGCTGTCGTGTCATATGTTTCCCTCTGAGAGAGCCACTGGTTGACACATTCAGCACCATAAGGTCAATCAACCCAAAATTGATATCCTATGAATGGCTTCACTCGCCATTTGCTATTAACTAGGTGGTAGCCGTAGAGCATGCCCGTGTCCCAGCTGCCACATTCACACCTGCGGAGCCTCAGACAGAAGATTTGCAGTGAATTGAATTAATTTCGGGGACATGGTGACTCTCCTGGATGGTCCTGTCCTTCCTTCAGTTTCTTATTGCACTTGATGCTTTAATATATTAGGCGCGGTGTAGTCTGGAGCGCTCTGCGATCGCAGGTGGAGCAGGAGAACTGGACTTAAAAGGTATTTAAATTGGAAACAAGTTTTCCTTTGAGGATGAAAATCACTTTTCAAGCCAAGAACGTTCCAGATGAGATTTAGACAGATGGCAGCTTTGCCCAAGGGATCCACTAAACAGCTTCATCCTGCGATGCAGTTACCAGACTTCTTCTTGAGGGCAGAATGTATGTATCATGCTGAACTGAGAGCGCCAGAGGGTAACCTCCCGCTACATAAAACTCCATCAACACAGAAGGGTTTGTGCACCATCAGTGAAAAGTGCGATTCTGTTAGAGGTTCCTCTGGGGGAGTTGGCGGCATCAGAGCCATGATCCTGTCATGTCTTATTATATTAATGTCCCTTTAAGGGGGCAGAGCTGAAGGTTGAAGGAAGAGTATGACTGGTAGGCATGGGCCCGTTGTTGGTGTCATTGTCAAGGAGAAGTGCTGCGTCTGTCTCCATTATCATCCCACGTGTACGTGGTCATTGTAATGGACTGGCGTCCAGGGAAGGCGTTGAGTACAGCTCCATACTCGTCTTGCCTGATATGGTTATGGTAATGAATAACCCTGGGCTCATATCGTTCCAAAATGTACAGGGATCCAAAACCCATGGTTCGCATGCCCCCGATTTATGGCTTACTGGCTGTCTGGTACGTTTTTGGTGGCGTAGCAGACAGTAGACATGTATTTCTGTATTGTATCTTGTGTGATACGTGAAGGAGCCTTGAAACTCTGTAACATCACCTCCTCTCTATAAGTAAACCCGTTAACTGCAGATCACGTCTGTGCTCAGTAGGTGGCACCATGGAGGCCACGCTGGCTTCTCCATGCTCACTCCCATAGGCTCTCTGGTATGTCCAACATCACTCAGCGTGGCTCCTCATCTCTTTGCCAAACCCATTCAATGCCCTCATCCACCATCTCCTCAAGGAAAAGCCCCATATCATTGACCAGACCTGCTACAAGGACTGAGGGGAAGCCATTCCTGTGTTTGAGGTGGAGCACGGTCTCTCACCTCATGGAGGAAGCAAACACTCCAAACAAGTTCTCGACCATCACTCATTGCTGAATGTGGTCCTCAAGATGGGAAAGGTTGGGGACCAATGCAGCAGAACATAACCATGGATAATGGGGAGCAGAAGGATGGAGTGTAGACCAGGACGTGGTCGCCAGGAAGAATCTCTCCTTCCATCTTCAAAATCATCACATAGTTACATAGTTAATATGGTTAAAAAAGACATAAGTCCATCAAATTCAACCAAGGTATAGTTGAGTATGTGAATTTTAGAAAACAGGGGAGTGAGACCCAGATTTCTACACGTTTTCATAAGCATTAATGTTGTTTACTTTTAAGACTATGGCCACGTCCTGCTGTGACCACGTCCTGAGAAGTCTATTCCACAGATTCACAGTTCTTACAGTAAAGAAGCTTTGACGCCTCTGGAGACTGAACTGCGTCTTCTCCAGTCGGAGGCAGCGCCCCCTTGTCTTCTGAGGGGATTCTACGTGGAACAGTTTTTCGGCTTATTTATATATTTGTATAGGTTAATCATGTCGTCTCTTCTCAAGACTAAATACATTTAATTTTTCATTGATTCTTTTATTCTTCTTCTTTCTTCATAACTCAGACCCTCCATGCCCCTTATCAGTTTAGTCGCTCCCCTCTGTACTCTCTCCAGCTCCAGGGCCTCCTTTCTATGGACTGGTGCCCAGAACTGAACTGCATATTCCAGATGAGGCCGCACCAACGCTTTGTAAAGTGGTAATATTACATCACAGACAAGCAAATCCATGCCTCGTTTACTACATGACAATATCCTGGTGGCCTTAGAGGCAGCTGATTGACATTGTGCTGTTATTTAATCTACGATCTACAAGGACACCCAAATCCTTCTCTATAAGTGACTCCCCCAGTGTTACCTCCCCTAGGACATATGAAGCACGGAGATTATTACTACCAAGATGCAGAACTTTACATTTATCCAGATTGAACCTCATTTGCCAAGTTGATGCCCAATCACTCAGAGTGTCCAAGTCGTCTTGTAGTTTATGGACATCTTCCATAGATTGCACAGTATTACACAGCTCAGTGTCATCTGCAAAAATAGAAATGATGCTATAAATCCCGTCCTCAATATCATTAATAAATTAAATAAGAGCGGACCCAGCACTGAACCTCGGGGTCACCACTTATAACCCGGGACCATTCTGAATAGGAATCATTGACCACAGCTCTCTGGACGCGATCCTTCAGCCAGTTTTCTATCCAATTACAGACTATACTTTCCAAGCCTATAGATCTTACTTTACCTATTAAACATTGATGGACAACGTCACCTATTCTCCATTCTCCGGGTTCTATAGAATATAATGGAGGTGATTCATGTCACATGTGACGTTCCCCATATAACCATTCTATAAATTCGATTGAACTTTCTGCGTCTTAAGATCTCCTTCCACGTTGTTCTTGATAAATGAGGGATCAATAGCATGGCAGGGGAGCAATGTTTCAGCCACCAGGTATTGTTATTAGGTTTGTATGGGCTGAATAGGATGGAGACTATTGGGAAGGGGGACGAGGTGCGAGAAGAACGTGACCTGTAGGTATGGGCCAGCATCAGTCCGAATCTCTGCGTCCACCTCCTCCGGTCTCGCACTCCGGTGGTCAGATTAATGAACGGTCTTTATTTGTCAGATGCTGATAGACAGCGACGTCGGGTGGAGAAAGCTTCTGCATTCATCATATCCAAAGCTTTCTATATAAAGACTTCTAATGTGACACTGGGAAGATAAAGACGCTGCCGGTGATATTCCCGCATCAAACCATTGGCCA
The DNA here is from genome assembly GCA_033119425.1 of Bufotes viridis. Lineage (NCBI taxonomy): Eukaryota > Metazoa > Chordata > Amphibia > Anura > Bufonidae > Bufotes > Bufotes viridis. Next base: position 7,437,282 of record CM065597.1, read on the forward strand.
GTCTACATGACAAAGGATCTGACACATAACACGGCTGAATTATTTCCAACTTTGACAAATGTCATGGCGGCATCTTTCATGAACACGTTCTTATGATCTCCTGAGAGAAATGAGGACAAAGAGCAATAAATGTGGCTGGACGGGGGCCGGCCGGACGGGGGACATCTCTGTGAAGCGCCTGGCCATTGTTCACCTGTTTTCTAGGACTGAAGTTTGACCTTAGGCAGAAAATCCATTATATGGGGCTTGAGGTCTCATATGGAGTCGGACAAAGCCCGGCTGGGTGGGAGAGGCGCTGGTAGAACGTAGGATGGACCGCAGTGGTTATGTGAACCTGTAGGCAGGGCGAGCCTGAGGGTGGAGGTGCCCTGTGCAGGAGCTTCTATTAATGTGCACCCTGTATGTGTACCATATAGTGCCCAATAAATACCACCATACAGTGCTCAAATAATGCAAAAATATAGTGCCGAAATAACACAATCATGCAGCCATACAGTGCTCAAATAATACAGCCATGCAGTGCTCAAATAATACAGCCATACAGTGCTCAAATAATGCAAAAATATAGTGCCGAAATAACACAATCATGCAGCCATACAGTGCTCAAATAATACAGCCATACAGTGCTCAAATAATACAGCCATACAGTGCTCAAATAATACAGCCATACAGTGCACAAATAATACAGCCATACAGTGCTCAAATAATGCAGCCATACAGTGCTCAAATAATACAGCCATACAGTGCACAAATAATACAGCCATACAGTGCTCAAATAATGCAGCCATACAGTGCTCAAATAATACAGTCATACAGTGCTCAAATAATAGTCATACAGTGCTCAAATAATACAGCCATACAGTGCTCAAATAATAGTCATACAGTGCTCAAATAATACAGCTATACAGTGCTCAAATAATACAGCCACACAGTGCTCAAATAATACAGCCATACAGTGCTCAAACAATACAGCCATACAGTGCTCAAATAATACAGCCATACAGTGCTCAAATAATAGTCATACAGTGCTCAAATAATACAGCCATACAGTGCTCAAATAATAGTCATACAGTGCTCAAATAATACAGCCATACAGTGCTCAAATAATACAGCCATACAGTGCTCAAATAATACCGCCATACAGTGCTCAAATAATACAGCCATACAGTGCTCAAATAATGCAGCCATACAGTGCTCAAATAATACAGCCATACAGTGCTCAAATAATACAGCCATACAGTGCTCCAATAATGCAGCCATACAGTGCTCAAATAATACAGCCACACAGTGCTCAAATAATACAGCCATACAGTGCTCAAATAATACAGCCATACAGTGCTCAAATAATACAACCATACAGTGCTCAAATAATACAGCCATACAGTGCTCAAATAATGCAGCCATACAGTGCTCAAATAATACAGCCATACAGTGCTCAAATAATACAGCCATGCAGTGCTCAAATAATACAGCCATGCAGTGCTCAAACAATACAGCCATACAGTGCTCAAATAATACAGCCATACAGTGCTCAAATAATAGTCATACAGTGCTCAAATAATACAGCCATACAGTGCTCAAATAATACAGCCACACAGTGCTCAAATAATACAGCCATACAGTGCTCAAATAATACAGCCATACAGTGCTCAAATAATACAGCCATACAGTGCTCAAATAATACAACCATACAGTGCTCAAACAATACAGCCATACAGTGCTCAAATAATGCAGCCATACAGTGCTCCAATAATGCAGCCATACAGTGCTCAAATAATACAGCCATACAGTGCTCAAATAATACAGCCATACAGTGCTCAAACAACACAACCATACAGTGCTCAAATAATACAACCATATAATGCTCAAATAATACAGCCATACAGTGCTCAAATAATACAGCCATACAGTGCTCAAATAATACAGCCATACAGTGCTCAAATAATACAGCCATACAGTGCTCAAATAATACAACCATACAGTGCTCAAACAATACAGCCATACAGTGCTCAAATAATGCAGCCATACAGTGCTCCAATCATGCAGCCATACAGTGCTCAAATAATACAGCCATACAGTGCTCAAATAATACAACCATATAATGCTCAAATAATACAACCACAAAGTGCTCAAATAATAGTCATACAGTGCTCAAATAATACAACCACACAGTGCTCAAATAATACAACCATACAGTGCTCAAATAATACAGCCATACAGTGCTCAAATAATACCGCCATACAGTGCTCCAATAATGCAGCCATACAGTGCTCAAATAATACAGCCATACAGTGCTCCAATAATGCAGCCATACAGTGCTCAAATAATACAGCCATACAGTGCTCCAATAATGCAGCAATACAGTGCTCCAATAATACAGCCATACAGTGCTCCAATAATGCAGCCATACAGTGCTCAAATAATACAGCCATACAGTGCTCAAATAATGCAGCCATACAGTGCTCCAATAATGCAGCCATACAGTGCTCAAATAATACAGCCATACAGTGCTCAAATAATACAGCCATACAGTGCTCAAACAACACAACCATACAGTGCTCAAATAATACAACCATATAATGCTCAAATAATACAGCCATACAGTGCTCAAATAATACAGCCATACAGTGCTCAAATAATACAGCCATACAGTGCTCAAATAATACAGCCATACAGTGCTCAAATAATACAACCATACAGTGCTCAAACAATACAGCCATACAGTGCTCAAATAATGCAGCCATACAGTGCTCCAATCATGCAGCCATACAGTGCTCAAATAATACAGCCATACAGTGCTCAAATAATACAACCATATAATGCTCAAATAATACAACCACAAAGTGCTCAAATAATAGTCATACAGTGCTCAAATAATACAACCACACAGTGCTCAAATAATACAACCATACAGTGCTCAAATAATACAGCCATACAGTGCTCAAATAATACCGCCATACAGTGCTCCAATAATGCAGCCATACAGTGCTCAAATAATACAGCCATACAGTGCTCCAATAATGCAGCCATACAGTGCTCAAATAATACAGCCATACAGTGCTCCAATAATGCAGCAATACAGTGCTCCAATAATACAGCCATACAGTGCTCCAATAATGCAGCCATACAGTGCTCAAATAATACAGCCATACAGTGCTCAAATAATACAGCCATACAGTGCTCAAATAATACAGCCATACAGTGCTCAAATAATACAGCCATACAGTGCTGAAATAATACAGCCATACAGTGCTCAAACAACACATCCATACAGTGCTCAAATAATACAGCCATACAGTGCTCAAATAATACAGCCATACAGTGCTCAAACAACACATCCATACAGTGCTCAAATAATACAGCCATACAGTGCTCAAATAATACAACCACACAGTGCTCAAACAACACAACCATTCCGTGCTTAAATAATACAGCCATACAGTGCTCAAATAATACAGCCATACAGTGCTCAAATAATACAGCCATACAGTGCTCAAATAATACAACCATACAGTGCTCAAACAATACATCCATACAGTGCTCAAATAATACAGCCATACAGTTCTCAAATAATACAGCCATACAGTGCTCAAATAATAAAGCCATACAGTGCTCAAATAATACAACCATACAGTGCTCAAATAATACAAACATTCAGTCCTGAAATAATACAACCACACAGTGCTGAAATAATAGTCATACAGTGCTCAAACAACGCATCCACACAGTGCTCAAATAATACAGCCATATAGTGCTCAAATAATAAAACCATACAGTGCTCAAACAACACAACCACACAGTGCTCAAATAATAGTCATACAGTGCTCAAGCTACACAACCACACAGTGCTCAAATAATAGTCATACAGTGCTCAAGCTACACAACCACACAGTGCTCAAATAATAGTCATACAGTGCTCAAGCTACACAACCACATACAGTGTCCTAATAATAACCATAAATTGTCCAAACATTGCAAAAACATAGAGTGAAATTCATGCTTTAGCTTATCCCTGTGTTGTGACTTTTTAATGCTATTGCGAGTTTTCTAGTCACAATTGGCATTTATGCCACCCTCGCCTATTTTATAAAAAGGGAGCGTGGCGAGAGGGTGTGGCCCTCGCTCCGGGCTTAATTATATGTCAGAAACTGCTGTAAGTAATGACTGAAATCTATGGCAGCTCTGAAGTATATTTCATTCCGGTGCATGGACTGCTGGAAGAGCCATGTGATTTATGAGGAGTCCTGCGTCACGTCATGTATTACATAGCCCCTCCGGCAGCACAGACCCCATCAAGACCGGTAAAGTAGACTCTGCTCTTCATTATTCAGGGCCATAGTGCCCAAAAATCAGCAGATTTGTTCCTATGACCTGTTACATGGGCACTTGGCAGCTGAAGACATCTGTGTTGGTCCCATGTTCATATGTGCCCACATTGCTGAGAAAAATGATGTTTTACTATCTGCAAATAAGCCTCTGGGAACAATGGGGGGCGTTACCATGACACCGAGAGGCTCAGCTCTCTCTGCAACTGCGGCATACTCTGCATTTTGATTTACATGGCCTGTCTCTGCAAACGTCATCATGCATGGTCCTGTCAATCACAGTGCAAAGGACACAGCAATTGCAGAGAGAGCAGAGCCTCTAGCAGTAACAACGACGCCCCCATTGCACCTAGATGCTCATTTGCATATAGCAAAACATCATTTTTCTCAGCAATGGGAACACATAAAAACGTGGGACCAACACAGATGCCTTCAGCTGCCAGATGCACATGTATGGCCTCCTTCACACTTCCGTCCCACCGGATCCGTCAGAACGCAAGTTGCCTGAAAGCATTAGAAGACTGATCAGGATCCTGATCAGTCTTTGAAATGCTTCCAGGTTACCATGGCAGCCAGGACGCTATTAAAGTCCTGGCTGCCATGGTACTCCGCAGCAGTGTACTTACCTGCGCTGCAGTCGCCGGGCGCTCCTTCATGGCGTCACAGGTCCCTGCGGTGCATAGATCAATGCACCGCCCGGACCTGTGACGTCATGAAGGAGCGCCCGGAGGCCGCAGCGCAGGTGAGTACACTGCTGTGGAGTACTTACCATGGCAACCAGGACTTCAGTAGCATCCTGGCTGCCATGGTAACCGATCGGAGCCACAGATTACACTGGGGCCCCGATCGGAACTGCTGCTGCGCATGCGCAGAGCTAAACGTCGGGTCCGGCGATGCGGCAAAACGACGTTTAGCTTAATTCCGGTTCCGGATTAATGCTCTTCAATGGGCATTAATTCCGGATCCGGTGTTACGGCATGTCTTCCAGATTTTTGGACGTAGACAAATCCGCAGCATGCTGCGGTTTTGTCAACGTCCAAAAAAACGTTCACCTACTGAACGGAAGACGTCCTGAAGCATCCTGAACGGATTTCTCTCCATTCAGAACGCATTAGGATAATCCTGATCAGTATCTTTCTGTCCTAGAGCCCCGAGGACGGAACTCTAGGACGGAAAGAAACAACGCTAGTGTGATAGGGCCCTAACAGGTCAGCCAGTGTCATAGGGACAGATCTGCTGACAGGTGCCCTTTAAATAATCCTGCAAGGAGCACCTCCTAACAAAATTCTGGCCCTGCCATTAACCCCCCCCTTCAGTAACAACAGGAGATGCCTGTGACAGAACAAGCGGCACAATCCCTAGAACGGCCGTGCAATTAGGAGAGAGCTAGATGGCAGATTGCAGCACTGTGTGGCATCCTTGCATGATATGAGCAACATGTGGCAACAATGTATCTAAAAACAATAATAATAACAATCCGAACATTCCGAACCTCCTGACGAACAGACGCCTACGTGTTTTGTTCTAATAAGTAAAAAAAAAAAAAACATTGCTGAAGACACATCCAGCTTCTGTCATCGCTTTCCTGCTGCAGACATATTTTTATTTGAATGTTACATTAACGCAGAGTCAATAAAGGAAAATTGCTTTGTATTAAAGTTGACAATTTAATTGCGCTATCTGCCTACTTTATTTTCACAGATAGAGCAGGTTCTGCCCCAAAGGGATAACTTAAATATGAAAAAAATATAAAATCCGGTATTTGGAGGCAGAGTCGTGAGCTCACATCTCCATAGACCAGGTCAATGTATGGCGATTGGCGAGCACAGAATGGAGCCGCGGGATTGCAGCTCGGTAAACCTGGCACCTTAATGCCCTCTATCAGTGGACGCCCTGACATGGTCTTACATTTTGGGGGCCCAAGATGTTTAAAAAAAATGAGTTTTCTAATTATAATGGCGCAGCTTCTTAGTTTTTTTCACGGTACATCTGGCAGAGCTGGAACGTGCGTTTTATTGCAGGATGGGAAAGTTATTGTATGATAGACATCGATAATTCAGCAGAGCCAGGACACTGGAGAAAAGCCTTTCGGTGTATGCCAGGTTTCCACTCCCTGACAGCAAGCAGATACCTTGAAAAGTTGGAGAAATTAAAGGGAATGCGTCACCAGAAGGTTCCATGCTCGTCGGTGCTTTGTACTGGTCTTGAAGCTATTTTAATATGTGACCCCCTATGTGCAGGAATCGGTGTTTTTATTTTATGCTAATTAGCGCCTTGATGCAACGAGGGCAGTGTCTTTGCACCCGAGACTCCGCTCCTTGCCGCACCCCCGCCACTTTGACTGACGGGTCCAGGCAGTGAAGAATCACTCGCTCACGCCTGGCCCTGAAGTCTTGGGGCAGAACGAGTACAGGGATGGAGTGCCTGTTCTATGAAGGTCCAATGTCTGTGTCCAAGTAGCTGAGCGCATGGTCACCCTCAGGATCACTTGGGGCACCATAGAGGGAAAGCCGTGATCAGATACAGATAAAACCGTAATATCGCGAAAGATGTTGGCACCATAGAGCAAGCCTATTGAGTAAGGAGCGTATCGTAGATGATCCACCATAGTCGCCTTCTTCTACGAAGGGCATGGTGGACGTGGTGATGAACGAGGGCATAGATACCATGGGACCGGGAGGGGATCTTCCTTATGTCCAACCTGGAGGTCTCCATACAACAGGTAACATTACTAGGAAGACTAAGGGCTCATTCAGGCGGCCGTATGCTGTCCGCAGAAACGCGCGTCCGTTTTTTTTGCAGATAAGATACTGTCCTATTCACTTCTATAGGGCCCTTTTCTTCCAGTGCACGGCTCAGCAAAACAAATGAAACATGTCCTATACTTGTCAGTGAAAATCATGACCCCATTAAAGTCTATGGGTCAGCAAAAAAACGGAATGCAATCCGTTTTTTTCTGGACACGATGAACAGTCTGCAAAAAAACGGATCCGCATTTTTGCGGACAGCGTATGGCCATCTGAATGAGCCCTAATAGGCTGAATGCACATGACAGTTGTTTTTTGCGTTCACAAATTGTGCGTCCGCAAAAAAAAACGGATGTGGCATCTGTTTTTTTGGAGGATCCGTTTTTTTCCACAGATCCCTTGTAAAAAATGCTTATCCTTGTCCGCAAATGTGAAAAAAGTAGGACATGCACTATTTTTTGGCTACATGCACTGTCCGCAAATCGGGATCCGCAAAAAAAACTGATGGTCCATCAGTTTTTTTGGGAGGATTCCTTTGTTTTCACAGATCCCCTGTAATAAATGCCTATCCTTGTCCGCAAATGAGAAAAAAGTAGGACATGCACTACTTTATTTGCTGAAGGGAAACACGGACAACGGACGCGGAACACAAACTGATGAACTGTCAGCATTTTTTTGCTGACCCATTGAAATGAATGGGTCCCCGTCCTATCCGCAAAAAAAAACTAAACGGACACAGAGAAAAAAAACTGTCGTGTGCATGTCTCGCTAAATAACTTCAGTATTTGATTCTTAGGCTACATGCACACGACAGTTGTTTTTCTCGTCTTCCGTTTCAGTTTTTTTTTTGCGGATCCCGATTTGCGGACAGCAAAAAACAACTGTCGTGTGCATGTAGCCTTAAAAGCATTCAGACTCCAGATCAAATCCCCTAAAATTGATCAGACCCCTCACATAATTCTGACCCCAGACCAGGCCCCTGAAATGAATCAGACACCAGATCAAACCTCCAGATTTAGGCTAGGTTCACACGACAACATTTTTGACGCGCGACAAATAGGGCACAACTTCACTGCAACATTTGTCGCGCGACATTTTGTCGCACTATTGTCGCGCGACAATTTTTATAATGGGAGTCTACAGAGTCGCATTGCGACATGCGACATGCTGCGACTGCGACGCGACAGTCGGAAAAAATCCATTCAAGATGGATTTTTCTGCGACTGTCACGTCGCAGTCGCAACATGTCGCATGTTGCAATGCGACACCATAGACTCCCATTATAGAAATGGTCACGCGACAAATGTTGCTGTGTGAACGTAGCCTTAGACTCCAGACCAGAACCCTGACATCTTCCGACCGTTGTCGTCTTGCCAGTCTAAATGCTGCAGTTTGGGTCTGTCAGAGGGGTCTCAGAGTGCGTCAGCCGCGCCCCTCCCCCTCTAATGTATACGGCTCTGGGAGGTTTTTAAAAGCTTCTCTGTACGTTAAATAGCAAATCAATAAAGATAACACGGCACTTGTTCAACATTCAATTAACTTCCTAAATTATGACTTAGCTGAGTTCATTATGTTCACTGTCAGATCGCGGGGAGTAATGATCGCAGCGAGTCATATAAATATTTTGTAAATGTTCTTCTGAGCTATTAACAAGAAGAAAGGGCGCTCAGGGCGCAATCTGCGAGCGTCCGCTAAACCAGAAAAATGGAAATATAATGGACTCCTATACGATTACGGAGCTTTACTGGTGGCATTTCCCCCAGTAAGACTAATGGCACCGCTGTATATATATATACCGTACGCGCCTCACAAAGGTCACTGCTATCAGCTGCTCGGGGGGGACGTCCACTGCTCTCAGCAGATTACACACAGCTGCTCCCGACCGCAACAGATGTAGCAGAGCAGAGCTTGTCATCTGCTGCAACTCACCATGATAAGATATCCGGAACTGTACTGTAAAGTAATCTGTTATCTGTGGTGTTACATAGGACTGCAGGTGACATCTACTACATTATCTGTACTCAGTGAGATATCACTGTGTTATCTGCGGTGTTACATAGGACTGCAGGTGACATCTACTACATTATCTGTACTCAGAGAGTTATCACTGTGTTATCTGTGCTGTTACATAGGACTGCAGGTGACATCTACTGCATTATCTGTACTCAGAGAGTTATCACTGTGTTATCTGTGCTGTTACATAGGACTGCAGGTGACATCTACTACATCATCTGTACTCAGAGAGTTATCACTGTGTTATCTGTGGTGTTACATAGGACTGCAGGTGACATCTACTACATTATCACTGTATTATCTGTGGTGTTACATAGGACTGCAGGTGACATCTACTACATTATCTGTACTCAGAGAGTTATCACTGTGTTATCTGCGGTGTTACATAGGACTGCAGGTGACATCTTCTACATTATCTGTACGCAGAGAGTTATCACTGTGTTATCTGTGGTGTTACATAGGACTGCAGGTGACATCTACTACATTATCTGTACTCAGAGAGATATCACTGTGTTATCTGTGGTGTTACATAGGACTGCAGGTGATATCTACTACATTATCTGTACTCAGAGAGATATCACTGTGTTATCTGTGGTGTTACATAGGACTGCAGGTGACATCTACTACATTATCTGTACTCAGAGAGTTATCACTGTGTTATCTATGGTGTTACATAGGACTGCAGGTGACATCTACTACATTATCTGTACTCAGAGAGTTATCACTGTGTTATCTGTGGTGTTACATAGGACTGCAGGTGATATCTACTGCATTATCTGTACTCAGAGAGTTATCACTGTGTTATCTGTGGTGTTACATAGGACTGCAGGTGACATCTACTACATTATCTGTACGCAGAGAGTTATTACTGTGCTATCTGTGGTGTTACATAGGACTGCAGGTGACATCTACTACATTATCTGTACTCAGAGAGTTATCACTGTGTTATCTGTGGTGTTACATAGGACTGCAGGTGACATCTACTACATTATCTGTACTCAGAGAGCTATCACTGTGTTATCTGTGGTGTTACATAGGACTGCAGGTGACATCTACTACATTATCTGTACTCAGAGAGATATCACTGTGTTATCTGTGGTGTTACATAGGACTGCAGGTGACATCTACTACATTATCTGTACTCAGAGAGTTATCACTGTGTTATCTGTGGTGTTACATAGGACTGCAGGTGACATCTACTACATTATCTATACTCAGAGAGATATCACTGTGTTATCTGTGGTGTTACATAGGACTGCTGGTGACATCTCCTACATTATCTGTACTCAGAGAGTTATCACTGTGTTATCTGTGGTGTTACATAGGACTGCAGGTGACATCTACTACATTATCTGTACTTAGAGAGTTATCACTGTGTTATCTGTGGTGTTACATAGGACTGCTGGTGACATCTACTACATTATCTGTACTCAGAGAGGTATCACTGTGTTATCTGTGGTGTTACATAGGACTGAAGATAAACCTGCTATAACTACATTTTTAGACATAGTCCATCACACCTCACCCTTTCTTTTACAGATGTGTCACTGATTACTGTAGCTCTAGAATTCTCTTTATGAACCATGAGGTGCGGGGGAGGATCCTGTGGTGGGTCAGACTCTGAATACTGGGTCCCAGAGGTCCGGAAAGAATGACGCGTGTTTGACGCCCTTTGAGCCTATTAGACTTTATTGATGAGATTGGGGGTTGGGCTCCGGATGTCCTCTGATGGGACCAAAGTCCCACAATGGACAGCAGTAATGATCACTGTCAGTTCCCGATGCGGCGTCTTGGGTGGCGGCGTCCTCGGGCTCCGGGCATACATGGCCGCCTGCGCTGTCGTGGGGAGCAGATCCCACATAAATCTGTGCTGACAAAGGATTCGATTTCCCTTTCATTAGTGTCAGGAGATGAGACACTTTCGCATTTCTCCACCAATCAAGGCGATTTAACCCGATGAGCCGTGAAAGGATGCGCGACCAATCCGGCGCCACGTGGAGAGCCGCGTTCTGCCGATCACGTCCCTGTGTCACAGCCATCGTAAGTGTAGAATAGATTTCCAGCCTCTTCTGACATCCATAAGACTGCAGAGAGGGATATGTTATCTGTTCCGGCCGGCGCTGTTACTATGGAGCTGATGACATCATCACGACATGACATCACTGATCAGACGGCTCCGTCCATAAATATAAAGTCACAGCAGGAATTCTGCTCCAACTGGAGTTCACCAGAGAGGATGTTGGTGTCCGTGTTCGACCAGTTGTCTTATAAATGTCACAGCGGCACAGAGGATTTCAGGAGAGGAGTACTCTGATCTAGTGGAGGTCACAGGATGAGTGTTACATAGAAAAAGGAGCAGGGTCCTCCCAGCAGCACAGAGGATTTTAGGAGAGGAGTGTGCTGATCCTGTGGAGGTCACAGGCTGAAAGTTACGTAGTGGAAGGAGCAGGGTCCCAGCAGCACAGAGGATTTCAGGAGAGGAGTGTGCTGATCCTGTGGAGGTCACAGGATGAGTGTTACATAGTGGAAGGAGCAGGGTCCACAGCAGCACAGAGGATTTCAGGAGAGGAGTGTGTGGAAGCCTGTACGCCCTTAGGCAAGTGAAGCTTCACCTCAAGGCCTCATGCACATGACCGTATGTTTGTTCCACGTCCAAGCCACATATTTTGCAGCTCGGGCGCAGACCCATTCACTTCAATGGGCCCGCAAAAGATGTGGACAGCACGCGGAGTTGCTCCGTTCCGTGGCCCTGCAAACAAAATAGAGCATGTCCTATTCTTGTCCGTCTTGCAGACAATAATAGGCATTTCTACAATGGGCTGCATTCCGTTCCTCAAATTTCGGAAACCATACGGAGCAGCTTCCGTGTTTTGCGGATCCGCAAAACACACACAGTCGTGTGCATGAGGCCTTATTCTTGAATCATGTGAAATACACAAATGATGGGCAATTCCCCCCGTGGTAACTGGTGATCCTGTAGGGCACCGGGCGGGAGGACCACGAGCCTCTGATCAGAGATCTGGCCTCACTTTATTTCCAGAAGGCTTCTCTGCTTTTACTTTCTGAGGACTGTCCGATAATTCAGAATATTGGGTAATCTAGCCCCTATCGCCTGATGACTGGGCCTCCGGGAGCCCCCAGCAGTCTCCGTACCTGGGCTTGCCACAATGGCACCGCTGGCATCATGTGCTGCTTTATGTGGTGCCATCCTGGCATACAGAGGGGTGATCGGCATGTTGTGTTGGTGCCGCCTATAGCGCTGCCGATCTCTTACACATCACAGGGCCTTATAGACCTCCAGATATATTGTTGCCAATTGTCCCAAATTGCTGAGATTCTACCTAGTTTTAAGGTAAATCCCAGCATTTTTTGTCTCGGCGCTGTCCCACAATCCATGGCCGGCAGTGTTTACCTAGTGGTTTAATCCAATAGAGAATCCAATGTCAATCACCCCTGTCTCCTCGTGTGTCCTGGCACCTTCTCTGCAGGCTGGGCCCCCCCCCCCCCCGGTCCAGGTGCCACCATACCCAATGTACTGGTACTGGTCGGCATAAGACCAACTCCAGAGCCAAAGATTCGCTCAGCCTACAGAGGAGAAGCTGGATGGATGTGGAGTCTGGATTATGGGATGTGGAGTCTGGATTATGGGATGTGGAGTCTGGATTATGGGATGTGGAGTCTGGATTATGGGATGTGGAGTCTGGATTATGGCATGTGGAGTCTGGATTATGGGATGTGGAGTCTGGATTATGGCATGCGGAGTCTGGATTATGGCATGCGGAGTCTGGATTATGGGATGTGGAGTCTGGATTATGGGGTCCGGCCTGGGGAATGGCAGGGTCTCAGTATTGGAGTCTGAATATGGAGCCCTGGAGTACGAGGTTTGGTCTGAGACCTGTATATTAGGGTGCCAGTGTTTGGGTCTGGTTTTGGGGGCCTCATTTTGGGGTCTTGGTATTGGATTTGCATTATTGGGTCTGTTCTACGGTTTTAGTTTGAACTCTGAATATTCGGGTCTGGAGCTTGAGTACCGGGGTCCGGTTTGAGGAATGGTTTAGGTTTTGGATATTGAGGTCTGGTCTGGAGTCTGAATAATGGGGTCTCAATGTTTGGATCTGAATATTGGATCTGAACTATGGGATTGGGTCTGGGGTCTCCATGTTTGTGTCTGGAAACTGGGGTCTGAATTTTCGGTATTGGTGTGGAGTCTGGAGTAGTTTTGGGTTGTGGTCTGGATTAAAGGGGGTGTCCTTGCTGCCGAGATAATTGGCGATCCCCTCCCTCCATATTGTCTTCCTTGTAAGGTCCCAGTAGTGAGGACAATGTATATATTCTGGTAAACTCTGCCTGATGGAAGCCGCAGCGCGTAAACCCCCCGCCCTGGAAAAGTCACGCCCGATAATCCGTGTCCCGTCACATATTGGCAGCTCTACAGACACAGGGCTCGGCACCTGTGTAACTTCCTGTACCAGGGTCAGCAAACCCTAGCTGCTGTGAAACTACAACTCCCAGCATGCACACTTGCTTGGCTGAATTCCGAAGGGTGCATGGGGCATGCTAGGAGTTATCATTTCAGCACAGCTGTCCTATAAGGCTCCAGCACACGGCCCATCTCTGTACAGCCCTGTGCACACAGCGCTGCAGACCCCCCTGACAGACCCATCGGAGGCACCAGAGCAAATATCGGGAGGCGTCTAATTCTGCATTCATTACAAAGATATCGATCAGGAGTCGCCTCCAAATCTGTGTAAATGAACAATTATTTCCTAATTATACATTCTGCTGGAATCTGTTATGTGTGATATGTGGAGTGCCGAGGGGTCTGCGGGGGCGAGATAGCACGGGAGACCCCAAGGAAAGTCGGAAGGATAGCAGCAATCTACTGCAAGAATGAACTGCCTCCTGAGAATGAAGTTTTGTGCTTTTTCAACCTTTTTCTTGCTCATTTTATTTTTGTATTTTTGTAGTTTTTCATGTTTTACGCTTATTTTAGCTGTTTCTTTCCTTCTGCTTCTGATAGCTTTGCCTATATTATGCTTCCTGTATGTCAGTATTTTGGTCGTTTTTCACATTTCGGGGGAGATTTATCAAAACAAGCGTAAAGGAGAACTGGCTTAGTTGCATTTTTGAGTTTTTTTCACGTTTATGCCTATTTTAGATTTGTAGTAGCTTTTCATGCTTTATGGATATCTTAGTTTTGTTTTCTACTTTTTCACGTTTTATGCTTTGTTTACATTTGTATATTTGTCATTTTTCACCTTTTTTGCTTATTTTACTTCCGTCTGTGGCTGTTTGCACTCTTGTAGCTTGGCACATTTTATCCCACTGACAGCCTCGGCAGAAATAATGGAAATGACCATTTTTACCGATTTCAGCACTCGGCTCATTTTCATGAAATTAGGCGACATGCAGGTAATTACTGGCGGTTTCCTGTAATTGCCCCATGGAAAGGGGTAAATGCACTAACGCTTTTTGAGCCACTGAATTCTACATGCATTTCTAGATTGTTGTGAAAATGAAAACCTGGGTTTTTTCTGCTCCGATGTCTCAGATACACGGATACAATATGTGCAAATTCAATGGCGCAGCAGATTTATTCCACGGTAGACGGGAAAGTGGCTTCAGTTAAGTAAATTCCCATCTGATACTAAAAGCAATTGTGTTATTGGGGCAGAGAACACAATGAACGTGGGCAGAGCCGCTTTCCATACGACTCCTTTACTAAATGTGTTACTTTTTCACTCTTTCTACAATGTAACAATGTGTCTCTTTGTTTCTGCACTTTGCTGCTCTGTATCTGCGGATGCCATCAAGTGCACAGGACGAAGCAGTAAGAAATATAGCCTTTCCCGTATACGCGCTACAGATGTTGGGGGTCACTGGTATGAAGACCCAGTGGTTGTCACTATTGGGGACTTTGTGGCTTCTATGGAGGGTGAAATCCACCCAGTACCTGAGGGTGAAGCCAGGACTTGGGATGCGTATTGGGTGGGACCTGGTACTCATTTTGCACCGTGGTCCAGGATCTGCAGCCCACAGATGTGGACGTACAGTACACACATATACACCTACAGGACGTCATCATGAAGACTCCTCACAGCTGTTACAATTGTATCCACACTGATACAGTCTTCCTGCGCTGATACATTGTAGCAAACTGAAAGGACAGGGCAGAGATTTTGCTCCCAGGTAGACGGTATTCTTGATAATCCTATACAGACATTTCGGCAGAATTCCACCTCATTTTTCACGCAATTTTTATTTCTGGATGCAGATATTTCTGCTCTCATGGAACGCACGGGCAGCTGATTTGGGAGATCCACCATTTTTATTTATTTTTCTTGGAAGTTTAAGCTGAATTTAGGGCACTTTCACACCAGCGTTATTCTTTTCCAGCATAGAGTTCCGTCCTCGGGGCTCAATACCGGAAAAGAACTGATCAGTCACATCCCCCTGCAATCTGACTGGAGAGAAATCCGTTCAGGATGCATCAGGACGTCTTCCGTTCAGTCTTTTTGACATTTCAGGACGGAGATAATACCGCGGCATGCTGCGATATTATCTCCGGCCAAAATTCCGGTCCACTTGCTGGAATTTTTCCCATTGGAATGTATTAGTGCGGGAGTCGGCATTCAAAATACCGCAATGCCGTCCTTCCGGCCTGCGGATCCGTCTCTCCGCATGACAAGCCATAGTTCAGTCCCTGAGTTGCAATCAAATAAACTGTAGGAAGCCTCTATCAGAGTGGCTGTGCCTCCCACCCCCATATACTGGGCCCAGTGCCGCTGCAGAGGATGCACCTATAGGCCCCTTTCACACGAGCGGGTGCAATGTGTGATGTGAATCCGGACCCATTCATTTCAATGGGACTGTCTACATGAGCGATGTTTTTCACGCATCACTTGTGCGTTGCGTGAAAATCGCAGCAAGCTCTATATTCTGCGTCCATAGAAGTGAATTGGGCTGTGTAAAATCTTGCTTGCGGCTGAGATGCGTTTTTCACTGATGGTGGCTAAGAGATGTTGTTTGTAAACCTTCCGTTTTTTATCACGAGCGTGAAAAATGCATCAATGCGCATTGCACCCGCCCAAAGAAAATGGAACAACTGAACGCAATCGCAGACAAAACTGACTGAACTTGCTTGCGAAGTTGCGCATTTTTAACTGAACGCATCCGGACCTAATCACGCTCATCTGCAAGGGGCCATATATGGGATACTGGTGCCCATAGGGGTTATAACCCAGCTTTCCACTGCAGGTTTATATCATCTACTGCTCGCCATGTTTCAGTCTCCACTGTAGTTCTGGGATGCTATTCATATACTAGGCAGACAGAGTCCTTCCCATGTATAAGCGTGTCATAAGGCAAAGAATTATAGATCACAAGGATATATGTGTCCTCCTAAGTAAAGCACATCTGTGCTGGCAATGGCTTACCATGTAGGCAGAGGGCTGGGGTGAGAGGGGCTCTGATTCTGGAATTCTACTCCTTCTCCACATAAATCCATGCATTTCCGTGCAGTCACCACTAGGGGGATGTTGGTGCACAAAGATTTGACAGCTTGAGCTCAATAGCAGTTGTATAAATTCCTGTACGCAGAGCTCCCCCTAATGGTGGCTTAAGGCAGCAAGCTTTATAATCCACTACTGTATGTGGGCGATTTAGTATTGGGGGAGATATTTCAATGACTTTGTCAGTTATGGTATTCAGAAAGAATGTTATGTTTATAAAGCACCTGCATCATTTTTTCAGGCAAAATTCTTAAAAAATGTACTTAAGGGCTCTTTCACACTAGCGTTTTTGTTTGCATAGAGATCTGTCGTCGGGGCTCTATGCCGGAAAAATCCTGATCAGTTTTATCCCAATGCATTCTGAATGGAGAGAAATCCGTTGCATCAGGATGCATCAGGATGTCTTCAGTTCAGGACCGGAACGTTTTTTGGACGCAGCAAATACCGCAGCATGCTGCGCTTTTTGCTCCGGCCAAAAATCCTGAACACTTGCCGCAAGGCCGGATCCGGAATTAATGCCCATTGAAAGGCATTAATCCGGATCCGGCCTAAAGCTAAACGTCGTTTTGGCGCATCGCCGGAATCGATGTTTAGCTTTTTCTCAATGGTTACCATGGCAGCCAGGACACTAAAGTCCTGGTTGCCATGGTAAAGTGTAGTGGGGAGCGGGGGAGCAGTATACTTACAGTCCGTGCGGCTCCTGGGGCGTCCAGAGTGATGTCAGGGCGCCCTACACGTGATCCATGCGCATGGGGCGCTCTGACGTCATTCTGGAGCGCCCCGGGAGCCGCACGGAATGTAAGTATACCGCTCCCCTGCTCCCCACTACTACTATGGCAACCAGGACTTCAGTAGCGTCCTGGCTGCCATGGTAACCTCAAAGCATTTCGAAGGATCCTGATCAGTCTTCTAATGCTTTCAGGCGACTTGCGTTCTGACGGATCCGGCGGGACGGAAATGCCTGACGGATCCTCAGAACGCAAGTGCGAAAGAGGTCTAAATCTAAATTTGGCAGAAATCTAAAGGGCGCCCTATAATATATGCATGCACCCCTGTATGAGGGGACGTATTAGACTATAGACAGGATGACCTGGTTCCCATGCCGTGTTTTATGCACCGTGGCACCGCCATACGTTTCACTAGTCACATGACCCATCGGGTTATTTCTCTCTCTGTTCTAGAGTTTAATTAGCTAATTACTTTAAATCTGTGAGTTCTTCAGTCTTTGTGCCGCCGGTTCCGTGTCGTCCGCCTCCATCCCATTGTGCGTCTTTCAGCTGCTCGCTCTCGATTGAGTTTTGCCACCATTGTTGCAGCCACTTCAGTGAGATTCCAGCAGAAAAGCTTTCTCTCTCATATCTTTTGTGTTCACATTGTTGCCTTTACCCTGGGTTCACACCTGAGCGTTTTACAGCGCGTTCAAACGCGCTGTAAAACGCTCAACAGATTAAAACCAATGCATCCCTATGGGAGTGGTTCACACTTGAGCGTTTTACAGCGCGTTTGAACGCGCTGTAAAACGCCCAACGCATAAACAAGTACTTGAGCTTCTTTTGGGGCGTTTGACGCGCGTTTTGTGATTGACACCACAGTAGTCAATCACAAGAACGCGCGTTTTACGCGCGTTTACTATTTGCAAAAACGCGCTGTAATACGCGCGACACAAACGCGCGTAAAACGCGCGTTTCAAGAACGCTCAGGTCTGAACCCAGGGTTAATCAATTGTAGGCTTTAACGCGAGAAGCTCCCGGGTCCCGCGAGGACGTTCACCTCCCCTAAATTAAAATCCTCTGTTTTTGGTTCCCTTTCCTTAATTTGTAAACCGCTCGCCAGATTGTTTTCATGCTCTTTTTGCGGTCAATTCAGTTTTAGTTTTTATTTTGATTCAGCAGAAGACATTGCAAAGAGACGCGTTGGGAAATGGACAGGGGGCTGGGCCAGAGGGACGAGTAAAGGGGATGTGTGTGGGGGATGGGGCGGGTTTGGAGGCGTCCCGTGCTATTCCTGATCACTGCAGCTAAGGCCTCATGCACACAAACGTATTTTGTTTCCTTGTCTGTTCCATTTTTTTTTGTGGACCTTATGCGGAACCATTCATTTCAGTGGGTCCGCAAAAACACTGAAGGTACTCCATGTGCATTCCGTTTCCGTATGTCCGTATTTCCGTTCCGCAAAGAAATAGAACATGTCCTATTATTGTCCGCATTACAGACAAGGATAGGACTGTTCTTTTCCGCAAAATACGGAATGCACATGGACGTCATCCGTATTTTTTGCGGGCCGCAAACTACATATGGTCGTGTGCACAAGGCCTAAGAGCGATGTCTGCACCACAGTGAAAGCTCAACTTGTTCATTACTACAACAGCTCCAATCACCGCTAAAGCTGCATCGAGAATTTTCTGGCTTCTTTTTAGGCCCCTTTCTCACGGGTGAGTTTTCCGCGCGGGTGCAAAGCGTGACATGAACGCATAGCATCCGCACTGAATCCGGACCTATTCATTTCTATGGGGCTGTGCACATGAGCAGTGATTTTCACGCATCACTGCTGAGTTGTGTGAAAATCACAGCATGCTCTAGTTTCTGCGTTTTTCACGTAATTTAGCCCCCATAGAAATGAATGGGGATGCGTGAAAATCGCAAGCAAGTGCGGATGCGGTGCGATTTTCCCGCATGGTTGCTAGTAGATAGGGACCCAATCTTTATTATTTTCCCTTATAACATGGTTATAAGGGAAAATAATAGCATTCTTTAATACAGAATGCTTTGTTAAAGGAGAATTGAGGGTTAAAAATAATAAAAAATTAACTCACCTACTCCAATTGATCGCGTAGGTGCCGGTCTCCTGTTCTGTCTTCAGCTGGGGATGTAAAGGACCTTCCGTGATGTCACTGGGTCACATGGTCCAATCACATGCTTCCATCACCATTGTGATGGGAGCAAATGATTGGACCATGTGACCCAGTGACGTCACAGAAGGTCCTTTACCCCCAGCTAAAGAACAGGAGACCGGCAGCTACGCGATCAATTGGAGGAGGTGAGTTAATTTAGTTTTTTTTTAATCCTCAATCACCCTTTTTACTTTGCATTCTGTATTGAGAATGCTATTATTTTCCCTTATAACCATGTTATAAGGGAAAATAATAAAATCTACAGAATACTCAACCCGAAACCGGACTTCAGTGATTAAGTCCGGCTTCGGGTCTGGGTACCAAACATGCGCGTGCAAAACGCATTATAAGAGTTTGCACACGTGCAGAAAAATCGCGCATTTTCCTGCAACGCTGCCGCCTCTTATCCGGGCATCAAACATGACGCCCGTGTGAAAGAGGCCTTAGAGTGCAGGATTTCATATCTTCCCGCTGCCCTCTGTACAGCCCTTGCTTATATTCATTTATAAAGAAATATTAGATACACTACTAGTATTTTATCATAGCTTATACTCCAGTCACATCCAAAGCTGCATGCATAATTTTGCTGGACACTGATTAGGCTGCATTCACACGTCCGTGGAACACGGACCGTGTGATACCGGACTGGCACCTAGCTTAGTGCAGGAGTGCACGGCGTCATTCGTCGTGCGCTTCCTGCTGCCGGCTCTGCACAGTAATACACTCCTCTGATCTATACGAGTGTACTACTGTACTGTGGCGGCAGCAGGAAGCGCACGGCGTCATAGGAACAAATGACGCCGTGGACTCCTGCACTAAGCAGGGTGCCAGTCCGGTATCACACGGTCCGTGTTCCACGGACGTGTGAATGCAGCCTTATTCAGCGTCTTTACCAGGGCTGCCCACCCACTATAAGTCCCTTTCCATGAAGTAGCTTTCCAGGCAGCAAATTGTCAGGGGTCCAGGTACTAAACATCTGTACGTGCATTTTTATAAATGTACTGTTCACACCAGGCATTGCATGCTCTTCAGAAACTGCGTCTACTACATCATGAGACCAGATCTTAGATCAGCTGCTGGGGTTAAATGAATTGTAACTGCAGATCTGGAGGTGGGAAGTGTATAAAAGTCGTGATCAATCTGAGGATTTTCAGATTTATTAAAATTGTTTGCAATTATTAAAGCTGCTGCTACATGTTGTAGAAACACATAAAATATACCGGGTCCGGGATCCCCCCTCTATGGATGAGGATGATGAGGGTAACAGTTCACCTTCTTGTAACATTTCACAGTAGTTGCAGGTTTCTCATCCTTGACAATCAGCATTTGCTACAATGTTGCAGAAGTTTAATAGCACCGCTACATGCAGTGAATGATGTCACCATAAATCCGATTGGAATTCATGAGAGTTCAGTAAAAGAAAGAGTAAGAGGGTCGGTACAGTGGGTGTGAGGGGTCTATAGGGGGTGTACACTGGGGGTTGGTTGTGCATGGTGGATTATATGTACATGCCTTCCAGCACAGTCCCTGAGCCTCAGCACAATGGTCGCACCGGGAGAGTTTGAAGTCTGTTCCCTCATTGACAGTTTGAATTGCGCTACAACTTTTAATCAGGAAGTCGGTGAAAATTAAAGTCTCCTCGTAAAAAGCCATAAACTCCAACTGCGCTTTTTTCCTCCGATTGATACTATTGAACTGAAACAAACAAGCTCCAGACAGTTCAACAGATTTCTGTGCGGAAGAATCCTGCAATTAACACTACAAGGACTGGGAATAGGCTGCGGTTACATCAAAAGGGCTCAAATAAACTCCTTTAGACTGCAAGCTTTGCAACCAAGTCGATATAATTTTAAATTTATTTATGTATTCTTTACTAGATGGTATCAAATACAACCATTCAGATTTCCATTGTAATAAAAACACACAGTGATGTCACAATACAGGGATAGTAAACACAGTGATGTCACAGTACAGAGATAATAAACACAGTGATGTCACAGTACAGGGATAATAAACACAGTGATGTCACAGTACAGGGATAATAAACACAGTGATGTCACAGTACAGGGATAATAAACACAGTGATATTACAGTACAGAGATAATACACACAGTGATGTCACAGTACAGAGATAATAAACACAGTGATGTCACAGTACAGAGATAATAAACACAGTGGTGTCACAGTACAGAGATAATAAACACAGTGATGTCACAGTACAGGGATAATAAACACAGTGATGTCACAGTACAGAGATAATACACACAGTGATGTCACAGTACAGGGATAATAAACACAGTGATGTCACAGTACAGAGATAATACACACAGTGATGTCACAGTACAGGGATAATAAACACAGTGATGTCACAGTACAGAGATAATACACAAAGTGATGTCACAGTACAGGGATAATAAACACAGTGATGTCACAGTACAGAGATAATACACACAGTGATGTCACAGTACAGGGATAATAAACACAGTGATGTCACAGTACAGAGATAATACACACAGTGATGTCACAGTACAGGGATAATACACAAAGTGATGTCACAGTACAGAGATAATAAACACAGTGATGTCACAGTACAGAGATAATAAACACAGTGATGTCACAGTACAGGGATAATAAACACAGTGATGTCACAGTACAGGGATAATAATCACAGTGATGTCACAGTACAGAGATAATAAACACAGTGATGTCACAGTACAGGGATAATAAGCACAGTGATGTCACAGTACAGGGATAATAAACACAGTGATGTCACAGTACAGAGATAATAAACACAGTGAAGCCACAGTACAGGGATAATAAACACAGTGATGTCACAGTACAGGGATAATAAACTCAGTGATGCCACAGTACAGAGATAATAAACACAGTACTGTCACTGTACAGAGATAATAAACACAGTGATGTCACAGTACAGAGATAATAAACACAGTGATGTCACAGTACAGGGATAATAAACACAGTGATGTCACAGTACAGAGATAATACACACAGTGATGTCACAGTACAGAGATAATACACACAGTGATGTCACAGTACAGAAAGAATAAACACAGTGATGTCACAGTACAGGGATAATAAACACATTGATGTCACAGTACAGGGATAATAAACACAGTGATGTCACAGTACAGGGATAATAAACACAGTGATGTTACAGTACAGGGATAATACACACAGTGATGTCACAGTACAGGGATAATAAACACAGTGATGTCACAGTACAGGGATAATAAACACAGTGATGTCACAGTACAGAGATAATAAACACAGTGATGTCACAGTACAGGGATAATAAACACAGTGATGTCACAGTACAGGGATAATAAACACAGTGATGTCACAGTACAGGGATAATAAACACAGTGATGTCACAGTACAGAGATAATAAACACAGTGATGTCACAGTAAAGGGATAATACACACAGCGATGTCACAGTACAGGGATAATACACACAGGGATGTCACAGTACAGGGATAATACATACAGTGATGTCACAGTACAGAGATAATAAACACAGTGATGTCACAGTACAGAGATAATAAACACAGTGATGTCACAGTACAGAGATAATAAACACAGTGATGTCACAGTACAGGGATAATACACACAGTGATGTCACAGTACAGGGATAATAAACACAGTGATGTCACAGTACAGAGATAATACACACAGTGATGTCACAGTACAGGGATAATAAACACAGTGATGTCACAGTACAGAGATAATAAACACAGTGATGTCACAGTACAGAGATAATAAACACAGTGATGTCACAGTACAGGGATAATAAACACAGTGATGTCACAGTACAGAGATAATAAACACAGTGATGTCACAGTACAGGGATAATACACACAGTGTTGTCACAGTACAGGGATAATACACACAGTGATGTCACAGTACAGGGATAATAAACACAGTGATGTCACAGTACAGAGATAATAAACACAGTGATGTCACAGTACAGAGATAATAAACACAGTGATGTCACAGTACAGGGATAATAAACACAGTGATGTCACAGTACAGGGATAATACTCAGTGATGTCACAGTACAGGGATAATACACACAGTGATGTCACAGTACATAGATAATAAACACAGTGATGTCACAGTACAGGGATAATAAACACAGTGATGTCACAGTACAGGGATAATACTCAGTGATGTCACAGTACAGGGATAATAAACACAGTGATGTCACAGTACAGAGATAATAAACACAGCGATGTCACAGTACAGGGATAATAAACACAGTGATGTCACAGTACAGAGATAATAAACACAGTGATGTCACAGTAAAGGGATAATACACACAGCGATGTCACAGTACAGGGATAATACACACAGGGATGTCACAGTACAGGGATAATAAACACAGTGATGTCACAGTACAGGGATAATACACACAGTGATGTCACAGTACAGGGATAATACACACAGTGATGTCACAGTACAGGGATAATAAACACAGTGATGTCACAGTACAGAGATAATAAACACAGTGATGTCACAGTACAGAGATAATAAACACAGTGATGTCACAGTACAGGGATAATAAACACAGTGATGTCACCGTACAGAGATAATACACACAGTGATGTCACAGTTTACATTATAGACAGTATTGGTAATAAATATTGTCATTGCTGTATTTGACCTTTGTATCCCTTTGGCCCCAGGGCCCAGTTGTTGCTGCGTCCTCTGCACCTCTTTTTGCTGCTCCCCTAAACCTGTGTTTGTCTGACTGTAATAGTCACTGTATAGTCGGCAGTCGTGAATTCCCCTCATGAGAATTTGAAAACCTTCCAGAGTTGATTCTCATAATGTATATTTCACCATAAACTTTTATTATCCTGTCAATACAAAACAGAAGAAAGCATGAATTGCTACAGAACAATGATGAGAGTCTCCGCTCTGCAAACACAACAATTATTTGTTGTAAAAATATGAAATATAAAAGTTCAGTCAAGTTTTTTATGAAAACTGAAGATGTGAATGGGAGCGATGTGAGAATGCAGGATGAATCAGAAGTGTCCTGTCAGCAGCTTCATGAACTACTGACAGTCCTGAGACTGGGCTCCTTAGGATCCCACGAAGGGCAGATTGTGTTTCTGGTTATTCGGGGCTAGCCTCCATATTCTGCAGACGTTGTGAGGACGTGCAGACACTTTGTCCTATGGGTGGCCACCAGAACATGGACGATAGAGCCGCTGACATTGTAGGATGTAGCCACCATACAGGTTGGGCCATCGCAGTTTAGGATGATCACATTGCCCTCCTCAATTGGTGAGATAAACCTGCCTCAATGATATTACCATACAGTACAGAAATAAAGCCACAGTACATTTACTAATAACCAAATAATTTACAGTAGTGCAAGAAAACATATAACGGCCTCATATAATAAACACAGTGTTATACTGTGCTGAAATAACAGTACCATAGATTTCTAGCATGCAACCGCCATACAGTACATATATAGTAGCCTCATATAGTAAACATCGTCCCATGACTTCCCTACATAATACTGCCATATAGTGACTAAATAATAGTCACATAGAGTAAGCACATAAGATTGCCATATGGTGCAGTAGTAATGTCTAATAAAATCTCTACATAATGCTACTATACGGTACAGTGCTTATTTACAAGTCTAATATAGTATCTTTACCGTAGAGTACTGTAAGGAAGAGCAAACTGGTTCTACTGGTTTGGGATTCAGTCTGAAATTCTCAAAAAGTTGCCAAGTTTTTGGTGATTAGTTTTTGGTGAACCGGCGAGAGAGAGAAATTTGTCAAACATCACTCTTCTCTGCAGTGCTCACAGCCCACAGGTTCCCTGTAAAACACCGCCATACAGTGCTGATGTAAAGGTTCAATATCGGAACTAGAAATGAGCGAAGATATGGAATATTCGATTCGGCTGCTTGGCCGAATTTCTCAAAGAAATTAGCTTTTGGATGAATTACTTTGTCATGAAGCATATTTCTTTGTGGGTGACGGGTGCAAACACGGGGAACGGCGATCGCGCCACCCTCCGTCATTTAAACCCTTAGATGCTGCAGTTATCACTAATCGCAGCTGACGTTTAGGCCTTTCAGAGGTTATTGAGGGTAAAAAATAAATAAATAAATACCCACCTCATCCATTTTATTGTGTAAAGGCCAACGCTGCCATCTTCATTGAAGACACTGCGTGAAATCTCGCGAGGTGACGTGATGACATCATCACACTGGCTTGATGATGTCATACGTCACCACATGGGAGATTTTGCGTGATATCTTCAATCTTCAATGGCTGCGAGGGCCTCTTGGCAAGAAAATGGAAGGAAGGATGTTTTTTTTGTTTTTACTGCCATTTCAGGGAAAATTGATTCGTCACCACAAAGAGCGAGGAAATTTGGCTTCGCAGCTAATCTAATTTTTCCTGAAATTCAGATCAAAGTCAATTAGTTTGACTTCGATTCGCTCAACACTAATGGTAATCAATGATCATGTAATATTTCCAGACAGTGCTCAAATAAACATCCCACAAAATCACCACATACTATAGCACTGCCATACAGTGACTATAGGGCTGTATAGTAAACATAAACTAAAACCCTAATATTGCTACATAATAATTACATGAATTACCGCAGCTCCTTTTCATGTGACAAGACTCTTAAATGGAATGAACATTTTCTGTAACGTATTTGGTGAAATAAATTACGAGTTTAGACAAAATAGTTTAATCTGGGGGTTTTCGTTGGCATGCGTCAGTTGGCTTGTTAGATGTTTCTTGAGTTAATCAGTTTTAAATGTATTTTCTGGGAATTTATTTTCACGCTCACTGGCGGCGCGGACCCATCTGGGTAAGAAAATTAGATTAACATCTTGAAAAGTGTATTTAATTTATTAGCTTAAGTCGCTTTAAGAATTGGGTACTGTAGCTATGAATATTCACAGGTTTACGAGAGGAGGAGTGTCGGCGAGGGTCATAGAAAGAAGCGGGCAGGGAGCAAATCACCCCCCCCCCCCCCATCAACAGAATGTCACAGCTACAACCTATGCCAAGAGTCAAACTACCATTCAATGTTTTGCTTTAATGTTTTTTTTGTTTGTTTTTTTTGTAGTTGTGTCTTTTTCTTAAGTCAATTATGAGGAACATTCGAAATTCTTCTGTTCACCCTCAGAAACATACAATAGTTTAGTTCTACCCCCTTGACATGTCACATATGTGACCTAACCTCCCACAATGCACTGCTCTCTAGCAACAGGAAACTAGAAGAATTTATGTTTGAAAGCAACTTGAGATATTGGGGGAGATTTATTAAAACTGGTGTAAAGAAAAAACGGCTTTGTTGCTCATAGCAACCACTCAGATTCTACCTTTTATGTTTCAAGGTTCGATTGCAAAATGAAAGGTGGAATCTGGTTGCCGTGGGTAACTAAGTCAGTTTCACACCAGCTTTGATACACCTCCCCAATCACGTTGCCAAAACTTAAGGCAAGCTAAGTAACAATGTCTCCACAAATTGTAACCAGCCCAAACCTTTTACAGTGTAACATTGTAAGTTGTTGCTCAAAACATTTTTTTCAGACTTTTTGAGATTCTGTTACTCATAGTAGCCAATAGTGTTGGGTGTGAATATTCGAATCATGAATTTTAATCGCAAATATCGCCACTTCGAGAATTTAGAATATAGTGCTATATTTTCGTATTCGCGAATATTCTATTTTTTTTTTCATATGATCCCTCCCTGCTTCTTGCTTGTGGGCCAATGAGAAGGCTGCAATGTCTTTGTCTGAGCTTAGCAACATCCCTAGCAACCAATAGGAAAGTTGCCTCCCCCTTACTATATAAGAACCTCTCCAGCAGCCATTTTCTGCAGTTTATTACAGTTCTGAGAAAGACAGCAGTGTCATTGCTGTGCTATGTGCTTTGCTGTATATTCATTAGATAGTTAGTTAGTTAGTTAGTTAGTTAGTTAGTTAGTTAGCTCATATATATAATACAGATTGTTTGTGGGAAATAGTCAGTGTAGGTTAGATAGTGATATAGTGTAGCTGACAGGTTCCAGTGCAGGGTGTTAGGTAGTGTGATAGGTTCTGCTGTCCATACATACATGCTACAGACATAGTGCTGTGATGTCACATTACATTAGATAGTTAGTTATCTTCTATATATAATACAGATAGTTAGTGGGAGATAGTCAGTGTAGGTTAGATAGTGATATAGTGTAGCTGATAGGTTGCAGTGCAGGGTGTTAGGTAGTGTGATAGGTTCTGCTGTCCATACATACATGCTACAGACATAGTGCTGTGATGTCACATTACATTAGATAGTTAGTTAGTTATCATATATATATATATATATATATATATATATATATATATATATATATAATACAGATAGTTAGTGGGAGATAGTCAGTGTAGGTTAGATAGTGATATAGTGTAGCTGATAGGTTCCAGTGCAGGGTGTTAGGTAGTGTGATGGGTTCTGCTGTCCATACATACATGCTACAGACATAGTGCTGTGATGTCACATTACATTAGATAGTTAGTTAGGTATCTTATATATATAATGCAGATAGTTAGTTGGAGATAGTCAGTGTAGGTTAGATAGTGATATAGTGTAGCTGATAGGTTCCAGTGCAGGGTGTTAGGTAGTGTGATAAGTTCTGCTGTCCATACATACATGCTACAGACATACAGATGTAGCATGGTTAGCACTCCTTTTTTCTGAGATTTCTGAGTTTGGTTATCTAATCTAAGCAAACACCTTCAATTGCTTTTCAATGGCTTTTTTCTCAAGATAATGAAATGAGTTAAGAAATTTGAGTTAACAGCAGGAGTGCTAACCCTGCTGCATCTGTAGTGCTGTGATGTCACATTACATTAGATAGTTAGTTATCTTCTATATATAATACAGATAGTTAGTAGGAGATAGTCAGTGTAGGTTTGATAGTGATATAGTGTAGCTGATAGGTTCCAGTGCAGGGTGTTAGGTAGTATGATAGGTTCTGCTGTCCATACATACATGCTACAGACATAGTGCTGTGATGTCACATTACATTAGATAGTTAGTTAGTTAGTTATCTTATATATATAATGCAGATAGTTAGTGGGAGATAGTCAGTGTAGGTTAGATAGTGATATAGTGTAGCTGATAGGTTCCAGTGCAGGGTGTTAGGTAGTGTGATAGGTTCTGCTGTCCATACATACATGCTACAGACATAGTGCTGTGATGTCACATTACATTACATAGTTAGTTATCTTCTATATATAATACAGATAGTTACTGGGAGATAGTCAGTGTAGGTTAGATAGTGATATAGTGTAGCTGATAGGTTCCAGTGCAGGGTGTTAGGTAGTGTGATAGGTTCTGCTGTCCATACACACATGCTACAGACATAGTGCTGTGATGTCACATTACATTAGATAGTTAGTTAGTTATCTTCTATATATAATACAGATAGTTAGTGGGAGATAGTCAGTGTAGGTTAGATAGTGATATAGTGTAGCTGATGGTTCCAGTGCAGGGTGTTAGGTAGTGTGATAGGTTCTGCTAGTGCTAGTGCTGTGATGTCACATTACATTAGTTAGTTAGTTAGTTATCTTATATATATAATACAGATAGTTAGTGGGAGATAGTCAGTGTAGGTTAGATAGTGATATAGTGTAGCTGATAGGTTCCAGTGCCGGGTGTTAGGTAGTGTGATAGGTTTGGCTGTCCGTACATACATGCTACAGACATAGTGCTGTGATGTCACAAGTTCACAACAATACTGAGTACACCAATCACTAATATGTAGTCAGACCTGCTAAACTGTGAAGTTGCACGTATTGCGCAAAAATATTCGCATCATCAATTGCCGATTTGCGTAATCGTGAACATATCAGAGCACTCTATCTGCATATAAAGATATTGTAATGTTCTGCCGTGCCAACAGTTTTCTCCAGTCTCAGGAAACTTCTAGCAGCTTGAAAAATGTAGAAACAGTGACCCATGCCTGTATTGCGCGCGTATTACGTGCGTATTACATTGCCGATTTTCGGAATCAAGAAAATAATCTTGAATTTGCGAATTTATGACGAATATTCGCCTAAATATTCGTGAAATATCGCAAAATCAAATATTGCCCCTGGCGCTCATCACTATTAGCCAACCCTATTTCAAACTGGCCATGGTGATACCCATGAAATGGATGCATGTGCATTCGGATCTTCTGAGTGTGCCATTATTGGAGCACTGTTGACCTCTTCATCTCTTTTTTCTGGACCATACATCACTGAGTACACGGTGCAGAAAAAGGACCTGGAAGCCCAGATCCTCAGGCAGGGGCCCAACTACCTAACCCACCTCCTTTTTTCTCCAGGATTTATAATGCCCTTCATGAGATATATGCTGGTCAGTCATGTTGAACCTGGCCTCACTAGGTGATAATTGTCAAATATTCTTGGGCAGGGATCAGCAACCTTTGAAACCCCAGCTGCTGTGAAACTACAATTCCCAGCATGTAAGCATGCTGAACTGTTCTTCTAACTCCCATAGAAGCGACTGGAGCATTCTGGGAGTTGTAGTTTCTGAACAGCTGGAGATTCAGAGGTTGCTGATCCCTGGTCTAGGGTGCCTTTATGGATTATACTAATGGAAGATCATCATTAATTGGTTATTATATTGATATTTTTGGATTACAGTGGAGGAAATAATTATTTGACCCCTCACTGATTTTGTAAGTTTGTCCAATGACAAAGAAATGAAAAGTCTCAGAACAGTATCATTTCAATGGTAGGTTTATTGTAACAGTGGCAGATAGCACATCAAAAGGAAAATCGAAAAAATAACTTTAAATAAAAGATAGCAACTGATTTGCATTTCATTGAGTGAAATAAGTATTTGAACCCTCTAACAAAAAAAGACTTAATACTTGGTGGAAAAACCCTTGTTTGCAAGCACAGAGGTCAAACGTTTCTTGTAATTGATGACCAAGTTTGCGCACATTTTAGGAGGAATGTTGGTCCACTCCTCTTTGCAGATCATCTCTAAATCCCTAAGGTTTCGAGGCTGTCTCTGTGCAACTCTGAGCTTGAGCTCCCTCCATAGGTTTTCGATTGGATTAAGGTCCGGAGACTGACTAGGCCACTCCATGACCTTAATGTGCTTCTTCTTGAGCCACTCCTTTGTTGCCTTTGCTGTATGTTTTGGGTCATTGTCGTGCTGGAACACCCATCCACGACCCATTTTCAGTTTCCTGGCAGAGGGAAGGAGGTTGTCGCTCAGGATTTCACGATACATGGCTCCGTCCATTTTCCCGTTAATGCGAATAAGTTGTCCTGTGCCCTTAGCAGAAAAACACCCCCAAAGCAAAATGTTTCCACCCCCATGCTTGACGGTGGGGACGGTGTTTTGGGGGTCATAGGCAGCATTTTTCTTCCTCCAAACACAGCGAGTTGAGTTAATGCCAAAGAGCTCTATTTTGGTCTCATCAGACCACAGCACCTTCTCCCAGTCACTCTCTGAATCATTCAGGTGTTCATTGGCAAACTTCAGACGGGCCTGCACATGTGCCTTCCTGAGCAGGGGGACCTTGCGAGCCCTGCAGGATTTTTAATCCATTGCGGTGTAATGTGTTTCCAATGGTTTTCTTGGTGACTGTGGTCCCTGCTAATTTGAGGTCATTAACTAACTCCTCCCGTGTAGTTCTAGGATGCTTTTTCACCTTTCTCAGAACCATTGACACCCCACGAGGTGAGATCTTGCGTGGAGCCCCAGAGCGAGGTCGATTGATGGTCATTTTGTGCTCCTTCCATTTTCGAACAATCGCACCAACAGTTGTCACCTTCTCTCCCAGCTTCTTGCTAATGGTTTTGTAGCCCATTCCAGCCTTGTGCAGGTCTACAATTTTGTCTCTGACATCCTTGGACAGCTCTTTGGTCTTTCCCATGTTGGAGAGTTTGGAGTCTGCTTGATTGATTGATTCTGTGGACAGGTGTCTTTTGTACAGGTGACTAGTTAAGACAGGTGTCCTTAATGAGGGTGACTAATTGAGTAGAAGTGTCTAACCACTCTGTGGGAGCCAGAACTCTTAATGGTTGGTAGGGGTTCAAATACTTATTTCACTCAATGAAATGCAAATCAGTTGCTATCTTTTATTTAAAGTTATTTTTTCGATTTTCCTTTTGATGTGCTATCTGCCACTGTTACAATAAACCTACCATTGAAATGATACTGTTCTGAGACTTTTCATTTCTTTGTCATTGGACAAACTTACAAAATCAGTGAGGGGTCAAATAATTATTTCCTCCACTGTATATTGTATGGGACTGAATGTTTACAAAAATACTTATTGTGTTTCTGTTCTTTTTATATTTTAGGGCCAAAATGTGTTTGGACTCGATGTCATTGAAACTCCCGAAGGAGACAAGTGGCCCCAACTTATCGTCCAGCAGAATCTGGACAGAGAGCAGAGGGATACTTACGTCATGAAGATTAAGGTGGAAGACGGTGGGAATCCCCCCAGATCCAGTACGGCAATTTTACAAGTCACGGTCACCGATGTCAATGACAACCGTCCTGTTTTTAAGGATAAAGACATTGAAGTGAATATTCCAGAAAATGCAGCTGTGGGGACCTCGGTGACACAACTCCATGCGACTGATGCTGACCTCGGCTCCAATGCCAAAATTCATTTTTATTTTGGAAACCAGATCTCTAACCTTGCCAGGCGCCATTTTGCCATTGATAATAATACTGGATTAATTACCGTTAAGGAACCCCTGGATCGTGAAGAATCTCATTACCATAAACTGACCGTCTTAGCAAGTGATGGGAGCTCGACTCCTTCTCGGGCCACCGTCACCATAAACATCACAGACATAAATGATAACATTCCATCGATTGATACAAGGTATATTATAAACCCTGTCAATGGAACTGTGCAAATCTCTGAGAAGGCTCCGATTAATACAAAAATCGCCCTGATCACTGTTACCGATAAGGACGCCGATCTTAACGGCAAGGTGACTTGTTTCACAGACCATGACGTCCCCTTTAGGCTAAAGCCAGTGTTTGACAATCAATTTCTATTGGAGACTGCGGCCCCTCTGGATTATGAAGCCACAAGGGAATATGCAATCAAAATTGTCGCCTCCGATTCTGGAAAGCCACCGCTCAACCAATCCGCCATGCTTCTTATTAAAGTCAAGGATGAAAATGACAATCCTCCAATTTTTACCCTTCCAGTCATTGGTCTATCGTTTGTCGAGAACAACCCACCCGGCACAGAGCTGACCAAAATCAGTGCCACCGATGCAGACAGCGGGCGCAACGCTGAGCTCAGTTATATGCTTGGACCCAATTCCCCGACCATATTTAACCTTGATAGGCGGACAGGAATTCTCACTGCCGTAAGGAAACTGGATCGGGAGAAGCAGGACAGGTATACCTTTACAGTCATTGCTAAGGACAATGGGATGCCTTCCCTACAAACCAATACCACGGTGACCTTATCAGTCCTGGATCAAAATGATAACAGTCCCTCGTTCACACATAACGAATATAACTTTTATGTGCCAGAGAACCTACCAACTTATGGCACCGTTGGCCTCATCACGGTAACAGATGAAGATATGGGAGAGAATGCTGAGTTTTCTCTCTCACTTGTGAACGCAAAGGATAATTTTATAATCGATCCCCATACAGGGGTCATTAAGCCAAATATAACCTTTGATAGGGAGCAGCAAGGTTCCTACACCTTTCAAGTCAAAGCCGTGGATCGAGGAACCCCTCAAAAGTCTTCAACAGTAAAAGTGACCATATTCGTTGAGGACGTCAATGATAACCGGCCAGTATTTGTCATCCCATCCACTAATTATTCATATGAATTGGTGCCAACCTCAACTAACCCTGGCTCTATAGTAACCAAAGTCTTTGCCGTGGATAATGACACCGGGATAAATGCCGATTT
This sequence comes from Bufotes viridis, assembly GCA_033119425.1. NCBI lineage: Eukaryota > Metazoa > Chordata > Amphibia > Anura > Bufonidae > Bufotes > Bufotes viridis. The sequence continues at coordinate 7,470,746 of CM065597.1, forward strand.
GCGTTACAGTATAATAGGAGGTAACTCCAGGGGTTTATTCACCATTGATGAAAGGAGTGGTAATATCAGCTTGAAGGAGAAAATACTTGCCGGTGATCATGGTTTACACAGACTCGTCATAAAAGTTAATGACTCGGGGAAGCCGGAGCCTTTTCATACTCTTGCACTGGTGCATTTGTTTGTCAATGAAACCATCACCAATGGATCTTACATTCAAGAGCTTGTGAGGAGAAACATGGAAACTCCGGTTGGACAGAACATCGGGGATGGGGAGATAACACCGCAGACCAACGACTACGTCAAAATCATCATTGCTATTATAGCGGGCACCATGACCGTGATTTTGGTCATTTTTGTCACTGCTCTCGTACGTTGTCGCCAAACTCCACGGCACAAAGTGGTTCAGAAGAACAAGCAAAGTGGAGAATGGGTTTCTCCAAACCAAGAAAACAGGCAAATCAAGAAAAAGAGGAAGAAGAAGAAGCGTTCTCCAAAAAACCTTCTCCTCAATTTCGTTACTATAGAGGAATCTAAGACAGAGGATCCCGCCCATGAGCACATCAATGGCACACTGGACATCCCAGTGGAGTTAGAAGAGCAAACTATGGGGAAATATAATTGGGGCACCACTCCGACTACGTTCAAACCCGATAGTCCAGATCTGGCCAAGCACTACAAGTCTGCTTCTCCGCAACCCACCTTCCAGATAAAGCCTGAGACACCGGTTGCTCCTAAAAAACATCACGTCATTCAGGAACTACCACTGGACAACACATTTGTTGTGGGCTGCGACTCATTGTCTAAGTGCTCCTCCAGCAGCTCGGATCCTTACAGTGTCTCGGAGTGCAGTTGTCAAGGAGGCTTCAAGGCACCTGGCCCCATCCACACACGACAGGTAATTTAGAAATTTCTATTGTTCTTGTTTTCTGTGGAATTTTGCCATTTCTGTTTTTTCTGAATCCTGGTTTTGCCTTGAAATCATTAACATCGTACGAAGAAATAGTCACTGCTTGGCCGAGGCCCCAATGATTCATCAATGCTGGAAGAAAATTGAATATTAAGTCATTTTGCATTGGGGTTGCTCAGGCCTGTAGATGGCAATGCAGCCCTTTGACTATGGTTTAGAAGAAGAAGCAATGTGAGGGCAGTGACAGCATTGTACGTGTCGGGCTTATCTGGGGCAGGGGCAAAGTGATAATGACATGCAGAATCTGATAAGTGCATCTAATGGTGATGGAATGGCAGCTCTGGCTGGACTGAGACTGCAGACAGCGTCTTAAGGGAAAGCAATGCAGTAGGTTCCAGCTTCTTCCTATAAAGAAGCATTATCAGAGTGGGGCACTTACTGCACATTTATTCAAGATCCGTCTAGAAAGGATCCAAAACTGACACCGTTCAATGCTGAGGTCACCTCATTTTATAATACGTCTGCTATCCCAGCACTGCTCTCCAGTACATCCCTTAATGCTGCACACTATGGAGGTAACAGCACCTGCTATGGGGCCCAGCATTCAATGGGGCCCTTCTCCATGCAAAAATGAGGTGTAGCCACAGAAAAGGGGAGACCATGAAAATCATAAGCTACACTCTGAAGATGATTATATGGTAGTCCACACTGAGGTTTTGGAGGAGGTTTTTAGGATAATTGTCCTGCAGGTTTTTCAGCCAAAGCCAATAGTGGATTTAAAAGGAATAAGAAATATCGGAGTAAGACATGTCCTCTTCTCAGTTGGATCCACTACTGGCTTTGGCTGAAAAACCTCATCCGAAAAACTCTGTGTGAACTTATTCTCGCAATTGTTTCACCTCTGAGACACTAAAAATGTCCAAAACTTGCAACACGATCCACATGAAAATCTGCAAGTAACACAAGTGGATTTTACTCGGGATTTGCTAGAAGATATAGCAGAGCTGGGTCCGTCAGTCATTGCTCTGTTATACTGTAAAGGCCATGACCCTCGCAGGAATTGGGGACCAATGAAAGGAGAACGAAAGCTGCCACAAAATGTCAACTAAATATAGATGTTTATTTACATTTCCCAAATAGTTACATTGTATATAAGATAGAAACGCGTGGGGTCTTTTGTTATTATGTATCCGGCACAGGCGAATTCTACATCCCCCGCTACCTTATATCGCTGTGGCATAAAACAAGTGAAAGGGATTCGTATGTTTGTAAGTTTACAGTTAAATTCTGAAACGGATGAGATGGAAATGACCGTTCTGTGTGTATGAAGTAAATGACATCCTGGCAACCAAGATGGTTTAATCACATGTAGATCGGCACCATCCGTACAGGTAACCTTGTTATAACCTTACAGAGCTGGAGGTAGCAGAGCTCAGTGTGTTAGCGGAGTAGCTGGAGGGATTCATTATACATTACGTAGCATAGTGAACTGCATGAGAACTCATCGGGACGGGGACGCCTGCGAGACGCTGTGCGCTCAGTGATTCTAAAGCAGAGAGGAGTGTGTCATCAGCGTATTAGGCACTGCGCAGTGGACACATATTTGTAATCTAGCACATATTATACTAGAAACTGCGGCATTAAGGCTAGGGCTACTCGGCGTGACACTGCAACATGTGTCTTGAGACATTTTTTGTAATGATAGTCAATGGTGTCGCACTGCGACATGAGACATGAGGTGACTGGGACACGACAGGTGCACAAAATCCCACTTGGATGTCTTTTTTGCGACTACCGTGTCAGTGTCTCTCATATCGAAGTGCGACACCATTGACTATCATTACAAAAAATGTTGAGTGACATTACTGTGACAGATAGTCGCGCGACAAATGTCGTTGTGAAGCCCTAGCCTAACGCTGTAGAAATGTTGAGGGTCTTTCACTGATTTCATCTGTTTCTTTTGTATACAATAAAGTCTTATCGAATGCCCTCATAGAGACCCTCGGGATATAATGATCAATAAACTAAACGGTCAGAAGACCTGGTCAAAATCCCTTTAGGGGTCTCTAAATAACAGTGTCTTAATATAAAATATATCTTTATTAATTCTTGTTTAAAACTGAAAAGTGAAAAAGAAAAAGATGTATCTAAAAATATCAGTAACAGTGAGACCGATTTAATTAGTAGCTACTAGTGGTTGCTAGTGGCAACTAAGGGACTTGTGGTATCTGAACTATAATACAGTCACCCGCAGGTGCACTATTAGTATAGATGATTGAGGTTACATAGTGTCAATAATTGGCACACTACTGCAATTTACAGGGGCATGTTAGATACTACCGTGTGCTGCAGCCTGAATTAGGTGTCTGTGGGAGTTGGGTGTTATCTTTATCTCAGTGAATGGTGCCTCATCCTTTAACAGTCTATCTATGTGTGGCCTACAGGTCACACACATGTATCGACTGTTTCAAAGAGCCTGGCGTGTGTTGTGAACCAGTAGGGGTCAAATTTAACCTCTGTTGCATGCAGCTTTAAATAACAGTCTGTTTGCACGTGACCTATTTAATTTTCTGGTCACACGCTTGTATCAGCCTCCCTGGAAATTTCTCACATTGTTGCACACGCTGCAGCTCAGTTGAAAACTAAGTGGCTATTATACACTGACACTGTGTATCCCTTCTTCCCTCTCCACACACTCAAGCTCAGGCATACCAATCACACATTCAAAGCTGGTTGCCAATCATACATTTGCCCTTGCGCTACACTTATATTGCTCACTGTTAAACTGCCTAAAACCCTAATCGCTACACTATCTTACACCCTTCCCGACATGTTTCGCCACTGTGTGGCTTCATCAGGGGAACCTATACACCACTTCCCCTGATTGATAAATTGGTCTCACTGTTACTGATATTTTTAGATACATTTTTTTCTTTTTCACTTTTCAGTTTTAAACCAGAATTAATAAAGCAATATTATTATATTAAGACACTGTTAGTTAGAGACCCCTAAAGGGATTTTGACCAGGTCCTCTGATCGTTTAGTTTATTGATTTTGTATACAATGGTTTGCAGTGAGTGACACTCAGCCCAGGATGAGGTCACAATCACACATCAGTGTTCGGTCAGTGATTTACATAAGTGATTGTGAACCAAGACCAGGTGCGGCTCTAAACACAGAACAGGAGCAGATCCTTCCCCTCTACCTTATGTCTGTGGAGGCTCCAATCCTGGTTTTGGCTCGCAATCACTGATGAAAATCACTGACCAAACACTGACGTGTGAATAAATCCTGCAAGGGGATAAAGCGATTTATGAAACAATGTATCATTGTAATGCTTAATTATACAGGCTGACAGAAACATCGATACCTTCTGATATGTACCCCAAGTTTCAGTGTCATTATCCTGTACCCCAAGTGTCAGTGTCATTATCCTGTACCCCAAGTGTCAGTGTCATTATCCTGTACCCCGAGTGTCAGTGTCATTATCCTGTACCCCGAGTGTCAGTGTCATTATCCTGTACCCCGAGTGTCAGTGTCATTATCCTGTACCCCGAGTGTCAGAGTCATTATCCTGTACCCCAAGTGTCAGTGTCGTTATCCTGTACCCTAAGTGTCAGTGTCATTATCCTGTCCCCCAAGTGTTAGTGTCATTATCCTGTACCCCGAGTGTCAGAGTCATTATCCTGTACCCCAAGTGTCAGTGTCATTATCCTGTACCCTGAGTGTCAGTGTCATTATCCTGTCCCCGAGTGTCAGTGTCATTATCCTGTACCCCGAGTGTCAGTGTCATTATCCTGTACCCCAAGTGTCAGTGTCATTATCCTGTACCCCAAGTGTCAGTGTCATTATCCTGTACCCAAGTGTCAGTGTCATTACCCTGTACCCCAAGTGTCAGTGTCATTATCCTGTACCCCAAGTGTCAGTGTCATTATCCTGTACCCCGAGTGTCAGTGTCATTATCCTGCACCCCAAGTGTCAGTGTCATTATCCTGTACCTCGAGTGTCAGTGTCATTATCCCGTACCCCAAGTGTCAGTGTCATTATCCTGTACCCAGAGTGTCAGAGTCATTATCCTGTACCCCGAGTGTCAGAGTCATTATCCTGTACCCCAAGTGTCAGTGTCATTATCCTGTACCCTGAGTGTCAGTGTCATTATCCTGTCCCCGAGTGTCAGTGTCATTATCCTGTACCCCAAGTGTCAGTATCATTATACTGTACCCCAAGTGTCAGTGTCATTATCCTGTACCCCAAGTGTCAGTGTCATTATCCTGTACCCCAAGTGTCAGTATCATTATCCTGTACCCCGAGTGTCAGTGTCATTATCCTGTACCCCAAGTGTCAGTGTCATTATCCTGTACCCCAAGTGTCAGTGTCATTATCCTGTACCCAAGTGTCAGTGTCATTACCCTGTACCCCAAGTGTCAGTGTCATTATCCTGTACCCCAAGTGTCAGTGTCATTATCCTGTACCCCGAGTGTCAGTGTCATTATCCTGTACCCCAAGTGTCAGTGTCATTATCCTGTACCCCGAGTGTCAGTGTCATTATCCTGCACCCCAAGTGTCAGTGTCATTATCCTGTACCTCGAGTGTCAGTGTCATTATCCCGTACCCCAAGTGTCAGTGTCATTATCCTGTACCCCGAAGTGTCAGTGTAATTATCCTGTACCCTGAGTGTCAGTGTCATTATCCTGTACCCCGAAGTGTCAGTGTAATTATCCTGTACCCCAAGTGTCAGTGTCATTATCCTGTACCCCAAGTGTCAGTGTCATTATCCTGTACCCCAAGTGTCAGTGTCATTATCCTGTACCCCGAGTGTCAGTGTCATTATCCTGTACCCCGAGTGTCAGTGTCATTATCCTGTACCCCGAGTGTCAGTGTCATTATCCTGTACCCCGAGTGTCAGTGTCATTATCCTGTACCCCGAGTGTCAGAGTCATTATCCTGTACCCCAAGTGTCAGTGTCATTATCCTGTACCCTGAGTGTCAGTGTCATTATCCTGTCCCCGAGTGTCAGTGTCATTATCCTGTACCCCGAGTGTCAGTGTCATTATCCTGTACCCCAAGTGTCAGTGTCATTATCCTGTACCCCAAGTGTCAGTGTCATTATCCTGTACCCAAGTGTCAGTGTCATTACCCTGTACCCCAAGTGTCAGTGTCATTATCCTGTACCCCAAGTGTCAGTGTCATTATCCTGTACCCCGAGTGTCAGTGTCATTATCCTGTACCCCAAGTGTCAGTGTCATTATCCTGTACCCTGAGTGTCAGTGTCATTATCCTGCACCCCAAGTGTCAGTGTCATTATCCTGTACCCTGAGTGTCAGTGTCATTATCCTGCACCCCAAGTGTCAGTGTCATTATCCTGTACCTCGAGTGTCAGTGTCATTATCCCGTACCCCAAGTGTCAGTGTCATTATCCTGTACCCCGAAGTGTCAGTGTAATTATCCTGTACCCCGAGTGTCAGTGTCATTATCCTGTACCCCGAAGTGTCAGTGTAATTATCCTGTACCCCAAGTGTCAGTGTCATTATCCTGTACCCCAAGTGTCAGTGTCATTATCCTGTACCCCAAGTGTCAGTGTCATTATCCTGTACCCCAAGTGTCAGTGTCATTATCCTGTACCCCGAGTGTCAGTGTCATTATCCTGCATCCCGAGTGTCAGTGTCATTATCTTATACCCCAAGTGTCAGTGTCATTATCCTGTGCCCCAAGTGTTAGTGTCATTATCCTGTACACCAAGTGTCAGTGTCATTATCCTGTACCCCGAGTGTCAGTGTCATTATCCTGCATCCCGAGTGTCAGTGCCATTATCCTGTACCCCGAGTGTCAGTGTCATTATCCTGCACCCGAAGTGTCAGTGTCATTATCCTGTACCTCGAGTGTCAGTGTCATTATCCCGTACCCCAAGTGTCAGTGTCATTATCCTGTACCCCGAAGTGTCAGTGTAATTATCCTGTACCCCGAGTGTCAGTGTCATTATCCTGTACCCCAAAGTGTCAGTGTAATTATCCTGTACCCCAAGTGTCAGTGTCATTATCCTGTACCCCGAGTGTCAGTGTCATTATCCTGCACCCCGAGTGTCAGTGCCATTATCCTGTACCCCGAGTGTCAGTGTCATTATCCTGCACCCCGAGTGTCAGTGTCATTATCCTGTACCCCGAGTGTCAGTGTCATTATCCTGTACCCCGAGTGTCAGTGTCATTATCCTGTACCCCAAGTGTCAGTGTCATTATCCTGCACCCCGAGTGTCAGTGTCATTATCCTGTACCCCGAGTGTCAGTGTCATTATCCTGTACCCCGAGTGTCAGTGTCATTATCCTGGAATTAGAAGAGAATAGAGAAGAACTGCGCTCCCTGTGTGTGAACTGTTTTTCGGAGACTGTCCCTAAATGTTGGGGATCACAACTCACCTGATCAGGTTGTGCACTTCAGGCACAATGCTGGGAAGCGTATGTGGAATAACTTGTGTGGTATCGAAACAGCTCCCTGATCAGAGGTAAGTTTAGGGGAAAAAAATGTCAGTACTACCCGGGCGCTAAGACTTAACCACACTTTATTTTAGGATAAAACTAGACATAAACAAAGTGATCGAGTCTTAGTTTAACTACGCGTTTCACCAATGCTCCGTCGGTTTCTTCAGGCTGTCCCAGAGAAGTGGTGTACAGCAGAATTTACACAAAAAAAACAGGAAATGACATCATTAGATTGACAGGTTTAGTCCACAGATACATTTAGTAGCATCAATGATCAAAAGCTGAATGAAACATTGTCCAAACATATTATATAAAGGCAAATAAATAATTGATAGTATATAAATATATATATACTAGCAGAAGGACCCGGCTTCGCACAGGTATATTTAATCTATTTCATTTAACGTTTGTGTGTGTCGGTATAAGATATTGACAGTATCCCCCGTAACAGTGACATCTACAGCACCTCGCCCCCTTAACTTTGACCTTCACAGCAGCCCACCCTTTTACAGTGAGTTTCACAGCACCCCATTCCCTGGACAGTGACCTCCTCAGGGGTCCGCCCCCTTAACAGTGACCTATACAGCACCCTGCCCCTTAACACTGACCTCCATAAGGGATTGTCACCTTATCTGTGACCTCCACTGTTCCTTGCCCCCTTAACTTTGACCTCCGCAGTGCCTGCCCCTTTAACAGTGACCTCCACAGTGGCCTGCCCCCTTAGCAGTAACATCCACAGTGAACGCTCCTTGAACAGTGATCTCCACAGCAGCTGCCCTTTTAATAGTGGCCCCTGCCCCCTTAACAGTGACCTCCACAGCAGCTGTCCCTTTAATAGTGTCCCCTGCCCCCTTAACAGTGACCTCCACAGCGCCCTGCCCCTTTAAGGCTATGGCTACACAACGACATGTGTTGCGCAACATTTTGTAGCATCAATGTTGCGCAACAATTTTTATAACGATAGGCTACGGTGTCGCACTGCGACATGTTACATGCTTCGACTGTGACACGACAGTCGCAAAAAATCCATCCAAGATGGATGTCGCAGTGTAACACCATAGACTATTATTGTAAAAATTGTCCTGCGACATCAATGTTGCAGTGTAGTTATGCCCTATTTGTCACTCAACACATCTCATCGTGTAGCCCTAGCCGAAAGCTGACCTACAGCAGTGAAGAAAAATGGCTGGGTTGTTATGGAAACCTGGAGTAAAACTCTGTGTGTGTGGAGACCAAGGGCCTGCGAGCTTCTATTGGCTGATAAGGGACATGTGACTGTGTGTATGGCAGTTGGGATATGAAGAGAAAGACTTGCAGGCTTCTATTGGCTAATACGTCCTAGAGAGCTGAGACACGATCTAAAACCTTCCCGGACACCTCATGTACCCGTATGCCAAATTTGGTGAACATGAGTCTAGTCGTTTGGTCGCACATACAGAACAGACAGAGGTCGGGACAGACAGAAAATCATTGTGTACCGGCATGTTACCTCCACAGTATTCTTTCCCAGATAGTAAGTGATATCTGCACCAAGTTTAGTAGAAATTGATCGATGAGTTTTTGAGTTACAGAGCGATATATGTGCAGCAAAAACAGTTGGAGCATCAAACGCCATGCAGCTGCTGCGTAGGGCGGAGGACCCCTACAAGATTTATTTCCAGGTAGCAAGGGATGGGTAACTCAAGTTTTGGTGAAATCGATGGTTGCGTTTTTGAGTGATCGCGTAGTATACATACACACACACATATGTCATTCTATATATATATAGAAGATATGTAAAATAACACTTAGAAGTGCAGCAATACACTGTGTTAGTAACAAATTCTAATTAAATAATATATTAAGGGGTTAAATTAAACAAATAATAAAAAGAAAATCAAGATGGCTGACCTAAAATCATTATTTATAATAGAAAGCTCTGTTTTTTTAGAACCAGATTAAAAAACCATAGAAGCGATATAAGTAACGGAAAACAACACCATAGTGTCTCTAGCGAGTGTCAGTGTCATTATCCTGTACCCCGAGTGTCAGTGTCATTATCCTGTACCCCAAGTGTCAGCGTCATTATCCTGTACCCCAAGTGTCAGCGTCATTACCCTGTACCCCAAGTGTCAGCGTCATTATCCTGTACCCCGAGTGTCAGTGTCATTATCCTGTACCCCGAGTGTCAGTGTCATTATCCTGTACCCCAAGTGTCAGTGTCATTATCCTGTACCCCAAGTGTCAGTGTCATTATCCTGTACCCCAAGTGTCAGTGTCATTATCCTGTACCCCAAGTGTCAGCGTCATTATCCTGTACCCCGAGTGTCAGCGTCATTATCCTGTACCCCAAGTGTCAGCGTCATTATCCTGTACCCCAAGTGTCAGTGTCATTATCCTGTACCCCAAGTGTCAGTGTCATTATCCTGTACCCCAAGTGTCAGCGTCATTATCCTGTACCCCGAGTGTCAGTGTCATTATCCTGTACCCGAGGTCGTCATTATCCTGTACCCCAAGTGTCAGTGTCATTATCCTGTACCCCAAGTGTCAGTGTCATTATCCTGTACCCCAAGTGTCAGTGTCATTATCCTGTACCCCGAAGTGTCAGTGTCATTATCCTGTACCCCAAGTGTCAGTGTCATTATCCTGTACCCCAAGTGTCAGTGTCATTATCCTGTACCCCAAGTGTCAGTGTCATTATCCTGTACCCCAAGTGTCAGTGTCATTATCCTGTACCCCAAGTGTCAGTGTCATTATCCTGTACCCCAAGTGTCAGTGTCATTATCCTGTACCCCAAGTGTCAGTGTCATTATCCTGTACCCCAAGTGTCAGTGTCATTATCCTGTACCCCAAGTGTCAGTGTCATTATCCTGTACCCCAAGTGTCAGTGTCATTATCCTGTACCCCAAGTGTCAGTGTCATTATCCTGTACCCCAAGTGTCAGTGTCATTATCCTGTACCCCGAGTGTCAGTGTCATTATCCTGTACCCCAAGTGTCAGTGTCATTATCCTGTACCCCGAGTGTCAGTGTCATTATCCTGTACCCTAAGTGTCAGTGTCATTATCCTGTACCCCAAGTGTCAGTGTCATTATCCTGTACCCCAAGTGTCAGTGTCATTATCCTGTACCCCAAGTGTCAGTGTGTCATTATCCTGTCCTCCAAGTGTCAGTGTCATTATCCTGTACCCCAAGTGTCAGTGTATCATTATCCTGTACCCCGAGTGTCAGTGTCATTATCCTGTACCCCGAGTGTCAGCGTCATTATCCTGCACCCCGAGTGTCAGTGTCATTATCCTGTACCCCGAGTGTCAGTGTCATTATCCTGTACCCCAAGTGTCAGTGTGTCATTATCCTGTCCTCCAAGTGTCAGTGTCATTATCCTGTACCCCAAGTGTCAGCGTCATTATCCTGCACCCCGAGTGTCAATGTGTCATTATCCTGTCCTCCAAGTGTCAGTGTGTCATTATCCTGTACCCCAAGTGTCAGTGTCATTATCCTGTCCTCCAAGTGTCAGCGTCATTATCCTGCACCCCGAGTGTCAGTGTCAGTTTCCTGTACCCCAAGTATCAGTGTCATTATCCTGTACCCCGAGTGTCAGTGTCATTATCCTGTACCCCAAGTGTCAGTGTAATTATCCTGTACCCCGAGTGTCAGTGTCCTTATCCTGTACCCCAAGTGTCAGTGTCATTATTCTGTACCCCAAGTGTCAGTGTCATTATCCTGCACCCCAAGTGTCAGTGTCATTATCCTGTACCCAAGTGTCAGCGTCATTATCCTGTACCCCAAGTGTCAGTGTCATTATCCTGTACCCCGAGTGTCAGTGTTATTATCCTGTACCCCAAGTATCAGTGTCATTATCCTGTACCCAAGTGTCAGCGTCATTATCCTGTACCCCAAGTGTCAGTGTCATTATCCTGTACCCCGAGTGTCAGTGTTATTATCCTGTACCCCGAGTGTCAGTGTCATCATCCTGTACCCCGAGTGTCAGTGTCATTATCCTGTACCCCAAGTGTCAGTGTCATTATCCTGTATCCCAAGTATCAGTGTCATTACCCTCTACCCCGAGTGTCAGTGTCATTATCCTGTACCCCGAGTGTCAGTGTCATTATCCTGTACCCCAAGTGTCAGTGTCAGTTACCTGTACCCCAAGTATCAGTGTCATTATCCTGTATCCCGAGTGTCAGTGTCATTATCCTGTACCCCAAGTGTCAGTGTCATTATCCTGTACCCCGAGTGTCAGTGTTATTATCCTGTACCCCAAGTGTCAGTGTCATTATCCTGTACCCAAGTGTCAGCGTCATTATCCTGTACCCCAAGTGTCAGTGTTATTATCCTGTACCCCGAGTGTCAGTGTCATCATCCTGTACCCCGAGTGTCAGTGTCATCATCCTGTACCCCGAGTGTCAGTGTCATTATCCTGTACCCCGAGTGTCAGTGTCATTATCCTGTACCCCAAGTGTCAGTGTCATTATCCTGTACCCCAAGTATCAGTGTCATTATCCTGTACCCTGAGTGTCAGTGTCATTATCCTGTACCCCGAGTGTCAGTGTCATTATCCTGTACCCCGAGTGTCAGTGTCATTATCCTGTACCCCAAGTATCAGTGTCATTATCCTGTACCCTGAGTGTCAGTGTCATTATCCTGTACCCCGAGTGTCAGTGTCATTATCCTGTACCCCGAGTGTCAGTGTCATTATCCTGTACCCCGAGTGTCAGTGTCATTATCCTGTACCCCGATTGTCAGTGTCATTATCCTGTACCCCGAGTGTCAGTGTCATTATCCTGTACCCCGAGTGTCAGTGTCATTATCCTGTACCCTGAGTGTCAGTGTCATTATCCTGTACCCCAAGTATCAGTGTCATTATCCTGTACCCCGAGTGTCAGTGTGGAAGAAAAAAATCACAGGGAGGGGTGCTCTATGGAGAAGTGTCACAGGGGGAGATAACAGCTAGGTGAGCAGGTAAGTAGGAACGCTCTCCAGAAAGAGTTGTGCGAGCGCAGGCACAACCTGGGAAACATATCAAACTCTCCGAGGGAGATACACAGGTAGCTGTAGCTTCTCCAAAATGATCCCTGAATTTGAAGCAAAGAAAACCAGGAAGAAGCCGGCTTGTGGTTACCATCTAACTTCTTTTTTGCACATATAACGCGTTTCAGGCGTGTGTGCCCCCTTCATCAGACTCAGTGGCTGTGAGGAGAAGTCATTTCCTGTATGACGCGGGGATCATGAAGGTGGTGAGAGATTTGTGACTATGACTTATTTTATCATTTTACACCATCTGCATCTGATTTTTGTTTCGGTGGAAATTTTCACCAATATCTGTTCCTTATTAACCCATCTGCTGAGACAGAAGAGTGACCAGAGGGATGGAGATCTCACAGAATAGAGAAGGGCATCGATGTGTCTCCATCTCCCTCCTCTACTTTTCTACAGTTCAACTTTGTAAGGGCTCATGCACACGAATGTGTGCATGCCGTTCCGTGCATTGGAGACCACAATTGCGTTCCCCAATGCACGGGCCACATCCGTGCGTCTGCCGCAGACTGATCCAGACCCATTTAACTTGAATGGGTCTGTGATCTGTCCGTTCGGCAAAAAAGTAGGGCATTTACTACTTTTTTGCTGTGAGGAGGCACGTCCAGAATCACCACGGAAGCACACTGTGGGGTTCTGCTCCGTCCTTCCCCACCGCATCTCCCGGATCGCGGACCCTTTTAAGTGAATAGGTCCCTGATCCGTGATGCGGGATGCACATGGCCGGTGCCCGTGTATTGCGGATATGCTATATGCGGGCCGCAATACGACCACGGCCAGCACACGGTCGTGTGCATGAGCCCTAAACCTACTGCAGATCCGCAAAACACAGTTCCCCGCTGAGTACATGACGACATGCAGAAATGTCTTATCCTTTTTTGCAAAACTGAGTTTTTTTTTGCGGGGCCGCGGAATGGAGTTGCAGTCCCATTTAGATGAATAGGTCAGCAGCCGATCTGCAAAAACATGGATCGGATGCGGACTGCAACTACGGCCGTGTGCATGAGCCCTAATCCCGATAATCTACTAGGCCCCCGACAATACTACAAGTAGAGACGGGGAATCCATGGGAACCAGGGTCTTATTCTGGTAAAATATTTAAACCCTGGTTCACGTCCATTGTAAAGTGGAAAAAAAACAACAACAATAAAAACCATTGCATTCTGAATGAGGAAAGACAGAGGTCATCAATATCAGCGGCCGGGCGGATATCTGTCGTATACGTAAGAAGTTCCTGACTGGTACGTAAGAATAGTCACTGACTGGTTCCCGTCTGTAGACCCGGGCTGTGGTGACTCTGCAGATCAGCAGCGGCCATGAGTTTCACATTGGAATATAACAGGCAGGTTGTAGATGATACGGTATATACTGGGAACCAGTATCCAAGTCCTCCGTAGCTCTTAGAATCACATGGGCTTGAGGGGCCGCCACCAGCATCCTCTCCCATCCATCATTTTTATTTGCATAGTAATTGAACATCAGGGCAAGAGCATCTTGATTTTTATGGAGTATCTAAGAAGGTTTACTGATGATGTGGTGAAGGGCGGCTGGAAAAGATTGAAAATTTACATAAAACAACATTAACTTGTGCAGTTCCTGAGAAGATTGCTTAGACAGTAGGGTATTTACTTAAAGGGGATGTGCACTAAAACAACTACCAGTATATGTTTCCATGGACCTGTTGCTTTCTGCTGTTGACTGTCCCTGCTTTTATTTTCAGGACCTGCTTTCTTGTTTCAAAATTTTTTTTTTTTTTTTTTTTTTCATTTCAAACAGTTCAATGTTTTGACCTTCTTTCTATGACAAAGCTGCTTGTGCAGCTGCAGGTTCAGGGCTCATGGGGCGTTCCCTGCCTTTCTCCTCTCTATCCTATTCTTACTGCTCGAGCTTCTTTGCTTGTGTCTTCTCTTTCTGGGAGATAATGCAAATGGAGAGCAGGAAAGAAGTACATTATTGAAAGACTAGATAGACAGGGGGAGCGGAGAATGTCAGGACAGCCTGATCAGACACCAGGGGGTTTGTTTGTAGTCTGCAGCCTTGATGACCCATAGCTCTGCTTAGGAGAAAATACAGAGGATTTGAGGGAGATTTGAAAAGCGGCGTCATTTCTCATGGTCGGTGGCCAGAGGAAAAAAACGGTTTACATAGCCATATTCTGACCCACTTACATTTTTTATATTTCCACCTACGGAACTAGGGGGTTTCAGGGGTTACTTTTTGTGGGGTGATCTGTAGTTTTTATTGATACCATTTTGGAGTGTGTAACTTTCTGATCACTTTTTATTCAATTTTTGGGGGGATTTGAAACAACAACAAAAAACAGTGAATTGGCCGTTTTGATTTTTTTTCATTCACAGGATAAATACATTTATATTTTAATAGTTCTGGCACTTTGGGATACGGTGATGTATATTATCCTTATTTCTTTATTAATTATTAATTTTTATGTTTAATATGAGGTAAGTAGGGTTATTTGAATTTTGATATACCGTATATATATATTTTTTTTTTTCTTTTTTTTCTTATATAAAGCCGCCTAGGGGACCTGAATGTGCAATCATTAAGTAGCTTCCCCCATATAGTACTGTGATTTAATAGAGTAGTGTATAGGAACATCAGCATATTCTAATTCTGCACTGCCACCTGCAGGCCTACATTGGAGTATGTCTGTGATAGGCTGGGTGGCCTGATAATGGCTCCAGCCTATCACCACAAATAAATGTGATGAATCTTAGCGCAGCTGACCATGGCATCTGAGGGGTTAAATGTCTGTAATCAGATCAAAGACATTATCCCTGTATGTATGCTGTGTGAAATAAGAGGCACCATGTGGTTATGGCGCCTGCTCCGCTCCGGTTATCTTCAAAGATACAGTATCCACTCTACATGTACAGTGAAAGTCGTCAAAAGGGTAATTGCATTTAAATGGTTACTATACTTTAAAAAATATATATATTTGCATAATAAGAGTACAGGTGAATCCAAGAAACTGTGTAATATATATATCAGAGAAAAATGCTTCTTTATTTCCCCTCTTCAACTAACATTTTCTGCCATGTCTGCCTTGGGAGAGGAGACGGACTGTCAACTCACTGAAGTCTGAGAAGAGGTGAGCGGATGCAGGTCTATGTAGATGGGTCAGTGGAGGAGGAGGAAGACGATGCAGAGAGACATACACATAGAGAAACACACATGCTGTTTATAGAAGTCTATGGAGAGGGATGGGAGGAGGAAGGAAAAGTGTAGAGGCACACATAACTGCCTATAAAAGTCTATGGAGAGGGGAGGTTGAAGAGGAGTAAGGTGATGCAGAGACACGCACACATACTGCCTATAGAAGTCTATAGAAGAAGGTGGTACAGAGAGTCATATACTCTTGATGTCCTTTGTAGTTTATGGAGAGGGAGGGGGAGGAATGAGCTGCTAGAGGGAGAACAATGGATTTGATCTGATAAAATATATCGTATAGGTTTCTTATATTTACCTCTACTATTGATTCATGCAAAGCGTTTATTTAAGAATTTCTCCTGCATTGGCTCTTGTGGAAGGTAGCATTGCTTTTCAGTCCTTCAGATTAAGGTGCAGGAAATTTATGGTTTCAGTCAGATATGAGAATAGAGCATAGCTACAGTGATCAGTGGCCCATGTTATTTTATTAAAAACATTAAAAAAAAAAGTCTGTTTTCTTCCAGAAACAGCGCCACACCTGTCCATGGGTATGTCTTGTACTGCAATGCATTGTAGGAAATAAGGCTAGCTGCAATACCAGACCCAGCCTGTGCACCAGTGTGGCACTGTTTCGTCAGACATGATTGATCAAAATGACGTATGTCTTCCATGTTGTGTACATCAAGTCCTTGAAATATGTCATTCATAGTCATGGCGCGATGCTTTTGTATCTGTTGCCCCGTCCCGTTCTTCCAATCATTTTATAAGAGTGTTATGGAGACAACACTATTAATACGTGACGGGGCGGGGTTAGGCGCACAAGAAGTTAATTTGGGTCGCACATGAATACATCTCAGAGCGGTGTATCAGCAGATCCGGAGTTTCTGTTGTACAGGGTGGAATGTCCCACAGTATATTAATCAAGCACAGAGTGTCCTATATACACCGCTGTAAATTAGTTCCACCGCATTAAACAGCATCAGATGATATATTTCATATTCATGATTTTTTTTTTCCGCGGCCGTAAAACGATGAGAATATACGACGCCGGCCCCAGTCATCTGCTTATATTCTGCTAATTTAATTGAACCATATGAGACACTGTATCAGTGCCAAGGAATTAATATATCTCATCTGCGGCCAGCTTTAAAGAACAGGAACATGGCGGCCCCCACTGTAAATCACAGGCCAAATGGAGGTGTTCTCAGGCACTGTGATGTAGTGTTTGTCCTGGGCGGCCATGACTCCGAGCAGTTACTCCATGAAATGTTTGTCTGCCAGGAAGTGACCCCCGTCCTCTGCTCCAAGGAGCTGTCGTGTTCTTAAAGGGCAGTGTCCGCTTTTTCTAGCAGGTTCTGGAGGCTCTATGCTGTTGGCTTTGTTCTTTACTTTTCAGCCACTTTTACAAGTCATTTGTCAGGATGCTGTACTTTCACTGTAGTACTTAAAGGGGTTATGCAATATCTAAAATATACCCCCCCCCCCCAATGCCCGGGCCCCTTGTATGGACTGTACTCCGGATCCTTGCACAGCAACCAGTGCATCTCCCCATCGCTCTCATCAAAACATCCGGCAGGGGGTTCGGGGGCAGTGCAGGCAATGGCAGGCAGCGACAGTGACCAGCCACTAGGGGGCGCTTCCCTGTCACAGATTTCGCTTGTCTGTCCCACCTCCCTCACCGTCTGGGAGCAGGTAAGTATAATCCATTCAAGTGGCCCTTTAAAGGGATTGTGTCATCAGAAAATGACCGATTCTTTAAATCAAGTTTTTATGTTAAACATAATTTTTTTAATTTTTGTTAAATTTATTTCACATTTTCGATGCCACTATATTTAAACATCCGAAAATTTAGCAATTTTTGTACTGACCGTTAGGTCTAATAATATGCCAGTACTTCCTGTCCTGCACAGCCATGTTATTATCATCACAGGTAGGATTACAGTGACCGATATCACCTCTCTATATGTAACACAGGATCCACCGTTCACAATAGGCGATATCACAGCTTATCTGCTCCCTCCTGACCTCTGCACAGATCACATAGCATGCCTAGCATGGGCGTAGCTGTAGGGGGTGCAGAGGTAGCAGTTGCTACCAGGCCCTGGAGCCTGAGGGGGCCCTAAGACCCTTGTGCCGCAAAAGAAGACACACAAAGAACTGAGGAAAGGGGGGCCCAAGCTAAACTCTTGCACCAGGGCCCATGAGCCGTTAGCTACGCCCCTGATGCCTAGTAAACTCTGACATACTTCCTCTCATCGTTCATCCTCACCGATCAGATATTAATGACCTATCCTTAGGATAAGTCATCAATATCGGGAGCCTGGAAAACCCCTTTAAGGTCTCCTGCTCTTTGAGAGCAGCCACATGGGCCATAGACACAATATTCTGGAGGGGACTTATGGACTTACATGGGAGAGTTTTCTAGGCCTTCTCTGTGACCTGTGCAGAGGTCAGGAGGGAGCAGATAAGCTGTGATATCACCTATTGTGAATGGGGGATCCTGAGTTAGCTGTAAAGAGGTGTCATTGTAATCCAGCCTGAGATAATAATGAGAGGGCTGTACAGGGCAGGGAGTACTGACATATTAGTAGACCTAGTGGTCAGTGCAAACATTGCAGGATTCTATTCAGTTATTTATTTATTATTATTTATTTTATTTATTTAAATATGTCACTTTCTCAGTTGTTTTCTCTTTCTGTTTCTCTTTCTCATTTCTCTCTTTTTATCTCTATCTCTCGGACTCATCTTTCTCTTTTTCACTCTGTTTCACTCCTTAAATCACTTTCTCTTCTTGTCTCCTTTTCTCTCTTTATCTCAATGACTCTTTTTTTTCTCTTTCTCACTCTTTTACTCTCTCCCTTTCTGTCTCTTCTGTTCTCTTAGTCTCTCTGATTTACTTCACTCTTTTCCTTCCCTTCTCCCTTTCCTTTTCTTCCACTCTGTTTCTGTCACTCTCCTCTTTTCTCGATTGCTTTGCTCTCTTTATTTCTCTCTTCTTTCCCTTTCAGAAAAGTCTTTCCAGCTCGAAGCTGAATTTTCTTCACTTTTTGCAATTAACTTTACTCCGATAACAATAGATATAAAGCCCTGTTCATACTTGAGTTGAAGCCTCTGTCGGCCGTTTAGTCACATTTGATGTGAAGAATAGAGTGGAGTGCAGAACTGTTCTCGCCATCAAAGTGATGGACACAGCAGCAGAACCCGGCAGACCCCATGATACGTCAGCGACGGTTCCTGTCTTCCATATAATAAGACTGCTCACATTTGCATTGGTTCTTTTCATTTTGGTTTTCTTTGCCATTTCATGCTTTGTCATTCCATCCCAAAAAAAAAAAGAAAAAACAGTCTGATAATAAGACAGATCCATTATAATAGAATAATGAGTTCTGACAGAGAGATTCTGATTCTGACAGATTATTACATCGTGGGTCCTGTGACAATATGGACGCAGCCTATTAAATACCCAACCCCCACCTTATCCCATCCGGCAAACACTGTATCACTTTGCATGTTCTCTTGTGTTTACTGGAAACTGTTGCAAACTAAAACGGATACATTGTGCTGCGTGTAATGCAGGGACTGGAGGGGCAGAGCAAGACTGCAGGGTTCAAGTAGCATCACAGGGGAGTCCATGTGTCATGCTCCGCCGCCTCTGGCCCGGGGGATAACACAATGTATACATTTTACTGTTAATAGACGTCTCCCATAAAAGACCCTATGGACACATCAGTCTCATGTGTTACGAACATCAGACCAGTGTGATCCCAGCAGATTGATACTCTACCAGTCCCAAAGGTGACCTGATCCCAGTCCTACCAGTTGACCTGAGTGGTAAGGCCTGCTCCTCCATGTGCATCGTGTATTTGAGGACATAATTGACGGACGCTTGTAACATTATAGTGAATGTCATTGTCCTGTTCATTTTCTGGCAAAATTCACCAATGCTGATATCAACAGCAACATCTGATCCGGTGTCCGAGCCAGGTAACTGTGCATTTCAGTATGTAACGTCTGTGAGCAAAGGTCCGGAAAGAGGATATTCATGTACAGTGAAGTCTCTTCTGATAATCTGGAAAGTCTACTAATCCAGTCAGCTGTTGTCTCCAATGTAAACCTCCTGGTTTTCCTGCTAGAGATGTTTGCATAGTTTTTATCCAATAATTCAGAATATTTGATAATCTGACACGTTACGGTATTGTGTTATGGAGTGACTTCTTTAGTTAGATGTGTAGCTTTAGGCTACATAAAGACTTGAATTATTTTAGAGCACCCCTTGGTGTCCATATCATTGGCCGTGTTGCAATCCTGCTGAACTTGAATGCTGCCCAGAATCCTTTTCTTTTAGGACTCCTATGATCCACGTGATGTAGGCAATGATACACAACCTCCTTACAACGTTTCACTGTTAAAATCCACATATATTGTAATAATTAGCTTTACTTATCTCAGGCTGAATATTATACTCCAATCACATCCAAAGCTTCCTCCATAATTCTGCTGGATCTTGCTGGCTGGTCATCTGTTCTTCTGTCTAGATCAGGGATGGGCAAACTCGGCTCTCCAGCTCTTGCAAAACTACAACTCCCAGCATGCAAAGACTGCTTACAGCTATCAGCCTACAGCAGGGCATGGTGGGAATTGTAGTTTTACAACAGCTGGAGGACCGCAGTTTGCCCATCCCTGGTCTAGAAGTACAAACACATGGCCTCTTTTTTGCAGAATCCTGCCCACAGGTTGTGTGGGTTGTTGCAGCTGAGCCCTATTCACCTCAATAGAGCGGAGTTGCAATATCAGATACAACCCAAGGACAGATGGGGTGCACTTTATGGAGGGAAGCAGCTATATTTTTCCCACAATGCACTGCACACTTGTGGCACAAATTCATCAGAACTGTGAATGCAACTGTGAATGGAGTATATAAAGTGTAATACAAAATGCAGGATATACATTTTTATGATTTGTTGTTTCAAAATATATTCGGTTTTTAAGTTTCCAGTTTTTTTTACTACTGTAACAAGTGCAGGGTAGACGGTCAGCTTTGTGTCTTTCCTCCTGTGCGTATCTACCTTACTGTCTCCCTCCCTGTCATTGTGTCCAGTCTTGGATTTGCCGTCTTTGTGACAGCCGGCAGGAATCCTCCATGAATTCTGCTCTTCTTTTTCTTTCCATTTCCTCTCTGTGTGCAGAAAATCTATGAAGGCAATATTTCAATTCTCCAGCCCTCCGTACTCCCGGACCACCATGGAGTGCATACTGTACTGAAGGCAGTCGTAGATTTTCTGGAATCCCTAGTTTAGAACTGTCCAAAAAATTTAGCAAATCTGATAGTCTGGCAGTACACTAATATACAGAATTGGAACTTGCTTTCTGGGAAAATGTACAACCATCTGTTCTACGAGTATACATGAAAGCGGTCTTCAGCTCTTTGCTCTCCAGCCGTTCATACTTGGAGTTCTTGGGCAGCTGTAGAGTCATAGGTTGGAGACCATCAGTATTCAGTCTGTGAATTGTGAGAATTGTAGACTTTGCCTTTTTATCTCTGTGCTTCACCTTCATCTCTTCCCTTTATTTCAGCCCCTTCGCTTTCACTGGATACTTGACAATGCAGCGTCAGTTAATGTTGGGCAGCCTACAGCAGTGTCTTGATCACTGTTTGCTGTCTTGGTGAGTGCTCCTTATCCTTAGAATCATTTGCTTTCCATATTCAGACACTAATGTTAGATGTCCACTGGTAGAGGTAACTATTACTTTCCGGGGCCCCTTTAAGAAGTCTTGGATTTGGGTTGACTCGCAGATCGGAGACATGGTTAGTAGATGCCATATGACCATACATAGCTAGATCCTGCTACGTGGCTGCAACACCATTGGAAGGAACAGTTTTTGTCTTTATCATGAACTTCCAAGTCATGGAGGCCATCAACAGGGCTTCTAGTCAGAAGATGACCCTAAACAAACAGAAACTACTCTTCCATTGATTTTGACTTTTGTGTCTTGGCAGCTTTAGTAGTTTTTTAGTATATGTTTATCTAGTGACCCATTCTAAGATACAGAATTAAAAAAAAATTCCAATTCTAAAATCCAGAGTTTAAGATTTCTTACCAGTAATAACATTTAGTCTTTAACGTTTCTTACCTAATGTTCTTTTTAGAACCTATAGGTTGCATCTAGTTCTTAAATCCTTACATCGACATTGAGATTAGTGTTTTCCTGTAGCTTCATTGACTGTTATCCTTTAAGTCTAAGAGATGTTAAGAAGATTAATGAAGTACATCATCAAATGTTAATATTAGGAAAGCTTCATAAAAACTGTCTAATTCTGGTACTGTAGGGTGGACTGTGTTCAATAAAGTAGACTGACTAAGGGTACTTTCACACTAACGTTATTCTTTTCTGGTATTGAAATCGGGTAAAGGGTCTCAATACTGGAAAAAAATGCATCAGTTTTGGCCTAATGCATTCTGAATGGAAAGCAAAACGTTCAGTATGCATCAGGATGTCTTCCGTTCCATCCCTTGTACAGTATTTGACCTGATAAAATACCGCAGCTTGCTGCGGTATTTTTTCCGGACAAAATCCCAGAACACTACTGTACTTGCCGGATCCAGCATTAATTTCCATAGAAATGTTTTAATGCCGGATCCGGTACCAAGTGTTCCGTAAATTGCCGTGTTGCCGGATCCGGTTTTCCGGTCTGCGCGTGCGCCGGGACATAGTAGGAGCTATTTTCCTTTTTAATTTTTAAATTTTTTTTAATACCGGATCCGTTATTCCGGATGATACCAGATGAGAAGGATCCGGTGATATACGGATCCGGGAAGAAAAGCTTTCTGTTTGTATATGGTTTGCCGGATTCGAACAACGCTAGTGTGAAAGTACCCTAAGCTAAACATGACTGGGGTGACCTGACTTATTGACTGTGCAGAGTTTCGAAAATTGAGTCAATAATCATTCAGTTTTTTGGTAAACTGGCTCAACAAGCTCGTAATTACTATGGTTGACTGACTCAATGACTTTAGGGAATCAATGATCTTCTAGGGCAGTATTTCTAATCATTCCTTAGTCAAGCATCCCCTACTCAGCAAATGACATCTAAGTAACCCCAACATTTGATCCAATACTATACTGTATTAAAATGGCTGGTAACCCCTAGATATATGGTATGTTCCCCCTGGGTTCTATGTGCCAAAGGTTGACAAAATCTCGAGCTTGGTTGACTGAGTCAGTGTCCATGTGTTGCTTTATGAATTGACTCAAGGATTATTTAGGGTTTGGTAAACTCAATGAACTTAAGTGAACCGGCTCACTGACCATATACTGTGGAGTATGATAAACTGACTCGACGTGACTGTGGTGAAGTGACTCCGTGACCATCTTGTGTTTTTTTAAATTGACCTAATGATCACTCAGGGTTAAATAAGGCAATGACCTAGAAAAAACTTGAGTCAACTTAGTGACAATGAAGGGGATGGTAAATTGATTCCTTGAGCTAGAAAGGACCATGGTTGGGGTAGCTCTATGACCATCCAAGGTTTAGTTAAGCAGCACATTGATTTTCTAATAACTATGAACCAAGTCAATGACCGATGAGTGACCGTGATGAATGACCAGCTAGAGTTTGGTAAAAATGACTAATAACTGTGATGAATGACACGAGGATGAATGTAGTTCTGGGCAAACTCAAAAGACTGAATGAAGTTCTAACGATTGTGATGAACTGACTCAATGACCATGTTGACCATATTACTGTGTTAAGTTACTCAATGAACATGTAGCATTTGATAAAATGACTCAATAATGTTCTATAGATTATTAAAACTGACTCCAATGATTGACTCCAGTGTTGACCCCATTGTGGTGATGTTACTCAATGGCCACGTAGCATTTAGTCATTTGAAGTTCCAAAGATTATTAAAACTGACTCAATGACCATGTTGACTCCATTGTTGTGATAAGTTACTCAATGACCATGTAGCATTTGGTAAAATGACTCAATAACCTTGTAATGATTATGATGAAGTGACTCAATGAGCATGTAGTTTTTGGTGAAATGGTTCGGGTAGTTTTCTCATGCTGTTTCTCTATTTGCCAGCTCTGAGAACGTCACCGCATCTGAGGTCATGTACTGAGATCGTTTGCGTACACAATGAGGTTTAACCGGCAAACGCGGAATATGGAAACAGCACGAGAAAAAAAAACCTTTCTACTGACTCTGATTGGCGAAGACTTTAATTTGGATGTGGAGACGAACCCCTTCCAGCACCCCTAATGAAAGGTATCCAGGGCAAGATGTCGTCTATGTACCTATCCTTCAAGGACAACAAACTTTGTGTCATACTGTAGTCATCAAAACCAAGGTAGAACTCGGAAAAGGACTCTTCCCCATCGCTCACTTGGAGGGATGGTTATAAGTATGATATCAATTGTTTTCAAATATTGCTTGTACAAATATATATCTTTTTTTCTTTTTTGCTTCTTTTGCTTTTTTCTTTTTATTTATTTTTATTTATATAATCTGGTTGTTAATATTGAATTAGGGAGCAATAAAACATATGCATCAATGTAAAAAACCACACAGAATGTAACCTTTATACACAAACTTTTTAAAGATATGTTTCCTATAATGTGCATTTAATAGACGTGTGTGTAATTTAACAGATTGCTAATTTGCTGGATTACCCTATAGTTTTCTTAAACAAAAAAAAACCTACAAATGAGACAATAGGATATACAAGCAGAGGAGATGATTTGTATTCTGCAACAATTCAGATTTTCATGCTTTTTTTCTTTTTTCTAATCCAGAAGAGTATTTAAAGGAATATGGTGTTCCCCTTAACATATATTGCTCAATAAAGTGACTGCATTTTTTAATTATGTGGTGTATTTTTGTAATGGAATTGCACACGACATTCATTGTTTTCTTACATTTATCAAAAGTAACCTTTGTATGTATTAGGTTTACCGAAACACACAAATGTATCAGGGTAAGAATAGAACCTAGTGGAGATCACACACCAAGCTTTGAGGATAGATGGATATGAGATGTTGTGCAGGTGTGGGGAAAAATTGCTGCGCAGTTAGAATGCTTTCAAAAATTGAAGTGCTAATAGTTTATTTTTATCAGTTAAGGCTACTTTCATACTAGCGTTTTTTGCAGATCCGTCATGGATTTGCAAAAACGCTTCCGTTACAATAATATAACCGCATGCATCCATCATGAACGGATCTGGTTGTATTATGTCTTCTATAGCCATGACAGATCCATCTTGAAAACCATTGAAAGTCAATGGGGGACGAATCCATTTTCTATTGTGGCAGATTGTGTCAGAGAAAACGGATCCGTCCTGGCACACAATGTAAGTCAATGGGGACGGATCCGTTTTTCAATGGTTTTCAAGATGGATCTGTCATGGCTATAGAAGACATAATACAATCGGATCCGTTCATGACGGATGCATGCGGTTGTATTATTGTAACAGAAGCGTTTTTGCAAATCCATGACGGATCCGTCCCCATTGACTTACATTGTGTGCCAGGACGGATCCGTTTGGCTACGCTTCGTCAGGCGGACAGCAAAAATGCTGCAGGCAACGTTTTGGTGTCCGCCTCCAGAGCAGAATGGAGACTGATCTGATGCATTCTGAGTGGATCATTTTCCATTTAGAATGCATTAGGGCAAAATTGATCCGTTTGGCTCCGCTTCGTCAGGCGGACAGCCAGAGCGGAATGGAGACTGAACGGAGGCAAACTGATGCATTCTGAGCGGATCCTTTTCCATTCAGAATGCATTAGGGCAAAACTGATCCGTTTGGGACCGCTTGTGAGAGCCCTGAACTGATCTCATAAACAGAAAGCTAAAACAATAGTGTGAAAGTAGCCTAAAAAATGCAAAGTTAATCTTTAAAAAAGAAATCTAAATCTAATCAATATTTGGTGTGACACTTTCCCCTCTTTGCTTTCAGCTTCAGTTCTAGATGCACTTGTACAATATTTGTGAAGGAACTTGGCAGGGAGTTTGTTCCAAACATCTTGGAGAACTAACCACTGATCTTTGGTGACTGTAGCATTTCTCAAATCCTTCCGTCTCTTCATGGAATCTCAGGCAGACTTTAAGATGTTAAGATCAGGGCTCTGTGTGGGACATATTACACCATCATGGAGACATGTGGCTGGCTCCAAATTTATTCTGCAGCAGGTCATTGACCTTGAATATACGGCCAATATCATTAAGAACTAATCTCAGTGTACAGAACAACAAGGAGTCCTGGAAGTGATGACATGGCCCTCACAGAGCCCTGATCTCATCATCATCTGGGATTACATGAAGCGATAGAAGGATCTGAGATGGCCTATGTATTTGAAACAACCTTATTGTTACTTCAGTGGGCCAGTGCCTCAGGTGGACACAGGCAACGCTCCACTCACTCTGCATATATCGCAGTTCCAGCGTTTTAGTAGCAGGCTCCACTGCCTGTGTCCTCTGGATCTATTAGAAGTATTCTTCATTGAACCTTACCTCTCTCTACATTATTGCAAGGGTCAACCCCTCCTTTGCTTCTGTGTGACTTCTAATATGTTAATCAGCTGTGCTATGTATGCGGTTATCCTTGTCTCACTCACTACCTGAGCAATAGGTTTACTAGCTTGCTAAATCCTGCTTGCCTGCACATGTACCGACTTCTGCCTGATTCTCAGATTTTGACCATCTACCTATTGACCTGACCCATGCCTGATCGCCATATTGACCCTGAGCTGCCTGCCCTGACCTTTTGGACTTTTTTTTTATGGATTTGCACAAACTTTGGCCTGTTACTTGCTACTAGTTTTGCCCGATCCCTCAGTGCCCTGCGTCAGTGTCTCTGACCCCCAACTGTAGTCCGTATAACAATTTAGCTGTATTTCCCTCTGCCATCCTTCTGTTCTATCACTTCAATATCTGCATCTGGGTGCAATGATTTGTTGTGATGATGAAATCACATGACCTCAGTAGCCAATCACTGATAACGATGATACATATTATCCAGAGTACAGTAATTGCGTATGTCACAGGAATTCATTATGGATTATGTGACATTGCCCCGAGATATGATTTTCTCGACAGCAAGCTCAACAAAGGCTAATGGCGGGGACAAGAGGGGAATTTAGATGCAACAAAGTTTACTGTTCATTTCCTATTTAGAGGATAAGAATGTAAAATATAATAAGCCATAGCTAAAATAAATGAGACGCCGACCACTAACGTCAAAGTATCAACGGCGCATGGGGCGAGGCAAGGAACTGACTGATCTGGATACTGGTGTTAAAACACAGATGACAAACACATTCATAGGATTCCGCATATTTAGTCACATCCCAGACTCACTTTTATCTGTGGTCCTCAAATTCTGTCTGAGGTAAGCAACATGTAATAGGTAATAACGAACACAGACTATACCTAGCTCAATAAAAATGTGCTCCTCTAAGGAACCCCTTTAAAGCAGCTCTGAGGACAGAGGGGGAGAGGCTGAGCTCGGTGATATATAGTTATTTATTATTTCAATTAGTATTTTACCATAAAAATGTGTTTAAATTCTGCAAGATAAAAGCATGAGAGTCATTTTTGCTCCGCCCACTGAAGCGCTGTATGTGGGCGGAGTCATCAGGACTCACAGGTTTTCTCCTTGACAAATGGTAACATTTAAACATCTTTTTACATTAAAATACTGAATTAAATCCTAGAAAACGTTATATCCCCGAGCTCAGTGTCTCCTTGTCTATCCTACGCTGCCTTGAGATAGCAGATCTAAAGACTTACTTAAAATACATTTCAGTGTATTGGCTAATATAGGCTCTTTTTGTAAAATGTACTTTAGCTTATTTACTATAATTGTGCATAGAGCCTTGCAAAGGGAATGTATAGCTTATATGAATAAGATGGTGGATGGTTGACATCTCGATGTTCGATGTGCTGGCTCTCACCAGAATTACTGAAAGAAAAAAAAGAATAATAATAATTTCAAAGTCAGTGCCTTGCTTTAGATTTATCTCCTTACTTATGGCTGAAACGGAGCTTTGGAGATGAATCGACGCGCACCCTAGTGCCTGATAGCATCTGGAAATTGACAATAATCATTTTGATGGTGCGGTAAGCAGCAGAGGGGAAGACACAGCGTGAACTTCATAAGTCAATTTCATTGTTCAATAACAGACTGTAAAACTTGATTTTGAAGTTGGTGAATTAGGTGCCTGTGACCTTTATATAACGCCGCGGCGAGCGCAGCCCAACGGGGCCGTTTATTCCAATCACTTTGTTTTTTTCCTAAACAGACTGATGTAAAGGAGCCTATGAGAGCGCGACCCTTATTATCCAAACGACTGGTAGATATTAAAATTGAATTCAGAATGGCATAAAAACGGCAAAGTGAGAAAAAAAAAGTATTGTAATGTGTGAAAATAATTCAGGGCATTAAAAGTCAAAATATGACCGTGAAATGGTCCTGCAACAACTGGAACAAAACCTAATGAAAAAAAAATATGCAAGCGTTATTATTGTGGCTCCGAAATTGCATATTTTAAAAGTAAATATATGTATAAAAGAAAATTCAAATGTGAACAAGACATTAGGTTCAAATGTGTAAAATAACAGGGGCACTGAACCAACGCAATAGTAAACATATACAAATACATTTTATATTGTGATTACCCTACAGCAGAAATGTAATGTAATCAATAGGATATGCCATAATTGCCCAAAATGTGCAGCTCTCACTTTTGGCACTTGCGCCTATGTCAAGGTCCATGGGTGAACGAAAAGAACACTGTGCAAGTACAACCGCCTCTCCATTTACTGCTATAGGACTTTGAAAAATAGTAGAGCATGTGCATTGACTCCCAAAGAAGTGAGTGGAGAGCAAGCTGCACATGCCCCTCCGCCCCTCCATGCACTGCTATGGGATTTCCAATATCAGTGATAGGAGGGTGCCATAGGGCCATATTCTTGAGATCAGGTTTCAGAAATGGAACCTGTACCTATCAGACATTTATGACATAGCCTATTCACATGCCACAAATGTCCCAGATAGGAGAGCCCCTTTAAACCTATATTTACTGCCAACCAATTTAAACAGTATCAATGGTCCATTTAATATTAGCCAATATTCCAGCCTGCCTCGTCAGTCGTAGTATGAGCAGACCTACTAACTAAAGGCTATGTACACCTTTTTGAAGGCAATTTTTTTTTAATCATTGCATGTTACTCATTTTTGGCTAATCATTTTTTAATTGGCCTTATTAAAAATATTGAGCCATTCTGTCACAAAGGGTTAACTGTTTTTCTAGCTGTGTGACTGGTACTTTTACTTTGTGCCCACCTAATAAACCTTATCTCTAAACACTTATTTAAGCCTCATTCTTATCAGTGAGATAAGGACTGAGCTATAATGAGTGTTTATAAGGTCAGAGAGCAGAGATAAGGAGTCCGTCAGCTCCTGGTGTGACGAAAAAGGCAGAAAATCTAGAGGCTGCTACTAGAGCATCTCAGCTCTGTACAGAAAAACGGATGCCATATTTTTTTATAAAGACCAATTTAAAAATGTTTTCAGCTCAAAATGAGTACAATGCAGTAATAATAATTAAAAGAATTCCCCCAAAGGGGTGCATAGCCTTTAAAACCCTCCTGCCTTCATCCGCACAAATTCATTCCTGGCAACTTGTGTTTTGTAGGATCCTTTTTAATAAGACCTTCTCTAGTTCATTGCACTGAAATATATATATATATATATATATATATATATATATATATATATAGTAATAATATGTATAAAAGAAAATTCTAACGTGAACAAGATATATATATATACTATTTTTTTGGGGTATATATTTTTTTCTTATATTTCTGTGCATGAACTGTGCTGAGCAGTTTCAGAAATTCAATGTCCATTTGAGCTGTAGTGAGCATGCACAGTGATATGTACATAGGATGCTGTACAGGGAGAGGGAGGAGGGAGGAGAAGCTGCACTGTCCTCATCAGTTATGGTCCACCATCTTGGTAGACGAGGTATTCCCTGTCATTGTAAGCTGCAGCTTGGCAGCCAATCGTGAAGGCTCATCAGCCAGTGAGAAAACTGAAAAATTTTATTATTTAAAATGTATTTATTTTTTGTAACATGTAGGATTAAATGTTTTGCATTTCACTATATAAAGACTTTTGGCTACCAAAAATGAAATAACCTTGTTGAGGAACTGAAACCAGTGGTCTCTCATGTGATCATTATCATTACATAATCTATCAGATCATAGAGAAAAACAAGTCAGTAAAACTTGCTTTGCCAGCATGTTGCCTACAGCTGAGCCATATCGCCCTGATAGAAGATGATGGAGACTGACCTCGGGATCTTTAATAAAGTATTTAGACAACCACTGTATTATGAATGTGTCCTTCCTTATATTTTGTCTTGGCTGAATATGTCCCGAGATACGTGGCTCCAGATGCCCAGCTTGGTAAAAGAAAAAGGATTTCTGATACTTTGTCACAAGATGTCTATCCTGTATATGTCCATAATGGATGTGAATTGCAGCCTGCCAAAGGTTTTGTAGGCATGTTGTGATATTGTATTGGATATAATGAGACATTTTGAGTTCTTAATCAACTTTGAGCTATGGTAAGTGTGGACACATCTGTAAACGCAGGAAATACCGCCCCATATTAGGAAATCATATGCAGTAGTTGGCATATATAATAGTAGCTTACTAATTATTATAAATACTTCTATGGGTAGAAATACTTGGATATTTTATTGCCTAACAGCATTGTGTGCTGTATTTTGGCTGAGCCTATATTTTATAGACACTTTAGGTCTTGCACATATTGTTTCAGTATAGTTACGGTACATTCAGTGTAGCGGTCTAGTAGAGGAGTGACAGGCGTATTCCTGTAAGAGCTGACACTTCAGGTCCTTTATTTTCAATATCTGAATATTTTTAACGTTTTACATTTTCTGTAACATAATTTCACTACAAAAATAAATAAATGCAAATAATAATCGCCCGGGTCTTATTGGTATTTAAAATTCTATCAAGACTGAAGCGAGCCTCGTTCTGTCGTGAATCACTCTGCGTATCCGATGCCGCGCCTGTACTGGACTGGTATACTGCCTCGTTATTAAATCACATTGTGACCTTTGTGCCAAAAAGGAAATTATTTATTTAGAGTTCAATTTGCCTGAACCAATGGAATGGGGAAGTGAAGGACGGTCGGCGGGCGAGCAAAACACCCAAACAAAAAGTTACAGCTCAGTGAGGGGATGTCTATGCCTGATTTGTCTAGTGTGCCGCATATTGGACAAAACCTAACGGGGACGCCCATTGGACTCTGTTTGACATTAAGGGGCTTGTCTGCTTTTAAATTAGTAAGGGGAGTCCAGGATTCCCATCTATTCGTTATACTGGGTGGGGAGCCGCTACAAAAATAATGAGATGTGTAATGCTGTAATGCCTCATGTCACCTGTGGAGGCACTGCAGCCAGTTTTGACACTTACCACAGAGTATTGCTGATTGCTGTGGGCTGTTACTGGGTCACTCTCCACATATAAAGGGATTGTTCAACCACTTGAAAGGAAATGTCTAGTTGAAAATATAAACTAGTCACCTCCATAGCACTGGTTGACCCAGGGGCGTAGCTAACGGCTCATGGGCCCTGGTGCAAGAGTTCAGCTTGGGCCCCCTTCCCTCAGTGCTTTGTGTGTCTTCTTATGCGGCACAAGGGTCTTTGGGCCCCCTCAGGCTCCTGGGCCCGGTAGCGACTGCTACCAATGCACCCCCTATAGCTACGCCCATGGGTTGACCATTATTGTGCTCTGTGCTTCCCGTAGTTACAGTATGGTTTCTATTCAGTAGCAGTTCGTGCCTCTCATATCCAAATTTCCCACACCAGTAAAATGGTGTCAGACCATTTCCATTTTATGTGGACTGGTTCATGTAGTCATGTGATGGCTTAACTCCACCCAGAATGGGAAAAAGTCAAAACGGGGCTTTTGAAAAGGAGTCATTATGAAAAATAAAACTGGTCTCTAGTGGGAATCATCGATATCACATTTTGTCATGGCTGGTGGAGTAACCAGGGGTGGTCTAGTGTTTTTGCTACCATAAACGCGCACAAACAAAAAAAATTACTAAAAAGTATAATAAATCACTTCATTTATGATCATATCACCGCCAAAAAATAGGAGAAAATGGGCCCCAAATTGTTTTGTGCTGAGAAATGGTAACAAATTGTCATTTTTTGCTCTACTTTTCCAATTTCCATCAATAAAGTCATGAAATTTATTTTATTAGATGAATCAATTCTAGCAATAATCAGTGATTTTCAGAATCAACAAAAAGTGATTTCTAATTCATGGTTTCCTCAGTTTTGCTTCAGTTTACAGAATACAGGCCTAATTTATATTTCTCCGATTCGTGCCCATGCGCCTTGATGACTATAAAACTCTATAGTGGTCATCCAGATGTGTTCACCCTTACCTCTGCTTGGATTTGTTCGATAGGCTGCAGTACCCATCACAACCACTTGGTGGCCACACATTTAGCATAGACGTCCCATGACAGAATATCATAAAATATATATTTCCTTCTCATGCCGTTCATCTCTAGTTCAGTTCTGATGCTCACACGCAGTTGTGGAGCCTTGGGTTGGTTTTACACTGGATGAATTCCGGAAACCAACTTCAATTGATGACACAACAAGTCACTCATTAAAAGGGGACTTTTACTTGGCACAATGCAAACTGAATGTGAGGCCCCCGGCGGTTCCGATTGTCCGCACCTGTCCCTGCTGACACGGGGAGATGTGCTGCCGACAAACGAGCCGGACAATAATGAATGTTCTTTGTCGATTTATGGCTGATTAATGGATCTTTAAGTCCATATTCATGTGGACATGTTGAGTGATGTTGAAAAACGCAACAACTATTACAGGAAAATAAAAAAAAATAAAAAAGAGCAATTTTAACTTTTTTTCCCCAACTAAACAAAAACATTCAAAACTTTTTATAAAAGTATTTCTAACTGAAAAAAAGAAAAGAAACCAAACATACATATCCTTTTATATTTATATTATTTCAATTAATACAGTCAATGAGGACATGTTATGTAGAAAAAGTTGCCAAAACTAAAAAAAAATAAAAAAAATAAAACATTACAGGCTTAAAGCGCAGCAGACTCGTCCCTATGACACCGGCTGACCTGTTACACGTGCACTTGGCAGCGGAAGACGTCTGTGTTGGTCCCATGTTCACATATGCCCGCATTGCTGAAAAAAATGATGTTTTAATATATGCAAATGAGCCTCTAGGAGCAACGGGGGCGTTACCCTTACACCTAGAGGCTCAGCTCTCTCTGAAACTGCCGCTTCCTCTGCTCTTTGACAGGACCAGGCAGTGAAAACGTCATTACGCTTGGCCCTATCAATCAGAGTGCAGAGGGAGCAGCAGTTTCAGAGAGAGCTGAGCCTTTAGGGTAATGGTAACGCTCCCATTGCTCCTAGAGGCTCATTTGCATATATTAAACATCATTTTTCTCAGTAAGGAGGGCATATGTGAACATGGGACCAACACAGATGCCTTCCGCTGCCAAGTGCACATGTAAGGCTATGTTCACATCAGCGTTCAGCCTTTCTGTTCTCTTGTTCTGTTATAGGAGCAGGAAAACGGAAAGGACGGGAGCCAAATGGAGCCTATGGACCCTATAGACTATAATGGGGTCCGTTTAGTGTCCGCTTCGAAGATGATTTTGGAGCGGAGACAAAAGTCCTGCATGCACAATCATCTTCGGAGCGGACACCTAACAGACCCTATTATAGTCTATGGGGTCCATAGGCTCGATTTTGCTCCTGTTCGGCTCAGTTATGTGCCAAATTCGTCCTTTCCGTTCTCCTGCTCCTATAACGGAGCAGGAGAACGGAAAGGCCGAACGCTGATGTGAACTCAGCCTAACAGGTCAGCCCGTGTCATAGGGACAAAACTGCTGACAGATGCCCTGTAGCATCAGCCCGTGTCATAGGGACAAAACTGCTGACAGATGCCCTGTAGCATCAGCCCGTGTCATAGGGACAAAACTGCTGACAGATGCCCTGTAGCATCAGCCCGTGTCATAGTGACAAAACTGCTGACAGATGCCTTGTAGCATCAGCCCGTGTCATAGGGACAAAACTGCTGACAGATGCCCTGTAGCATCAGCCCTGCTGCCCTGTAGAGGAGGCCTCCTCTCCGCTGTTGTCCCTTTGCTGTTACAAGCTTCACCCTCTGTGACCCAGATCACATTCTTTAGCTGTTTTTGGTAGTTTTCACTTGAAATCACGGAAAAATATTTGGTGTAATCATCTCAGAGCCGCGTACTTTATCACATCAGGGGAAAGTCTCTTCTAATCAGTTTTTTTTTTATAAAGTTTCCGGTAAGATTGCGGCCATTTAGTTTATACTCTGGAGTCGTGTGTGACAGCTGCAATATATGTTCTGAACCATTCATCGTCATTTGCCGGAATTTCATATTTTAACGTGACAGTTTTTGAGTTTTGTTGGCTTTTAGCTTGTTTATTGGAAACAGGAAGGAATTTCGAGAGGAAAGCTGGGCGGAAAATAAAAAATAAAAAAAGTACAGAGATCAGCAAAGAGTGTTTGTGTGTGTGTATATATATATATATATACTGTGTGTACATGGGCTCTACACTTACGGGATGTGAGGGGCCCCACTGTTCCGATCATCTCAAGCTGTGGACGGGATGACCTCTGTAGCCATTATTGCCCTTGGGAAAGTTAGACATGAGCTGGGCTCTGCTCTAGAGGCTGCTTCTAGACTGTATGTCTGTACAAGCTACATGGCTACTGGATTCCTGTTATCTCTTTAAGGACCACCTGCCAGCACGATCAACCCTATTGATGCAGACATACTGCCTAGTAGGGTTAATCCTGCTGCTCAAAATGATATTTGCTAAAATCGGTTGAGGTGTTTTTCGAAAAAAAAATGAGGGCTTCAGTGCACTGAGGGGTGGGGTCTAGCTCCTCAGCAGTTACTAGTGTTGGCCACACCCCTCGGTACCGTAAATATCACATTTGCATAAAGAGAAAAAAACTTTTGTTCCGGGAAAGCTGCATCCAATTTTCACCAGTCATATGTCATTGTAATCAGCAGTATCAACTCTTCAAGGCAGTATACCTGGTTTAATAGGGCTGATCCTGCTGACAGGTGCTCTTTAACTTTACCATAGCCCATTGACACATTAACCCGCTCCTAATGGCGCCGCACTTATTGCTTGCCACTCCTAACCCAAGATAATGAGGTTAATATCATAAATCAATAAGACTGACAGGAGGGCGCTAGTGGATATGAGGGTCCTGTCCTCCGTGGAGAGGTCTGGGAGCAGGTTTTTTTCCTACTTTTACTCTACGTTTGGGTTAGAAGACTTCTCAGAAAGGACTAGTGATGAATTTGACATTCAACAAAAACATTCACAATAGCCATTATCAAAAAAAAAAAGATTCACATTGACAAAATGACTCTTT
Organism: Bufotes viridis; assembly: GCA_033119425.1. NCBI lineage: Eukaryota > Metazoa > Chordata > Amphibia > Anura > Bufonidae > Bufotes > Bufotes viridis. The sequence goes on from CM065597.1 coordinate 7,505,838, forward strand.
TTATTTCATTTTTGGCAAATCGACAACCAGCAGAACCAGAACGGATCTGCATTGGCCTCTGATCTGTCACCGGACACATGGATCTATAGTGCTGGTCTGTATGGACTCGCTCTTCTCCCCGTCATTTCTAGGCTCCATTGGCTGATATTTGGGGAGGATGGATTCCTAATACTTACCGGTACTCAGGAGATGATGGACACAATTTGCATCTATGAAGTCTACTTCGGTCTCTTATTTTCTTTTCAATTTGTCGCATGTTGTCGGCTTGTAGCGTTTGCCTTGAATTTTCGACCCAACAAATCAATAGGTCTGAAAGGGGCACTCCCAGGCATGGGATTCAGCCAGGTCCCTCCAGTTCTCCAGATCCGGTTGTTAAAATTACACCTGGATCGGAGAACGGTGTTACCGGCTGAGTCCCGATCCGGTGCTCTGGCGGTGGCAGGGCAGCTGGGGATGTTTGCTTTCATTGATAGTTCAGCTCCTTAGTTGGGTGGTATGTGTGTGCAGTGTATATATGTATGTGTACCATGTATATGGCGTATTTATGTATGGTGTCTGTATATGTGAACGTGTTGTGTCCGCCGTTGAGTAGGGAACCTACCCCTGAGTATTCTGATTGTTACAAGTTATCCCCTCTCCACATGATGGGGATAACTATTAGATCGGTGGGGTGCCCTACCACTTGGATCTGCCACCGATCACCAGAATGGGGACCTCATACCCTTCAGAGCCCCCCTGAAATGAAAGGAGCGGCAGGTCCACTCTATATGGGAATTCTAGAAATAGCTGAGCAACTTGACTGTCTCTGGAACTCCCATAGAGATGAATAGAGGGGCAGCGCACATGCTTGACCTGCCACTCCTTTCATTTTAGGTGGGCTCAGAGGGGTATGAGATCCCCATTCTCATGATCGTTGGGGTTCCAGCAGGAGGACCCCCACCTGATCTAATAGCTATTCTCTCTCCTGTGGACAGGGGATAACTTGTAATAGTCAGAATACCCCTTTAACTTATAGGTAGCTGATATATACAACCATTGCCCCCAGTAAGTCACGAGACCATACAGATGCAGCAGGGTTAGCACTCCCGCTGTTAACTCAAATTTCTTAACTCATTTCATTATCTTGAGAAAAAAGCCATTGAAAAGCAATTGAAGGTGTTTGCTTAGATTAGATAACCAAACTCAGAAATCTCAGAAAAAAGGAGTGCTAACCATGCTACATCTGTACATATCTGCAATAAACTGATGTGTAGGGAATTTATATTATCTTACATTCTAGTCATATGTACGCTATACCACCTGTAACCCATCACTGACTTATACAAACTTTTCTAAGAAAAAAAGGATTTTTATCATTACAAGTTTATAGAAATATAGATACTATATGCAAAGAATTGCTACTCTAGACTTATTCTTTTTTATGTATCTGGATATGATTGCAGTACCAGGACTGACCACAGGGTGTGCTGTAACTGAGAGGCATGCAGCATGGAGCAGTAACTACTCTACAGCCCCACCTAGTGGTGGAGATATGCAGAGCCATTATTACATCTTCGGTCTATTGATCACAGATTATAGATTACAGTATATCATGCTGTATAGGATAATGGCGGATGATCTGAATGTTATGACTGAGCATTAGTTGTACAGTCTTCTGATTATTGGGGCACTAGTAATACCCTTCAGGCTTGAAAAAAACTAAATTACAAATTACAAATCCTGCACCGTGTGTTATGTTTTTGAAACCCATAACTGCAAGAAAGTCTAGAGACAATTCATCCCCTGCACACAGGACATAAGGCTCTTAGCCGCCTCCTTGCTCCGCTCATTTATTAATGTCAGTGACCTGTGGACGGTTTCTAGCGTGATTGAACAGTCAATGAAGAGTGAACGGCTGTTCTTGGTGTTGAGTATTGTCTGGAAGTTTAGACAAGTGACCAGGCCTGGGAATTTTGTGAATGTCTTCAGACATATAAAGACATTCATCACAGAGACGTAACTGGTGGATGACCCTTACGTGTTATAAATCACAATCAAGTATAACCTTCTTTAGAGGACACTGTGCTTTAGAGAAAAAAAAAACAACAACAAAATAAAAAGTAAAAACAAAGATAAAAACATCAAAAATAAAAAATAAAAATCACTATATCAAGAATACAATATTATATTCAACATATTTGAAAGTCATATTCAAGGCTTTGTTGACCTGAATGGAATCCATCAGGTTCCCATCAGGGTTTGAGTATTATTGGGTAGAGAATTTTTTATTTTCTTGCCAAAAATACGGCAAACAGAATCCCGTAGTACAAACCTTGTGTGAACCTAAGAAATCGAAAGGTGTCTCAAGAAGATCGTGTTTATCATTGATCCTGTAAGAGAAGCCGTGCTGCCAGTGCGGATGGAGCCCATGACCCAGTACATGAATGTTTTTATACTTCCCTATGTTTCACACATAGAATTGCTTTTTTGTTTATTTTTTCAATTTTTTTATTTATTTGTAAATTTCTAGTTTTCAAAAAAACAATCCTTTAAAACTCTGAGACGTGGAAAGCAGATTTTCTTCGTCCTATTTATTTGCCGTACTGTCTGCTTCGATTTGAGCCGTGGTTTCAGCGATTATTTGTGGCCCGTGCTCCAGTCACTTTTAGTAACAAAATGTTGAAATGCAATGTCACTTCCAGACAAGGCGCTGCTGATAAAAACGCTATAAGGCATTAATAGGCTATTTAGTGATCTGAAAGTAGTTATCTACCCCTCTAATAAATGGTAATATATTGCTCACCCCGAGATGCGCCTGACAGAGATTAATTGGTCAAGCTATTTCTTCCCGGAGTGTCACAGCTCTTGTGGGATTCGAGAAAAAGCCCTGATTTTATACAACCCTTGCTTGCATTCTTCATGTTTTTCACTTAAAGGGCCACGGCGAGACCTAAAATGACCAATTGTCTTTATTTTCTATTTTTTCTGTTATTTTTGTATTACTTCTGTGTGTATTTTTTCTTTTAACATTATGATATATTATCTATATATAAAAAAATAAAAAAATAAACCCAGAAATGTTGCCGTTTTCCTACCGATGAATATTCCCCTACTTTGTCTATATATTTTTTAGCTTCTTAGTCCTGAGTGCACATTGGGGGCAGCTCAATATCAGCAGTGGGGGGGTTTATAACATCTGTATTGTAGAAATCAAAGGAGATAACATTGACAATGGGTAATGGAGCCTCCCCAGCGCCTCCTCTCTCCTCCCTCTCCTTGCACAGTGTCATGGAGCATGCCCACTATAGTCTCCCATAGATGTTAATGAGTCACTTTTATGACTTTCAGTAAATTTTGTTAAGTTGTGATGGTAGGTCGAAAATTGTAAAAATGTTTTTTTGACTAAGCGTAGATATGGATTCACCAAGATCTTTACTTGTGTTACTAATTAATGAACATCTGAGTCTTTTGATTCCACACAGTCCATCATCTTGGTCTATGATACCCATTGTATTTCAGCTAAAACCTTCACTATTGACAAACTAGTTTTCACATCGGTTTCTGCATATATTCATGGTGGTTAAAGATACTCATGAGTAGTGATGAGCGAACTTCTATTTTAAGTTTGGCGTCCAAAGTTCGGGTTCGGGTTATCGAAGCATCCCGTTATGGATTCCGCTACCACGGACCATAACGGCAATTGGAATCCATAAGGGGATTCTTCAATGAACCCGAACCTTGAACAACCCTAAGGACCTGGGGTGACGTCACCGTCATGTGATGAGTGCAGGGGGCGTGGCTCAGTACTGGATCACCTCTTATCCAATCCAGTGCTAAGCCACGCCTCCTGCACTGATCAGATGACAGTGATGTCACCCCAGGTCCTTAGGGTTGTCCAAGGTTTAGGTTCATTGAAGCAGCCCCTTATGGATTCCAAATACCGATATGGTCCGTGGTAGCGGAATCCATAAGGGGATGCTACGATTACCCGAACCCCAACTTTGGACGCCAAACTTAAAATAGAAGTTCGCTCATCACTACTCATGAGCACATTTCCACCATGGAGGTCAGCCACCCGATTGATGTTGGCTTCAAAATTGCAACATATCTGAACACTCTACGAGGTGGGCAGAATCAAGTTCTACTTTGTACCCAATGTCAAGAAGCCCCTGCTCAGCCCAAGCTGGACCATACGTTGGAAAATCAAGAGTATACATTTTACATAGTCTTTTCCCCCTCCTCCCTGCTCCTCTATATCTTAAGACAGTCATTAAGACTAATAAAAAGTTACCAAGCAGAAAAATGAGACATTAGGTAGAGGAGGAGCAATCAACTAAGAGGGAAGAAACCCGAAATGTATTTTATTATTACAAAGAAAATTGAGAACCACCCACAGTCCACAAATTAAGCAGTAATTGCATCCCAGCTTCTTGTGACATTTAGGAAGCCCTGAAGCAATCACTGCCTTATTATAAACATTGGGGGGTACTTAATTCCACATTATTATTTTCTTTAAATTACCATTTATGTCTCCAAAATGTACCATGGTGCAGTGTATCATGGGAGAAGAAAACTCTAAAAAACAGTGTGTGTCATTGTAGTCACATACCATGAAATTGCATTTGCATCCATATTTACCTAAGTGGAATTACAGGACAAGCTGGGAGAGACAGGTGACCTGTGAATTTACATATAAGAAGTAATTGTGCAGAATGGAGTGACCTTGTTATGTATGCATAGGACGCTGTTCCCGCTGCCGCCATCTTAATGCATTGTTTTTTTAGTAGAATCGATACAATGAGGCATGGCTTGCTTTATGTGCCTTCTTGTTAAAACATTTTAAAGGGCGTCTTGCAGCAGATTTGTACCTATGACCTCTTACCTGTGCACTTGGCAGCTGAAGGCATCTGCGTTGGTTCCGTGTTCATATGTGCCCGCATGGCTGAGAAAAAATATATGCAAATGAGCCTCTAGGAGCAACGGGGGCGTTACCATTACACTGACACTCAGCTCTCTCTGGGGTCACCATTGCTCTTGTTCTGTGACCAGTCCCTCCCTCCCTGCTTTACCACTGCCTGGTCTTTTCAATGAAAGCAGCCAGGGAGGGGCTAGCCCCAAAAAGGGGTGGGGGTTGAGTGCATCTTGAGCACTGGCGATGCCCTCATTGCACCAAGTGCTTAATTTGCATTTTTAGAAAAATCATAACTTGGGAACAGAAACTCAGATAAACAAAATAAAACAGTGTTTTATTCAGGATAATCAGAAGCTATGTATCTGAATGAACAGTTGGATACAGAGGTTGTTGCTGACAGATTCCATTTAATACTATTTTTATATTATTCTTTATTATTGTTTTTATTTTATTACTATTTTTATTATTATTAAGTATTTTTTTATTATTATTTTATTATATCATTACTATTTATTATGTGTGCTTATTATTATTTAATTGTTAGTATTATATTACTATTTTTATTATTGTTATTAAGTATATTATTATTATTATTATTATTATTATTATTATTATTATTATTATTTGTATTAAATTATTATTAATAATATTATTATATTACTATTTATGTTTATTATTATTTAGGTTTGTTATTAGTATTATTATTTTATAATATTAATACTAGTTTTATATAATTTTTTCTCTTTACTATTATTATTTCATTATATCATTACTATTTATTATTTTTGCTTATTATTATTTAATTGTTAGTATTATATTACTATTTTTATTATTGTTATTAAGTATATTATTATTATCATTATTTTTATTAAATTATTATTATTATTATTATTATTATTATTATTAATAATATTATTATATTACTATTATATTACTAATATATTACTAATATTATATTACTATTTTTATTATTATTTAGTTTTGTTATTAGTATTATTATTTTATAATATTAATACTATTTTTATATTATTTTTTCTCTTTACTATTATTATTTAATTTTTTATTTTAACTCATTATTATTATAATTTTTTTTTACAGGGATTTTTTATATTGTTCACTCTGTGACTTGTTGGATAACTGATACTGATGTTATAATACTATATTTCCAATGAACCTTTGGTACTAACCGACCTTCTGCTGATATCACTTACCTGCCAAATATATGCTGATTGCTACTTGTCAGGATTGCTTCCCCCTCTATCGACAATGCTACAGTAGATCTAAGCAGGGAGGCAACAATGGGAAAAATATTTAAAAAGCCCACTAAAATAACAAAAATAGACTGAAAATGATTGAAGTTGAAACAGATTTGTGTGGATTTTGTAATAAAGGCGTTTTCGTCAGATTCCTTGCTTCCATTGACGTTCATTTATCTGTGTTTCCATCTCGTTCTTTGCATTAATTAAATATTCATTCCCTTACATTCGCTCTGTCTGTTATTGTTAATTCTTGGAAGGAAAATTTACAAGAAATATTTGTCGCTGCAATCTTCTCTGTGACAAACAATTATAAGAGAAATAGTGTCTGCAAAACCATCACAGCAAATCAAAAATGAGATGAAGTGGGAATCAATGTAGCAAAAGGAGAAGTCAAAGATGAAAACAGTCACTGTGCGTGCGATACATAGTAATGACTTACAGCGAATGTGTCATCAGAAAATTGATTATTTAAAAGGAGTTTTCTGACTTTTTTTTACACTGATGACCGACCCTAAGCACATCTATAAAATCTGTTATTATAAACAAGGCGGGCAAGAGACTGTTCCCATAATCATGTACAGAAAATAGAATAAATAAAATATACAAAAAAACTATCTGATAGGGTGGGGTCCGACACCATAGACCCCCACTGATCAGCTGTTTGAGGAGGCCTCGGTGCTCTGGTGAGTGCTAGGGCCTCCACACAGCTCACCGAGCACAGCGCCGGACATTGTATAGTGGCTGTGCTCGGTATAGCAGCTCATTTGAATGGGATGAACGTCACTGGCCTAGGGTAAGCTGTTTCATCAACATCTGATCTGCGGGAGTGCTGGGTGTCGGACCCCAACATATCAGATGCCAAACCCCTTTAAATCAAGTGTTTAGGTTTAATCTTTTTAAAACTTTAGAATTTTTATTTTTTTTCAAAATCCCATGTCACCATCGATAGTTAAAAAAAATACAAATGCTAAAATCCTGCAGTTCTCACATTGACCACTAAGCCTCATAAAATGCTGACAATTCCTGTTCTGTAGAGATCACTTCTCAGCAGTCATGACATTATCATTTCATGCAGGATTACAGTAACAGGTAACACCTATATTTAGTTTAGACTGGATCTGACATTTGCAATAGTTCACATCACAGATTATATACCTCCTTCTCTGCATAATGACCTCTGTAGAGGTCGCAGAGCATGCCCACAAGACTCTCCCATAGGGGTCAGTGAACATCTCCTAACTAGTGTGTCTGTGGTCCATGTGGCTGCTGTAAACCACATCCCTAAATGCTGTTATTATGAACAGGTCAGGCAAGGTGGCCGTTTCCATAATCATGTAGAGAAAATATAATAAAAATATACAATCAGAAAATAATAAAAGGAGTAGAAAAAAAAGGTACCCGGTTTAAAATGATAAAGGACACATTACCTTTAAGGCCCCATAGACATTATACTAGGTGCTGACTGACAGTAGGGGGAGCTCTTGACTCTTCTCCGACATTATCAACTTTGAATTCCGATGCCCGATCCTTTCATTCTTCTAGTAGAGAAGCTTTCTTCTCTCTCCACACTGGAAACATGCATGCTTGGCCAAACTGATCAAGCGCGTGGGAGTTGAGAGAGATACGGTAACTGTCAGCCGATCAAAGCGTTCAACGGAAACCAAGATGCTACCCGGCCAACAAACATTCCGTATACTCTATCCCCTTCTCGTCAGTTATAGTTGTTTACGTCGATAGTTTGATCCAGGGTGGAAAAGGAGTAAAAAAAAATTACAAAAGGTTACATGTAATTAAATATGTAACAAAACTAAATACGGTACAGTTTACATGAGTCCTCCACCTAGACAACCAGGAAGGTCTGGGGCAGAATTAGCTTCCTAACCACTGGTTACCAGATTACTGGAACTTTATACGATATGATGAATATTTCTGGTCTTACGTTGCAGATTCGAAATAATGACCTCCTGATAACTTTTTAGTAAGGATAGCTCCAGACTGCGCCCAGTGCCCCTGACTCCTCCCGTGCTATTTGTCTTCCTTGCTATGCATCTTATTCGGAGTGAATGTTGTGTGCGTTAATTAGGATCACAAGGCTACAATACGACAGAATCTCACCCCCGTCATAAATAAACATGAAGGTAACTCATTCAAGGAAAGTCAGATTATTTAATAATTGTCAATGAATCCTCCAAAGGCAACGGGATAAGTCAGAGAAACTAAAATAGTATTAATAGATTTGTTAATAATCTTCCTAAGATTAATCATTCACCGTGTGTGTCCCCGAATCACCCAGCGGACAGTCCATTTATCATCTGAAAGATCTTCGGGGTTTTCTGTTTTTTTCTGCTAATCGGATCTTCGGCTGTTGGTTTGTCTTTAATAATGGAATTATATTTTTAGAAAATACTTAGATTCTTTAGAGGTTTATTGTTAGAGGGTAATTTATAATTACTAAAGAAGTATAAATGTAAAGCACGTAGGATCACTTCCCGAATGTAACAGCGCAGTGTTTTATCCTTATGGAAATAGGGGCCTAGACCCACATGAAACCTTACAAGATTATGTCCAGTATCTCTACATCACATTCTGGTACCTCAAGTGTATTCAGACCCATGGGCAAAATATAACTACCATAAGTAGAAGAAAAATGTACAAGAATATAACTACTGTAATATTGCCCCTATTTATAAGAATATAACTACTATAATACTGCCTCCTATGTACAATAATATAACTACTATAATAGTGCCTCCTATGTACAAGAATATAACTACTATAATACTGCTCCTATGTACAATAATATAACTACTATAATAGTGCCTCCTATGTACAAGAATATAACTACTATAATACTGCTCCTATGTACAGGAATATAACTACTATAATACTGCTCCTATGTACAAGAATATAACTACTATAATACTGCTCCTATGTACAAGAATATAACTACTATAATACTGCTCCTATGTACAAGAATATAACTACTATAATACTCCCTCCTATGTACAAGAATATAACTACTATAATACTGCTACTATGTACAAGAATATAACTACTATAATACTGCCTCCTATGTACAAGAATATAACTACTATAATGCGTAACTATAGGGAAGCAGGGAAGCAGCTGCTATAAGACCCTGACCCAGAAGGGGCCCATCCAAGAGGAGGAGAAGTACTAAAGGATTTTGTCAGGGCCCCTTCAACAGTATTACACAATGAAATGATATACAGTGGCAGTACAGACAGTGTAGAAAACGGATGGTACAGCTGCCGGGCCTGGTCTGAGAGAGCCATCTTTACTAGCCACAGGAAGGCAGCATGAATAGGAAGGGTCTGTGACAAAATAAACTGCTAGGATACTGCTCCTATGTCAAAAATTAACTGTAGGCACAGTCATTTCTAGTTACGCCACTGATAACTACTATAATACTGCTCCTATGTATAAGAATATAACTACTATAATACTGCTCCTATGTACAGGAATATAACTGCTATAATACTGCTTCTATGTACAAGAATATAACTGCTATAATACTGCTCCTATGTACAAGAATATAACTACTATAATATTGTCTCCTATGTACAAGAATATAACTACTATAATACTGCTCCTATGTACAAGAATATAACTACTATAATACTGCCTCCTATGTACAAGAATATAACTACTATAATACTGCTCCTATATACTAGAGCAGGCATGCTCAACCTGCGGCCCTCCAGCTGTTGCAAAACTACAACTCCCATCATTCCCTGACAGCCTACAGCTATCATCTTACAGAATGGCATCGTGGGAGTTGTAGTTTTACAACAGCTGGAGGGCCGCAGGATGAGCATGCCTGTACTAGAGTATAACTGCTATAATACTGCCTCCTATGTACAATAATATAACTACTATAATAGTGCCTCCTATGTACAAGAATATAACTACTATAATACTGCTCCTATGTACAAGATTATAACTACTATAATACTGCTCCTATGTACAAGAATATAACTACTATTATACTGCCTCCTATATACAAGAATATGACTACTATAATACTGCTCCTATGTACAAGAATATATCTACTATAATACTGCTCCTATGTACAAGAATATAACTACTATAATACTGCCTCCTATGTACAAGAATATAGCTACTATAATACTGCTCCTATGTACAAGAATATAACTACTATAATACTGCTCCTATGTACAAGAATATAACTACTATAATACTGCTCCTATGTACAAGAATATAACTACTATAATACTGCTCCTATGTACAAGAATATAACTACTATAATACTGCTCCTATGTACAAGAATATAACTACTATAATACTGCTCCTATTTACAGGAATATAACTACTATAATACTGCTCCTATGTACAAGAATAAAACTACTATAATACTGCTTCTATGTACAAGAATATAACTACTATAATACTGCTCCTATGTACAATAGTATAACTGCTATAATACGGCCAGATATAGATACTTATGTATGTATTTTTGCTGCTGATATAAGATTAATGCTCTTGTTACTCTCCGGGATCTGGCCGCGGTGTGTGAATTACTGGACATTAGTTCTTGTAGTTTTATAGATTCATGTATGTTGTATGGATTTCTCCTTGAACATATGATGGATTCGGGAGGGGGGTGGTGCTGAGTTACTGACCCAGTTTTGCAGAGCAGCGGCAGGAGATGAATAATGTAACCCATTCTCACATACTGGAGATAAGTAAGTGAACCCGTGCGCTCTCCATATTGTGACGTTGTAAATGGAGTTACGTTTGCATCTTTTTATATTCTCTAAGTTCAGCACTTATGTAAATCAGGCCTTTATTGTATGAGCCGTGAAGGTGGGCGCTCAGCAACAGGATACAATGACTCACAGGCACGGGGTCCGGGTGTGCAGGGTGTGGAGGTGGCGTTACAATTCTCGGAGAAACTCATTTTCTTTTAATCAAATCCTAATGGGAATTAGATGATGTGGTTCAATTAAGCCAAAATGGCCGCATGTACATGGAATGGGGGGGGGGTAGTGGACCTAGAAATGGAAAGCTAATGAGATGATTTCAGTCTAATGGACAATAACGAAAGTGAGCACAGGGGTCACATATCGTCTTCTGGTAGAGAGCAGCTCAGCTAAAACCATAGGAACATCTAGAGTATGGTACAGTACTGCGTGGCATGGGGTAGTAGGCAGTGATATAGTATCGGGGCCAGGGGCGTAGCTATAGGGAGTGCAGAGGTAGCAGTAGTAGTACCGGGCCCAGAACCCTGAGGGGGCCCAAAGACCCTTGTGCCACATAAAAAGACACTGGTATTAGAGAAAGTGCATGCTGGTCAAGTTACACCTCTTGCGGGAGGGAAGGGGTTAGGTCAAGAATTTGGTATGGAACGGGGGGTTGCCGTCTCAATTTATGTGCACCATTGCCCCTTGCCGCAAAGCACTGAGGGAAGGGGGGGCCCAAGCTGAACTCTTGCAACAGGGCCCATGAGCCTTTAGCTACGCCCCTGATCGGGGCGCACTGGGAACTTAAAGTTGAGGAAATACTAAAAATGTTTTGTAGTTGGGTCCAAATTGATGGAAGGCAAGACCAGTAATACCATAATGTGGCACAATATACCCCCCCAACAGAGCCAAATACCACAGTGCATTCATAAACATTACAGCAGCACAAAATACATCCCCAAAAACTTCCACCGGCTGGCCATGGGGAGGGCCCAGGCGGCCCGCTGGGCATCGACCCACCGGGAAATCTCCCTGTAAGGTCTATGGCCAATCCATCCCTGTATAGTAGGGTATGATATGGTCTGGTATAGTGTAATATTGTTTGGCAGGCTATGGATCAGTATTATATGTACTATAGCTCTTTATAGTTTGTTATATTATGTAGAAAAAGTTGTATTTTATGGAGTGCTATGGTGTAGTATGGTCTGATATAGTGGGATATGGTATGGTACAGTATAGCATGATATGATACAGAATGCTAGGATATAGTGTGGTATGGTATAGTTTTGTATGATATGATATAGTATGTGTATGGTACAGTATTGTATATATGACATTGAATGCTATGATACAGCATGGTGTAGTATAGAGCGCTATGATATAGTATTTTATGGTATAATATTGTATAGCTGGTATGGAGTGCAATAGTAGAGTGTGGTCCAGTATGAAGTGGTACGGTATAGTATGGTGTAATATAATATGATATGATACAGCATGGTATAGAATGCTATGGTCTATGATATGATATGGTATAGCGTATAATGCTGTTGTATAGAATATTATGTTCTGGTCCAGTATGATGTAGTACGGTATAGTATGGTGTAATATAATATGATATGATACAGCATGGTATAGAATGCTATGGTCTATGATACAGTATGATATGGTATAGCATATAATGCTGTTGTATAGAATATTATGTTCTGGTCCAGTATGATGTAGTACGGTATAGTATGGTGTAATATAATATGATATGATACAGCATGGTATAGAATGCTATGGTCTATGATATGATATGGTATAGCGTATAATGCTGTTGTATAGAATAGTATGTTCTGGTCCAGTATGATGTGGTACGGTATAGCATAGAATGCCATGTTATGGTATCTCAATCTGAATACCCTGCCCCCAGCCCCCTCTCCGCTACACTCCACATCTTACCAGATACAGAAGGGCACCTTACCCCTGGGCTGTGTTTTTTCTATCCTTGTAAGATCCCATGATGAGGGGGGATGTCGTAGGAAGGCACCACCATTGGCTTCATCTCATGGAATTTCCATACTTTATTTCTTGTTACAATGTATCGGGCTCAATAACCTTTTGGACGCCCTCTTTGCTTATTTGCATATTTTTGAAAATCAGTGCTCCTGGGCATCCGCGCCTGAAGGAACTGAGAACTAACAGCTACAAAGTGACAATGTTTATGATGGAGGAAGAAACACACAGAAAATTTACATCTTTAGTCGGTGGCGTTCCCAGGACGCAGCTGAGAATGTCACGTTGTCCTGCAGTACGAAGAGCGAGAAGTAGCGTGACACAATATTATCTAGACCAGATAAGAGATCTGACCAAATCCTTGTAAGTTTTAGGCAGGGTATCTGTCTGCTGTAAAACTTTATGCAGTATCTAAGACGCTCCAGCATACCCGGCCATGTGCACAAGACCTGAAAGTGAGTCTTAAGTTCTATAGTCGACAAGTCTTCATGGTCCTTTAGTTAACATGTGTCCTGAGCAGCGTAGAAGAAATATCTGTGACATGGAAACCATCAGCATGCTGATGGACAAGTTACTTTATGTGTATATTTTTGGGATGTAATGCTGTAACGGTAAACTAGTCATAATTAGATCCATCAGCAGCAGCTTGTCAAAAGACAAGTTTTTTTCTGAACTTTATACAGTAAAAAACAAACAGAAAAACCCGAAAGTACGTAAAAAAAGAGCAAAAAAAGTAACAACAAAGATAAGCAAGTTTGATGCTTCAAAATGTTACCACCATGAACTGGTAGAATCTACACAATTTGCTCCTATGCAGTATACTACAGGGATGTAACTGCTGTTTTTCATCCCCCTGATGATTTTAGGCAAAAGGATGTTTCTAGTGTACAGATAGATGAGCAAATTTCTTGAAATTCATTTTGGGTACGATTTGCCAAATTTTAAAAAATCTATTCAGGCATGAATTGATTGTACCAGAAATCAGAGTACTACTAAAAGGAGAGAGGTAGTGAAAGAGAAAGAAAGAGAGAGAGAGACCCAGACATAGGGAAAATCTGGAGGTAGCCTAGAACTGTTCAGTAAGTGCTTTTTTCATAAAGGACATCTAATTTGCGTACATTTGAGTTTCTGGTAGAGATATTCAAATTAGCTTTTCATCCAAAAAGTAAGGAACACTAAGCCTATATGATGCCAGTAGAAATGAGGTATGCTAATTTGCATGTATTTTTCCCAGGAACGCAAAGCAGCATTGGCTGGATTACTCCTCATGCATACTAGGTGGTCTCCTTAATCAGGAAGAACACCCCCAGAACTTCAACATAGGCCACTCAGCTAATCGGGGCAATTTTATCTTAAGACACTCAAGATTTCTTGTCTCTATGGATGGAGAACTGAAATGCACGTCTCATCCTGAGAAGTGTAGTACTAGGATATTCAGTATTCTAGTCCTTTTTGAAGGAGATACGACTTGCACGTCAATTTTTCAGAGGAGCATTACGCTTGGGTGTCTCTGTCTCTCTCTCTTGAATTCCAAGTCCGTAGAATTGATTTGCTCATCTCTAGCATCATCTCTGCAGTTTCTTACACAATTTCTACAGATATTTACAAAAAACAGCTAAATATTTAACCCCTTAAGCACCTCTGTCGTACATGTAGGTCACGGCTGGACGTGACTTAAGGACCAAGGACGTACATGTACGGCAGGCAGACACTGACAGCCGGGTCCCTGCTGCATACGTCGGCATCGGTGAAGACACCAATGCCTGCATATTAACCCCTTGTATGCCCCAGTCAACGTAAGCGATGTAGGGATCTTTCACATAACTACACACACTCTCCTTAAGACGCAGACGATTCCTTCTTTATACTTTGATGTGGCTCTTGTTTGGATTTATATTTGTATGTTCCTACTTAAAATCAATAAAAAGTTTTTAAAAATAAAAATGAAATATTTTGACTCAAATTTACCACAGTCAAGAAGTACAATGTGTCACAAGAAAACATTCTCAGAATGGCCTGGATAAGTAAAAGCGTTTTAAAGTTATCACCACATAAAGTGACTCTGGTCAGATTTGCAGAAAATGGCCGGATCCTTAGGGTAAAAAATGTCAGAGTCCTGAAGGGGTTAATTATAAAGAATCAAGGAGTTGAGTGTCACATTATATTATGCAGAACACTCACAACATTTACACTTCCAGGGTTATTTCTGGAACAGATATGTTAACTGCTATTAACAGCACAGATGTAGCAGAGCTGAGTTTGTTGGTACACTGATGGTGTAATGTGTTACCTATAAATGTGTAAGTAAGATCTATCGTATCATCTGTGCTTACACGTATCATTGTGTTATATGTATTATTACATAGGACTGCAGGTGACATCTAATACATTATCTGTACTCAGAGAGTTATCACTGTGTTATCTGTGGTGTTACATAGGACTGCAGGTGACATCTACTACATTATCTGTACTCAGAGAGTTATCACTGTGTTATCTGTGGTGTTACATAGGACTGCAGGTGACATCTACTACATTATCTGTACTCAGAGAGTTATCACTGTGTTATCTGTGGTGTTACATAGGACTGCAGGTGACATCTACTACATTATCTGTACTCAGAGAGTTATCACTGTGTTATCTGTGGTGTTACATAGGACTGCAGGTGACATCTACTACATTATCTGTACTCAGAGAGTTATCACTGTGTTATCTGTGGTGTTACATAGGACTGCAGGTGACATCTACTACATTATCTGTACTCAGAGAGTTATCACTGTGTTATCTGTGGTGTTACATAGGACTGCAGGTGACATCTACTACATTATCTGTACTCAGAGAGTTATCACTGTGTTATCTGTGGTGTTACATAGGACTGCAGGTGACATCTACTACATTATCTGTACTCAGAGAGTTATCACTGTGTTATCTGTGGTGTTACATAGGACTGCAGGTGACATCTACTACATTATCTGTACTCAGAGAGTTATCACTGTGTTATCTGTGGTGTTACATAGGACTGCAGGTGACATCTACTACATTATCTGTACTCAGAGAGTTATCACTGTGTTATCTGTGGTGTTACATAGGACTGCAGGTGACATCTACTACATTATCTGTACTCAGAGTTATCACTGTGTTATCTGTGGTGTTACATAGGACTGCAGGTGACATCTACTACATTATCTGTACTCAGAGAGTTATCACTGTGTTATCTGTGGTGTTACATAGGACTGCAGGTGACATCTACTACATTATCTGTACTCAGAGAGTTATCACTGTGTTATCTGTGGTGTTACATAGGACTGCAGGTGACATCTACTACATTATCTGTACTCAGAGAGTTATCACTGTGTTATCTGTGGTGTTACATAGGACTGCAGGTGACATCTACTACATTATCTGTACTCAGAGAGTTATCATTGTGTTATCTGTGGTGTTACATAGGACTGCAGGTGACATCTACTACATTATCTGTACTCAGAGAGTTATCACTGTGTTATCTGTGGTGTTACATAGGACTGCAGGTGGCATCTACTACATTATCTGTACTCAGAGAGTTATCACTCTGTTATCTGTGGTGTCACATAGGAATGCAGGTGACATCTACTACATTATCTGTACTCAGAGAGATATCACTGTGTTATCTGTGGTGTTACATAGGACTGCAGGTGACATCTACTACATCATCTGTACTCAGAGAGTTATCACTGTGTTATATGTGGTGTTACATAGGACTGCAGGTGACATCTACTACGTTATCTGTACTCAGAGAGGTATCACTGTGATATATGTGGTGTTACATAGGACTGCAGGTGACATCTACTACATTATCTGTACTCAGAGAGATATCACTGTGTTATCTGTGGTGTTACATAGGACTGCAGGTGACATCTACTACATTATCTGTACTCAGAGAGTTATCACTGTGTTATCTGTGGTGTTACATAGGACTGCAGGTGACATCTACTACATTATCTGTACTCAGAGAGTTATCACTGTGTTATCTGTGGATGTTACATAGGACTGCAGGTGACATCTACTACATTATCTGTACTCAGAGAGTTATCACTGTGCTATCTGTGGTGTTACATAGGACTGCAGGTGACATCTATTACATTATCTGTACTCAGAGAGCTATCACTGTTATCTGTGGTGTTACATAGGACTGCAGGTCACATCTACTACATTATCTGTACTCAGCTAGTTATCACTGTGTTATCTGTGGTGTTACATAGGACTGCAGGTGACATCTACTACATTATCTGTACTCAGAGAGTTATCACTGTGTTATCTGTGGTGTTACATAGGACTGCAGGTGACATCTACTACATTATCTGTACTCAGAGAGTTATCACTGTGTTATCTGTGGTGTTACATAGGACTGCAGGTGACATCTACTACATTATCTGTACTCAGAGAGTTATCACTGTGTTATCTGTGGTGTTACATAGGACTGCAGGTGACATCTACTACATTATCTGTACTCAGAGAGTTATCACTGTGTTATATGTGGTGTTACATAGGACTGCAGGTGACATCTACTACATTATCTGTACTCAGAGAGTTATCACTGTGTTATATGTGGTGTTACATAGGACTGCAGGTGACATCTACTACATTATCTGTACTCAGAGAGTTATCACTGTGTTATCTGTGGTGTTACATAGGACTGCAGGTGACATCTACTACATTATCTGTACTCAGAGAGTTATCACTGTGTTATCTGTGGTGTTACATAGGACTGCAGGTGACATCTACTACATTATCTGTACTCAGAGAGTTATCACTGTGTTATCTGTGGTGTTACATAGGACTGCAGGTGACATCTACTACATTATCTGTACTCAGAGAGTTATCACTGTGTTATCTGTGGTGTTACATAGGACTGCAGGTGACATCTACTACATTATCTGTACTCAGAGAGTTATCACTGTGTTATATGTGGTGTTACATAGGACTGCAGGTGACATCTACTACATTATCTGTACTCAGAGAGTTATCACTGTGTTATCTGTGGTGTTACATAGGACTGCAGGTGACATCTACTACATTATCTGTACTCAGAGAGTTATCACTGTGTTATCTGTGGTGTTACATAGGACTGCAGGTGACATCTACTACATTATCTGTACTCAGAGAGTTATCACTGTGTTATCTGTGGTGTTACATAGGACTGCAGGTGACATCTACTACATTATCTGTACTCAGAGAGTTATCACTGTGCTATCTGTGGTGTTACATAGGACTGCAGGTGACATCTATTACATTATCTGTACTCAGAGAGCTATCACTGTTATCTGTGGTGTTACATAGGACTGCAGGTCACATCTACTACATTATCTGTACTCAGCTAGTTATCACTGTGTTATCTGTGGTGTTACATAGGACTGCAGGTGACATCTACTACATTATCTGTACTCAGAGAGTTATCGCTGTGTTATCTGTGGTGTTACATAGGACTGCAGGTGACATCTACTACATTATCTGTACTCAGAAAGTTATCACAGTGTTATATGTGGTGTTACATAGGACTGCAGGTGACATCTACTACATTATCTGTACTCAGCTAGTTACACTGTGTTATCTTTGGTGTTACATAGGACTGCAGGTGACATCTACTACATTATCTATACTCATAGAGTTATCGCTGTGTTATCTGTGGTGTTACATAGGACTGCAGGTGACATCTATTACATTATCTGTACTCAGAGAGCTATCACTGTTATCTGTGTTGTTACATAGGACTGCAGGTCACATCTACTACATTTTCTGTACTCAGCTAGTTACACTGTGTTATCTGTGGTGTTACATAGGACTGCAGGTGACCTACTACATTACCAAGTGAAACATCCAAATTACTTTTTTCTTAAAAAAGTAAATAAATAAATGATACATAAATATAGGAACGATAAATAGATAAATGTTTATGAGAAATGAATGATTTACATTTTTAAAACTTTATTCCAGTAATCAGTGTAAGTTGCAGAACTTTTTTTAGTTCTGGTTTGCGGTCGTATCGCTCACTGCGGCCTCATCTGCCTGCGGCAAAAATCTTTTAGTAATAAATTTCTTTCTCATTCAATCTATTTTCCTGTCCTTTCCAGCTTTTAGCCGATCCTAATGCATCTCAATGTGCGTCTCTTACATAACAACAAAGAGCCAAATCAAACTAATTGCCCCGGGTGAAATCCTTCTGATGTGTCCATTTAATGTGTCGCATCCAGTTACATTGCGTCCGGACGCTACCGGGTTCCTCCGGCTCTGTCATATTTACCCCAGCAGCTGAGGCTGGGCTTCATCTGGATCCCTGCTCTGGAATAGTTCTGGCCCAATCCCAGAATTACATGTAGGTAGTAATATACTTTACATATGCCTTCTAGTCTGTGGTATGACATGGGGCTGCTGGCTAACCTTTTGGGGGGAGATTTACTTAGCAAGTACATGGCATGTGTCTGATGGGTGTCTTAGAACTTTTTACACCGACGTAGACTGAGATGAAAAGTGGTTAGAAAAAGAGTGTAAAATTAGACACAGCTCAATCCTGAGCAGCAGAGAAGGAGATACGAAATCGCAATGGTGGACGTGCCTCGCAAACTGCGGAAGTCTATCATACCATGTGCAACATTTAGCTACATTTGATGCAATTTGGGCAATTTTTTCTATCTTGTAAATGGATGCCTCCTATGACAATAGTGATAAATTAATCTTTTTGGTTCTGTCTGCCTGTCTGCGTTTGGGACGGTGGCTGCGGCGGCGTGCATCATGTCCCTAGTGCCTCAATTGTCCATTTATGTATATACAGTTTTCACATGGTTGAAAGTTCATGCATGCGTTTTTTTTTTTTTTTGGGGGGGGGGGGTTAAATTTAATAACAGTAGATATGTGAGAGACGGGGAGATTATATCGTAAGCTTCTGGGGCAGGGGCTGATATCAGCTATATATTCTGTGGTAGCTCCTATTTAACAGAATTCAGGCATATCCCCTGCAGTGTCCTCAGGTCTGCAAATAAACCCAAAAATGATATGATATCGCTAGATCTAGAAGTGAAATTAATGATAAATAAATAGATTTTAGATAGATACGAGATAGATAGATAGATAATAGATAGATAGATAGATAGATAGATAGATAGATAGATAGATAGATAGATAATAGATAGATATATAGATAGATAAATACGAGATAGATAGATAGATAGATAGATAGATAGATAAATATGAGATAGATAGATAGATAGATAGATAGATAGATAGATAGATAGATAGATAGATAGATAGATAGATAGATATGAGATAGATAGATAGATAGATAGAGAGATAGATAGATAAATGAGATAGATAGATAGATAGATAGATAGATAGATAGATATAGATAGATAGATAGATAGATAGATAGATAGATACGAGATAGATAGATAGATAGATAGTAGATTGATGATAGATAGATAGATAGATAGTAGATAGATAGATAGATAAATATGAGATAGATAGATAGATAGATAGATAGATATGAGATAGATAGATAGATAGATAGGCGATAGATAGATAGATAGATAGATATGAGATAGATAGATAGATAGATAGATAGATAGATAGATATGAGATGATAGATAGATAGATAGTAGATAGATAGATAGATAGATAGATAGATACGAGATAGATAGATAGATAGATAGATAGATAGATAGATAGATAGATAGTAGATTGATGATAGATAGATAGATAGATAGATAGATAGATAGATAGATAGATAGATAGATATGAGATAAGATAGATAGATAGATAGATAGATAGATAGATAGATATGAGATGATAGATAGAATAGATAGATAGATAGATAGATACGAGATAGATAGATAGATAGATAGTAGATTGATGATAGATAGATAGATAGATAGATAGATAGATAGATAGATAGATAGATATGAGATAGATAATAGATAGATTTGAGCATCTAAGTAGAGTCTTCAGATCCTAGTGTGAGATGGACAGATTTCTCCGTTCCCCTCCGCAGACCCCAATGTTTGGCGCTACGCTTTCAGCTGACTAAGGCCCCGTGTCATCCGGAAGACATATGTCAATTTCTTTCAGAAGCTTAAATGCTATTCGGCGGATTGTGGAGATTGGAGTTTGATAATTCAGCGGAGGAGCCATATGCAGATAAAGCTTAGTGGAGGGAAAAAATCGAATTCAGTTTTTCAATGTTTGAGCGTAAATAATGTTTATAGAGAAGAAGCCAAAATTATTTGTTGACTCCAACAAAACCCGAGTTATGGATTGCTTATCAGACAATGCGCCGCCTTTTAAGGAACCAAATTTGTGTCAAATAAGCGTCCGTCCAGCTGTTCCCAATCCCCCAACATCTGCAGCAAATCCTCTTACGGAAAGTCATTTTGGCTGCGGCTCAGGCCTGACACAAGTTGTTATCGGAAACAAAACACATCGACACCAAAAGACAAATTTATTGTCACTGAGCGCTAAGTTGAGCGTCATTTGCAGGATTGTTAATACAGATGTTTCGGATTTACACAATGTAAGGAGGGAAAAAAGTGACAATACCCGAGCAGATGCGAATAGAATGTTATAATTCCGCACGTTGCATTCTTGATTCCACATTCATGGACCAAATGATACAATTAAATGTAACTTTTTTTTGTTTTGTTTTGCTGAGTATTAGATGGATATGACATCAATGCGGTTTAATTGCTTTGAATTGCTTGCATTCCGGTGGCAGTCGCATAGACCCGCAGCTCCCCTCCCCCTCCATCTTCTTATAGTTTGGATTCATTGTTTGCTTATCACATTGCACTTCATCACAGCTCTGATTATGATGCAAGTTCTTTGGGGTTCAAGAATTTAAGATAATTTGGAATTTCTTAAAGGGATAGTCCATTTTGGAATAAGGTGTATAGATTGACCCCGTTCCACACTCCCTTCTATTATCCGGAGCCCCCAAATGGAAGAGGCGACTCTTCAACTTAATGCTTTCCACTGCAGAATCACGGACGGAGAATCTTACACCTGACAAGAAAACTGGGGGTTTTCTAGGAGGGAACAGGAGGAACTCAAAGATTGCATTACTGGTTCCTGATAAAATACTCCTATAATACTCCCGCAGCCTACACCTTTTCTTAGAATCCATAACTTGAATGTCAGAGCTACAATGGAGACTAAACCGAACCAAGAAGGAGAAGACCCTGGAGGGGAGGGATGGACCTACAGTATGTGGCGTATCAGGGAAGATCCAAAAATTATTTATAGAGATGAGCAAAGTTTAGAAATATTTTATTTGGCAAGTTCACCGACGTTAGCCAAGAAATTTCATTTGTTCCGAATTAATTTGTCACAAATCGCTATAAACCAGGTATACCCAGGCCACCCTGCCTTAGGCTACGGCCACACGGAGCGGCAGTGCCGTGGGCGGGTTGTGGCCATGCTGTGGTGAAGAACCCTGTGGCCAATTATCCTTCATATAATAATGAAGACCACACTGTAAAGTCCTTCTTCATTATTAATGGCCGCGCGGCACCTTTAATGCACCTTTAAGCAGGGGCTGGTCAGGAGGGGGCACAATATGCAGATTATTGCTGCTCTTTTCTGCAATCTCCTGCAGGTTATTTGACTGTAAACACAGAATATTAATCAGCTCTGGCATTCCCATTTCTCCAACCCCAGCGCTCTCCTGCCCTACAGGTAGGAGCCCTTCTTCTGCCATCTGCTCTTCCTCATTTTCCACATCATCTAATATCGATGAGAATAAGTCTGTAGAAAAAAACCTGTAAGTCCTGCTTCCTCTTTCTGAAAATATAGAAAGTATGGGTGTTCTGCATCTCTTCCTACCTATAGAGAAAGCCTGTGAGCCTTCCTTCCCCTGCCCACACATAGAGAAAGCTGGTGATTCCTGTTTCCTAAGTCCTGTTTCCTCCTCCCACTTACAGAGAAAGCATATGAGTTCAGCTTCCTACATCCACCTTCAGAGAATACTTGAGAGTCCTTCTTCCCTCACCCACTCATAGAGAAAGTCTGTGAGTCCTGTTTCCTCACCATGCAGAAAACCTTGGTGTCCCCTTCCACCTATAGAAAAACCCTGTGAGTCCTTATTCCTCTTCCCATTTATAGAGAAAGCCTGTGAGTCCTGCTTCTTCTTCCCACTTATAGAGAAAGTCTGTGAGTCCTGCTTCCTCTTCCCACCTATAGAGAGAGCCTGTGAGTCATGCTTCCTCTTCCCACCTATAGAGAGTGCCTGTGAGTCCTGCTTCCTCTTCCCACCGATAGAGAGAGCATGTGGGTCCTGCTTCCTCTTCCCACCTATAGAGAGAGCATGTGAGTCCTGCTTACTCTTACCACCTATAGAGAGAGCATGTGGGTCCTGCTTCCTTTTCCCACCTATAGAGAGAGCATGTGGGTCCCGCTTCCTCTTCCCACCTATAGAGATAGTATGTGAGTCCTGCTTCCTCTTCCCACCTATAGAGAGAGCCTGTGAGTCCTGCTGCCTCTTCCCACCTATATAAAAAGCCTGTGAGTCCTGCTTCCTCTTCCCACCTGTAAAGAGAGCCTGTGAGTCCTGCTTCTTCTTCCCACTTATAGAGAAAGTATGTGAGTCCTGCTTCCTCTTCCCACCTATAGAGAGAGCCTGTGAGTCCTGCTTCCTCTTCCCACCGATAGAGAGAGCATGTGAGTCCTGATTCCTCTTCCCACCTATAGAGAGAGCCTGTGAGTTCTGCTTCTTCTTCCCACCAATAGAGAGAGCCTCTAAGTCCTGCTGCCTCTTCCCACCTATAGAAAAAGCCTGTGAGTCCTGCTTCCTCTTCCCACCTATAGAGAGAGCCTGTGAGTCCCGCTTCCTCTTACCACCTATAGAGAGAGCCTGTGAGTCCCGTTTCCTCTTCCCACCTATAGAGAGACCATGTAGAGAGAGCCTCTGAGTCCTGCTTCCTCTTCCCACCTATAGAGAGAGCCTGTGAGTCCCGCTTCCTCTTACCACCTATAGAGAGACCATGTAGAGAGAGCCTCTGAATCCTGCTTCCTCTTCCCACCTATAGAGAGAGCCTGTGAGTCCTGCTTCCTATTTCCACCTATAGAGAGAGCCTGTGAGTCCCGCTTCCTCTTACCACCTATAGAGAGAGCCTGTGAGTCCTGCTTCCTCTTCCCACCTATAGAGAGAGCCTGTGAGTCCCGCTTCCTCTTACCACCTATAGAGAGAGCCTGTGAGTCCTGCTTCCTCTTCCCACCTATAGAGAGAGCATGTGAGTCCTGCTTCCTCTTCCTACCTATAGAGAGAGCCTGTGAGTCCTGCTTCCTCTTCCGACCTATAGAGAGAGCCTGTGGGTCCCGCTTCCTCTTCCCACCTATAGAGAGAGCCTGTGAGTCCTGCTTCCTCTTCCCACCTATAGAGAGAGCCTGTGGGTCCCGCTTCCTCTTCCCACCTATAGAGAGAGCCTGTGAGTCCCGTTTCCTCTTCCCACCTATAGAGAGAGCCTGTGAGTCCTGCTTCCTCTTCCCACCTATAGAGAGAGCCTGTGAGTCCTGCTTCCTCTTCCCACCTATAGAGAGAGCCTGTGAGTCCCGTTTCCTCTTCCCACCTATAGAGAGAGCATGTGAGTCCTGCTTCCTCTTCCTACCTATAGAGAGAGCCTGTGAGTCCTACTTCCTCTTCCGACCTATAGAGAGAGCCTGTGGGTCCCGCTTCCTCTTCCCACCTATAGAGAGAGCCTGTGAGTCCTGCTTCCTCTTCCCACCTATAGAGAGAGCCTGTGAGTCCCGTTTCATCTTCCCACCTATAGAGAGAGCCTGTGAGTCCTGTTTCCTCTTCCCACCTATAGAGAGAGCCTGTGAGTCCTGCTTCCTCTTCCCACCCATAGAGAGAGCCTGTGAGTCCTGCTTCCTTTTCCCACCTATAGAGAGAGCCTGTGAGTTCTGCTTCCACACATTGATTATCATCTATATCTATACACAGAGAGCTGATAGTCACTGTTTGTGGGAAAGGTCAGATAATATAACATTTTCTAGACCAAAAGCGTTGGATTTTTGACAGATGTTCATATAAGATTTCAATCTGAAACCTATGGCGACTTCTTATCCTTCAGTGAATCCCACCTATGGATTTTCTTTGATGGATTTGTCTGAAGAAAACCAACTACCCACTAATATTTTAATATTTTATGCGGCAAAGATGAAAGACATAAAAAAATAATAAACTTAAGGGACAGATGATGAATTTTTGTGGAAGGCCCAGTTGGAATAAAATTGACTCTAATGATTAAAAATGCGTCCTCGCGTGGCTTCCATCAGGAGCGAACAAAAGCATTTCTCCCTATGAGTTTAGACGCTCATAATTTTTCCCAGTTGGATGAAATAACTTAAAAATTCAGTTGAAGTTGGACAAAATGTTTTCCCCGGCTGCTGAAGAATGTCATTCCCAAGCTTTCAAGTGTAAAAATGTCGAAGCCGGTATGTGTCTCAGAGTGCTCATGTCCCGGGAGGGTTTCGCCTTTGTAAAACATTTAATCATTTGCGGATTCCTGTCGAGAAGTCGCACTGTACTATTTAAGGAACTCTCCGGCACAATACAGAGGATAAATCATAAAGCCTTGACCATGTGCCACCTATTCAAAAACACTCAACCCCAGAGCGCTCCGATCCATAACAAGACAAATCGGTGAATCTAGAACAAAAAAAGTTGCAAAAATGTATTTCTTAAAATTTGGAAGAGCACAAGATACATTTAGGCTTGATAAATGGGTAGATGGAGTTTTATAAGAATAGGTAATGGACGGGCGTTGGGGGGGGGGGGATGCAGCTTATTATGCTCGTTGTGAAGCCTTGTTAACAGAGAGTTTGGAGATGAGGTCGGTGTGTCCTCTGCGGAGATCACTGACAAAACCAACCAAAAGGTGAGAACTATAAGAATTGGGACTGGAGAACTTACTTTAAGGGTTTGTGGGATGATGTAGACCCAACAACAGCACATAAATCCCCACCACCATTGTGCCAGCTTTGACCTTCGTTCCACCCATCGAAAAAACACAGGATCCTAGGTTCTTGTTGTGAAGCAGGGGCATTTCTAGGGTCTCAACAGATCCGGGGCCCAAGCTCCAATGCTCAATTCTTAAACCAAACCCTTGTTGCCCTTCTTTGCCGTCTGTAATTGGTACACATGACCCTCGAGGACTAAATGTGAGAGGCGGGTGGTCTTCCCAGTGCCCCCAGTCTTGTAATCAGTGCACTGCACCCTTTTCGAGCAGCTGATCGATTAGGGTCGCAATGACTGAATCCATCAATATTACATAGTAACATAGTAACATAGTATATAAGGCCGAAAAAAGACATTTGTCCGTCCAGTTCGACCTGTTTCCTGCAAGTTGATCCAGAGGAAGGCAAAAAACCCCTGTGAGGTAGAGCCAATTTTCCCCACTTAAGGGGAAAAAATTCCTTCCCGACTCCACTTACAAACTCCTTTTAACTTGGAAAGGCCACCCACTTCTCAAATTTAGTCTTCCTTTCCTAGAAGTCTAGGTAAACAGGCTGGGAAGGCAGGTCTATCGGGTACTGAGTGCCAAGGAGGGCACCAATTAATCAAAATCCAAAATGCCCGCTCCGTCTTTAACCTAAAATCTACCAATGAGGGAGACAGGACACCTCCATATACATTAGATGGTCTCTAGATAATACTAAAACCAAAGGATTCTTCTATAACCTTGAAGGTAAACCGCTAACAGGAAGTCTAATGGCGGCCATATTGGTCATCAGATAGAGAAACGGCTGGGGAGAGTTTTTAGCGATCCAGGGAGGACTCGAGGACTTGCGTTGACTGCTGAGTTTTTCTTAGGGTCTCCATAAGGTGGCGGGTGTGCCGGGTGATATTCTGGTGTAAAACCTCAGAATATGGGCCGCGGGCTGCGTTCTTACATAGTAATGTCATAGAGTCACATAAAACATCAGCCGATTAGATTATACGACTGGAGGGATCTAAACAGGGGGGACATTGCTGCGGAGCGCTGCGACACTCAGAAGTCTGGATTTAGGAAAGGCTTGGTGCAGCGGATCCTGCGTCTAACTGCGGCTTGTGTGCTGTCAGGAATGAGAAGGCCCGTGTGCGGCCCGTGTCACCGGCGGCTTTTATCACCAGCGCATTAGTGAAGAATTGAAGAAAGGATCCAAGCAGCTAATGAATTTTGGTTTTATGGGGCGTCTGATTTATGGGCGTCAGACAGAAGGTCTCGCTGTGGAATAGATGGAGTAATTATGTGCAGTGTTCACATGGCGCATGCATGAATTTATGAGGTGGAATGGGACATGCGGGATGGACTCTGATTCCACGTGTGAAGGACACGCCAAGTATCTCAGGCCTTCATATGGGATACAGTCTCACAATCACTACACCCCCCATCATGTACTGTCAGTGAATGTCATTACATTCCAGGGACAATGAGCTGTGTATCTAATAATATCAGGTGTGATACTGTCTGCTGAGCTGTGTATCTAATCCTATCCTATGTTTTACTGTCTGCTGAGCTGTGTATCTAATCCTATCCTGTGTGATACTGTCTGTTGAGCTGTGTATCCAATCCTATCCTGTGTGTTACTTTCTGCTGAGCTGTGTATCTAATCCTATCCTGTGTGATACTGTCTGCTGAGCTGTGTATCTAATCCTATCTTGTGTGATACTGTCCGCTGAGCTGTGTATCTAATCCTATCCTGTGTGATACTGTCTGCTGAGCTGCTGTATCTAATCCTATCATGTGTGATACCATCTGCTGAGCTGTGTATCTAATCCTATCCTGTGTGATACCGTCTGCTGAATTGTGTATCTAATCTTATCACGTGCGATACTCTCTGGTGATATGTCAATACTGTCAGCTGGACTGCTGTATCTAATTATGTAATGCCTGATACTGCCTGCTGAGCTGTGTATCTAATTATGTAATGCCTGATACTGCCTGCTGAGCTGTGTATCTAATCCTCTGCGCTATGATACAGTCTGCTGTGCTGTGTATCTGATCTGTCTATTTAGTAATGTCTTCTGAGCTGTGTATCTAATCTTATCATGTGCAATACTGTCTGCTAAGTGGTATATCTAATCCTATCCTGTGTGATACTGTCTGCTGAGCTGTGTATCTAATCCTATCCCGTGTGATACTATCTGCTGAGCTATGTATCTAATCCTATCCTGTGTGATACTGTCTGCTGAGCTGTGTATCTAATCCTATCCCGTGTGATACTATCTGCTGAGCTATGTATCTAATCCTATCCTGTGTGATACTGTCTGCTGAGCTGTGTATCTAATCCTATCCTGTGTGATACTGTCTGCTGAGCTGTGTATCTAATCCTATCCTGTGTGATACTGTCTGCTGAGCTGTGTATCAAATCCTATAATGTGTGATACTGTCAGCTGAGCTGCTGTATCTAATCCTGTCATGTGCGATACTGTCTGCTAAGTGGTGTATCTAATCCTATCATGTGTGATACTGTCTGCTGAGCTGTGTATCTAACCCTATGCTGTGTGATACTGTCTGCTGAGCTGTGTATCTAATCCTATGCTGTGTGATACTGTCTGCTGAGCTGAGTATCTAACCCTATGCTGTGTGATACAGTCTTCTGTCCTGTGTATCTGACCTGCGACTGCCTGACGACTAATGACGGTCACTATACAAAAATGCACATCACATAAAATGACCCGAAGGAAGACTGGAGATGCCCTTTAAATGGGCGGAGCTTTCCGGTAAGGCGGTACTACTTCGTAGCCATCAGGTCCTGAGATGGGCGTCTGGAGTAAAGGAGACTTGGTGCCTAATCCTCGTCCTTCCGGCTCCTCTAATAATCTTCCACACGACGCCGATCGGTTCCTTATTTACTGTGATTCCTCCGCGCTCTTCCTACGACTATGCAAATGAGTCATTTAATTACCAGCGCGCCGAACGAAGCCGTGATCAATGTTCTTCGAGGCATTGATTTACTGCGCCTCCGGTAACATGTAACAAAAAAAAGCCGTCTGAAAACCTCATAATGAGATTCTCGTCCTCGGATTCATTCTGTTATTTAATATTCACTCGAATTATTGAAAGAAATATAAATAGAAAGGTCACGAGGAAGTCTGAGAAATAATGCCGCTATCGGGTATTGATCTCGATCAGGTCGCGATGGATCCTGGGACTTGTGGAGCTTCAGATCGGCAATGTCATCCTGAAGGTCACCGTCCGTTCTTAGTAACTCGTCAGTACATAGAATGAAAGAAAATTCCCATTCAAGACCTTGATCTCGGACTATTGTATATGGCGGCAGTTTTTAATAGGACAGTATGGCGGCATCTTTTATTAACCGGCCACCCCTACGAGAAGTTTTATGTTGTGTGTCTGCCTACAGCAGTACTGTTTGCCCTCCGCTATTACAGTATGTCACCTCCATACGAAGGTTTAGATGATTTCAGCAATGCTTAACATTGTTAGTTAGGAACTGTATGTCGGTATTATTTATACCTATTAGGTCGCCCTTTTTAATTGTACTTTATGACACCGTTTTTTAAATGTACAGTTTGGCGACAACTTTTATCAGCCAGCAATTCTGACGCTTGTGCATGTGCCTATATGAAGCGACTGTGTGTGGCTGCATGTCTGCCTTATAGCAGTATTATTTTTCCACTGTTTTCCCCTAGTCCGTGAGCTTTATGTGATGGTATTATTTAAGACCTGTTAACATTATCATATGAGAACTATATGTCAGTATTACTTGTGGTTATCTTTTAGCTGCACTATATGATAGCAGCATTTAATAGTACGGTATGGCGACTGCTTTTATTAGATATTAATTTTACATAGAACTGGAGCCGGAATTTAGGTTACTTTTGCCTTCCTCATCCAGAATCCACCACTTGTGTCTGTATTCATGAGTCAACGTGAGTCTGAACATGACGGTAAAAGTCCAGGCCCATCATGTATGTAGTAAGACAGCACCTTTACACGCCACATGCTGTTGCGGTACATATGTGCATTTTTGTAGGACGTGACTTACATCTCGTCCAAGAACGTGAGCTGCATGTGAAGGCAATGCAGTATTTCCGCAATGGTTAGTATTATTTGGTGATTATATGTCAGTATTATTTATGTAACCTATTTCGTTACCTTTAGTACCTACTATATAGCAGCAGTTTTTAATGGTACAGTTTGGTGACAGCTTTTATTACTTTTGCCATACTCATCCAGAATCCAGGTCCGGAACGGGTGTATCTGTATGTAGTGAGCGGGCGTGATGTTGCAGTATATATGTGTGTGTATTTGCATGCTGTGACTAGAGTCTCATCATAGCACCATTATTTGGTACCTACATGTCAGTAATATTTATGTACATTCGATTGGCACCTTTTAGATGTACTATATGGCGGCAGTTTTTAATAGCACAGCTTGGCATCAACTTTTATTAACCTGCAATTTTTGCATAAAACTGGAAAATCCCTTCAAGTGGAGCTGAAAATCAGGTTATTTTGGGAAACAAGATTATTAGCAAGGATGTTCCATCTCTAGACATCAAGGCATAGCACGCCCCCAGCGCAGAGGGCTATCGGCAGGCGGACGGAGGGCAAAATTGCGATCATTGATTCCACTCAGTAGCAACATGTCTAACTCTCTTTGATGTAGTTGCTCTAATAGTAAATCCCGATGACGCGCGTTCGGTCGATGTGACGATCGGCCACATAACAAAAGGCGTCTATTTTTAACTTTACCAATAAAACCTCCCAGTAACTGCAGCTAATTCAATTTCTTTAGTTCAGCCATCTAATCGGATCAGGCGTACAAGAATCCCGCTACCTGGCGGTAAGATCCTGCCTGTCCTAATTTCACGCTCCTGATCAAAGCATCAGAATTACATCAGGTGTCCCACTTCTTACTACTTGAGAATTACGGCGGGCGTGGACTCTCGAGTGTCAGGGGCTGGAGGAATAGTTACTTAGTAGCCAGATCTGTTTCCAGTGAAGTATCGGTGCGCAAACCTTCAGAACTGCCGGGAGGTGAGGAGTTAAAGGGGCCCAGAAAATAACACAATTGGCCGGACCGCTGCCCGATGAGGAATCATGGAGGCACGCTCTCATGTAACCTGCCATGCACCGTGCCACCATTATAAGTCAGCATGTAAAACAACTCTGTATAGTAAAGTGCACGTCCACCTATTGAGGTGGTCGCACATGATCAGTTCCATCCTTTCTACTGTTAGAAGCTGTGACAGTTGGGGCTCGTGCACACAAATCATTTTTTTCTTATCCGCATTTTTTGATGCAGAGTGCACGCCCATATGCTGTCCACCCCCGTAAGTCCGTTCCGCAGCTCCGCCAAAAAATCGAACATGTCCTCTTCTTGCCTATTTTAGCGGATGAGGATAGAACATTTGTGAAGGATCTGTACTTTGCGGAGCTGAAACATGGCTACAGCTGTGTGCATGAGCCCTTCCTGGGCAAAAGCTGCAGCAGAAAAGACATGCCCCCTGAGCTGTGATAGTGAGAGAGCTGCAGCAGAAAGGATACACCCTTAATGAGCGACCTGGGAGTCCAAGATGCATCTAGACATCCTCCCCATGCTGTTCCCGAACCATGTACTGATCCTGAGTTACATCCTGTATTATACTCCAGAGCGGCACTCTCTATTCTGCTGGTGCAGTCACTGTTTACATACATTACTTATCCTGTACTGATCCTGAGTTACATCCTGTATTATACTCCAGAGCGGCACTCTCTATTCTGCTGGTGCAGTCACTGTGTACATACATTACTTATCCTGTACTGATCCTGAGTTACATCCTGTATTATACTCCAGAGCTGCACTCTCTATTCTGCTGGTGCAGTCACTGTTTACATACATTACTTATCCTGTACTGATCCTGAGTTACATCCTGTATTATACTCCAGAGCTGCACTCACTATTCTGCTGGTTGAGTCACTGTGTACATACATTACTTATCCTGTACTGATCCTGAGTTACATCCTGTATTATACTCCAGAGCTGCACTCACTATTCTGCTGGTGGAGTCACTGTGTACATACATTACATTACTTATCCTGTACTGATCCTGAGTTACATCCTGTATTATACTCCAGAGCTGCACTCACTATTCTGCTTGTGCAGTCACTGTGTACATACATTACTTATCCTGTACTGATCCTGAGTTACATCCTGTATTATACTCCAGAGCTGCACTCACTATTCTGCTGGTGGAGTCACTGTGTACATACATTACATTATTTATCCTGTACTGATTCTGAGTTACATCCTGTATTATACTGCAGAGCTGCACTCACTATTCTGCTGGTGGAGTCACTGTGTACATACATTACATTATTTATCCTGTACTGATTCTGAGTTACATCCTGTATTATACTGCAGAGCTGCACTCACTATTCTGCTGGTGCAGTCACTGTGTACATACATTACATTATTTATCCTGTACTGATCCTGAGTTACATCCTGTATTATACTCCAGAGCTGCACTGGGTTAACGTTGTGGAGGCCGGGAGCGAGTCGTACCCAGGGATGGCACAGGTGCTACCGATGCCAAGGATTGCGGGCCCTACTTCCATTAGAGTTCCGCCACCACCTATATTAGTGGCTGCAATCCACCCTTCACCTCCTCCACTTCCACCTCTGAATTTTCATCTTGCAGCACCAGTCAGCCATCAGTCAGTAGCTGGAAGCAGTGTAGTACTGCAGTAGGGAAGCGGCAACAGGCCGTCGTTAAACGTATTTGTTTAGGTGACAAACAGCACACCGCCACAGAGCTCTGGCAGGGTATAAGGGACCAGACTGAGCTGTGGCTCTCGCCACTCAACCTACAACCAGGCATGGTTTTGTCTGATAATGGCCGTAACCTGGTGGCGGCTTTGGAGCTCGGCAAGCTCACACACATCCCATGCCTAGCCCACGTGTTGAACTAGTGCAGCGGCATCTCAAAACCTACCCCAATTTGCCTGAGCTACTGGTGAAGGTGAACCGCGTGTGGGACAATTTCCGAATGTCATCTACAGCATCTGCCGGTCGCGCAACACTGCAGCAGCGCTTGCAATTGCCAGCTCACCAACTGTAGTACGACGTGACCACGCGCTAGAACTCCACATTACACATGTTGGCCAGGCTTTGTGAGCAGCAGAGGGCAGTAGTTAGTTTTTGCGGACCGCGCGATTTAGAGATAGCCACTCCAAGTTGGAGTCATCCACTCAAGCATGTATGGGTAAAGTATTAGCCTCCACTGGTGTCTTCCTTCCTCCAGTGATTCCTATAGCATGCCAGAAATCACACTGATAGTGAAGTATTGCCGCTATTAACCAAACGCACACCTGATATTATACTCACAGGCGCATGGTAGTATGCATGCACTTCAGAAAGCACTGTGGTCCCGGGAACACCAAGTTCTTCCTTCCCAGTAATAGTCCTATAGAGGATTCGCTACAATAGTCAGGCACGTCTCCAATATGTATAACACATGTATTCATTATACTCACAAATTTCCATAAAATATAGGCAAGTCAATAGTGAAATACAGCAGCATTGTGCACGCCCAGAGGGCAGTAGTGGAATACCAGCTGCAACATGGTCGTCGCCTTTCCAGTCAGCTTTCGCTATTCACAAGCGACGAGTGGGCATGGGTGTCTGACCTCTGTGAGGTTTTACGCAACTTTGAGTAATCAACACAGATGGTGAGCGGCGATGCCGCTATTATCAGCGTAACCATCCCACTTCTGTGTCTACTGAAATGGACGCTTTGCATGTGGAAGAGGTGGAAATGGGGGTAGACAGTACACAGGATGATAGCCAGACCACCCTCATTTCGTCAGCGTGAATTGGATGATGATGAGGAGGAGGAGGAGGAGCAGGAGACGGTTGCCTCCGCTACAAAGGATAGTGCCCTTGGCAGGTTTATTCCATCTGTTCAGCGTGGATGGGCAGAAGAGGAGGAAGGGGATGAGGAGATTGAGCAAAGTCTTGTCTGTTGAGACTCTGGCACACAAGGCTGACTTTATGTTATGTTGCCTTTCCCGTGACCCTCGCGTTATACGCATTTTTGCGTACACCGATTACTGGTTGTTCACTCTTCTCGACCCCCACTACAAAGAGAACTTCTCATCTCTCATTCCTGTGGTGGAGAGGACTAGCAAAATGGTGCAATACCAGAAGGTCCTTGTGGAAAAATTGCTCCAAAAATTTCCAGCTGACAACGCTGGCGGCAGAGTACGTAGTTCCTTGGGCAACCGAGAAGGGGAGATGAGGGGAATACACTGCAGTTCCAACAGAGCAACACTCTTCAAGGCCTAGGGCAGTTTCATGACACCCAGCCAGCACCCTCACCCTGATGCGCAGCCTACTGTGACAAGGAGGAAAAGTTTTGGAAGATGGTGAAGGAGTATGTAGCAGACCGTGTCAGCATTCTCAGTGATACCTCTGTGCCTTACAACTATTGGGTGTCCAAGCTGGACACGTGGCACGAACTGGCACTCTTCACCTTGGAAATGCTGGCCTGCCCTGCCGCCAGCGTATTGTCTCAGCGTGTATTTAGTGCTGCTGGGGGCAAAATAACTGATAAGCGCATCTGCCTGTCAGCTGAAAACTGCTGATCGGTTGACTCTTATAAAAGTGAACAAGGTCTGTATTGCCCCTGACTTCTCAACTTCACCAGAGGAAAGCAGCTGAACATAAAGACACTCTAAATGTGGCTTGTATGGTGTATTGAATACACTGTATTCCCCTGCACTCCTTCCACCACAAAAAAGGGTATATGGTTCAATCTTCCTTTTCTCGTCCTCCTCCTCCATCATATCAACATGCTTATTAGGCTGCCCTCGCTCCTAATGTTTTACAGGGTCAGCTCAGCAGTAGACCCTCAACCACAATTTTTTTGATGGTCAGATCAGCAGCAGGCCCTCACCCCTAATGTTTTAGATGGTCAGCTCAGCAGCAGCACTCGCCCCTAATGTTTTAGATGGTCAGCTCAGCAGCAGACCCTCAACCCTAATATTTTAGAGGGTCAGCTCAGCAACAGACTGTCACCCCTGAT
Organism: Bufotes viridis; assembly: GCA_033119425.1. NCBI lineage: Eukaryota > Metazoa > Chordata > Amphibia > Anura > Bufonidae > Bufotes > Bufotes viridis. The sequence continues at coordinate 7,540,736 of CM065597.1, forward strand.
GTTTTAGAGGGTCAGCTCGGTAGCAGTCCCCCTCCCCTAATGTTTTAGAGGGTCACCAGCAGGCCCTTGCTCCTAATGTTTTTGAGGGTCAACAGCAGGCCATCAGTCATAATTTTTCAAGGGTGTGTATGAGGCCCTCTTTTATGTGTAATAAAGGGTGTATCGGAGTGCCTCTTCCTTGTAATTTTTTGGCAGCACTTGCACTTTATATACAAATGAATATACAGGAAAGAATGTTTCCTAATTTTTTTCCTGTAAAATCGATTTTATCTTTGGTTTTGTGCGTATTTTTGTCAGTCTGTAAAAGTGGCGTTCTACTCGGACAACATAGTTCCCAGCAGCAACCTGGGAGTCCAAGATGGATCCAGACATCCTCCCCATGCTGTTCCCGAACCATTTCGGTGGTGTTTCCATCAATTTCTGACCTTTTCCTATGAACCAGACACCGTCCCCTCTTCAGAGCAGGGGGTGTCTGGTTTAATGCTCGGTTTCTCCCATTGACATCCATTATACTCGGGTCACGCTCTGTAGAGCACCCGAGCATCCTGATGTGTTCGGCCCGAGCACCCGAACACTTGGGTGCTCAATCAACACTAGGGTAGATGCATTTCTCAGTACACAATGTCTTTTTTTTACATCACTTTGGTATAAGGACATTGCTCTGGCTACGATCAAGCTTTAATATAATGTGCCTCAGTAATAAAGTGAAACTCTCTCAAACAGCAGATAAGTGGAGAAAGAGGTGGGAAACGGTCCAGAGAAATCGATTCATTTCCCACTTTCCAGTTATGATTCAAACAGGGTATAAGATGTCTCTCCAGCCTCGTCTCTGATGTCTTGAGTCTTAGGAATTGTTTGGGTGAGAGGTGTTATAATGATCACATCCAGACAGAACCAGATACCAGAACTGGATTATTACATTATAATATCATCTTCTGGCTTTCTTACCGGTTTCCTTTCTCATATCTATTTCTGGGACGGCTGGCTGACAAGCGGTATTCTTGCACCTTGCCCAGATGTCGGTGATTAGTGATATGGGGCGATATAAATTTATTACTTTACAATTACTGTTCAGGAATATGGAAAAGATGAGTGATCACTAATAGATGTTATAGCAGAATAAAATCTTAATTAAACCATATTACGGCATTCTATCTTGAGGACCAAATAGTCATGTACTATTCCAATTACACAGTGATGGCCACAGATCCACAAGACTTTGATGAGGAGAGTGATCCTAACCCTCGGTATAACTACTAATGACTCTGTACTGTGACTGATAATGGCAAATACATGATATCTCTGGTGCTTCATAATGGCCATCAACTTTGTAAGAGGAGTACGGCTTGGGAAGTGACTACTGCAGTAATCACTATGCAGTCACATAAATGGTTGTCAATGTGTAGTTGCTCTGCTACCAAAGGGACAGTAGAATATTTATTCCATGTGTACAAGAATATAACAACTATAATACTGATACTATGTACAAGAATATAACAACTATAATACTGCCTCCTATGTACAAGAATATAACTACTAAAATACTGCTCCTATATACAGGAATATAACTACTATAATACTGCTCCTATGTACAAGAATATACCTACTATATAACTGCTCCTATGTACAAGAATATAACTACTATAATACTGCTCCTATGTACAAGAATATAGCTACTATAATACTGCTCCTATGTACAAGAATATAACTACTATAATACTGCTCCTATGTACAAGAATATATCTGCTATAATACTGCTCCTATGTACAAGAATATAACTACTATAATACTGCTCCTATGTACAAGAATATAACTACTATAATACTGCTCCTATGTACAAGAATATAACTACTATAATACTGCTCCTATGTACAAGAATATAACTACTATAATACTGCTCCTATGTACAAGAATATAACTACTATAATACTGCTCCTATGTACAAGAATATAACTACTATAATACTGCTCCTATGTACAAGAATATAGCTACTATAATACTGCTCCTATGTACAAGAATATAACTACTATAATACTGCTCCCATGTACATGAATATAACTACTATAATACTGCTTCTATGTATAAGAAAATAACTACTATAATACTGCCTCCTATGTACAAGAATATAACTACTATAATACTGCTCCTATGTACAAGAATATATCTGCTATATTACAATTCCAATGTACATTAATATAACTAAAATAATACTTTTGTTTCTAGTCTTGCTTGTAGATATTCTTGTGTTTCTTGGACCTGGATCGGGTGGCTGCTCTCACAGCCTTATTTATTTATTTTTTTATTATTTTTTTGTTAAGAATACATGATATTAGAAAAATGTCATTTTATTAAAACCACTAAACTGGAAAGACAAATATTAAAGTTTTGATATTTTCTAAGTTTTATTAGAAATGTTTAAAGGCGAGATCTGATGAATGCTGCCAGCTCCTTCTTATCTTCTATTGCTAAGATGTAAATGAGCTTTTGGATCTCATAAAAGATGAGGAATTGGATGCAGCAAAGAACAAGCTGTGTTATACCGAGACAATTCTCTTCTGCAAGGAGTGCAAATAGAGCTGAATATTATACCGTGTTATAGAGTAGAATGGTAGAGTCTACCGCAACCCTCTGCAACCAAAGTAACAGTTATTTATTTATTACATAGACCGACAGACAGGCGGACAGAATATCTATCTATCTATCTATCTATCTATCTATCTATCTATCTATCTATCCCCTATCTATCTATCTATCTATCTATCTATCTATCTATCTATCTATCTATCTATCTATCCACTATCTATCTATCTATCTATCTATCTATCTATCTATCTATCTCCTCCTATCTATCTATCTATCTATCTATCTATCAATCTCCTATCTATCTATCTATCTATCTATCTATCTATAGTTACATAGTTAATACTGTTGAAAAAAGACATAAGTCCATCAAGTTCAACCCAAGGATAAGTGAAGACACGAATCCCAGAAGGAAGTGAGACTCAGATTTCTACACATTTTCATAAGGATTAATGTTGTTTACTTTTAAGAATTCATTTAAACCCTCCGTCCACTGTTCCTGCTGTGACCACGTCCTGAGGAGTCTATTCCACAGATTCACAGATCTTACAGTAAAGAAGCTTTGACGCTTCTGGAGACTGAACTGTTTCTTCTCCAGTTAGAGGCAGCGCCCCCTTGTCTTTTGAGGGCATTTTACATGGAACCGTTTTTCACCGTGTTTTTTGTATGGACCATTTATATATTTGTATAAGTTAATCATGTCCCCCTTAGACGTCTCTTCTCAAGACTAATTAAATGTATTTCTTCTAATCTTTCTTCATAACTCAGACCCTCCATGCCCCTTATCAGTTTAGTCGCTCTCCTCTGTGCTCTCTCCAGCTCCAGGGCCTCCTTTCTATGGACTGGTGCCCAGAACTGAACTGCATATTCCAGATGAGGCCGCACCAAAGCTTTGTAAAGTGGTAATATTACATCCCTGCCTGGTTTAATGCATGACAATATCCTGGTGGCTTTAGAAGCAGCTGATTGACATTGTGCTGTTATTTAATCTACCATCTACAGGGACACCCAAATCCTTCTCTATAAGTGCCTCCTCCAGTGTTACATCCCCTAGGACATATGAAGCACGGAAGTTATTACTACCAAGTAGAGATGAGCAGGGGGTGCCATACTCGATTTCGCGATATTCGTCATATATTCGCCATATATTTGTCGAAATCAAATATTCGTCATTATTCTATATATTGCGAATGTTACGCAAATTTATATTCGCGTATTGCGATTTGAACTTAGAACAGTGTATAAAGCAAATTTCCTATTGGGTTAGCTTAGTAGAATCAACGAAGATCTCGAAGATAGCGCTATATTCTCAATATTAGTTAATTCTACACAGATGCAAGTTGAATGTGCAATGTGAGTAATTCAGGTTATATTAATCGCAAATACAACTTAGTTAAATTTGTGAGATCATAATTCTCACATCCGACAGTACATTTTAGCATGGAGGAGTTCCCATTGTGATGGGGACGCTCCATGCACATGGGCAGAAGCGGCAACGGGCATTGACTGGAGCGAGCAGGGAGCCAGGAATCCTCCGGACAGGTAAGAACAGCTTTTGGGAAGTGGAAAGACAACCAGAGAGCAACAAGGATTAACAACGTAAAAAAAAAAAAATAATATTCGAAACAGCGAATATATGGCACTATATTCGAAATATTTGCAAAGTGCTGATATTCGCAAAAAAAATTCGCTATTCGAATATTCGCTCAACACTACTACCAAGATGCATAACTTTACATTTATCCACATTGAACCTCATTTGCCAAGTTGATGCCCAATCACTCAGTGTCCCCGTCAGCTTGTAGTATATGGACATCTTCTATAGACTGCACAGTACTACACAGCTCAGTGTCATCTGCAAAAATAGAAATTATGCTATAAATCCCGTCCTCAATATCATTAATAAATATATTAAATAACAGAGGGCCCAGCACTGAACCTTGGGGTCACCACTTATAACGCGGGACCACATTCGCCTTCCGCCAATCACTTGGCACTGTACCAGTCCCTAGAGAATCTTTAAACATTATAATCAGGGGCACAGCAATGACTGCACTGAGCTCTTTAAGCACTCTTGGGTGTAATCCATCTGGACCCGAAGCCTTGTTCACATTTACATTATTTAACTTAGCTTGGACCATATCTACAGTTAGCTAATTGATTATATTACTGGATGTACTAACAGCCCCAGCAGCACAGATATCAGCTCCTTTCTCTTCTTTTGTATATACAGAGGTAAAAAAAAAAAAAAAAAAAAACATTTAGTAACTCTGCCTTTTCCTTATCTTCAGTGACTAACCCCCCTTTACCATTATTTAGGGGACCTACCTGCTCAGACCTTGTTTTTTTAGCATTTATATATTTAAATAATTTTTGGGGATTTGTTTTTCTCTCTTTTGCCACCTGCTGTTCATTTTGTATTTTTGAAAATGTTATCTCCTTTGTAAAGATTGTATTTTTTAAATGCCCTTTTTTTGTCATTTTTTGCCCTTTTTACAGTAGCTGTAAGCCATGGGGGTTTATTTTTAGCCGTCTATTATCTATATCCTATCTATCTCATATATCTATCTATCTATCTATCTATCTAACTGTCTCTCAAATCAAATAAGCTTTATTGACAGGACTAAATACATATTAGCATTCCCAAAGCAAGTGGGAAATAATTGTTTAGAGTTGGGGGACACATCCAGGATGGGGATATAGGAGTCCATGTTACATCAGGCTCCTCTCAGTCTATGGCAGGCAGTAATATATTGTGCTGCTATGGCCGCCGTATTCTCCTCTTCCCCCAGCAGTATGGAGAGTCTCTCTTCCTCCTCCATGGAGGTGAAGTCTGGCAGAGATCAGACAGTCTCCTGAGGTGAGAGTCCCTCACTGCTGAGTATTTGGGGCACCGCAGCAGGAAATGAGCCTCATCCTCCACGGTCTCCTGGTCGCACTGCTGGCACAGTCTGCTCTCCCTGGGCGTGTACCTCTGTCGGTGACGCCCGGATTCAATGAGCAGGCTGTGGGCGCTCAGTCTGTAGCGGCTCAGGATCTGTCGGTCTCCTGGATTGGGAAGTTTCTCCAGATATGGGGCAGTTTATACTCCCTCTGCAGGCTCTGGTATACTGTCAGCTTATGTGATGTTCGTATGTCGTTCCTCCAGACGCTGATATTCTCCTCTTTGCCCTTGTGTATCATCCTCTAGATTTCCTCCTTTGCCCGGCTGTACTGGTTGCTGGCTTGGGCAGGCTGGGATTGGGTGACTTGTTGCAGGGTGCTTTGTCATTCTCGGGCTTCTTTGTGTATCTATCTATCTCCTATCTATCTATCTATCTATCTATCTATCTATCTATCTATCTATCTATCTCATATCTATCTATTATCTATCTATCTATCTATCTCATATCTATCTATCTATCTCATATCTATCTATTATCTATCTATATATCTATCTATCTATCTATCTCATATCTATCTATCTATCTATCTATCTATCTATCTATCTATCTCATATCTATCTATCTATCTATCTATCTATTTATCTATCTCCTGTCTATCTATCTATCTATCTATCGCTCTCCTTTGTACATTTTCCCATTGTTCTCTGTATTATTTGCATAACAAATGCCGCATTGTGCAGAACAGGAACAGCCGGAATCTTGCTGGCAGCCGGGCCCCTCTGCTGTCAGTCTTCCGAGACTCTCCAGAAATACAGTTGATACTAGATTAAACGCTGGTAAATTTACAAACATCCAGGAGGCAGTGCGGCTCTGAGGTGCTGAATAATTTAGGGCTAATATTTCCTTTTGTGATTAGTTTTGTTTTGTGTACAGTTCCCGGGCCCGGGCTGGTTAAGAGGTTGATATCGGAGCCTCCAGAATTCTGATTATGTCATTAGTCGCTCACTATACTATGCTGTTTTATTGGAGACGGAAACCACAAGAAGCAGGAACTCTGCTAACTACTTACAGAATGTTACATTAGTTTTCTTCTGTTTTATTTGTTTTGTAATATCTTGTTTGTTTCTTTTTGGGGGGGAGGGGTTAGATGATTTTTCTATTGCCTGTGAGTGCGCTCTGTTTATCCAGAGCTTTTTCTTACTGAATACGATGACAATGCCAGTGAATACTGACATGGAAAAAGTTCAGGCAGTAGGGCTGCTTTGCAACTTAATGAAGCCAAGCAATTCCAAGCTAAATTACCACAGAATGGATCAAAGGCAGGAAATACCATACAAATAATAGAAGATGGGCACGATGTACCATTTTGTTACAGTGTATCAGTGAACTTGAATGCTCTCATCTATAGTCAAGCTGCAAATATGATCTACTCAAAGACTGTCACCCACACTGCTACACTATAACAAACCCCCAGCTGTAAGAAGTATTAGGCTAGAACAATTGATGCAAAATTGAACTGGAAGTGACACACACTATATTAGACACGTGACCGGGACTTCAAGCTAGCTCCGCCCAACGCGCGCGCATTTAAACAGCGCTGCACGCTTGTTTTCGGTGTTGATGCTGCCACTCGCGGCTCCTCCAGCGGATGGGTCTTTGCCATAGTGATCTTATGGCCCCACGTTCCGGACGGCAGGCTTTACAATTGCCTTGGATTTAAGATAAGCTATCCGGTTTTTGTTTCTTAGTGCACGGTTTACACTTGAGCACTTTATTCTATGCACTTTGATTGTTTGCATCCCCTGATGAACTGGCTTTGTTGCCAGGGAAACGCGTCGGGTCTTTGTCATCCATTAGAAAGGCTACGCCATTTTTTCCAACTTGGTGAGCCTTCCCTTGTATGTGTTGTTTTTTTTGCTATTATTGAAGTTTAGTTTGCATCAGGTCTCGACATTTCTGGTGAACTGACATTCTTTTGCCAATTTTTGGATGTTGTTACTGCAGTCCATTGTTGTGATATACAGATCTGCCTGTCCTGTAAGGGCTTCCTCACCCCTTTCCCCTATCTCAGGACGAAGCTGGGCAGTCGGGAACAGCTAGGGAAAGAGATTAGGGTTTACAAGAGGCGCCGCCCACACGGCTAGGGTTACCACATTAGGGGGAGTGTATAGGGCCACAGACCCAGCATCCCTCCCTCCCTTGTTCCTAGCCTCCCCATCCTTAGGACATAAGGGCAGATGTACACCAGCGACTGGTCCTCATCCATAAGTACACTGTTTACTTAAATATATATTGGGCATTTTATAATTAAATTAAAAGTAATGTTTTAAGGAACCCTCTTTTTCTATTATTTTTTGGTTTTGACGATTTGGGTGTCCAGCACTTCATATTGACTATATCTTTGACCCATTGGGTTTTTCAGTTAGAACAATTGATGCAAAATTGAACTGGAAGTGACACAAACTATATTACAAAATTGTGGAACTTTTCATTATTCAATGATTGGAAGCCCCGGCTTAGGAAAACATTGCTGATTTCTTCCAGAAACAGCGCCACATCTGTCCGCGGGTTGTAACTGGTATTACAGTACAGTCAATTGGGTTAAGTTGCCTTGCCACACACAACCTGTGGACAGTTGGGGTGCTGTATTCATTAGAAATCAGCATTCTCTGGGACCACTCATCCGTGTGAAAGGCACTGTACACCGATTTGGATATGAATGCATCCTTGCAGATCACGTACACCCATACATGCTGATTGTCTCCCCTGGGGAGGATGAGATCTTCCATCAAGGCAATGTGACATGTTGCATGGCCATAAATGTCCAACATTGGTTGGAAGAGCCTGACCAAGACTTCCAACTACTACCCTGGCCCCTAATTCCCCAGACCTGAACCCAATGGGGCATCTGTGGGACCACCTAGATGGTCGTGTTCACTCTATGGATCCCCCCACACCCCTTCCAGCAGCTGTGGGGCCACCTTGATCTTTGTGTTCACCCTATGGATCCCCCCATGCCCCTCCAGCATCTGTGGGATGCACTGCAGTCAGCATGGCTCTAGATACCTGTGACATCCTACCAGGACCTTATCGAGTCCCTCCCGGCCCGTCTAGCTGCTGTCCGTGCTTTTATTAGTCGTGCAGATAACTGTACAGATCATTGCTTACAATCGTTTGTATGAACGCTCATTATCGATGATCTGGCAGTGTAATACTGCTGCCGATAACCCGAAGAAACCTTGTTCCTCAGGTAATTGTTTCTTTTCATCAGGTTTAAAAATCATTGTTTGCCGGCAGCAGATTGTGCCGTGTAATCAGGATCTGCCGCCGGCAAAAAATGATTCAGTATGGGGACAAGTGACGGCATTAGCAGGAGAGCAGGAGATCGCTGGATGTGATAGCTGAGCTCTCCTTCACTGACCAGCAGGCGATTGCCGGGAACAATTGTATGTGAAATGTGCAGGTCGAATATCAGCCACTCTCTGGATACTAGCAGCTGTGTATACAGGGTAAGGTACTTTCACACTTGCGTTGTTTGATTCTGTAGGCAGTTCAGTTGCCTGAACTGCCTGCCTGCCTGATCAGGAAAACTGTATGCAAACGCATGTCATTTGTAGACTGATCAGGACCCTGATTAGTCTGACAAATGCATTGCAATACCAGATCCGTTTTTCCGGTGTCATCCAGAAAAAAACGGATCCGGTATTAATTATTTTTCACATTTTTAAAGGTCTGCGCAGACCTGGAAACCGGATCCGTTTTACAGGAACACTTGATACCGGATCTGGCATTAATACATTTCAATGGAAATTAATGCTGGATCCGGCATTCAGGCAAGTGTTCCAGAATTTTGCGGGAGAAAATACTGCAGCATGCTGCGCTATTTTCTCCGTCCAAATACCGTAAGAGGGACTGAACTAAAGACATCCTGAACAGAATGCTCTCCATTCAGAAAGCATTGGGACAACACTGATCAGTTTTTTCCCGGTATTGAGCCCCTATGACGGAACTCAATACCGGAAAAGAAGAACGCTAGTGTGAAAGTAGCCTAATATATATACATACACATTCTATTTATATATAAATGTACTTACAATTACTGTATGCATACTCTGCCTATAAAACTATAGCCTTGATATTACTATCTTCATTATTCATATAGGTTCTATAATTCCTATACACATACTATTCATATAGAAGTTTCTATACTTATATTACTGTATATATAGTATTCAGGCAGAAGTTTATATACTTACTAGTACTGTATATATAGTATTCATATAGAAGTTTATATACTTACTAGTACTGTATATATAGTATTTATGCAGAAGTTTATATACTCACTAGTACTGTATATATAGTATTTATGCAGAAGTTTATATACTTACTAGTACTATATATAGTATTCATATAGAAGTTTATATACTTGCTAGTACTGTATATATAGTATTCATATAGAAGTTTATATACTTACTAGTACTGTATATATAGTATTCAGGCAGAAGTTTATATACTTACTAGTACTGTATATATAGTATTCATATAGAAGTTTATATACTTACTAGTACTGTATATATAGTATTTATGCAGAAGTTTATATACTCACTAGTACTGTATATATAGTATTTATGCAGAAGTTTATATACTTACTAGTACTATATATAGTATTCATATAGAAGTTTATATACTTGCTAGTACTGTATATATAGTATTCATATAGAAGTTTATATACTTGCTAGTACTGTATATATAGTATTTATGCAGAAGTTTATATACCTACTAGTACTGTATATATAGTATTTATGCAGAAGTATATATACTTACTAGTACTGTATATATAGTATTCATATAGAAGTTTATATACTTGCTAGTACTGTATATATAGTATTTATGCAGAAGTTTATATACTTATATTAGTGTATATATAGTATTTATGCAGAAGTATATATACTTACTAGTACTGTATATATAGTATTTATGCAGAAGTTTATATACTTACTAGTACGGTATATATAGTATTTATGCAGAAGTTTATATACTTACTAGTACTTATATATAGTATTCATATAGAAGTTTATATACTTACTAGTACTATATATAGTATTCATATAGAAGTTTATATACTTGCTAGTACTGTATATATAGTATTCATATAGAAGTTTATATACTTACTAGTACTATATATAGTATTCATATAGAAGTTTATATACTTGCTAGTACTGTATATATAGTATTTATGCAGAAGTTTATATACCTACTAGTACTGTATATATAGTATTTATGCAGAAGTATATATACTTACTAGTACTGTATATATAGTATTCATATAGAAGTTTATATACTTGCTAGTACTGTATATATAGTATTTATGCAGAAGTTTATATACCTACTAGTACTGTATATATAGTATTTATGCAGAAGTATATATACTTACTAGTACTGTATATATAATATTCATATAGAAGTTTATATACTTACTAGTACTGTATATATAGTATTTATGCAGAAGTTTATATACTCACTAGTACTGTATATATAGTATTTATGCAGAAGTTTATATACTTACTAGTACTATATATAGTATTCATATAGAAGTTTATATACTTGCTAGTACTGTATATATAGTATTCATATAGAAGTTTATATACTTACTAGTACTATATATAGTATTCATATAGAAGTTTATATACTTGCTAGTACTGTATATATAGTATTTATGCAGAAGTTTATATACCTACTAGTACTGTATATATAGTATTTATGCAGAAGTATATATACTTACTAGTACTGTATATATAGTATTCATATAGAAGTTTATATACTTGCTAGTACTGTATATATAGTATTTATGCAGAAGTTTATATACTTATATTAGTGTATATATAGTATTTATGCAGAAGTATATATACTTACTAGTACTGTATATATAGTATTTATGCAGAAGTTTATATACTTACTAGTACGGTATATATAGTATTTATGCAGAAGTTTATATACTTACTAGTACTATATATAGTATTCATATAGAAGTTTATATACTTACTAGTACTGTATATATAGTATTCATATAGAAGTTTATATACTTACTAGTACTATATATAGTATTCATATAGAAGTTTATATACTTGCTAGTACTGTATATATAGTATTCATATAGAAGTTTATATACTTACTAGTACTATATATAGTATTCATATAGAAGTTTATATACTTGCTAGTACTGTATATATAGTATTTATGCAGAAGTTTATATACCTACTAGTACTGTATATATAGTATTTATGCAGAAGTATATATACTTACTAGTACTGTATATATAGTATTCATATAGAAGTTTATATACTTGCTAGTACTGTATATATAGTATTTATGCAGAAGTTTATATACCTACTAGTACTGTATATATAGTATTTATGCAGAAGTATATATACTTACTAGTACTGTATATATAATATTCATATAGAAGTTTATATACTTACTAGTACTGTATATATAGTATTTATGCAGAAGTTTATATACTCACTAGTACTGTATATATAGTATTTATGCAGAAGTTTATATACTTACTAGTACTATATATAGTATTCATATAGAAGTTTATATACTTGCTAGTACTGTATATATAGTATTCATATAGAAGTTTATATACTTACTAGTACTATATATAGTATTCATATAGAAGTTTATATACTTGCTAGTACTGTATATATAGTATTTATGCAGAAGTTTATATACTTACTAGTACTGTATATATAGTATTTATGCAGAAGTTTATATACTTATATTAGTGTATATATAGTATTTATGCAGAAGTATATATACTTACTAGTACTGTATATATAGTATTTATGCAGAAGTTTATATACTTACTAGTCCTGTATATATAGTATTTATGCAGAAGTTTATATACTTACTAGTACTATATATAGTATTCATATAGAAGTTTATATACTTACTAGTACTGTATATATAGTATTCATATAGAAGTTTATATACTTACTAGTACTGTATATATAGTATTCATATAGAAGTTTATATACTTACTAGTACTATATATAGTATTCATATAGAAGTTTATATACTTGCTAGTACTGTATATATAGTATTCATATAGAAGTTTATATACTTACTAGTACTATATATAGTATTCATATAGAAGTTTATATACTTGCTAGTACTGTATATATAGTATTTATGCAGAAGTTTATATACCTACTAGTACTGTATATATAGTATTTATGCAGAAGTATATATACTTACTAGTACTGTATATATAGTATTCATATAGAAGTTTATATACTTGCTAGTACTGTATATATAGTATTTATGCAGAAGTTTATATACCTACTAGTACTGTATATATAGTATTTATGCAGAAGTATATATACTTACTAGTACTGTATATATAGTATTCATATAGAAGTTTATATACTTACTAGTACTGTATATATAGTATTCATATAGAAGTTTATATACTTACTAGTACTGTATATATAGTATTCATATATAAGTTTATATACTTACTAGTACTGTATATATAGTATTCATATAGAAGTTTATATACTTGCTAGTACTGAATATATAGTATTTATGCAGAAGTTTATATACTTACTAGTACTATATATAGTATTCATATAGAAGTTTATATACTTACTAGTACTGTATATATAGTATTTATGCAGAAGTTTATATACTTACTAGTACTGTATATATAGTATTCATATAGAAGTTTATATACTTACTAGTACTGTATATATAGTATTTATGCAGAAGTTTATATACTTACTAGTACTGTATATATAGTATTTATGCAGAAGTTTATATACTTACTAGTACTGTATATATAGTATTTATGCAGAAGTTTATATACTCACTAGTACTGTATATATAATATTTATGTAGAAGTTTATATACTTACTCGTATTATATATAATATTCATATAGAAGTTTATATACTTACTAGTACTGTATATATAGTATTCATATACAAGTTTATATACTTGCTAGTACTGTATATATAGTATTCCTATAGAAGTTTATATACTTACTAGTACTGTATATATAGTATTCATATAGAAGTTTATATACTTACTAGTACTGTATATATAGTATTCATATAGAAGTTTATATACTTGCTAGTACTGTATATATAGTATTCATATAGAAGTTTATATACTTACTAGTACTGTATATATAGTATTCATATAGAAGTTTATATACTTACTAGTACTGTATATATAGTATTCATATAGAAGTTTATATACTTACTAGTACTGTATATATAGTATTCATATAGAAGTTTATATACTTACTAGTACTATATATAGTATTCATATAGAAGTTTGTATACTTGCTAGTACTGTATTTATAGTATTTATGCAGAAGTTTATATGCTTGCTAGTACTGTATACATACATTAACTATTTATATAGAAGTTTATAAGCTTATTATTACTATTTTCATACGAATACAATGTTGCCATAATAATAAAGGTTTACTCCAGTTTGTTCTAACCTCTTTCTCTTAACTCCTTATGTCCTGACACATTATATGTAAAACGATTGAGAAGTTGAACCCCTTAGCTCGCTCAGTGTCGAATAACAAACTCTGCTCTGCTGCATTTGTATTTTTTCACCGGGTTCACTTTAAGGCTATAAATAGAGATGAGGTTAATAATACTAATTGACTCTCCTCCATTCGATAAGTATTCTAGACAGCTAAGGTTACCTGGGGGAGCGGGTCGAGTTAAAGGTCTGTAGTAGAGTGTAAGTGCCCTTCTAATCGATAATAACACAGTAGCTCTGAAGTGGGCAAGGTTAAAGCTCCTGGAAGGGCACCGACGATTGACGTCACTTTATTGGTTATGATCAAGAGTCTAATTGCAGAAAATTGTTTTAATGTGTATTTAATCTTTACTCCTGCGGGAGGTGGGGGAGCTGTGCTAATCAATCCTGAGATGTCCGAGGAGCCAGCGGCAGAGGAGCAGCTGAGCCTCTCACTGGGGAGCATGGCAAGCCGCTCGGGACGCAGTTGCGTGAAACTTTTAATTTTTATCTTGATATAATTCAATCAGTTCCAGCAATTAATGTGTTAAATCACTTGACGACAGAGAGAGTGAAAACAGAATAAATCTAGTGTGACTGCAAACAATCAGCACCCCCTTCTTTGGTGGTGACATCCTAGGCAATGTCCCTCCACCTTTGTTTTCGGTTCCGGTGTAGTCTTGCCATAGGTTGTGTCACACATAATGAAAGGTGGAAATTATTCCCACCCATGATTTTCATGGGCCCCAAATCATCTAAAAGGGCCACCTGTAGCGCATGAGCGCCTTTTGCATACTGGGTTGAATTGGTCCATAAATATCTCTTGTAGAAAGACTGACCTATGACAATTCTATCCTACCTGGTGGGTTTCAGGATCAGGTTGGTTCAAGGGTGGATCTTCCTGGGTGGAATCTTGGTAATGAATCATCTATAATCCTCGGATTTAGAGGTGGAACGTGAAAGTCTCGTCCTCAATGGAAAGTTTGTAACAAGCTGTGTGCAACCTATAATATTGGTGCCTTCTTATGAGGCAGAAGGGCCTTTGGGCCCCATGAGGCTTCACATATAGGTGTTCTTGCCACCTCTGCTCCCCCTATAGTCACACCCCTGCTCAAATCTATACAGTTACATTCTTACCCTTATTGTTGTAACTTCTGAAGATTATAACTAGAATCTGCCAGGTTATCGCAGCTTGTTAGACTCAGTGTAAGTCCTAAGTGTAATACCAGCTTCGCACCTTTAAAGGGATATTATCATCTTGTAAAGTTTATGATTTATAGGGGGAGGTGGTCTAAATCATAAGACCATCACTAATCATGGAAATAAAGGGACCACAGTGCTGCATCCTCTTCATTGTTTTGACGGGACAGCGCCCTACACTGGCCACCCTCGGTACAACGCCCGTCACTGGCCCCCGAGTTCGCACTGCCATGATCACAAAGCGATGGCATAGCCTAGCAATAAGCCTTCACTTTACAAGATGGGGATACCATTAAAGCACGGGTAATATCAATGACTCCAGCATTGCTGCACTGTCTATTGGAGTCTGAGGTAGTCTGAAATGTCCTCCCTGTCTGATGACAGGCTCAGACTCTGTTCCTCCTCTATTCTTTATACTTCAGCTCTGCTTGCTTAGATATGGGGAGTCCAGAAGAGCAGAATAAATACTAGTATATTATTTCAGACAATTATATTGCCAAAAGGTCAAATCAGATTCAGTTCTTACCTGGGTTTTGATATTAGTGAAGTGCAAAAACATATATATATATATATATATATATATATATATTTTGGCAGGGTCCACATTAGCCCTTGAGGACTAAGTTGACCAGTAGTGTTAGACTGGGGTCCTTGGGGCCACCAGAGGAAACTATTCTCTTTTTTTTTTCCTCCTGGACCTTTGGGGCTCAATGTGGTATCAGAGTCTTGGCCCATCGGAGGATCCTCTGTAGGGGTGGTACTATCCCAGCGACCACCCGCTCTCTGTACAGCTCAGATATTGCATATAATATTCTGTTACAAAACAAGTTCACTACAAACACAGCTCAAATTCTCCACAATTGTTTTTTGTTCTTTTTGTTTCTCTCTTTGCATAATCTGACCATATATTATATTGCTATGTAAATTAATTTCCTGCCATTTTCTTGTAGCAAATCAAATGCAAGTTCCCTTTACTGCTATAATTTACAAGCTCCGCGACAATGCCCAAAATATTGGCTCTGCGTGATTAATAAAGTCAGAAACAAATGTCAGACTCAATTAACAGTTTTTATCTAGATAAATGATCCTAAATTAACTGTAGCCAAGCACATTCTTTATGTGGAAAGTTTTAAATATCCACCAAATCCAATATATTGTATTTGTATTTCTGCCTTTTTGTTTTTTGTTTTTTACTCTATCAGAGCAAATGGGAGGGAGGAAAATGGCGTGGAAGAGCTGGCCTAGGACACAAGTGGGGCTTTTAAAGGCAGCCCACTTTACTAGAGGAAAAAAATAAATAAAAAAAAATAAATATATATATATATATATATATATATATATAAATCAATAGCTAAACTACTTTTTAGACCTCATGCACACGACCGATTGTGCGCACCACAAAAAAATAGAGCATGTACAACTTTTTTGAAGTGCGGAGACACGAAAAACTCCGTAGTGCTTCCATGGGCTTCCGATCCGTGTCTCCGTTCCTCACCACACAGTATCTTCCGGATTGCAGACCCATTCAAGTCAATAGGTCCACGGCCAGTGCCCGACATTGTGGACTCGCTGTTTGCGGACCGCAATACGGGCACGGTCCTGCTAAAATCGTGTGAATGAGGCCTTAGTTTTTTTATTTATTTACTTACGTGGTTTTGAATACATTTTAATCTTAATTTGTATTTTTTGCACTCTTAAGATATTTATTTTTTGCCCCATTTGTATACAACCCATATGTTTTTATAACAATTAGTAGTAGTAACTTTATTTTATTTCCTGAGGCAATTTATTTATTTATTTTTTTCTAATTTACAAAATGTTTATTAAGTACAAAGAAGAACAAAAAAGAAAGTCGGTATATAAGTGCACATTTAAAACACATGAACATGTAAAAATACAAATTCTCTAGCTGTTTCATGTGCAGGAGTATGATTGCTGAATGCCATTATGATGTATATTCCTTTTATTGCGTCTAAATTCTGTTATATCCACTTCCTAAATTGCGAGTCGGTGCAGGGGGCAAATGGAAGTTGTGTTGTGATCAATGTAAAGTGACTTAGAGAGGAATTACTGGTTGCTTTAGAAACTGTTAATAGCACGAACGTGCCTCTGGTAAATCTCTTGTCTATATCTAAAAATTCTTATAAAATAGCAGTGAATCGCAGACCCATTTCGTGAAGCTGAGGAACTGCAGGATGAGTCTACAAGGGCTTATTGTGGAGCCAACTCAGATTCATTGCGCTGCGTGTTCTGACCAGCGGTATATTAGATACATTGTGCAGCACTGCAG
This sequence comes from Bufotes viridis, assembly GCA_033119425.1. NCBI lineage: Eukaryota > Metazoa > Chordata > Amphibia > Anura > Bufonidae > Bufotes > Bufotes viridis. The sequence continues at coordinate 7,558,234 of CM065597.1, forward strand.
GCTCTCCTGAGCGCCCAACCAACTCCCAGGCTCACTAAATAATTCAGCTACAAGTTTTTAAGTCAAATGGTGTACTCAGATGGAAGCAAAAGGATAAGCAGGCACATATCACCTTTCTGCTTCCTTTCATCCATCCTTGATGGGATCTCTATAAAAATGTTCTTTTAGACAGCAGAGTTGAAAAAAGTACATATAATATTTGAGCAATAGCAATATATATATATATATATATATATATATATAGCGTGAATTCAAAAGATTTGAGAATGAATAAGCTTACGCAGGCTAAGTGAATAAATATATTTACTAAATGTGATAAAATATACGATAACACAAAATCATGTACTGAATAATAAAAAGTAAATACATCACCTGCCTAAATAGGGTGGAGACTCCGTTGTTGATGCTATAACACATGGTTGTCTACAGTATAACACATTCTTGTATTCAGGCTTTGCTTACTAATAGATAAAAAAGAGAGAGGCACACAATAGAGTGATAACGTATACACAAGAAAGTAAAAGGTACTTCGATTGAAGGCTCACCTTTGAGTGTTATGCAAAGTCATAGGCACAACACTAATTTTGGGCGTATCGGGAATACTTTTTCGTTCCCCAGATCCTGTCATCATGTAGCTACAAATGCAGATTTCCTCGGGTGTAGGTGCCAGAAGCCCCACAGAGAATAGGATATGCAGAGACAGGATTATCCCTCGGCGCAAAGACGAATCGGCCAATGAAGTTTATTATCAGTCTTTGAATCTTTATTGGTTGAACAATTTAAATAATTTTATGGGTAATTTTTATTATCTATCAATATTTGATCAACTAATTTGTATTTTATTTATATTTGTGACCCATATTTGTGATTTGTGTGAAACCAACTAAGTATTTAATACCTAATTTTTAAGCATCTATTCACATGTAGTCACTTTATCTTATAATCTAATAACTAAAACAACCCCCTTTTCCCCCCCATCAGAATAGGTCAATTTTAATTTTTAATTTCCCCCCATCATTGTTTTTATTTTATTTTTTTTGTATCTACAGTGACCTAATCACCCAGGCAACCCTCACCTTCGTCTGATTTCCATAGCAATGTGACTCATGACCTGCAGTGCTTGCGATCATGTGACGCTTTTATGTTACACCTCTCGTAATGATTAGGATTATTTACCAAAAACACATGAAAAGAAAGTGGTTTAGGCTTTGTTTTAAATTTAATACATTTCTGTGTTAATTATTAAAATAAGGCTCTCAGGGACCATATCACCCCTGATTCCAGGGGGGACCTCCCGACTCCTCCTCCCCACCCCTGACCTCTGTTTGGGGTGTTTTGTTATATGTATATTTAAACCTGTTGACATAAGCACTATTGTATTCACCTGAAGAAGGGAAAGCTCTCCTCGAAACGCTTTGTGAAGTGTCTCAGCAACCAATAAAGATTCAAAGACTGCTAATAACCTTCCTTGGTCAATTCGTCTTTGCGCTGAGGGATAATCCTTTCTCTGCACAGTATAACACATGGCCGACACCCCAGGGTGTTCAAGAGATAGGCCAAATCAATACTTACATCCTACCTAGGATGAAGTTAAAGCTGGAGTCCCCCAAATGTATATGTGTCAGAGAGTTTAACCCTTTTAGCTCCTCCTCCAGTGTGCAGCACGCCTGTCTCTGAGATCACTCAGGAACATGGTCTTATCAGCACAATGGGGGATGAATACTACATTACAAGGCACATAATTAGGCAGAATGGTATTAAAAAAAAGGGAACAGAATTAAAGGAACAGAACCGAACAGCACTTAAAAATACCCTTACTATATATATATATATATATATATATATATATATATTAGTAGCACCATATTAGTAGCACCTGTTTGCAAAGTATACAGATGTGTGCTTCCTGTCACTTTATTCTGTTAGGAATTGATCATGCTGTATGTGTCTGAGTGAGAATGTCACAAGACTGTCGTTTTATTAGAAACTGGAGTCCTGCACACATTTACATCTGTAAATCTATCAGGTAGATGTCTATTTAAATACAATTTCCCATTTTTTGGTATTTACTTTCACAAATTGGATTTCTAGATCTTCCCGGGCGGGACTTAAATTTTTACACAACTTCTTCGATTTCCTCTACAGCCCCTTAATTTTCCCTTCATGTCCTCATTCCTCCTTTCTTTTCTCTTCTCTGTTATAGCAATCAACTGTTTTGTACAAATTCCATACTAGTGGTTTTTGTATCTTCAGTTCTGATACAAACATTTCTGACATGAAGCCTTGTGTATAATTTCATGTTTATGAGTTAGTGACCTAAGTCTTATTTATAGTAATGGGATCTTAAATATTGGGACAGGACGTGTTTTCATCCAACAAAACTTTTGGAACTAGTAGTTACTCTAAATGTCTTTTAAAATATAATTTCTTTGGGTTTACTTCTATAAATTGCAATTGTAAATCTCATAGGGCAGGACTTAAATTTATGCGAACCTCTTCCTTTTCCTCCATATCCTTAATTTGTATCTTCAGTTCTTATACGGTATAATTGAGTGGCTATCAATGGAGTCAGTGACTTAAGTCTTACTTACAATCATGGAATCTTGACTTCTACTGGGAAAATAAGTATTTTCATATTACTTATTAGTGGATCATATGTTGCATTTTAGTAAGGCTGCAGTAGAACTGTCAACGGAACATGGAGAACTTGTGGATTAGAAAATAGCAATAGTCTGTTTAGAAGGTTAATTATAGCCAGTGGTGGATTCTTCATGGCCCTAGTGATTGTAGAACATATAGTAAATTTGAACTTGAGTATATGTCCCCCATACATTGTAATTATGTTCCCAGAACATCTTACCTCTGAAGAGTAGTTCCAGTAATTCTGTAAAACAATATGTTAAACTAAGAACTTCAATGAAGTGTATGAGACATTCGCCTGCCTGGGGTGTGCAAAGTGTGTGGGATGAAAAATGGTACTAGATGAATCTTTTCAAAATGGTTCCAGGAGTAATGGATCATGGAAGATGAAACAGTCCATAACCATGGATGATTTGTAGGATACTCATTAACTTCATCAATTCATCTGATGTTCCCATGTTCATGGAGATCTTATTGTGCCAGTCACTTGTTTATGGGACCTTCTTGTGGCAGTACTTTGCTCTTAGGACTTTATTTTGGGGTTCCTTGCTCATGGGACCTTCTTTTGTCAGTCGCTTACGCTTGTGAATGTCTTGTGGCGGTTGTTCATTCATAGAACCTTCTTGTGATAGTCGCTTGCTCATGGGACCTTCTTGTGGCACTCCTTTTCCTTTAGGACCTTCTTGTGGTGGTTTCTTGCTCATGGGACCTACTGTTATGATCTCTTGCTCAGTGGACCTTCTTCTGTCATTCTCTCACACTTTCTTGTGGTGGTTCTTTGCTTATTGGACCTCTTAGTTAGTGTTGAGCGCGAATATTCGAAAAGCGAATTTTTTTAGCGAATATCGGCACTTCGCTAATTCGCGAATATTTCGAATATAGCGCTATAAATTCGCTATTTCGAATATTCGTTTTTTTTTTTTTTTTTTTTAGTTATATTTTTTTCTTTCCCACTTCCCAAAAGTAGTTCTTACCTGTCATGAGGATTCCTGGCTTCCTGGCTGCTCCAGTCAGTGCCCGTTGCCGCTTCTGCCGACTTCCGTGCTCATGGAGCGTCCCCTTCCATGGGAAAATCTCTATATACTAAAATGTACTGTCGGATTTGAGGAATTACGTTGAAATCGCAATGCGATTAATTCAAGTTATATTAATCGCATTGCGATTACAACTTAGCACTGCTATCTTACATAGGCTAGAATTAACGAATATGGAATATATAGCTATGCACTAGCAGTGCTAAGTTGAAATCGCAATGCGAATACTTTAAGTTAAATTAATCGCATTGCGATTTCAACTTAGCACTGCTGCTATATTCCATATTCGTTAACCGTTAATTCTAGCAAGCTGACCCATTATAAACCCAGCTCTAAGTTGAAATCGCAATGCGATTAATATAACTTGAATTAATCGCATTGCGATTTCAACGTAATTCCTCAAATCCGACAGTACATTTTAGTATATGGAGACGTTCCCATGGTGATGGGGACGCTCCATGAGCACAGAAGTTATGGTTGGCTTGTAGAATTAGCGAGATGACGAATCGAATGTATTCGTCATATTCCTCAAAACTGAAGATAACGAGTATTCTACATCTTCGTTTAGCAACCTATTCGTCAACTTCGCTAATTCTAGCAATCAAATAGGAAGGTTGACTTACCAGACAGCTGTAGTTAAATTCGCTATGCGATTTTTTTTTTTTTTTAATAAATAGAATACTTATAATAATATTATCATATCAAGTAATATAATTATTGTATTAAAAAAATCGCATAGCGAATTTAACACAGCTGTCTCCTATAGTCAACCTTCCTATTTGATTGCTAGAATTAGCGAGGTTGACGAATAGGTTGCTAAAACGAAGATGTAGAATACTGCTATCTTCGATTTTGAGGAATATGACGAATACATTCGTCATATTCGTCATCCTCGCTAATTCTAGATATGAAACCAATAGGAAAGTAGCCTTAAGTACAAATCGCAATATGCGATTATTTAAATCGCATTTTAATCGCGATAACTAGAAAAAATGACGAATATTCGATTTCGACGAATACGAAACGAATATTCATTCGAATATTCGCGAATTTCGTCGAAATCGAATATGGCACCTGCCGCTCATCACTACTCTTAGTTATAGTTCCTCACTTATGGAATCTTCTTGTGACAGTCCCTCCATCAAAAGGACCTTCTTGTGATGGTTGCTCATCAATATCTGTTTATCTTAGAATCCAAAGGAGTTTTTAATGGGAATATTTATTTTAAGGGGCAAAATGGGTTAAAAATAGTAAAAAAAAATAACAATCATTACTCACCTCACCAATCCCCCATCACAGCTGTTCCAATATTGCCCTGGGCGCCGCTGCTCTCTACCCCCCTGATCCCAGACTCAGCAGACAGGAAATGGCTTGTACGGCACCCTCACTGGCTGAGGAAGGTCACTGCAATCCATGTCTATTGAAAATAGGCAGATCACAAGGTACCCTCCTCCTGGGACCTCCAGTGATCATTTCTTTCCATGCAGCGCCCCCACAGGGACAATAAAGAATTACACTTATACCATTTTAATCAATGGGTTGTCTATGTAATGCAGTAAAGGACAGGTCCTCCAGAACAAGAGGTGCTCCTTGTAGCTGTTTTTCACTATGGCCAAGAGATGAGAATTCTTAATGGACTCATGAACTCATAACTTTCTATACGGTTTGCAAAACTGGACAGCCCCTTTAATTTCATCATATCAGTCAGGTTAGGCAATTATGGATTTATGGAATTTTATGTTTTCCATAGCATCCTCAGCAATGACTGACATACATAGCGTGTTTTAGCTAAGCAGGGCATGAGCTGAATTTTCTTTCCTAGTATTGGATTCACTCAGCTGTGGTAAACACCTCGACTGAGGGAGTCTCAGAGCAGCGAGATTGTCATATCGAGGATCACGATGGGAAAGCACCATACAGTATTTATTTTGTCACTGCAGGCTTTCTAGTCTCTTGTGTCGTTTATTGGCCTTGATGACAGTTTTTAGACACCGGGAATGGGAGGAAAACGTTGCTCTATTCATAGCTGGATCGGCTATTACTGAATTACTTATTTAAGAGATGGGTTTAAAGATGAGTAAACAGCTAAGACAACACCATAACCACTGCATTTCAAGGCTATTTATGCCAAGAAAATCTATACCCCATGTCACAGAAATCCTGACTTGTTGAGCAATTTCTGGAGTAAGAGTGACACTTGACACCGAGGCGGCCTCCATTCTCATTGTTAGTTCAATTGATTTTTATTCTGTTTGGCATCTCCCTATTGTGGTTTCTTAAAAGACAGGTTAAATGGTTCACTTTAGTTCAGCTCAATCTAAATCATAAAAGTCGACAACAAATATAATCAGACCATCCTTTCTTATGTGTATGGCGGTGGCCCGACACTACCCTGACAGGTCGAGAAAAGAAGCTGGATTCTAGCACGCCCCGTTCCTTTGTTCCTTCACTGCTAGAGGTCCTTGACCATGACTTAGTCCCCTCTCCCCACTGCAAGAAACATGCATCCTCAGCAGGGACAGAGTGGGAACTTAAAGTGGCCCTGGAAGAAAAATAAAGTGGCCCTGGCGGAAAAAACAAGCCAACAGTAGTCTGGGACAACAGAAGTGGTTGGGGCAAAACCAAGTGCCACAGTGCAGGATAAAATACTGTCCTATCCCCATACTGACGATGGTGAATTGGGACCAGGCACCTGCAGCTGTGGCCAGATGATAAGTACCTGATGCTCCAAGCATTAATTAATGCTAATATGATCAGATCAATATGTACCTGGCCAGCAGTCACAAGGAGGGCTCAGGCGGCCCACTGGGCATTGGCCCAACGGGAAATTTCCCTGTAGGGTTCACGACCAGTCCACCCCTTATCCTCAGCCAGTCTTTCAACCAATAGGTAAGAGGTTTTACCATCTCTTAAAAAGTTATAAAAGGATATGGTATTGCTTTCTGATTGCTGGGAGTACAACCTTTGTTACTCCCTTGATCCCGAGAATGAAGGGTTCACAGCCCTAGAGTAGCTTCAGTGCTCATCCCTGCACAGAGATCTTGCAGTCACCAGCCTTTCCGGGAAATAAAGCCTCATTCAAGTAAATTGGGCCAACTACAGTTCACTGCTATGCCGGGTAGCTGAGCACCGCTATGCAAAATCCGTTATAAAGTCAAGGCACATCCTAACCTCCGGGTTATCCTTTAAGCCTTTTTCTAAATGGTCAGAATGAGTAAAAAAATAAAAATTAAGCCTTACTCATCCCATAGATCTTCTGCTGGCACCTTTCCAATACTGTTCCTGTCCCTGCTGCTCTCCACTTCCTGGTCCAGCTCCACAAACAGGAAATGGCCAGAAATGCCTTCTCCGCCAGTCAATAGCTGAGGTAGGTCACCATGCTGATATTAAGAGCATCTGTCAGCATGATCAACCCTATTAAACTAGGCAAGAAAAAACGCATTTTTATTTATATGCAGATTACTTTAATAATGGTTTAATAGGGTTGATCATGCTGATATTTTTAGCACTTTCCTGTGCGTCAAACAGGGACTTGGAAGCGGAGAGCAGCTGGATCCACAGCAGCTTAAAAATGGCAGCGGTGGGGGAGTAGTGAGGTGAGTAATTCTTTTTAACCTATTCTGGCCATTTTTTTAAATATTTAAATCATTGAAAAAATCCCTATAATGTGAATTGCCACCTTGAATCTTTTCCTTGTTGCCTTTTTTGCACTTATTATTTTGAGTCATCAAAAAAGTTCTGAACTAAGAAGCAGGATCCTCAGGAAAGGTCATCAATATATTATTGCAGGACAACCCCTTTAAGGACTAAAATTTTCTATTTGACGCTTTGGTTTTCCTCGAATCCTTTTGTTTTTTTTTGGGGTTTTGGCAGTTTTTGGGACTTTACATAAGAACATTTCGAACCTTACCATTTCAGCTCTGTGCCAGTAAGCACATAAGCATGAGAAATCTGCATAATATTGTAAAGCCAGAAAAAGAATAAAATAAAAAAAAACAGCAAGACAAGATGGGAAGGTGCAAGTGCATGGAAGGCTGGAGCAAAGACATATTTCTTATATCTTCCTTGTTCTAACCTGTGCCCCATAAAACAAAACCCCACACTGAACCGTCCGTAGTCCTGCCATGACCATGCTGCTGCCGCTTACGATCCCTGCAGGACCACAGGAAGACTTGGCCCCAGTCACAGCTGCTTGAATAGCCAGGAACTAGGTTGTTGGCTCCAAGACCGGACAGCCTGTTTGAAGAACACCAAAAAGAAAATTCTCATGTCACGCCCCTTTGAGTCCTGCTCTAGGACAAATACAATGTATCAATTTGTCCTGGATTGTTTCTCTAAGAATTAGTTGCAAATATTGACTCACTTGATACACATTTGTGACCTCCAACCTGTGGCTGTTCAGCATGCTAGGAGTTGTAGTTTTGTAATGTCTGAAGAACTATAGGCTACAGACCACTGCCATGTGATATTACAGGAGTTATCCAACCCCTCTAATGACCCGCCAAAGCCTGGGCCCCTCGTATACATTATACTTCCCAGGCACTCTCATCCTTCCAGATCCCTGCACGGCCGTCGCTGCATCTCCCCGTCACTCGGATGAAAACATCCCGAGATGTGGGGGGCAGTAAATAGCAGTCCCCGACAGGAATGAGCCTCCCTAGCGCCATCTGCAGTCATAGGGAGGCTTGTCACTGTCATGACCTGCTATTGGCCGCTCCCCACATTGCCGGATGTTTTGATCCAAGCAACGGAGAGATGCAGCGATGGCTGTGCAGGGATCCTGAGGGATATAGGTGCCGGGGAGCAGGTAAGCAAAATGTATGAGAGGGGCCCAGGCATTGGGGGGGGGGTCATTATAGGGGTTACCCCTTTAAGTGTCTCTGGCTCTGAGAAGGAAACTGTGATATGCATTTGACTAAATGTCTCTTGAGACACAGTAAGTAACAGCTCATATTTCTTCTTTTCGCATATTCTAAACATTCGTGTGAAATGCGTGGGCCTCAGGTTTGATTCCTTGGTTTCTCTTATCAGTCGATGCCACCGCTGAAACCTACATGAATTTAGCAGATAAACACCTCAGATTGTAAATATTTGCTCTCAGAGCATTTTCCAGATCTGGATTATGTACAATGCATCACAGAACATCCATCTCTATTTCAGGAGGCGCCTGTCATCTTGATAGCGCGTGTATATTGTAATTCCATAGGCTGCAATATCTTTTAATGCACAATCTTATCTCCGTGACAAAATATCACATAATGTAAAATTCTCTGACTTCTGACTCCTTTTTGACAATCGCCTCCTTACAGACGATGGGGAGAAGGAGACGGCGTACATTGCAGTTCGTGTTATGTGGTATATTAAACCAAATCCCGCACTACTACCCAGCTACAAAACCCTATGGGGGATGGGAGGTGGAGTAGTCTCAATTCCTTACTGGTCAACGACGTAGCTATAGAGCTTGTAGAAACTGTAGGTGCCCTGGCTCTATATTTTGGCAGGCCCCTTAGGTTCCCTTATTAAACAGCTCGAGCCCGTATTGCGGCCCGAACTTGAATGGGTCTGCAATCCGGAAAGTGCAGAACGGAGGCATGGAGTGTTGGAGGTGACTATGGACCCATAGCACTTGCATCAATTTCTTATTGGATGATTCTCCTTAACACCTTCCTGATGCACCGATTTTTTATTTTTGCATTTTCGTTTTTAGTTCCCTGCCTTTCCAGTGTCAACTTTTTTACTCTTCGTTCACGCCAAATGAGGTCTTGTTTTTTGTGGAACAAATTGTACTTTTTTTAATGGCACCATTTAATTTGCATATATGTATTGGGAAGCCGGGAAAAAATAATCCAAACGGGGTGTAATTGGAAAAAAATGCAATTCCACCATCGTTTTTTGGGTTTTGTTTTTATGGCGTTCACTATGCAGTAAAACTGAATAGTCCTATTCATTCTCCAGGTCAGTGCAATTACGACGATACCACATATGTATAGTTTTTCTTTAATACTGTTTTTTTAGAAAAAAAATCTTCTGACCCAACATAAATACAGAGATGTGTGATGGCTCATTTATTGTGGAATGATCTGTAGTTTTTGTTTATACCAATGTGGGGGGTTTAAAAACTTTTTATTACTTTTTATTAATTTTTTTTTCATTTTTGGGGGAAAGGGTTGTCATTTGAATTTTTATAGTTTTTTTTTTTTTTTATATTTTTTAAAACTTTTTTTTCAGTCCCACAACATGCAATCATCAGATTGCAATTTGTATAGACTAACGTAATCTTCTCCCTTACCTTATACATAGATAACTCTCATTATAATTCAGAGGGCCTGAATTATAATATATAGAAAATAAGCCTGGATTCCTAGTATAGGCTGAGGATTATTACTTATAAGGAACGCCTTTCACGATTTCCACCACAGGGAGGCGTTCCTGCCCATGAAGGTAGTTCCTGCCCACATACGAGGTGCATCCTCCGGGACTTTTCTAGCTTCGTTCTAAGTTGGTGCAGGTCCCAGAGGTGGACCTGAGATGGTACAACTCCTTTAAATGTCCACAATCGGCATTAATGCCAATCGTGGGCATTATCCATGAGTGTCTGCTAGCTATAGTGCTAGCTCCACTCTGGAGCAGGCGCCATCTTTAAAGACCTGACATCCGGCGTACATGTACGGTTAAATGTCCTGAAGGGGTAAAATAGTTCCTCTTTTATGGGCCCAAGGAACCCAAATGCAGTACATGGTGGTTGCACCCAGACCTTGGCACGTACAGGGAACCAAAGCCCCTTTCTGCCACATGAGAAGACACCAGTCTTATAAACAGCACATGGTAGGTGGGGGCCCTCTTACAGATTTTGCCTTAGGTTCCAGGAGCTACAAGTTAGGCCAATCCTGCAATATTAGATAACAATATTAAGTAATTCATTAAGGGATGGACAAACATATAAAAAGTAGTGAAACCTACATATCACTAAATAGTGGGCCACCATGAGCTATGGCGATGTGCACACAGCAATTTTGCATGTGCCATACGGAGGCTGACACAGTTGATATTATGTGGTTCAGGTCCAAATGGATTGGACAACCATTGTGGAACTTAAATTTTAGTGCACCCCCCAAAAACCCTATCCAGGCAAGTGCACTCCCAGAAAAAATATGGCGGCAAAATGTTCTCAAGTGCAAAACTCCAAAGTCACGACAAGACACAGTAACACAAAGAGATTGAGTAATCAGAACCTGAAGGTGTGATGGATGCGCAGACAGCAGAAGCCTTATATCTGCAGATGACAGAGTAAGCACCGCTGTCATATCACCATCATCATCGTCATACGTAAAGCCAATGTTTTCTCCCCTCAATGATTAGATCTCACTGTGCTTTTCTGAGGGATTTACAGCTGCAACAATTGTCTGTAAGTAAAAATAAAAATGGAAATTGCCTAGGTAATGTCTTTGGAAAAATCACCCTTTTCTTAAACATTACCTGTTTAGAAATGTAAAAGCTCTTGGCTTGACATCTTAATCACAATAATTCTGTCTCAGATTTTTGATTTACTTGCCAGGAGAGATTGCAGAGGGATAAGGGGGCAGATGCTATCAGGAATTTCTGCAGTCTGGTGAGCAGAGACGTGGGAAGGAGATTTCATCCATGCATCCTGCGGAGTTATTAAAAACAACAAAGTGAAGTAAATTAGTAAATAAATGAACAAGTGAAATAAATTAATAAACAAATAAATACAACAAATTAATATAAAAAATACAAAAATAAATAAAGAACAAATGCATACAATAAAGAAATATATATATATATCTCAAATAAAATAAAGAAAAATATGGTACATACAATACATACATATAAAACAATTTAAAATATAAAAATAAAATAATATATAAAAATGATTGAAAATAAAATAAATAAAGTAAAAAAAAATGCAAAAAAAAAAAACTAAATAAGCTACTTTCACACTAGCGTTAATGTTTTCTGGTATTGAGAACCGTCATAGGGTCTCAATACCGAAAAAAAACCCGCTTCCGTTTCGTCCCCATTCATTGTCAATGGGGACAAAATGTAACTGAACAGAACGGAGCGCTCCAAAATGCATTCCGCTCCGTTCTCATACCGGAGAGCAGCATGCTGCGGTTTGCTTTCTGTCCTGGGATGCGGAGCAAGACGGATCCGTCATGACCCACAATGCAAGTCAATGGGAATGGATCCGTTTTCTCTGACACAATAGAAAACGGTTCCGTCCCCCATTGACTTTCAATGGAGTTCATAGAAAATGGATCTGTCTTGGGTATGTTAAAGATAATACAACCTAATCTTTTTATAACGGATGCAGATGGTTGTATTATCCGTAACTGAATCGTTTTTGCTGAACCCTGCCGGATCCAGCAAAAACGCTAGTGTGAAAGTAGCCTTATATTATTGAATAACCTTGTATCTCCCTTGTATATTGTTATTATTGCCACATCTCTTGTGTGTGATTCTAATACTTGAGAAAAAGAGCAGCAAATACATCGGAAAACTGGTGTCATTATGGAAGCTTGTGGCATATAGCGACTATTATGATGTTCTCACAGACATTAATGGGGTCTGTAAAGTGCTGACTTCACCTGTAGAAAAGTAACAGGCAACTCGATTTTCTCTCCAGTGCCCTTTTCTGTTTCCGGAAATTGCACCCATGTATAAGTTCTAGGTGATTTCATACACCGTGACACACTTTATGGAGCATTATTGCCACGAAGGTTCACATGGAATTAATGCGATTTTGAAGTCCCAAAAAGAACACCTTCCCATTCGATATCCGATGATGTACAGTCAGCAATCTGAAAGTCTGGTAACTGGGCAGCATAACATTTCACAGTCCAAGAAAAACCCAAAGATACTCATTATATCAATGTAGTAGGGAACTGCTTGTAAGACAATGTCGCAACAGAAGAAAGTGGTAACAAAATTATTTTTAACCTGCCCTTATTATTGGAGAACAAAGGGCAGATGGAAACCAGCAAAGTTTCCTTATTTCATCCCCTTAATATAAAAGAAGAGTTGATTATAATCATTGTTGTTTATTTCGCTGCTTTACTTCCTAAATACCAGTTCCCGGGATTATGAGCTTGTAGGAGGATAATCAGAGAGGGCAGAGAATTGCCTATTCTGAAAATCTCCTCTAACCAGTTCATGAAGGAATCTGTCCCTGTAAAGCCGATGTTAGCTCTTAATTCCTGATTAGTGCCATTTGAAAGACTGCAGAAATTAACTGGCCAGAAACTAATCAGGAAGGAAAGAAAGTTCTTTGGCCTGACGAGGCTGCAGCGAAAAGTTATTAGCACGATAAAGGAGAATTGGATTCCTTCTCAAATGATCCTTTGGTAGAAAGGAGTGTAAAAGAAGGGGGAGGATATCTTTTTTTTTCTTTTAGCCATTAAATGTCTCCAGGTAAAACGATAGTCATTTGAATGTATATATGTATGTATAAAAGAACACAACCATTAATATACTGCCTCCTATGTACAACAAAATAACAACAATAATACTGCCTTCTGTGTAGAAGGATATAACTACTATAATACTTCTCCTATGTACAAGAATATATCTACTATAATACTGCTCCTATGTACAAGAATATAACTACTATTATACTGCTCCTATGTACAAGAATATATCTACTATAATACTGCCTCCTATGTACAAGAATATAACTACTATAATACTGCTCCAATGTACAAGAATATAACTACTATAATACTGCTCCTATGTACAAGAATATAACTGCTATAATACTGCTCCTATGTACATGAATATAACTACTATAATACTGCCTCCTATGTACAAGAATATAACTACTATAATACTGCCTCCTATGTACAAGAATATAACTACTATAATACTGCTCCTATGTACAAGAATATAACTACTATAATACTACTCCTATGTACAAGAATATAACTACTATAATACTGCTCCTATGTACAAGAATATAACTACTATAATACTGCCTCCTATGTACAAGAATATAACTACTATAATACTGCTCCTATGTACAAGAATATAACTACTATAATACTACTCCTATGTACAAGAATATAACTACTATAAGACTGCTCCTATGTACAAGAATATAACTACCGTATTTTTTGCCATATAAGACACACCTGCCCATAAGACGCACCCTGGTTTTTGAGGAGAAAAATAAGAAAAAATATATTTTGAACCAAAATGTGTGCTTTTGGTGGGTTTTGAACTAATGGTGTTCTGTAGTGTTGATCACGAATTTTCGAATTGCGAATTTTAATCGCGAATATCAGCACTTCGAGAATTCGCGAATATTTAGAATATCGCAAAATATATTCGCAATCGCGAATATTCGCTTTATGCGAATTTTTTATATGCAAATTTTCGCATGCAAGAAAATAATGGCATTATTTTCTTGTTTGCGAAAATTCGCATAAAAAATTCGCATAAATTAGCATAAAATTCGCATAAGCTGGTATTTAAAAGGTATCTTAAATGCCAGTTTATGCGAATTTTTATGTTAATTTATGCGAATTTTTTATGCGAATTTTCGCAAACAAGAAAATAATGGCTGGAGATTACGAATTTGCGAATTTTCGAATATATGGCGAATATTCGCCCAAATATTCGCGAAATATCGTAAATTCGAATATTGCCCCTGCCGCTCATCACTAGTGTTCTGTGGATGATACACTGCTATGGGGATCTGTGGATGACACTGTTATGGAGATCTGTGGATGACGCACTGTTATGGAGATCTGTGGATGACACTGTTATGGGGGATCTGTGGATGACACACTGTTATGGGGGGGTCTGTGGATGGCACTGTTATGGGGGATCTGTGGATGACACTGTTATGGGGGATCTGTGGATGACACTGTTATTGGGGATCTGTGGAGGACACTGTTATGGGGATCTGTGGATGACACTGTTATGGGGGATCTGTGGATGGCACTGTTATGGGGGATCTGTGGATGACACTGTTATTGGGGATCTGTGGAGGACACTGTTATGGGGATCTGTGGATGACACTGTTATGAGGATCTGTGGATGGCTCTGTTATGGGGATCTGTGGATGGCTCTGTTATGAGGATCTGTGGGTGACACTGTTATGGGGGATCTGTGGATGACACTGTTATGTGGAATCTGTTGATTACACTACTATCGGGGATCTGTGGATGACACTGTTATGGGGGATCTGTGGAGGACACTGTTATGTGGAATCTGTTGATTACACTACTATCGGGGATCTGTGGATGGCACACTGTTATGGGGCATCTGTGGATGACACTGTTATGTGGAATCTGTTGATTACACTACTATCGGGGATCTGTGGATGGCACACTGTTATGGGGATCTGTGGAGGACACTGTTTTGGAGATCTGTGGATGGCACACTGTTATGGGGGTCTGTTGATTACAGTACTATCAGGGATCTGTGGATGACACATAGTATCCTATGCTATGTGTCATCCACAGATCCCCCCATAACAGTGTGCCTGTGATGACCCCCAATGCAGGGGGTGGAGGTCACATCTGCTTTTATAATGACAGCGGGGCCCGTGCAGTCACTGTATTCTACTACACGGGCCCCCCTCACTGTATATAAGCTTACTATAATTGTAGCCACTGTTATTAGGTAAAAATGCTTAGTAATCCTCGGTTGTATTATTGTACAATCAAGAGAAGACTTCACCAGAGGGAATACAGAGGGTTCACCACAAGATGGAAACCATTGTTGAGCCTCAAAAACAGGAAGGCCAGATTAGAGTTTGGCAGATCTGGAACAACATCCTATAGACAGATGAGACCAAGATCAACTTGTACCAGAGTGATGAGAAGAGAAGAGTATGAAGAAGGGAAGGAACTGCTCATGACCCTAAGCATACCACCTCATCAGTAAAGCATGGTAGTGGTCGTGTCATGGCGTGGGCATGTATGGCGGCCAATGGAACTTCTTTTCTTGTATTTATTGGTGATGTGACTGCTGACAGAAGCAGCAGGATGAATTCTGAAGTGTTTCGGGCAATATTATCTGCTCATATTCAGCCAAATGCTTCAGAACTCATTGGACAGCGCTTCACCGTGCAGATGGACAATGACCCAAAGCATACTGCAAAAGGGAAAGAAGTGGAATGTTATGCAATGGCCAAGTCAATCACCTGACCTGAATCCGATTGAGCATGCATTTAATTTGCTGAAGACAAAACTGAAGGGAAAATGCCCCAAGAACAAGCAGGAACTGAAGACAGTTGTAGTAGAGGCCTGGCAGAGCATCACCAGGGATTAAGCCCAGCGTCTGGTGATGTCTATGCGTTCCAGACTTCAGGCTGTAATCGACTGCAAAGGATTTGCGACCAAGTATTAAAATGTTGAAGTTTGATTTAGGATTATTATTATGTCCCATTACTTTTGGCCCCTAACAAGTGGGAGGCACATATGCAAACTGTTGTAATTTTGACACTGTTTGCCTGATTTGGACATAAATACCCTCAAATTAAAGCTGACAGTCTGCAGTTAAAGCACATCTTTTTTGATTAATTTCAAATCCATTGTGGTAGTGTATAGAGCCAAAAATGTTAGAATTGTGTCGGTGTCCCAATATTTATGAACATGACTGTAACTACTATAATACTGCTCCTATGAAAAAGGATATAACTACTATAATACTGCTCCTATGAAAAAGGATATAACTACTATAATACTGCCTCCTATGTACAGGAATATAACTACTATAATACTGCTCCTATGTACAAGAATTAATATATTATAACACAGCCTGGGTAATAGGAAAAATCCTATTATACCTTGCTGTAATCTGGAGATCCAAATTGCCATTATACAGCTCTGTAATTCTAGCAAACCGTTCTTGTTATTGGGGTGCAAGTGCTGTGTGATACAGCCATTAACAGGGTTTATTACAAGGAAATATTTCTATGTCTTATTTGCCCTTTTGCGGTGCAGTTATATGTTCTAAAGCATTTTTTGGCATGTATTAAAAAAAGGGTTTATTAGCCGTTATGTGGTGAAGTGAAAAAATTACGGACCTGAACCAGAAGGTGGTGGTGGCATACTTGGACAGCACCCTGCAACTAGCAGAGTTTGCCCTGGAAAAGCTGTTCTGCCCGGCCATTAGTGTGGCATCATAACGGGTGTTTAGTGTGGCGGGGGCCATAGTTACCACAAGAAGAACTCACCTGTCCACCCAAAATGTGGAGAGACTGACCTTTGTCAAGATGAATCAGGCGTGGATCAGCCAGGATTTCCACCCACCAATGCCTGATGCATTAAACTAGATCATCCATGGTGCCACACCAACACTTTGACAAAAGAGACCGTTTTCTTCTGGCTCCCAGTCTCAGCTACTATTCTGATACTGCCCCCCGCCTAAAGCCACACATCTGATGCCAAGTGCTCCTTCTTTCACCCACCATCTTCATCTGGTACTGTTATTGACACCCACCTCCCCACTCTGCTACCAGGTCACTCTGTTGTCTCCTGATGCTGCTGCCCCCTCCTCACTATGTCACCTTGCCAAACTGTGGTCTCCTGATGCTGCTGCCACCTCCACAATGTGTCACCTTGCCACTCTGTGGTCTCCTGTTGCTGATGTTACCTCCACACTATGTCACTTTGCCACTCTGTGGTCTTTGTGGCCCCCTCCTATTGCTGCTGCTGCCGCCACCTCCACATTCTGTAATTGAGACACTCTGTCGCCTCCTGATGCTGCCGCCACCTCCACTCTGTAATTGTGCCACTCTGTGGCCTCCTCCTGATGCTGCTGCTACCTCCATCTCCACACTCTGTCATTTTTCCACTCTGTAGCCTCCTGATTCTGCCACCACCTCCACACTCTGCAAATATTCCATTCACGTGTGATCTCTGTTTTTTTTGAGGGGGGGTTATTGTTCTGACGGATTAGAGGAAGGGCAAAATAATCAGTGACGTCAACACAAACTTACTGCTGACACCCTCTCCACTCTGTCGGGGGCTCTACTTGTATAAGCGTTTAATAGAACAGGTTCTGTAGACATCTATGTGGAATCAGCTGACGACGGTGTAAAAGGAGTGCGCTTCTCCTTGGCGCTAACATCGACCTGTAAGGCTGAGTTCAAACTTAAGTTATTTGGTCAGTTTTGGCCCCGTGACTGCCCAAATAAGTGAAGTTTGCAGTGATTCTAAGAGCGACGCCTGTCATCTGCGTGTCATACTGACTCACAGTATTATTTCACTACCAAAGCAGACTCCCTATGCGTGTTACTGCAAGTCACAGTGTTCTACACCTCTATAAAGGCTCTCTGCAGTCAGGAAATACACGTTTTTTAACAGGATTCGCCGCAAATACATTCGGATCGAACCAATTTTTTTCAGAAAATTCGGTGGACCGGCGAATCGAATATAATCCTACCTTCTATGTACAAGAATATAACTACTATAATACTGAACCCTGTGTATAAGAATATAACAACAATAATACTGCAAGTAAGACACTTTAAAAACTCCGGTATCTTACATGTAACAGTTTTTCAGTCTAGATGAAAAAATGCAATAATTACTGCGTACGCGTTTCGAACACAACAGTGCTCGTGGTAATCATGGCTGTGGCTAGAGTTGACAGTGTGTATAATGATCCCGCACTTGTTTCTCCGTTTTCTGTTCTGTTCCTGTTTACCCACAATGCTTTGCTCTGGATAATTGACTGGAGTTTTCTTTCCACTGGTTCTGGGGCTGATACAATCTTTCTCTAATCAACCTTGGAAAAGATTTTAGAATTGCAGATGTCATTGAGGCATAAATATAAGGAAAGGAAGATGCTGAAGTTTTAGAAAAATTCCTTGTGTCTTGAAGAGAGGAGATTATTCAGAGTGTCCTCCTATGTCAGGGAAGGGCATCTCACATCTGTGCAGGACATGTCTTATTTAGATCGGAAAAAAAACATTATAAAATCTTATTTGGGGTCATGTAAAAGTATATACCACAGTGCGACGGGGGTCCGTGCATCGGGATCTCTCCCCAGGCCAAAGCAGGGGAGTTAAGTCCAGTTCACACAAAGCCTTATGACGTCTCTACTCCTTTTTTTTACTTCCTTCTAATTTTATTTTTTGTGCTTGGTATTTTTAGATTGTTTTCAGTCTTTTATTTAATTTAATATGTTTATGCTTTTAAGCATATATTCTCTATTTGAGTTTTAATACACGCAGTAATCTTGTTAAGTCATGTAGAAACTGCAGCCATATTTGTTTTGTGTAGTTTGATTCCCATGTATGCAGTATGTTCTAGAAGTGGCATGGATCTGTTCTAAAATTTGCAAATGCTTTTTTTTTCAGATTCACTTGAGCCAGATTTATCAGAGATGTGTTTGCAACACGACCCACTTCATACATCTGAATAGTGTTGTCTGTCACTCCTTCACTTTTCAGCTGGAGGGCTCCTCCCTTGTTATATATACTCGCCCTCTAGGAGCCCACATCTTCACCAATCAGATAAGATCATCTCTGTCTATGCTCCTCCCTCTAAATTCTGCCTCATTGACAGACCTGGGTCCTATCTCTCTCCACCTCCATTTTATTGTATGAAACTCTTCTCCTTCATGCCAGACCTATGGCACCTTCAAAGTCACATGGTCCCTCCTGGGACCAGCCCAGTCCTATAGTACAGATCATAAAAATCTGGAGGTTATCTAGTTTCCCTTGATTCTGAGGAAAATTTTCAATCTCAATGCTTTCTGCCTCTGAATCCCAAATCCAGAGAGACCAATATCCTCATTCACAATCTATGTAGATGACCTTTATCCTGTGGTCAATACATGGGGCCAACTCCACAAGAATTTAAAGACTATAGGACTTTTCCTTTCTTCAAGTTTGCAGTATAAGGTCTCTTTCACACGGGCGTCATGTTTGACGCCCGGATAAGATGCGGGCGCGCTGCGGGAATATGCACGATTTTTCCACGCGGGTGCAAACGTTTGTAATGCGTTTTGCACGCGCTTGTGAAAAATCGCCATGTTTGGTACCCAGACTCATCACTGAAGTCCGGTTTCGGGTAGAGTATTCTGGAGAATTTATTATTTTCCCTTATAACATGGTTATAATGGAAAATAATAGCATTCTTAATAAAGAATGCTTAGTAAAATGAAGATGAAGGGGTTAAAAATAATAAAACTTAACTTACCTTAGCCACTTGATCGCGTAGTTGCGATCTGTCTTCTGTCTTCAAGCTTCAGCTAACAACTAAAAGACCTGTGATGACGTCACATCACCATGGTAAGATGGACCATGTGATTGGACCATGTGATGTGACGTCATCACAGGTTCTTAAGCTGTTGAAGACAGATCGCAACTACGCGATCAAGTGGCTAAGGTAAGTTAAGTTTTATTATTTCTGACCCCTCCATCCACATTTTACTAAGCATTCTTTATTATTAATGCTATTATTTCCCTTATAACCATGTTATAAGGAAAATAATAAAGATCTGGTCCCGTTGCTAAGCAAACATGCGGGAAAATCGCACTGCATCCGCACTTGCCTGCGGATGCTTGCGATTTTCCCGCAGCCCCATTCATTTCTATGGGGGCTGCATTGCGTGAAAAACGCAGAAGATAGAGCATGCTGCGATTTTCACGCAACGTAGAAGTGATGCGTGAAAATCACCGCTTATGTGCACAGCCCCATAGAAATGAATGGGTCCGGATTCAGTGCGGGTGCAATGCGTCCTCCTCACGCATTGCACCCGCGCGGAAAACTCGCCCGTGTGAAAGGGGCCTAATAGTTACATAGTTAATACGGTTGAAAAAAAACATAGATCCATCAAGTTTAACCAATGGATAGGTGGGGACGCGAATACCAGAAGGAAGTGAGACTCCGATTTCTACACGTTTTCATAAGCATTTCTATGACAAAGCCTTTTTACACTTTATTATAATTTTTGTTGCTCCTGTTTTCTGCATTGGTCTGAATTAGAGGCAAGTGGGGGTTGTCCTATTCTCCGAGTCAGTGAAGTTGGTGCGGTCAGTTTAAGATTTGTCTCTAGCAATCATTTAATTTGTGCTCATGAATAGCAAGCATGATGGTAAGTAGGTGGCGTATCTAACTCGTTTGGTGGTTCTTTATTATGAATTTTTAGCATTTATAGTAATTCATGTTCAAAATGTCGCCCCTCATTGTTAAGAGAAATCCTGTATGACTCAAAATCAGCACAAAATCAGCAAAGCAAAGTATTTACAAAGTTTTTCTGCCGGCTCTGTAGATGTAATGTGCTTGTTACATTTGTTGGGTTATGTGGCCCTTTAACTCTGGAAAATCTTTTATTGTAGACTTTCCTAAACGCTACAAGTTAAGAGCACATATTCTGTTCAGTAAACTGGACACTTTTACTGCTGCAAAATACTGTCCTGCTGCAGGAGTCAACAGATTTATCCAGCTCTGCCCCATCCGAAACGATGCCCTAAAGTTTTTTTATGGAGCTTGTGTCCCTGTTATTATCCTTCCATTTTTTGGCGTTTTGCGGTTAGTATTTTTTGCATGCAGTTGCTGTGTGTTCTGCATGATTACTACCACTCCACTCTGACCTTCTGTTGCAATAAAGGAAAAATCAAATTACGGCTAATGAGAAAATGTCAAATGTTGCGCCGTAAAACAGCATTTTGTCTGCTTTAGCGGCAGTCATTAGGTTATGCTAATTCTAATAGTGGTTCCCACAGGAGCTCCTATGGAGCTGGCATACAGCTAAGGGGATACAACATAGCTTCATGTCAGTGGTAGGTAGGTAGACTGTAAATCAGCAGAATTGAACTGCACGCCCTGCTGATTCAGTGTCTGCACTGAGAGCGTGCTCTGCTTGGTGCATGATGGGTGATATACGGAGGACACTACATCACTTACAATGCGGTACACCGTAGTGCTGTGTGCTCTGTGAACTCAGCTAAGGTTTATCAGCTAGGATAGAGCAAGGCTGACAGGTAGAGATGAGCGAACACCTGGATGTTCGGGTTCGAGAGGTTCGGCCGAACTTCCGGAAAATGTCCGGGTTCGTGATCCGAACTCAACCCGAACTTCATCCCGAACCCGAACCCCATAGAAGTCAATGGGGACCCGAACTTTTGGGCACTAAAAAGGCTGTAAAAGACACCCAGAGGGATAATATACCGCAATAAACGCATTGCGATTACAACTTTGAGCTACCGATCACCATGGGAACGCCTCCTCCAGTAGAATGTACTGTCGGATCTGAGAATTAAGTTGAAATCGCAATGCGATTCTTATATATTTGCTTAATCGCATTGCGATTTCAACTTAGCATTGCTAAATAATTCCATCCATATCGTTAACGTACTGACTCAGTAAGTTAGCGAATATGGATGGAATTATTTAGCAATGCTAAGTTAACGACAATGCGATTAGGCAGATATATAATAATCGCATTGCGATTTCAACTTAATTCTCAGATCCGACAGTACATTCTACTGGAGGAGCGTTCCCATGGTGATCGGTAGCTCAAAGTTGTATCGTAATGCGATAGCTAAATACATAAGAATCGCATTGCGATTCCAACTTTTAGTACTCAACTTTTAAAATCGTACACCACTTTAAGTTCCAAAGTTGCAATCGCGTTCGAATAGAACTTAAAGCTGTCTCTTAGTCAGTTTTAGTATTGGTGTGCTGTAATAGAAGTTACATTCGATGCTGAATATAACTTAGAGCAATACAGTCAACTTTACACTGTTAGCTTTATTATCGCGATAATAGAACTATTCAAGAATCGTATGCGTGCGTCTGTACGTGTGTGCGTTACCTCGGACACTATTCTATTTTGCCAGCCACAGCTGAAACCACTGATTTATGGTATTGCTATTTTGGCAATTGAATTTAACCCCAGAAAATAATCTATCCTTTGCCAGACAGCAGACAGTATTATACTTGTCTAGCCAAAGCTGGAACACCAGATTTAGGGGATTGGTATTTGGGCAATTGTATTTAACCCTTAATAAAATATAGAAATTTCTTTCCTGAGTTTCTAGGGGTGACAATTAGCACAGCCAAGCCCCTGATGTAGGATATAGCAAAAAAAAAAAAACTAGGATTGATGGACTTGGTGGCAGCTTCTTCTGGCGCACCACAAGTCACAAAATGGCCGCCGATCAACCCAGAAAATAAGTGACAGAAAAGCGCTCTGTGCAGCCTAAAAACCAGCGAGCAAGTAACTAGCAGAAGTTCAATGATTCTCAGCTGTAAATTGATCCGTTCATTAGGTGCTGTTGCTGACTTTTCCCTGCCTAATCTCGCCCTGATAGAAGCTGCGTCCTCTCCCTACACTAATCAGAGCAGTGTGACGTGCGGCGCTACGTGACTCCAGCTTAAATAGAGGCTGGGTCACATGCTGCACTTGGCCAATCACAGCCATGCCATTAGTAGGCATGGCTGTGATGGGCTCTTAGGCCAAGAAGTAAAACGCTAGCTGATTGGCTGCTGTGCAGCCCTTCAGAAAGCGGGAAGAAATTGACGAACACCGGACCCGAACCCAAACTTTTTTGAAAATGTCCGGGTTTGGGTCCGGGTCCCGGACACCCCAAAATTCGGTACGAACCCGAACTATTCTCGAACTGTTCGCTCAACACTACTGACAGGTTATAATTAGAGATGATCGAAGTATTCAAAAGTTCGATTTGGCTGTTTATCCGAAGTTTACAAAAGAATTCGCTTTGTGACGAAGTAGTGGGTGCAATGACGACTGCACCGCTTCCCCATCATTGTACCCCTCAGATGGTGCGTTCATAGCTGGTTGCGGCATCTGACAGTAATAACACAGTGTAAAATAAAAAAATTAAAAATTAAAACATACTTACCTCATCCATTTGATCGTTACGAGCCGGCCACTGCCATCTTTATTGAAGATCTCGCGCGGATCTTGATGACGTCATCACATTGGCTGGCATGGTGACATCTAGAGTTGAGCGAACTTGTGTTTTTAGTTCGGCGTCCAAAGTTTGGGTTCGGGTTATCGAAGCATCCCGTTATGGATTCCGCTACCACGGACCATAACGGCATTTGGAACATGGGGTGAAGGACCTGGGGTGACGTCACCGTCATGTGATCAGTGCAGGGGGCGTGACTCAGTACTGGATTGGATAAGAGGTCGTAGGCTACCACCTCTTATCCAATCCAGTACTGAGCCACGCCCCCTGGTCACCCCAGGTCCACCGTGTAGTCCAAAAATCGGGTTAATTGAAGTATCCCCTTATGGATTCCAAATACCGATATGGTCCGTGGTAGCAGAATCCATAACGGGATGCTTCGGTAACCCGAACCCGAACTTTGGACGCCGAACTTAAAACACAAGTTCGCTCAACTCTAGTGTCATCCTATGTCACCGCGCACGGGATTTCGTGCGAGATCTTCAATCAATATGGCAGCCGCCGGCCCGTCATGAACCAATGGATCAGGTAAGTAATATTTTTGGGGGTTTTCACCGTCGTTCAGGGAAAATTGATTAGCTACCCATGAAGCACGATGAAATTTGGCTTTGTGGCGAATCAAATTGTCCCTGAAATTCATATCGAAGCCCACTTTGTGGACTCGGATTCGCTCTACCCTAGTTGTAATCGGTCACCAGCTCCTAATCAGAGCATGAGACAATGTCATATGGCAATGTGAGCAATATCAAAGAAAACCGCAATAAGGCTGCACATCCCGAATAAATAAAATCCAATATTAGTTTTATTAAAGAGAAACACAGACACATTACAAATTGTATACAATTTCATATGGCTGCACCGGTGTGTCCCGGGGAAAATAGAAACAAGTCGTATATATACAGTATATTTGTTACATTCTTCCAGTATAAAAATAATTTATTCAGATTTTAGGGTAAGTGCTGATCTCGGCTTCACTTCTTGCACAGAGAATGCTTACTACAATCTGATTTCAGAGAGGCTTGTAAAAAAACCTAACTGTACTAATATGTCCGCTGTCTCCATCAGTCAAAATGTCTATAGTTGAGGCAGCAGCATGCATTCAGACTCCTCCTCATCGTGATTGTACGGTGAGGGGGAATGAGAGGCTCAGATCCTCTGTTCTAGTGATTGGTGGGGGCCCAGTGATGATAATAAATCTATGTTGTGGTAAAACCCATTTAAAGCAGTTTGCTGGGCATTTCTGCTAATCCACAGTTTGGAAGAAAGATCTTTTAGGTAGTACTTACCTATCCCTCGTTCTGCTGATGCCATCATCTCTGCCGCACTGACACAGGCTGTGAGCTCATTTGCCCAACCAGATGTGGCCACTTCTTTTCCTGCACATACAGCTGAACAGGAAAAAGTGGCCACATCCACACCTGGGCAGAAGAGCAATGAAGTTGGCAGCATCAGCAAAGTGAGGGATGGGTAAGTACTACCTATAAAATCTTCCATCCACAGTTTACTATCAACTACAGAGTTGCTGAAATGCCCAGAGAAGCCCTTTAAGGTTGTGTGCATGGAGCCTGGGGGTGGCACCCTGAGTCCCTACAGTCCCATGTTATGGAGTTGGGTTCTTAGGTCACTGTAAGGTGCTTTTATTGTATCACTGTACTCTCACCTGAGAGAATTCCTCTGTTTACTACATAGTGAGGGACATTTAATAACAGCATTATGCCACTATTGTGGAGTAAAAAAGCTGCAAATTATGGAACACCCCATATGTGCACCATAATTTGCAACTTTTTAAGGGGTCGGTGTTAGCGGGAGGGGCAGGGCTTTGCACCACCCGCCAGATTTGCTATAACTTTTGCCAGAAAGTGGTATAAGTTATAGCAAAAGTCTGTAGCGCGCTTTTCTTCCCCTTATGGTTGGACTCTTTAATAGACATCAGTTGAAATTTTTAGAGTTTTTTTATTAAACTTTTGTATTGTTTAATTCAAGTCTTTAGAAGGAAATTCATTGTGTTACACCTCTAGTAAGTAATTGCTGTGTACGTATTAATCGCGACTCCTGTGTGAGGTCTCATTAGAAGGCTGCTAGACATAACCTTTGTGCGATACAAAGGGAAGTGACTTAATTAATCAAACAGGCTTTAGTGATTTGAGCTCCGACTCAGTCTATGACTTCCACTCATAAAATAGCGCAGCGTCCGCGGCGGTGACAGTGCAGCGGCGTCCGTCTTGTTTGTCCTTGAAAAGAAAAACGTTTTATGTGAAGATCTTAATTTCCACCATGCAAATATGACCTTTCCCGGGCCCTCTGTAGAATTAAACCGTATTATAAGTGCATGATAGCGTGCCGGCCGCGGTCAGAGGAGGAGATTATTACATCTGAAGATCAGAGGTCTGCGATATATCTCACACGGGAAAAGGTTACGGTTCTATTCAATCAGGAGCCTGCTGCTATGCAGCCAAAATATCCAGTATCTGCTGATGAGTAAACAGAGCAATGCGTCCATATTCTACCCATAGAAGTCCATGGGGAGAGTAGGGGGTCCCTGGTCTCACCCTAGAAGTCAATGGAATCTAAGAAGACATTTTTACGAATCATTGACTTCCATGGGGAAAATGAAAAATATGTACTATGTATCAACTTTAGATTTTTTTGCTGCAAGGAAAATTTGGGGTTTAGATTTTGAAATTGTCAAAGATGCAAATATGTGTTTATAAGGTCAGTAAAGAAAAAACTGAACATTTCAGTGAGCGCTCCTGCTCTAAAAACGAGCTAGCAAAGTAACGTATGTTCCTTCTGCCCTACTGCTGGAGAAAGCGCCAGTCCTACATGTTACGGTCTCATGCAGACGGCCGTGTGCCCAGCCGGGGCCGCATTGCGGCTCGCAAAAAGCGTGTCTGCAATACACGGGCACCGGCCGTGTGCACCCCGCATCACGGATGCAGACCTATTTATTCAAATGGGTCCGCAATCTGGAAGGTTGGTGCGGAATGGAGGCACGGAACCCTACGAAAGCACTACGGAGTGCTCCATGGGGTTTCTGTCTGTGCCTCCGCACGGCAAAAAAGTAGTGCACGCACAAACATTACGTAAAAACTGACAAACTACACTTTCTGGGTATCCAGACCACTGCAGTAACATGAAAAATTAATGTAACAGGTTAATAAAATTATGGCAATATTGCTTTATTTTCCGTATTTGCAAGTTATGGCTGCTGAAATACAGAGGTAAACATTTTTTCCCTCCATGTTTGTCCCCAATTTTGTATGTAAATGATTTAGTCATTTGTCCGGCATAAAACAAGTCACGTGAAAAGGAAAAAAAAAAGTTAAAAACGTTTTTCTGCCAGCTTTTTCCAGAACAGATGAAAAAAGGTTTGAATTGATTTTTTTACCACTTGGGCTAAAAGACTCAATAATTTACACCCACGTCCATGGGGTTTGCCTGAGCCATGCTGATCCTTGTAGTTCCCCAGGAGTTAGAGCCCCAACTGCCGGCTTTATGGCGCATCCTGTAGGTGCAGATTTAGCGCCAGCCCCACCTATACGGCTGTACTTTCGCCACCTTCATTATTCTTCATCTTTACCTTAATCCAAAGCCTTTGAAGTGTGATGTATGACGGAGAAGCGTAGATGAAAGTGCGTTCCAGCACAATTCTCCTCATTCTACTGAATAAATCGGGACTGTGGAGCAATGGCTCCGATAATGCAGCGTATCCGTCCGCCTCCTGCCAGATCGCCCTGAGTGACGGCGTCTCCTGTGTCCGCGCCTCGGCGATGCTGAATGAAATTAGTAGGAATAAAAGTCACAGTTCAAACGTCATCTGATATGCAATTCCGATAATGTGATTGTATAATGCGGCGCGCTGACAGGCCGCCATCCTGACTGGTCAATGTCATTGCTCATTAGCTGTACGGTTTAAAGAGCGCCGTGCAGAGTTACAGGCGTAAAAAGTCAAGTGGACGCGGCGCGGTCGCTTCCTGCGTACGGCCGGTCGCCTGTTCTCAGTAAATAGAAAATAAAATTGATCTTTTCCTGCATTTCATTATTTGGGTAATGGGAAAATTATACAGATTCATGCAAAGTTATTCTTCCTCTTTTCCTCGCTTTCACTTGTTTACGAGGCTGAAATTTCAGGTTTATGTGAAGGTAACGAATCGTCTATTTATAGGTCGGAGGTGACGGCGACTATTTGTGTGGCGCTGCGCAGCAACGCAAAATCTGTCGGAGGTGATATCGGGTCTTCACATCTGATCGGCTAGCTTCCATATACAGTATCTCACATTCCTGTTGATGGATCCTATGGCATTGTCAGGATCCATCAACAGTCTAATGGATCATCCACATGACTGTTGTTTTTGCAGATCGGATGTGGATCAGATGTGGACCCATTGACTTCAATGGAGCCGCAAAAGATGCAGACAGCACACCGTGTAGTGTCCGCATCCGTATGTCCGTTCCGTGTCATCCGCAAAAATATAGAACATGTCCTATTCTTGTCTGAATTGCGGACAAGGAAAGGACTGTTCTATGGGCCGGACATTCCGCTCCGCAAAATGTGGAAGGCACTCAAAGGCATCTGTGGTTTGCGGATCCGCAATTTGCAGACCGCAAAGCAGGCAGTGGTCGTGTGCATGAGCCCTAAGGGGGTGTTTACACTACATTGACCTTCTGCTTGATAACATTGTTCTGGGAAGAGATGCACTCAGATCAGTCATTGCATTGACCCTTTTAGATGACACGTGAAATAAAAAATAAATAAATAAATAAATTGAATGTACTTGTTACAATGTATCAGTGTAGACAAGAGTTGTTACGGTTTTCAAAATCTGTGATCATTAGAAATATTGAGGGTCATTTACGAACATTTTTCACAAGTTTTTGGCGTAAAAAAGTTATCCCATCTTAAATGCCCGATGCAACAATATTTTGACACACGGGTGTTTTTACGCCATTCTCGCCACTTGGGAGTAGCGGGGGCCTTACTTCAGCTCCTAAAAATTCACTATTGTTTATGGCCATGGGCGCAGCTATAGGGGGTGCAGAGGTAGAAATTCGCTACCGGGCCCAGGAGCCTGAGGGGGTCCAAAGACACTTGTGCCGCATAAGAAGACACACAAAGCACTGAGGGAAGGGGGCCCAAGCGAAACTCTTGCACCAGGGCCCATGAGCCGTTAGCTACGCCCCTGTTTATGGCTTAAAAGAGGATTAAAAATTACTCCAGTTAAGGTCTAGAGGAGTTTTTATTCCAGCGACATGGACTGCCAGAGGTGCGACTAATGAGGAGGAGAATGCCTCGTCAAAACGTGTGTGCATCCCCAGGCGGCGCAGGGGGAAAGCTAAGACCGATGTAAACTGCCAGTCTTTGTAAATGACCCCCATTGTTTCTAGTCAAAGGCTGAAAATCGGTCTTCAGACCTGCTAGCTAATTTGTTGCAATGTATCGGTGCAGGTAGGAGCAAGAGTTCTGGGCAGGAGAGGGCTTTGTGTTGCTGCTCACTAGGATCTGTATCCTCTGATCGGCTGTGCGAGCAGGACTAGGTAAAGTAAGGGCGCCTTCACACGCGGCAGATTTTGTGGCAGAAAATTCAGCGACTGAAAAACAGTTCCATTCATTTGAATGGCGCAGCGAGCACATGGATTTCTGTAAACCCTATTAAGGTGAATGGAACTGATTTTCAGTAGTGTATTCTTCTGTCACATAAATCCGCCTCGCGTGAAGGCGACCTAAGGGCTCATGCACACGACCGTATGTATTTTACGGATCCGCCAAAATACGGAGTGACAGACCGTATACGGAACAGAAAAAACGACATGAGCCCTAAGGGTACTGCCTCCCCTCCTGGATGTGTATAATTTATAACAAGGTGGGCGCCTCTTCGGCAGTCTGTGCCCCTGGAGTGGAATTCTTCTCTGCTAACTGAAGGGGGTAATTATTAGGCATCTTTTACAGCTAAAACTGGCATTAATGTGGGTGACTATGCCAGGGTCGATGGGGTGGCCCCCCGTACTCCCCCTACCACACCCAAATGTTGAGGAAAACGGGTCATACAACTTTTCAACAGCAGTTTTGCTTCAGTAAATGACCCCCATTGTTTATATTCATCGGCTGGAGACCAGTCTGAAGTCCTGCTAACACAGCTGCTGAACTTGTTACAATGTATCAGCTTAGACTAGATCATTTACGCCTCTTGCACACGACCGTATGGCTTATTCAGTATTTTGCAGTAGGCAAAAAACAGATCCACAAAAAATACGGATGATGTCCGTTTGTATTCCGTTTTTTGCGTAACGGAACAGCTGGCCCCCGATAGAACAGTCCTATCCTTGTCGTTATGCGGACAATAACAGGACATGTTCTATTTTTGAACGGAATGGAAAAACGGAGATATGGAAACGGAAGGCATGCGGAGTACTTTCCGTTTTTTTTGCGGATCCATTAAAATAAATGGTTCCATATACGATCCATACACGGAATGCAAAAAATGGAACGTAAACGGAAAAAAAAATGTTTGTGTACAAGAGGCCTTAGGCCTTATTCACACGTCAGTAATTTTTCTTTCCAGAATCACGTGTTTCCGCAAAATTCTTCAGTTTTTGTTTTTTAGTGTCTCCGTATACCTTCCGTGTTTCCATATTTCCGTATTTCTGCAAAAATCTGGAAGAACAAGAAAAAAAAAAGATGTTTCCAGGGTACTTTTCATTTCCTGTGGATCCGTAATTACGGATCCGCAAATACGGATGACATGCGGATGACTTTTGTAACCTTTCCGCATGTCATCCGGATTTGTGCGGATCTATTCAGTTCAATAGGGTTACGGTCCGCAATTTGCGGACAAAAGAAGGGCATGCTCTACTTTTTTTTATGGTTCCGCATTTCGGAAATGAAAGGATTTGCGGATGCGGAGAGCATATGGAATGCTCTCTGCATCTTTTGTGGACCCATTGAAATAAATGGGGCCGCATATCTTCCGCATTATTTCCGCAATTTTGCAGAAATAATGCGGAAAAAAAATCAGGACGTGTGAATTAGGCCTTAGGCCTAATTCACACGTCTGTAGTGTGTTTTGCGGAAACACGGATCCGCAAAACACGGACGGCTGCAATGTGCATTCCGCATTTTGCGGACCGCACATTGCTGGCACTATATAGAGAATGCCTTTTCTTGTCCGCAATTGCAGACAAGAATAGGACATGTTTTTTTTTTTTGCGGAAACGGAAACGCGGATGCGGAAACACGGATGCAGAAATGCGGATGCGGACATAACATAGTGTGCTGTCCACATCCATTCCTGCCCCTTTGAAATGAATGGGTCTACAACCCATCCGCAAAATTGGGATGGGATGTGGATCCATTTTGCGGACGTGTGAATTAGGCCTTAGACTGGAGTCATTTGTGTTGCTGCAGGGCTTATTATTAGCAATATCTACACTGCTATATTGTAACAAAACAACAGCTGTGGCTGCAGTACAAGTTATCAGCCTCTGAATGTTAGCAAGAATGTGCTCACTGCTGACAGCAAGCACAGATCTTAAAAAAGATCAGGAACTGATGCATACAATCTGCTAGTCTTTCATGTCACAACCCCATTTACTTTAATAAGATGAAGTTCAATGACAAATTCAGCCCTGCTGCATCCGTATACATACAAGCAAAGGGACTGCAGGTAAATGATTCAATGAAAAACTCAGCCCTGCTACGTCTTTATTTTTCTTGTTTCATTTACTTGCTTATAGACCGTTCTGTTTGCTGTCATTGAATAGATCAGTTGGCACATCTGCTGTTTACCTGGCCAGTGGGTGACATTGCGTAGATATAGTTGTATTAATTATCCTGGCAAGATGTGGGTGACTGCAAACACCTGTTCTAAGGACAGAATCGGCTCCACTGATGCATACGACGTGCCGTGCTAACAAGTGTAGATTCCTCCGTGTCACAATATGGCGGTAGTGACTTTCATTGTCTTACGCCGTCCGCTCCTGACCTTGAATCTGTTCTGCAATGGAACGTTTTAATTATGAGCCGCCTTATTACAGTACACAATACAAATTCTGATTGTGTCGTGTATCAATGTAGCCCAGCGTCTGCTGCCAAGTTATTATCATTTACAATACATCAGGTTCTGGGAAAGATGGATGACAACCAATATGGTCACCATTGCAACCTCCACAGGGGTTGTAACCTAGCTTTGCACGAATTCCTAGCTGTGCACGAAATACATTACATGAAAAGTTGCGCAACTTTTCGGTAACACATTGTGCCGTGTAGCTGTGCCCTTAGACAGCAAGTTGCTATAGAACTGGACGCATCAGTCATTCAGGAGGCTGGGAAAGCTGAGTGAGTCCTGTGGAAGCTGTGCTATAGTAATAATCAGTCTCTTATCAGTTCAGAATGCTATAGGGAATGTGACGCCATCTGGGGACGCTTGGGATGTTCTTCCAGCATTTGCGTGGGATTCTTCAGGATGCTCCAAGTTTCTCCAGCAATTGGCAGGAATGATGAGCGTATCATAAGCCAACATGTTCCCCGGAGTGTTAGATTGTAAGCACTACCGTTGTAGTGTATATTTCTATGACAATCAGCCCCATATTAATATTCATATTCTTACAGCAGATACAATGTTGCAGTTTTGTCCATTGAAATCAATGAATAACAGTGTAATCAGATCTGTTAATTTTTCAAAAATATTCAGATATTGTGGAAGGTAATGGCAGTTACGAGAGTTCAGCCCCTCTAAGTGTTAGTTATCATGTAAGTTAGTAATTAGAGAATCAGATCATCACAGTTATTTTAGGTGCGATGCAATGACATCATTGCACCTGCTGGGCTGAGAAGAAGAGTACATGGGCCGAGGATCACCACCCGGCCTGTGAACTTTACTACCCAGTACTAAAGGAGCAATGATGTCAAGCCTGCTGCTAGGAAGAGTAGGATGTGCCCTGCCGATTGGGGGAAGGGGCTAGGTGAGTATTACTTTTTTTTATTATTATTAACACCACGGGGGCTTTACTACTGTAAGCAGGCACTAAGGGGGCAGTGTTACTGTAAGGGGGCAGTAAGGGAAAGCACTACTGTGAAAGGAACACCAAGAGGGCAAAACTACTGTAAGGGGGCACTAAGAGAGCAGCACTACTGCAAGGGGGCACTAAGGGGGCAGTGTTACTGTAAGGGGGGCAGTAAGGGAAAGCAATACTGTGAGAGGGACACTAAGAGAGCAAAACAACTGTAAGGGGGCACTATGGGGGCAGCACTAATGTAAGGAGGATACAAATGGGGCAGAATTACTGTAAGCATGGCAGCAGTACTGTGAGAGGGGCACTAAGAGGGCAAAACTACTGCAAGGGGGCACACAGAGGGCAAAACTACTCAATGGGGCACACAGAGGGCAAAACTACTGTAAGGGGGCACTAAGAGGGCACAACTACTACAAGGGAGCACTAAAGGACAAAACTACTACAAAAGGGCACTAACAGGGATCACTAAGGGGGCAGCACTAACTGTAAGGGGGGGGGGCAGTAAGGTGAAGCAATACTGTATGAGGGACACCAAGAGGGCCCCGCCGATTGGGGGAAGGAGCTAGGTGAATATTACTTTTTTTTAATTTTATTAACACCACGGGGGCTTTACTATTGTAAGGGGGCAGTGCTTCTGTAAGGGGGGCAATAAGTGAAAGCACTACTGTAAGGGGACACTAATAGGGCAGCACTACTGTAAGGGGGCACTAAGAGGACAAAACTACTGCAAGGGAGCACTAAAGGGGGACCACTAATGTAAGGACGATACTAATGGGGCAGCATTACTGTAAGCATGGCAGCACTACTGTGAGAGGGGCACTAAGAGGGCAAAACTACTGCAAGGGAGCACTAAGAGGACAAAACTACTGCAAGGGGGCACACAGAGGGCAAAACTACTGTAAGGGGGCACTAAGAGGGCACAACTACTACAAGAGAGCACTTAGAGGGCAAACCTTCTACAACAGGGCACTAACAGGGTAAAACTACTACAAGAAGGCACTAAGGGTACACCACTAATGTAAAGTAGATACTAAAGCACTACCACTGTGTGGGGGAACTAATGAAGTATTCTATTGTGTGGGGGGGACTAAGAGGCAATAAAAACTGTGTGGGGCACTACAGGGGCATACTGTAAAATGAACTCTTGACTCCCTGTCCTGTCCAGCGCTAGTGTTTGATTTCCATATTTTTAACATGACTGACAGTGTGGGAGGTTGTATGGCAAGTGTGGATGGCCTTCACTATCCATGGAAGGGGGGTTGTGAAGAAGTTGCTTTAGGAGGGGAAGGGTGGCATTCCAAAATTTGCTGTGGAGCCCAGCTTTTTCAAGTCACTCCCCTAATTTCCAGGCAGTGCTATACTCTACACCTATGTGTTCAGCTGTGACGTAGGGGTGGGACATGTCCATGTGGGAGAACACACCTTTAACTGATAGATGGGAATTTTTGTCTTGTGGTCTCTCCCCTCAATTTGGTTTTATTTGTTTCATTGTATATAAAAATCCTCAATCCGCAGTCCCCGATTAAAGCCATTCATCCATGCTTTGCACTTTCCCTCCGAGGAACCGGGCTTAATGCATCCAGGCCCAAGATGCAATAAAACAGCGACTACCAGTGGAGCGAAAGCCATTTTAAAGTCAGCAAAGTGCGACTGATGTTCACCATGAACCACTGGGCAGCGGGGTGCCAGTTTCCCTAATAACCGCAATGCCTGTGTCTATATTAGATCTCCCCTGGCGCAGGAAGGACGGCTCCATGCAGGATGCACACAGCTGTAGATTCAGCCCTGAAAAACACTTGTGGGACCGGGAGGCTTAATCTGCATAATCAGGAATGCTAGGCTGTCAAGTGCTGCTCTGCTTAGTGAGATCAGATGATAATACAATTATTTGTTCACCGCTCCCCCTACCCCGTTTGTGAGATTTGTGCTGTAGAAGCACAAAACAGGCACCAGTCACTGAACATCGAGTTTAGGTTGAAGATTAGATTAAAGATATGGCTGGAGATAGGTACATCTCCTTAATGTCTCTTCCTAGAGATCTGTAGCACCAGGGCATAGAGAATGGAGAGTGCAACGTGAGAATGTCCTGAGGGTCTTCCATCAACATTCTCAGTCTTTGTAAGGAATACTCTGGGTAACCATGGACCCACCCTCAACAAATCTGAGCGTAGGAATAGTTTAAAGAGAATTGCCAAATGTTCCAACAATGTGGTTGAGAATGTGATAATGTGATAATGACCAGTGGGCCTTAGGTCATTCTCACACGTCTCCTAAATTTTCATATGACATCCTAAATTACCTATTGCCTTAACCAAACTGTAGATTAAACATATGTTTTTACAATATTTTGGCTTTTTTTTAATTCTGAATGCCATTATCTAATTTTAATATAATACTGAAATGTGGAAATGTCTTCACACTGAGTCTCACACTAGTCATCTCATTATTATGAGAGCCAGGACCACAATGAAAGTTAACAGATTAATATATATATATATATATATATATATATATATATATATATATATATATATAAACAAGATCCACTGTTCATGATAGATAATGTAGTGTGTGCAGTTCACTATCTCCCCATCTCTAAACAATGTCCTCTGAGTCACATTATAGGCTGACATTTCTTTTTGTGTAGAGATTACTCCTCATCAGTCATCTCATTGTCATCACTGGCAGGATTACAATTACAGGTGATACCTAACTATATAAATAACACAGGACTCACGTTCACAGTAGATAATATCACAGCTTGCGTGCTCTTTCTCCCTGTACAGTGACCCTTGACTCTCATAATAAGCTGACACTTACTGTTACGTAGAGATAACATCTCAGCAGTCCTCTCATTATCATCACAGATATGATTACAATAGTATCTGATAGATAGATAGATAGATAGATAGATAGATAGATAGATAGATAGATAAGCTCCAGAATTCACAATCGTTGAAAGATGCTACTTACCTTCTTCCCCTCCCTGCACAATGATCACTATACAGTTCACAAAGCATGCCCACTATAATGCACCAGAGAAATGAATGAGTTATCTTCAGACTATGTTCCCATAATACATGCAGATGATGTAAAATATATCTATGAATGCTAGAACTAGAAATTGTAGAATTAGAAGATAAAACAGTTGAATGGAAAAAAACTTCCCTGATAAAGATAAGGGTACAGGATAAAGAAAATCAGTTGCATTTGTGACAATTGGATCACAGGCAGTAATCTGAGATGGTCACGTCAGCGCCTACCGCATACAGTATTATTGCAGTATGGACTTTTTTGCCTATTGTAGTTTTCCTTGAGGCTAAACATCTGTGGGAGCTTTTTGTGGAGTTCACCGCAGGAGGAGAACACATGATGGATCTACCATCCCCGATCTTCTCAGACATTTTCTGTGATTTCGAGCTCATCTCTTGTCTCTTGCTTACTCGAGGTGTCAGGATTAAATGTTGTCTTACACATAACCTGTTCCCCTGGCACATTTGCAGGAGTCAGGTGGGGGACGTAGACTACTCTTCAATCCTGTTCAATAGACCACGTTTTTTCAAATTCATTTAGAAAAGTGTTGATTTTGCCTGGAGGCCCCTTATCAATGGAACAGCTTGTGGTATTGTTCTGTTATCGTATGAATAAGTAAGCGGTGCCAGCTTTGAAGTCCTGTTTTAGTGATGCATGGTCTCTGAGCTGTGCCGAGGCCGTCCTACATCCAACAAGGCTGGGATCCAAATTCTGTCTTGGAGAGAGGCAGATTTCTTGTATTTCTGAATCCCTGACATGGAACTTGCAGCCTTGGGTTTGTTTCGAGATATAATTAGGCACATTTGAGCTGGGAGATCCGGCCTCCTGTTGTATCTAAATAAAATGTCTAAAAGAGAAGTCTTTGTTATAGAGGTTCAGTCCAATTCAGCTTAAAGGGGGTTTCCATCAACCCTTATTTGTATGTAAATATCTCGCCACACGGATTTTAATGGAAAGGGTGTATAAGCTTATCTACTGACATGATGCACAGAAGGTAAAATTATCTCATTGGTGGAGTCCATGAGCTTGGACTTCCACCAATTTTCAAAACTCATCATTGGTTTGAATGGACTTATGCTTAGCATATCTTAGTATCTGATGGATGAAGGTCCTACCTCTGGGATCAGCATCTATCTCCAGATCTCAAACCCCTGTTGGGGAGGCAGCTGCTGGCCACCACATACAGGCGGAGAGTGAATGGATAGGTCGGTGGCCAGTCATGTTGCCTCTTCTTTCACTTCTATGGGCGATGTAGATTAGCTATTTTCGTGATTCCAATAGAACTGAATGGAGAAAGCCATGAACAAATGAGACCACAGTATGTTTCCATTTACTCTGGATGTTGAGTATCTGGGTCTGGGCTAGGTTATCGCCTATCTTGGCCTGGTAACTTTAGGGTGGAGCTATTAATTGCTTAGCCTTTATACGTCCAGGCCTTCTGCTCCTCTGGTTGACAGGGATAGCATACGCTCTGTGGACTGGTTCCCAGATTCAGATACTTTGCTGAGAATCTTATTCTTGTCAATTATGTTGTTTCAGAGTATCCTGGGACCTGTGGTCCTCTGGACTTTTCTTGGCCGTAGGCATTGTTTATTGAGTTGGTTTTAGAGTAGTCTCGGTAGGTTGTATTTTTCAGCAGGGTCCGTTCAGTATATTTGTATTTCTGTTCTCTGCCAATTATCCACTCTCAATCATCTCCCATCTCCTCCATCCATGATTATCATCATTGGGGATTAGCCATCTATCCATGAGTTTATTTCACTACATTATTCAGTCCTCCTGCTAGTCCTGGTGATATCTGAGTACCAAGAGATAATGTTAGGACTTGGGAAGGGTGACTGCTATAGGTGAAGCCTTGTGAACCCCCAGCATTGTTGCAAATACTTATTTTAGTCTTTACTTGCACCCGTAGGCAGACTGCTGTTTCTGGTGGACTATAGTGTGTGAATGGATCTAGAACAAACAGCTGATAATTTCTAGTCCCCATGTGTTTGGAAGTCCCCTACTGATTCTAGTTGAAGACTATAGGTCCAACCATCTAGACGGGAAGGCACCACTGCTTCCAACCCTCGTTTAGAACAATTCTTGGCCTGACTCCTTGGTTAGTTTTCTCTAATAGTGTCTATAGAGGAGGTATCCTGCAAAGCTTTGCCCCACCCCTGAGGAACTGGGATAGCCAAATTTGAGTTTGTGATCCTTTTTCAAAAAGCTCCCTATCATCCACACGAGCAATGACTGCCGTGTATGACATTGACCAAAGTCAGTGTCAACCAAGCAAGCGAAGTGTTAGCTTGTTGATGTGAGGATGCTGGAAAAAGAAAATTTGAAAATCAAGGCGCAGTTTGAAAGGCAAAGATAAATAAATCTTCTCCTGAAGTGAGGAGTGTAGACACGAGCCAAAAAGACCCATTAACCAGGTGGAGAAACCTGTCAGCCTCCTTGTCTACAACCGAGCGACTAAACATCAATTGCAGGAAGTTTAAAGCTGCCGTGCAGATTAGCCAATGCTCGGATGTAAACTGAGACTTCAAGCTAATTTATTTTTAAGCATTGCATTGATCAAAGTTCTCCTGTCACGTCTCCCATATCCCGATAAGACACCTTGAAAGGTGGCTGTTGACAGAGTGCGACTTGAGCGACGGCACGCGGAGTTCTCCCTGAAACGTGCTGTTTGTTTGTAAAGTCTTCACCATCAAACCTGCGCTAATGACTGGCATTACAGCCGTGAAGATCATTAAATGCAACAAATTATTTCTCTGGTAGATTCATCTTGGAGCTTTATAATGTAAGCAGCTAATGGGGAGGCTGACATTCTCGTAGAACGCGCACGCAACACAGCAGCTATTGTTTTATTACTATTTAAATTTATGGCTTTCTATATTTCAATGCAGGGATAATGTTGACAATTATCTGCATGACTGGCGCCGATGAATTAAGGTTGACAATAACACGGCCGCTAATATTTTAGAACAGGGCGCTCAATTCATCTCTGATTTCAATAATGTTTCCGACTCCATCAAGTGGTTCTTATGTCAAGGAACAGATGACAGATGCCGATCTATTAGAGCAAAAATACATCCTCCGGAATAGAAAGATGTCAGTCATGATGCGGCATTAATTATTGAGACGTGAAATAATATATATGAGCGTCCTAAATAATAAAAATATATGCCGAAAAGGCTAAAATATGTATTATTGAAATAATAGTCAATCAAAACATTATCGTACATGGGGGCAGAATTATAGCAGTTATATTCCTGTACATAGAGGCAGTATTATTGTATTTATATTCTTGTACATAGGAGCAGTATTATAGTAGTTATATTCTTGTACATAGGAGGCAGTATTATAGTAGTTATATTCTTGTACATAGGAGGCAGTATTATAGTAGTTATGTTATTGTACATAGGAGCAGTATTATACTAGTTATATTCTTGTACATAGGAGCAGTATTATAGTAGTTATATTCTTGTACATGGGAGCTTTAATATAGTAGTTATATTCTTATACATAGGTGCAGTATTATAGTAGTTATATTCTTGTACGTATGAGGCAGTATTATAGTATTTATATTGCTGTACATAGGAGGCAGTATTATAGTAGTTATATTCTTGTACAGACTGTAGGATCAGTATTATAGTAGTTATATTATTGTACATAGGAGCAGTATTATAGTAGTTATATTTTTGTACATATGAGCTTTATTATAGTAGTTATATTCTTGTACATAGGGTCAGTATTATAGTAGTTATATTCCTGTACATCGGAGCAGTATTATAGTAGTCATATTCTTGTACATAGGAGCAGTATTATAGTAGTTATATTCTTTTACATTGGAGCAGTTTTATAGTAGTTATATTCTTGTACATAAGAGCAGTATTATAGAAGTTATATTCTTGTACATTGGAGCAGTTTTATAGTAGTTATATTCTTGTACATAGGAGCAATATTATAGTAGTTACATTCTTGTACATAGGAGCAGTATTATAGTAGTTATATTCTTGTACATAGGAGGCAGTATTATAGTAGTTATATTCTTGTACATGGGAGCTTTAATATAGTAGTTATATTCTTGTACATGGGAGCTTTAATATAGTAGTTATATTCTTATACATAGGGGCAGTATTATAGTAGTTATATTCTTGTACATGGGAGCTTTAATATAGTAGTTATATTCTTGTACATGGGAGCTTTAATATAGTAGTTATATTCTCGTACATAGGCGCAGTATTATAGTAGTTATATTCTTGTACAGACTGTAGGATCAGTATTATAGTAGTTATATTCTTGTACATAGGAGCAGGATTATAGTAGTTCTATTCCTGTACATGGGAGCAGTATTATAGTAGTTATATTCTTGTACATAGGAGCAGTATTATAGTAGTTATATTCTTGTACATAGGAGGCAGTATTATAGTAGTTATATTCTTGTACATAGGAGAAGTATTATAGAAGTTATATTCCTGTACATAGGAGCAGTATTATAGTAGTTATATTCTTGTACATAGGAGCAGTATTATAGTAGTTATATTCTTGTACATAGAAGGCAGTATTATAGTAGTTATATTCTTGTACATAGGAGCACTATTATAGTAGTTATATTCTTGTACATAGGAGCACTATTATAGTAGTTATATTCTTGTACATAGGAGCAGTATTATAGTAGTTATATTCTTGTACATAGGAACAGTATTATAGTAGTTATATTTATGTATATATTAGGCAGTATTATAGTAGTTATATTTGTGTGTACATAGGAGGCAGTATTATAGTATTTTGGACAGAAGGACATATTTTAGTTATTTTCCTGTGTGCCTTGTACTTTATGCTGTGAAGTCATTTATCTTCTACACATTTGTCAGTCTTCTCCTTTCTTATGCCTCATAGAAGGTGGAATCAATGTGACTAAAAATCATATTAAATCCTAACAATAACTTTAATTGTTTGCAAAATGAACTTGCATTTTTAAATTTAGCAAAATCTGAAAAAGGTTACAGCTGAAAATAAAGTAGTACTGTAAGCCCGATAAAAAGTCTCATTAAAATCTTAAATGAATTAAGTCTGGCAACGACTGTAATTAAAAGAGCGAGGAAAGTGCATTGTGGAGTAACAAGCTCCTGCCTCACTGTTTTTGTTACTAGACCTTCTATATCCTGAATTATATTAACAAATGCAATGAAATGTAAATAGTGAGAAGAGTTTGTCTCAGTGAATGCATGCTCCGGAGGTGGGAAAAGATCAATGAGGCTGCTTCTGGACACCAATACTGCTCCATTGAGTTCTGGCACAGCCTATGGATCCATGTCTTAGACCCTGATCATTTCTTTAGCAGTCAGAATAAGGTATCAGCAGCTAAGTCAATGTGTTGAGCCTAGAGAGGCTTCTTAGTTAAGTGGGCAGCCTGGCCGCAAGGGAAGAAGCTTGGCCCAGGACCCGGCGCTGCTTCTCCAAGTGCACTCCTTAGTGAATTCACATTGTTGCAGGTGCTCAAGCTTTTTGGCACAGTTACATTGACAAGAATGACCTGCGAGGATTCAGATAAAAGTACCACGCGGGATACAGTGTATCTTACATGTGAGTCTACCATTTCATCACGTTGTATTCTGAAGGCTGAGCTGGGCAAGCTGGGACCTAAGAGTCCTGGTGGCCACTAAGAGACCAGTAGAAAAAGGTTCACTAGATACCGGCTTTTAATTAACCCCTTCAGTATCCTAGATGACAGGGACTTTGGCATTAACCCTTTGGGTATAATCACATAATAGAGCTGCACGGATACATTTTTTCAGAATTGCATGTAACTATTAGGCCTCATGCACACAACCGTTTTTTTGGTCCACAAAATATGCAGCTCGGGCGCGGACCCATTCACTTCAATGGGGCCGCAAAAGATGCGGAGAGCTCTCCGTGTGCTGTCCGCATCCGTTGCTCCGTTCCGTGGCCCTGCAAAAGAAATAGAGCATATCCTATTCATGTCCGTTTTGCGGACAAGAATAGGGATTTATTCAATGAGCCGCGTTCCGTTCTGCAAATTGCGGAACGCATACGGAGCAGCTTTCGTGTTTTGCGGATCTACAGTCTGCGGATCCGCAAAACACACACGTTCGTGTGCATGAGGCCTTAATGAATGAAAATAATTACTGCCAACCTGGGGAGAAGCAGCATATGTTCAGGGATGCTTGTGCAGCTTCTTTGGCTCTGCTACACGATTCTGCACTGTGTAAAATACCTCCTTTCACTGCACTAGCTCACCAGGGATAATATAGGGTGATTGCAAATAATAATTGCATGGAGTTTCTTTATTAGTTGTAAAATCTATATGGAGGTCTCGGGAGAAGTCATATATTGCACATTGTGCTTGGCATGGCTGTTTTGTTTTGCTACAATTTAGCAAAAACTGCTGCAAAATCTTCTCATGTGAATACATCCTTATAATTACCAGTAAAGGTTCATCTACAACGCGTTACCGCGGTATTGTCATGTGTTTTTTTGTTAAGCAGTTTGTACAGGTAAAGTTGATGATCTTAATTAGTGTTGAGCCAACCAAAGTATCCGCAGTGGACTTCGATCCGAATTTCAGGAGAAATTTGATTTGCCGCGACGCTGAAACATTAGGAATATAAAATAAAAATAAAATAAAGGTCCAAAATTCAAATGGCCTTTTGCACTGAAAGTGCGGTTTCACAGATCCTCCTGCGTGCGGCCCTTTACAGCTCCTACATTGTATATTATATATAATTGCTGACTGCTGACAACTGAGAAGTTGTCAGATACGACTTGAATATTTATTGGTGCATTTTTCATTTAGATTCCGAAGCGCGGTGATCCCCCAGGGAAAGCGCGTTTTACGACGAGTTCATTAAGCAAGTGTCCGGAGCAGAAAACCAGGACATAGTAATTATTGCGGCCTTGTTTTTTATTATTTATTTTTTGAATGTTTTTGCCCCGGAGATATTTCCTGCGCTGACGCCGCTTTGAAGTTGTTTGTTTATATGCTAATTCTGCAGCGAAAAACCAAACACTTGACTTTTCACAGCACTTGAGGTGAGAGTTTCCCAGGGTGAATTAGCTGACATCGCCCAGCCCCTGCTGGGTTAAAACCATAATTTCATCCAAAAAAAAAAAAAAAATCTACACAATTTACACAAACACATTTTCCATTTTTCTCCTCGTTATTACGGCTCCTTCCCTCAATGTTCGAGCAGCAATTTCATGACAATCTTTCATTCACCGTCCTGACACGTACAATCAGTAGGCTGGAACGACTCAAACTTCGAATCATAGATCAGAAGTCGACTCGTTCAAATACTTGCATTTAAATGCACTTTCTGTACAGCACTGAAATCTATTGGCTCCATGGCCCTAAAGTTCTCCTCGCCCGAAGTCGGTTAATTCCCTTCTGTAAACATATCTGACAATATAAAATAGCAATCCGAGCTGGGCTTTGGTGCCAAGATACCA
Source organism: Bufotes viridis (assembly GCA_033119425.1). Lineage (NCBI taxonomy): Eukaryota > Metazoa > Chordata > Amphibia > Anura > Bufonidae > Bufotes > Bufotes viridis. Next base: position 7,601,323 of record CM065597.1, read on the forward strand.
GCCGATACCAATGCCCAGCTCGGATTGCTAAAACTCGGAAGTGCATGCGGAGATCGGTGAATCCCCCTGCTGTAATAATGAGCCCCAGCCTGTACTAGGCTTCCAGGCCCATTATTAGTTAATCCCAGTTCAGGCCACTAGGTGGCAGCACTGAACTGGGATACAGTAATACAGTATCTGTACAGAATAAGGCTCCATTCAGACGTCCGCAAATGGGTCCGCATCCGATCCGCAATTCTACGGAACGGGTATGGACCCATTCATTCTCAATGGGGCCGGACGTGATGTGCTTCCGCATTTGCGGAGCGCGGCCCCAAACTTCCAGGCTTCGGCCCCGAACTTCCGGTCCACGGCTCCGCAAAGAATAGAACATGTCCTATTCTTGTCTGCAGCTGTGGTTAAGAATATGCAGTTCTATCGGGGGTGCCGGCCGGGTGTGTTGCGGATCCGGACCCCATGGACCATTTTCAATTATTCTGTACATGTTGAAATCTGATGATTGCAAGTTGTGCTCCACTTGAGGATCTGAGAAAGCGTAAATAAAAAAAAGTAAAACAGTTTTGAAATATATAAAAAATAAAAACAAAAAATAAATAACAATGTAAAACTGTGATGGAGTTAGTTTTTTTTTCGATTTTACCCCTTTTTGATTTTTTTTTTAACCCTATGTAATATTAAATGGTGGCATTAGAAAGTACAACGTTTCCTGCAACAAAAAAAAACAAGCCCTCATACGAAAAATAAAAAAGTTATGGCTCTGGGAAGGCAGGGAGGGAAAAATGAAAATGCAAAAACATCAGGAAAGGGTTAAATGGAGCTAAAACTGGAGCAGGCGCCCGCTGCAGCTTTGCGAGGGCTCCACATAGTAACCACGCAACAAAATTTTCACCAGTGCAGATTTGGCCCAATTTTTTGTGCTGAAACCCACTCCCCCCCCCCAAATAAAAAAAACTCAGTCCGAACATGTATATATTATTTTATCAATGCTTTACATACTTAAAGAAACAGCGCCTCAGCTGTTTATGGGTTGTGAGTGGTATTGCAGGTCATCTCCATTGAAGTATAGTTAGAGTTGCAGTTCCTCACCCAACCTGTGGACTGGGGTGGCAGTGTTATATTTTAATGAAAGCATCCGTGTCTCGCTAATCCTGCCCTGATTGGGACCCTCATCCGGCACCCCAGACAGACGCCTTCTGTAAATGCTGTTTCACCTGCTCCTTTGCTAGAGATTTAGTTCTTGCTCCCATCCCCCGTCCTGCTCCCTCCTTCTACGTTAGATGTCGCCTCTTAGGTCTGAATAACGATTGGATTTAAAAGTAGGATTTTTTTTTTCCAGTTCGCCCAAGAAATATAAAAATAAACTCCATAAATGAAAATCCTTGTATTTGTCAGAGATCCAGAGGATGCGGCTGAGTCTTCGTACGTTCTCTTCCTACCTAATTAACATCACAAATCTCCAGACAGTCATACTCCGGGCCCAGATACTCGCCGCTCGCACCGTGTGATGACAATGTGAAAGGCGACGCGCTGCAATTAAGTGCTGAAAATGAGACCCAAAATGGTTTGGCACCGGTGCTGGTCGCGTCGCCCGTCATACGTCTCCCGGTGCAGGACAGGTGGCCGTGTCTGCGTCAAGTGTGTAATTGGGATCAGTGACATCTCTCCGAAAGAAGAAGCAGACTTATAAGGGGAGGGATACATGGGGACGATATGTTCAATACCTAGGAGCAATCACCCCAAAATACAGAGACAGCCCTTGAGTCTTAGGAATGTTATATGCCCTAAGTTATATCTGTACTTGGGAAAGCTGGGTGACAAACATGGCTGCCATTGTGGCAACTCACTGTGGGTGACAGCATCCAATATGGCCGTCCTTCTGTCTCCCATAGAAGTTGTCATCCCTTTTTCCAGGATCCATCAAGTACAATAATCTGAGATTTGTCTCTCGGAGGGCCCTCTGTCTCAGCTCGTACCACCGGTGTATCTAAGTCTCAGGTGATACTTCTGTCTGCTGGAGCGGCTGTATCTAAGGCCTAATTCAAACGTCCGTATTTTTTTCCCGCATTATTTCTGCAAAAATGCGGAAATAATGCGGAAGATATGTGGACCCATTCATTTCAATGGGTCCGCAAAAGATGCAGAGAGCATTCCGTATGCTCTCCGCATCCGCAAATCCTTTCATTTCTGCAATGCGGAACCGTAAAAAATTAGAGCATGTCCTACTTTTACCCTGGAAACATCTTTTTTTTTCTTGTTCTTCCAGATTTTTGTGGCAATACGGTAACACGGAAGGTATACGGAGACACTAAAAAACAAAAATGGAAGAATTTTGCGGAAACACGGATCTGCAAAAAAACGGACCGTGATTCTGGAAAGAAAAATTACTGACGTGTGAATAAGGCATAAGGACGGTTTCTGTGGTGGATCGTTTATTTTATCACGGCGTTCTATCGTAGGGTTTCTAGAAAATATGCTTCATACATATCTATTAATTCGATCCAAATTTCAGGGAAAATTGGATTTGTTGCGAATCCGAATTTCCTCGTGCTTCATGGTATCTATTTTCCCTGAATGGCGGTAAAAAATCATACTTACCTCCTCCGTGTGATCACGAAGAGTCGGCTGCCTCCATCTTGAAGATCTCGCACGAAATCCCGTGTACACTGACGTGATGACATCATCATAGGCCGCGCAAGATTTTATGCTAGATCTTTAATCAAGATGGCGGCAGCCGGCTCTTCGGGATGAAACGGAGGAGGTAAGTATGATTTATATTAATTTTTTTAAATGTTACATTGTAATATTGCTGTCAGGTGCCTCGATCAGCTATGAGCGCGACATCTGACGGGTACAATGATGGGTGCGGTGCAATCACCGCTCCGTGTCATCGCACCCATTACTTAGGCCCCTTGCAGATGAGCTAGTATTACGCGCGGGTGCAATGTGTGATGCGAACGCATTGTGCCTGCACGGAATCCGGACACATTCTTTTCAATGGGTCTGTGTACGTGAGCAATGTTTTTCATGCATCACTTTTATGTTGCGTGAAAATCGCAGCATGTTCCATATTCTGCAATTTTCACGCAACGCAGGCCCCATACAAGTGAATGGGACTGCTTGAAAATTGCTTTGCATCCTCAAGCAAGTGCGTATGCGATGCGATTTTCACAGATGGTTGCTAAGAGATGTTGTTTGTAAACATTCAGTTTTTTTATCACGCGCGTGAAAAACGCAATAAATCGCATTGCACCCGCACGATAAAAACTGAAGAACTAAAGCGATCGCAAACAAAACTGAATGGACTTACTTGCAAAATTGCGCAGTTTTCACGGAAAGCATCCGCAGCGCATCCGGACCTAATCCGCTCACGCTCATCTGCAAGGGGTCTTACAAAGAAATTTGTCACAAAGCTGATTTTTTTGTAAAATTTGATGAAGCGGTCAAAGCGAATTTTGCAATACTTCGCTCATCACTAGCATCCATTTATCACCATTTTCAAGGTCTCTTCTTGTCGGTGAATGAAGACATTTTTGCGTACGTGCTGTAATTGATAACTCCTACAGACAATGCATCTCACAGCTGAGGGGTTGTTACAATTGTATCCAGGATGGATAATCCTCCCTGACTCATACACATTAGCAGCAAAATGTCTCTCCAGTCCTGATCACAATGTATCAGTCAGGAGATTGTTCTGGATACAACTGTAACAACCCCTCAGCCATGAGAAGTGTTCAGCCCCATCACGTGAATAAAAATGATCATATTCACAGACAGCAAGCAGAGATTGTAAATGCAGAAGTATAAAATGTATTAGAAAGATGCACAATGATGCAATTTATCCCTATAAAACCAAGAACATAAATAAATCAATAAAATGTGCAGCAAGTTTTAGATTTTTCTAGATTTTTTGGGGAATTGGGTAGAATGGCATCGCCTGTCTGAAGATTTCGCGGTGGATTTTCTTACACCTGAAAGGGTCGTCCCAACATTTGCTCTTGTGTTCCTAAATCCTGCAAAATATCTGTTTATTATACGAGCAAATGATATGCAGGACACAGCGGCGAATCGCAGGCCTGAAAGGAATTTCTAATAGGGTCACCGCTACCTGAGGGGCGAGAAAATTAAAACTAAAGGAATAAATATTGTGCTGGCGAGGACTCTGCGCACCCCGCGGGTCTGTGTTCAGCGGCACCGGATGGCGCGTTGGTCGCTGTTTATATTAATACATTTCTTGTAGAACAACATGGCTGAGCGCGGGGCGATCACAGGGGCGTCTAATCCCCCCTCCAGAGCCAGAATACTGATGAGGAGGAGCCGCCATAGCCTTCAATAATACGCAGGCAGCTGATCACCGGGGCCACGTTATATCCTCATCCGCAGCAGCGATGGAAGATCATAGAAACGTCTGTCACCTCCCAGCTACCTGATTACAGAAAATATTAGGTGCTGATGGTGTATCTAAGCCAATCATGCAAAAATGTCTGCAGCAGCAGTGTATCTAAGCCTAACATATGTTATGCTGTCAACGGAGTCAGTGTATCCATGCTTATAATGTGATATTGTCTACTGAGACAGTGTATCTAAGCTTATCATAGGATACCGTCTGCTGAGACAGTGTATCTAAGCTTATCATAGGATACCGTCTGCTGAGACAGTGTATCTAAGCTTATCATAGGATAGTGTCTGCTGAGACAGTGTATCTAAGCTTATCATATGATACTGTCTGCTGAGACAGTGTATCTAAGCTTATCATAGGATACTGTCTGCAGAGACAGTGGATCTAAGCTTATCATACGATACTGTCTGCTGAGACAGTGTATCTAAGCTTATCATATGATACTGTCTGCTGAGACAATGTATCTAAGCTTATCATGTGATACTGTCCGCTGAGACAGTGTATCTAAGCTTATCATATGATACTGTCTGCTGAGACAGTGTATCTAAGCTTATCATACGATACTGTCTGCTGAGCTGTGTATCGAATCATATAATGTGTGATACTGTCTGCTGAGATGTGTATCTAATCCTATCATGTGTGATACTATCTGCTGATCTGTGTATCTAATCCTACCCTGTGCGATACTGTCTGAGCTGGGTATCTAATCCTACCACATGTGATACTGCCTGCCGAGCTGTATATCTAATCCTACCATGTGTGACACTGCCTGCTGAGACGATGTATCTAAGCTTATCATGTGATACTGTCTGCTGAGAGGGTGTATCTAAGCTTATCGTATGATACTGTCTGCTGAGCTGTGTATCTAATCCTAGCATGTGTGATACTGTCTGCTGAGCTGTGTATCTAATCCTAGCATGTGTGATCCTGTCTACTGAGCTGTGTATCTAATCCTATCATGTGTGATCCTGTCTACTGAGCTGTGTATCTAATCCTATCATGTGTGATACTGTCTGCTGAGATGTGTATCTAATCCTAGCATGTGTGATACTGTCTGCTGAGCTGCGTATCTAATCCTATCCTGTGTGATACTGTCTTCTGAGATGTGTTTCTAATCCTAGCATGTGTGATACTATCTGCTGAGCTGTGTATCTAACCCTTTGCTGTGTGATACTGTCTGCTGAGATGTGTATCTAATCCTAGCATGTGTGCTGCTGTGTGCTGAGCTGTGTATCTAATCGTCTCTTGTGTGATACTGTCTGCTGAGCTGTGTATCAAATCCTGTCCTGTGTGATACTGTCTGCTGAGCTGTGTATCTAATCCTATCCTGTGTGATACTGTCTGCTGAGCGGTGTATCCAATCCTTTCGTGTGATACTGTCTTTGAGAGCTCCAATTGCATTCATTAATAGAAGAAAAGCTGGAATGTTTGGGGCTTTCTAGGAATCCCCCACTGCTCTTGTTCATGGAGGTCTATGATGGTTTTAGGGTCGTGTGAAGACTGAGGTGGGATCTGTCAGAGGATATTCCAGTAACGCCGCCTGCACATGATGGCCGCCCTTCACATCTATTATTTCGCTGAGAGGATCAGCAGGACAGGGCCTACACTTCAGGCAGTGGAGAGGAGAAGCTTTCTTACCCTGTCTTTGATTCCACACTTGAAAAATTTGTCTTCATCTTTTCTTCAAAGCTACCTGCGAAGTCATTTACAAGAGCCCGAGGCCTGGACCCTCCACCAGACTCACCGCACTCCACTGCACTCCATCAATTAAGCCAGGTTTACTCGGAGGCTCCTCCTGACTTGTGAAGGTTTCTGAAGACGGCTCTCTGGCTGCGGGGCGAGTGCGCCAAACATCCATGTAGAGTCACCATGAGTGACACATTAAAAAAAATGAAGTTTGGAATGAGCTGTAAGCATTTATTATATCCATGGATGTCACATCCATTCACAGTCCTCTCTAGACCTCTAAACTGTGGTGTTCTGGTCTTCAAGATGTCTTCTGAACATTAACTGAGACTCAAGGAGTCATTGTTCACACCATATAGTCATGGCAAAAGATGAAGAGGGATAGCCATAAAAAAAGTCCATGAAACAATGCCACACCTGTCGTCTATAGGTTGTATTTGGTATTACAGTCTGCCTCAATCACTGCTGCAACACCTGACAAAACCTGTGGCTGTTTTTAATCATGGACCACCTCCTTAAAGGGAATTTCCAGGAGATAGGTCATCGACATCAGATCGAGGAGGATCGCTGCGGCCTCTTCATTGTATACCAGCGACACTCAGTGTGTGCTGGCTGTTCCTGGTATTGCAGCTCAGTTCCGTGAATTTGATGTCACAGGTTCAGAGAAGAGGCCCAAATGGATGGCTTTTTCAAAGGGCTGATCAGTGGGGGTGCAGGGGGTGCAAGCCCCACCTTTCTCATATTGACCTATAGTGTTAAGCAAGCATGCTCAGCCGAACTGGTGTTCGACTCGAACATTGCGATGCTCAGCACATCGCTGTGTTTGGTCGAATACTGAGTGTGCTCAAGCCAGTGTATTTAAATCTAATGTAGCCTCTATTTCTGAAAAGTTTCTGCCGGGATTTGAACTCACAACCTTTTACATTAGAGACAAGGATCTTAACCACTCAGCTATAAAGCTGAATGATAAACTGTGTCAGAAAAACATCATAGTAGTTTGCTATGTAGTATTCCTATCCAGCAGAAGTATCGTTTTATATTTCACTGCAGGTTAACATGTAGCTGTATAGCATAGTGGTTAAGGTTCTTGGCTTTAATCTGCAAGGTTTTGAGAAATAGAGGCTAAATTTAATTATATATGGCTAAAATTATCAATAGTAGGTTCCCACATAATATACATTTATATATATCAGAAGTATGACAGAAGTATGATTCTCTTTCTCTCTCTCTCTCTCTCTCTCTCTCTCTCTCTCTCTATATATATATATATATATATATATATTTTTATATGCATTTATCTTGTGCCATACATTTTTTACAATTACAATATATATATATATATATATATATATATATATATATATTTCTGAAAAGTTTCTGCCAGGATTTGAACGCACAACCTTCTACATTAGAGCCAAGAACCTTAACCACTACACTCTACAGCTACATGTTAACCTGCAGTGAAATATAAGATTATACTTCTGCTGTATAGGACCTCAGTGGGACCCAGGACCCTTCCCTTTTCAGAGCAGGGGGTGCCTGGTTTAATGCTCAGGTTCTACCATTGACTTCCATTGAGCTTGGGTGCTCTGTAGAGCACCTGAGCATCCCAAAGTGTTCTACTCGTGCACCAGAGCACTTTGGTGCTCAATCAATACTAATGACCTATTTGATAGATAGCAGCAGGGGGATCTGAGATAATGATGTGGAGCGGTCATTGCGGCTCTCCGACTGTTGACTGGCATATGCATTCCTTGTGAAGATCTGAAGGGAACGGTGGTGCTGCTCTCATATTTGTGTCTTTGAGAAAGGTCACTGGTATCTGAAATCTGGAGGTCCCACTATTTCCCACCACTCACCATGGCACTTGGTTAAGCACTGCTGTCTTTTCCTTGGTTTGTGACTTCACGTCCATCCATTGGTCTGCAGATCAGTCTTATTCAAGTGAATGGAATGGAGCTGCAGTTCCAGGAGTAGCCACTATAGCATGTATGGCGCTGTGCCTGGAATATAACAAAGTGTCCATGGCCCCCTCAAATGGCAGATCAGAAGGGGTGCCTGATATTAATATCGGTGACCTGTTCTAAGGGTAGGTCATCAATATTGGACTTGAACTACCCCTTTAATGCTTGCATTGGGAAGTGGACACAGACTATCTAACATGGAAAAGTAGGCATCGTAAAGAGTGGAGCAAGTAGCTGATACAATGTAGAAACCATACTGTAACTAGTAAAAGAAAGAAAACAGATTGCAATGTATTTTGTGACCTGAGACCAACGATGTAGGATCCATGCCTGATGCACCATTCCATCAATATAAAATAAAAATTGGCCAACGCTCCAAAGACAAAGAAATGTGTAAAAATCATTCAATCATGGGAGGACCATTTTATGCTCTTTAAAGCTACGTCTGTAATAAATAATTTGTTTATATTGAGACTTCTATCTTTAATGGAAGCAAAAGAATCAAAACCAAGATGATTCAGACCACCGTTAATTACTTGACCCTTATGGTGACCAGCGATGCTCCATCTGATAGTGATCCAGGAGGGAGTAATGGTCAGTAGAAACCTGGGCGCTGAGCAATGAAGCTAAATAGTTGCTTCTATTTTGTAGTTTCATTCTTAGAATATACACTTTCTTATGAAGGTGAAGTGTCACTTTTACCCTCAAGAGGAAGTAGTCTACTGGACCTCAAGGTCCTCAGGATAAACAAAAATAGGGTCAAGTGATCCATCAAGTCATTTCATGCAAAAGCATTTATCTGGAAAATGGGATCTAACCTACTCTACCAGATACTTCAGCCGGAAATGGTACAGAATATGAGACATGAGAACTTCTTCAAGTCATGCCTGTGTAATGAACTAACGTGAACTAAAGAAATGTCTGACCTCATCCAAAGATGATGAGGCTATAAAGTGTCAACCGCACCTACAACCTGGAGCGGAAAATGAGGCATGCAACATGGGCAATGAAAGACCCTTCCATTCTCATTAGCCCTGAGCCGAGAAGCAGCAGAAGTAGGTTTAAAGCTGAGTAACAAGCGACACAACCTGTCACTTATTCTCCTAATGATTCCCAGGAAGACAAATTGCTTATGGAAGGGAAGATGGTTGAATCTTCAAAACAAGTCACCATGCAATCATCCCAGCTTTGCCTCTAATAATAAAGCAGATGTTCCTTTTTGAAGCTCGCATTGCCTTACTTTTTTGAGAGCTATTTCTCTTCGTGTTTTGGAATTTCCTGTGATCATTTTTATTTTTGAAGAACAGGAGATCTGATAGAAGTTGAGGAGACTGCAGATCTGAAGTTGCAGCTGCAGAGACCTGGTCTGATGTTGCAACATTTTTTATTTAATTGGTGATTGGATACAATGTTGCATCATCTGATCAAGGAAACAAAGAGATTCCATGTGGAAAATATTCTGCAGGAGGATGGTTTTGACTCAGTGATCTCGGCATGTGTGCGGGTGACTCATTGGACCTACCATTGCTTAGCAGGTGCCCCTGGTAACTGATTGGTTGGTTATATGACCTCAGAAACTGATGAATGACAGGGAACTTGATTGGTGGAAGCCCTCACTGAAAACTACAAGCTCCACCCTGTAGACTCATTCAGATATAACACGATTACTAACAGGCATATTCCAAATTGAAAAAGTTAGTAAAAATAAATAAAATAAAGTAAAAAAGAAAAACAGATCAGCTACAGTGGAAAAGCACTGATACATGTCCTGAACTCAGACCCTTGTGGATGCAAAAACGGGATGTGGGAATAAGGCTTTAGGTTTAAACCTCTAACTTAGATTTAGCTTCAAGACCACAATTCAGAGAACATTCGGTAATAGGAAATGGGATATTATCATTATCAAACCTTCTGTATTGGAGCTTGTCAAGATCCCATGAGAAGTCAAGTGACTGGGTGAATTTTGGAAACATTTTTTTTACCCCAGTGCACCCAAAATATAAAAATTAAACAACTTTATAAATAGATTTTCTTGAAAAAATCTCCTACAAATAAAAAAGTACCATGACTGTAGGATCTGACTACAATTGTTTTGTTTGTAGTCAGGAGTTCCATAGGTAATTAAAAAAGGAATAAAAATAGAAATAAAAAAAATAGTTTTTTAAGCCAGACTGCAAAGTTTCATACTTTTAAGACGCTTTGTATAAAAACTAAAAAATTGTTGCAAAAGTGTAGAAACCCTTGAAATAAGTTTTGCTTCCTTTTTCATTGCTGCCCGCGTATTGACGTGCCTCTGTTCTCAGACGAGCCGTAATAACAGCATATTGATATTTTGGAACTCGATGAATTCAGTAGTCATCTTTTCATTTGCGGCTGTAATCTTTGTGAAGATAAATCTGCACGTAGCGCTGCGCCTGCGTTCCACTCTGCTGTACTATCAGGGAAAGGTTACCTGTATCCAGTCCGGAGAAATAAGAGATCAAATGTCAGGATTCTGCAGAAAGCCCCCATGCTGACATTTCATATGTGTTCCTCTTGTGGACTTCATGGTTATTTTCTGTCAGGAATGTGACCCATATGGAAATAACTTTATAATATAGAGTCGAGTAGATTAATAAGCACCGGACGATGATTAAATTACACAATCAGAACGAAACGCACGTGCCTAATGAATGGAAATAAGCACATTATGGCGACAACATAGAGGATTGGATTTCACTGTATGGATAGTGTGACCAGAGTCCTACATCATATATTATGATTTTTTATATACTAGTGTTGTGTAGCTCTCAGAAACAGTATCACACGATACATCAGCTCAGTATCACCCATGCATGGCTTGGATACACTTGCTCAACCAGCAGCATCACACATGAAAGGACACAGATACAGAATATCAGCTTGTAGGATAGGTTTAGATACACTTGCTTGGTTTGGATACATGTGATCAGTAGACAGTATCACATAAGAGACTTAGATACAGCGGCTCAGCATACTGGATGGGTATAGATACAGCAGCTGTGCAGACCATATCTTACAGGATAGGCTTAGATACAGTAACTCATAGACCGTTACATACATGATAGGTTTAGATATAGTTGCTCTGCAGATAGTATCCAACTCAACAGCCAGTATCACACAAATGATGCTTAGGTACAGCAACTCAGGAAACCATATCTTACAGGATAGGCTTAAAGGGGTTCTCTATAGGCGAGATCAGACAACCTCTTTAAATACAGTAACTCAGTAGACCATAACTCTATTATTAGGAGGACAGACAGAGTCCATAAATGCCAAACAGTGTGTTGTCTTCCGGTGCTCGGGTTCGGCATATTGCGGATCAGATTGACAGATTGCTGGGTGCTGCTGGGGAAGACCAAGCATTCAAGGTACACATTGGCACCAATGACAAAGTCAGGGGGAGATGGAAGGTCCTTATAAATGATTTCAGGGAACTAGAAGAGAATCTCAAGTCCGGGACCTTCAAGGTAGTGTTTTCAGAAATACCAACAGTGCCACGAGTGTCACCAGAGAGACAACGGGAGCTTAGGGAGTTAAATAAGTGGCTCAGAAGCTGGAGCAGGAAGGAAGGGTTTGGGTTCATGGAGAACTGGGCCGACCTCTTGGTCGGTTACAGGCTATACAGTGCGGCACCTTAATGGGGAGGGTCCAACTGCCCTGGGGGAAAATAAGGTAAAATGGCTGGAGGAGCTTTTAAACTAGGATCTGGGGGGAGGGTGGGGGTCATACTAATAAGTGGGTAGATAGTGTAGATAGAGAATGGGATATAGAAGGGGATTTAGTGGGGGCTAGGGTTAGTGAGGAACGTTGGGAGAAGCCTGGGCAGAACTATACACAAATGAAAAATAGAACTGCTGGTAACAAGAACCTGTTACGTAAAAACATCAACCAAGGTAACCCTGAAATCACAGATATTCACTTTACAGCTAATAGTTATTTAAAATGTATTTTCACAAATGCCAGAAGTCTAGCGAGAAAAATGGGGGAGCTGGAGGCTATGTTACTAGAAGAACACATAGATGTAGTTGGTGTGGCTGAGACATGGTTGGACTCTTCACATGACTGGGCTGTTAATATTTAGGGTTTTACACTATTTTGGAAACACAGGGTAAATAGAAAAGGCGGTGGCGTCTGTCTGTATGTGAGGAGCGATCTGAAGACAAGTGTGAAAGAGGCAATTGTGGGTGAGGATGTGGAAACCTTATGGATGGAAGTTCAAAGGGATATAAACACTGAAAAAATAATACTTGGCGTAATCTATAGACCCCCTAACATCATAGAGGAGATAGATATGCAACTGTATAACCAGAGAGGCTGCACAGGGGTACAGTGGTCATAATGGGAGATTTTAACTATCCAGACATTGACTGGGGTCATGGTTTTGCCTCAACAGCAAAGGGGAGAAGATTCCTCAACTTGCTGCAGGACTACTTTTTGGGCCAGTTTGTAGAAGCTCTCACTAGGGGTAATGCTCTGCTGGATCTGGTAATTACTAATGATGCAGAGCTTATTGGAAGTGTTACTAATCGAGAAACACTGGGTAGTAGTGACCACAATATAATTATATTCTCCCTAAACTATAAGAAGCAAACTCTGTCAGGCAGAGCAAAAACACTAATTTTTAAAAAGGCTAATTTCCCTGGGTTGAGGGCAGCATTTCAGGGCATAGACTGAGAGCCGCTACTGTCACATAATAATACTAAGGATAAATAGGAGAGTTTTAAATCTAAATTGAGTAATTGCACTAAACAATTATTCCTATAGGAAACAAGTATAAACAGCTAAAATAACCCCCCCTTCCCATGGTTTACAGCTACTGTTAAAAGGGCAATAAAAGACAAAAAAGGGCATTTAAAAAATTCAAATGTGAGAGGTCAGCTGTAGCCTTTGAAGTTTACAAAGGGCTTAATAAAATCTGTAAAAATGAGATAAAATTTGCAAAAATGCAAAACGAACAGCAGGTGGCAAAAGAGAGAAAAACAAATCCCCAAAAATTCTTTAAATATTTAAACAGTAAAAAACCACGGTCTGAGCAGATAGGTCCCCTAAATAATGCTAAAGGGTGGTTATTCGCTGAAGATAAGGAAAAGGCAGAGTTACAAAATGTTTTTTCTTAGCTCTGTACATACAAAAGAAGAGAAAGGAGCTGATATCTGTGCTGCTGGGGCTGTTAGTACATTATTAATATAATCAATTAGCTAACTGTAGATATGGCCCAAGCTAAGTTAAATAAGGTAAATGTGAACAAGGCTCTGGGTCCAGATGGATTACACCCAATAGTGCTTAAAGAGCTCAGTGCAGTCATTGCTGTGCTCCTGTTTAAATGTGATGCCCATATTAAAAAAAAGGATCAAGATCCTCCAGAGGTAATTATAGACCAGTTATTTCTTTATAGGCTTGGAAAATATAGTTTGTAATTGTATTGAAAATTGGCTGAAGGATCGTGTCCAGAGAGTTGTGGTCAATGATTCCAATTCAGAATGGTCCTGGATTATAAGTGGTGACCCCGAGCTTTAGTGCTTGATCCTCTATTATTTTATGTATTTATTAATGATATCGAGGTGGGGAATAATAACACAATTTCTATTTTTGAAAATGACACTGAGCTGTGTATTACTGTGCAATCTATGGAAGATGTCCATAAACTACAAGACGACTTGAACACTCTGAGTGATTGGGCATCAACTTGGCAAATGAGGTACAATGTGGATAAATGTAAAGTTCTGCATCTTGGTAGTAATAATCTCCGTGCTTCATATGTCCTAGGGGAGGTAACACTGGGGGAGTCACTTATAGAGAAGAATTTGGATGTCCTTGTGGATGGTAGAATAAATAACAGCACACAATGTCAATCAGCTGCTTCTAAGGCCACCAGGATATTGTCATGCATTAAACGAGGCATGGACTCGTGGAGCAGGGATGTAATATTACCACTTTACAAAGCGTTGGCTGCGGCCTCATCTGGAATATGCAGTTCAGTTCTGGGCACCAGTCTATAAAAAGGATGTCATGGAGCTGGAGAGAGTACAGAGGAGGGAACTAAACTGATAAGGGGCATGGAGGGTCTGAGTTATGAAGAAAGATTAAAATAATTGAATTTATTTAGTCTTGAGAAGAGACGTCTAAGGGGGGATATGATTAACTTATACAAATATATAAATGGGCCATACAAAAAACACGGTGAAAAATGGTTCCATGTAAAATGCCCTCAAAAGACAAGGGGGCGCTGCCTCTAACTGGAGAAGAAAAAGTTCAGTCTCCAGAAGTGTCAAAGCTTCTTTACTGTAAGAACTGTGAATCTGTGGAATAGACTCCTCAGGACGTGGTCACAGCAGGAACAGTTTTAAAAATGGTTTAGATGAATTCTTAAAAGTAAATTACATTAATGCTTATGAAAACGTATAGAAATCTGAGTCTCACTTACTTCTGGGATTCGTGTCCCCACCTATCCCTTGGTTGATCTTGATGGACTTATGTCTTTTTTCAACCATATCAACTATGTAACATACATGATAGGGTTAGATACAGTCGCTCATAATTTAGTATCTTAGGCTAGTTTCAAACTAGCTGCAGCCTTCTCCGGCAGGCGCTAGTGCATGCGTGCCGCCGGAGGTCTGCTCTGGCCCCATCTACTATAGTGGGGGCGGGCAGGAGTTCCAGCAGTAGCATGGCAAACATGCCGAGAGGCGGCGGGAATAAAACTATGTCATGTCTCCAGAAGCGTCAAAGCCGGCCCTCCCCCATTGTAGTCAATGGGGCCAGAGCGGACCTCCGGCGGCATTCATGCATCTAACCCGCTTGCAATCATTGAAAGCTCTCATTGCCCATGGCCCTTCTGCTGCCTGCCTCACCTGACCTCATTGGTGGTGCCTACATACAGCAACTAAGCAGCCAGTATTATACACAATAGGCTTAGATACAGAGCTATAAAAATAGTAACTTATAGAACAGGTGTAGATTCAGACCCTTCATAGGGAAGGATTAGACACAGCAGCTCAGCAGAGAGTCTCAAACATGATAGGCTTAGATACAGCAGCTCAGCAGATGATATCTTACATGGTAGGCTTATATAGTAACCCACTGGAACATATCATACGTGATAGACTTAGATACATAGCTCATAAGATAGTAGGATTGGTTTAGATGCAGTAGTTCGGCATCATACAGGGTAGTTGTGGGTTAGAGATGAAACTTCTTAAAACTTGTTTTTCTTTGTTTCGCTAAATTAGAAAAAAATAAAAAATGATTCTGGTCTGAATCAAGTACGGTTCAGTTGCCCTGAAAATTGGTATATATCACTCTAAGGGCTCATTTAGATGACAGTATCTATTTTGCGGTCCGCAAATTGCTGATACGCAGAACACAAATGCTGGCCGTGTGCGATCCACATTTTGTTGAAATACCTATTCTTGGAACAAAAGTACATAGTGCACTGACCACATCTTTTGCAGCCCCATTCAAATGAATGGGTCCGCATCAGTTCTGCAAAATATACGGTCGTCTGAAAGAGCCCTAAGAAGTCATCATTTTTTTTCTCAGATACCAGAGAAAAATGTAAGTCCTAAAAGACAAGAAAGAGAGAGAGATAATACCTCTATGAATGAGACATGCAAGCTACTTCCAAAAGGACAAGAGTACTGGATATCTTGAAAGAAAATTTCCCTGGTTAGCTGAATGGCTTTGGGGTTGCTTTTTCTCATTAGGGAGACCATGTAGTATGCACAAGGATTCCAGCTTTCTCTCTCTCAGCAGCTAAGAAAGCAGTTTCTTACAGAAAAGGTTTTGATACAGCACCTCAGCATCATACAGGGTTGGCTTAGACATAGCAGCTTAGCAGAGAGTATGCTACATGATATGTTGAGATAAAGAAGCTCAGTGGACAGTATTAAATAATCACGCTTAGATACATCAGCTGAGCAGACGGCATAGTACATGGTGTAGCTACTTTGGCCTGATGATGGCAAGAAATAGTCATGTCCCATACTTAATCCTGGTAATACATGTTTATATACATGGATAGCCTGCATACAGCCCATACACTGCCTCCGATCATGTAGACTGTAGTTCATAGAGATATGTAAGTACTATAGGACCATAAATATTTTTTCTAACTCTTAATTTCCTAGTCCGTTACTCATTGCAACCGACTCAGTTACAGGGACCTGAAACGCACATTTTCAGGCGCTAGCAGTGCTGCTGCTTAGTCAGTTATTCCTGAGTGACTTGCTGAAGCTACAGAAAGGGTTGTAGGCAATTACAAAGTTGGTATTATGACCCTATAGCTGCCAGGGTTTCCTTAAGCCAAGTGCTTCTCGAGATAAGGATGGGAAGCACTTAGAAAATGTCTTAATGGAACTCAAACTTAATGGTGAAAGACATTGCAATTAATGGAGTAAGATCTCTTGAATATTTGCACAGCTAAGTAACCAGTCTCGGAGGTAATGTGTCTTCTTCCCCCTCCTGGTGACAGGTCTGGATACGGCCTGTGCACAACACACATGTTCTGAACTGCTCTCATTCATGGTGACCTGATTATCCGATCCCCTGGGCTCTTGGTGCAGTAAACATTGTATTGTGGGTATACAACCTGTCACATTGTTCTGTTTATGTTAATACAATGTATCAAGTGCAACTGTTGCCAGTAACGAAGAGCAAACATGAGACAAGACATCCCTGGGGCAGGTTATTTCACTGCAACATTTTATTTTATTTTGCTTTCTTATTTGATTCTTTATTTTTGAATTTTAAAACAGAAAAAAAATATGTCTGTTGAATTCATATTTTTATTTCAATAATCAAGGAGTTTATTATTTTTTTAAAAGTTTTAGGCTAACTTAACACAGTCTTAAAATTGATTTTGGAAATATGGCCAACAGATCTGAATCACCCTTCCCCTGTGGCTCTAACAAGATTAACTCAAATCCCCACAGAACGTGAGGTAGTCATTTAGATTTGGTTTATTAGGAGCACAAGTGTTTACATTGTATGGCCATCATATGAATGAAAAAATGTAAATATACTATAGACAGGTGAAAACATGTCCTCATGTAAAGAAAACTATTTCAAAATGGTTGCTTTCTGTCAGTGAATAGAAATGAGAAGAAAACTTTTTTCTACGCTTATTTTGTCTAACAGTTAGGCCTCTTGCACACGAACATGTGCTGGCCGTGCCCGTGGTGTGGACCGCAGATTGCTGTCCGTAATGCATGGGCACCAAATGTGGGCCAGCCGCATGCGGATCGCGGACCCCTTCACTTAAAAGGGGTCCGCGATCTGTCCGTTCCGCAAAAAGATAGGACGGAAGCATGGAACGGAACCCCACGGAAGCACTCCGTAGTACTTCCATTCTGTGGTTCCGTTCCGCATCGCATCTCCGGATTTGTGGACCCATTCAAGTGAATGGGTCCGCATCCGTGATGTGGAATGCACGGTGCCCTGTGTATTGCGGACTTGCCGTATGCGGGCCGCAATACGGCCACGGGGAACACACGGTCGTGTGCAAGAGACTTTATACTGATAACCCTAACAAATTCAGGTTCTCATCAATAGTATGCACAATAAAAATCTATTAAACGGGAGTCTGTCAGCAGTATTGACTCTGCAAAACTGCTGGCAGTTCTACCATAGCCCTAGTGCCGTCAGCAGATTTGCAGGGTCAAAACTGCAGACAGACTCTCTTTAAAATAATTTTATTCCAAGTATCGTCTTGAACATACTTAGAGAATTAAGCTGATGGTTTAACATATGCAAATGAGCTGCTAGGAGCAACAGGGGCGTTGCCATTACACCTAGAGGCTCAGCTTTTTTTGCAAACACCAAGCCCTCTGCACTTTGATTGACAGGGGCTGGCAGTGAAACGTCATCACACCTGGCGCTGACTTCTCCTACAGTCAATCAAAGTGCAGAGAGCGCAGAACCTCTCGGTGTAATGACAACGCCCCTGTTGCTCCTAAAGGCTCATTAGCATATAATACATAATTTTACACATATTAACATGGGACCAACACAGATGTCCTCAGCTGCCAAGAGCACATGGAAGGCTACTCTCACACTCGCGTTTTGTGCGATCCGTCATAAACGGTTCCGTTCAGATAATACAACCATCTGCATCCATTCAGAACTGATCCGGTTTTACTATGTCTTCTATAGCCAAGACAGATCCGTCTTGAACACTTGAACACCATTGAAAGTCAATGGAGGACGGATCCATTTTCTATTGTGCCAGATTGTGTCAGTGAACAGGACCGTCCCCATTGACTTATATTGTGTGCCAGGACGGATCCGCTCAGTTTCATCAGACGGACACCAAAACACTGCAGGCAAATGGACACTGAAATGATGCAAACTGACGCATTATGAGCGGATCCTTATCCATTCAGAATGCATTAGAAGGCAAACTGATCCGTTTTGGAGCGATCCTGAGAACCCTGAACGGATCTCACAAACAGAAAGCCAAAATGCGAGTGTGAAAGTAGACTTAACAGATCAGCCCGCGTCATAGGTACAAATCTGCCGACAGATGCCTTTTAAACACAAGTTAAATATATGATTTTATCTTAATACAAAAAAACCCCCGAAAAACTAGAGACTGGAAAAGAGTTAAATCCAAGCTCGTTTATTTCATTTTATTTTCTCTTAAATGTGAGAACATCACAGTATTAAAGCTGTTCACTTAAAATATTTCCCAGTGGTCCGAAAATCTTACTATGATGCATTCTTGGCAAGAGTCACTTCCTTGACTGTGCAGTTTGCCTTCAGGAGCGATGCCAATGAATGTTAATCCACAGTTTTATGAAGTCGCAGTGAACCAAGAACTGCAGAACGGAAATAAGCAACTTTTTATTGTCACACCCTGAAGTTCACGGTGTTGTAGAGCAGCTGCAGCATCCCCCATGAATCAGCCGTCCTCAGAGGTAAAATAAGACAATACTTACCGAGAACGCAGACATTGTCTTAACTGGTGGTAGAAGTAACTGCATGTGAAAGATTCTCTGAGGATACTTCTCGGTGCTGCCTATGTACTATAATACTAATCACAAGTAATATAGGGGAACCTGCACACGATGAAGATTATGTGCAGTTTTTCCGTATAGATTAAAAAAAAAAAAAAACTGCATTGTAATACAGTGCCATCATGAGATTAGACAAATCTCACCTACACTTCCTTCTTAGATTTGGAAATTCACCTATTGTGTGGATTTTGAAATCTGCAGCATGTCAATTGTTGTTACATTTTTCTTATGCAGGTTTTACTATTTTCAATGGTGAGATGTGTGGAAAATCCACATCAATTCCGCACCGAAAACTGCAAAAAACTAAACCAAAAATGCAATAAATAGTGCATATTTACTTGCTTTTTTGGTTTAGTTTTGTTGAAGACCTTCAGGATTTTCTGCACGCAAATCTACACTGTGTAAAGCCACCCTAATACTACTTCTTATGTACAAAAATATAATTACTATAATACTACCTCCTATGTAGGGGAATATGACTACTATAATACTGCTCCCATGTACAAGAATATAACTGCGATAATACTGCTCCTATGTACAAGACTATAACAACTATAATTCTGCTCCTATGTACAGCAATATAACTACTATAATACTGCTCCCATGTACAAGAATATAACTACTATAATATTGCTCCTATGTACAAGAATATAATTACTATAATACTACCTCCTATGTAGGGGAATATAACTACTATAATACTGCTCCTATGTACAAGAATATAATTACTATAATACTACCTCCTATGTAGGAGAATATAACTACTATAATACTGCTCCTATGTACAAGAATATAATTACTATAATACTGCTCCTATGTACAAGAATATAACTGTGATAATAGTGCTCCTATGTACAAGACTAGAACAACTATAATACTGCTCCTATGTACAGGAATATAACTACTATAATACTGCTCCTATGTACAGCAATATAACTACTATAATACTGCTCCTATGTACAGGAATATAACTACTATAATAATGCTCCTATGTACAAGAATATAACTACTATAATACTGCCCCTAGGTACAGGAATATAACTATTATAATACTGCTCCTATGTATAAGAATATGACTACTATGCTCCTATATACAAGAATATAACTACTGTAATACTGCTCCTATTTACAAGAAAAAAACTAATATACTGCTCCTAGGTACAAGAGTATAACTACTATAATACTGCCTCCTATGTACAAGAATATGACTACTATAATACTGATCATACGTACAATAATATAACTACAATAATACTGCTCCTATTTACAAGAATATAACTACTATAATACTGCTCATATGTACAGGAATATAACTACTATAATACTGTTCCCATGTACAAGCATATAACTACTATAATACTGCTCATATGTTCAATAATATAACTACTAAAATACTGCTCCTATGTACAAGAATATAACTACTATAATACTGCCTCCTATGTACAGGAATATAACTGCTATAATACTGCTCTTATGTAAAGGAATATAACTACTATAATACTGCTAGTATGTACAAAAATATAACTACTATAATACTGCTCCTATATACAAGAATATAACTACTGTAATACTGCTCCTTATTACAAGAAAAAAACAACTAATATACTGCGACTATGTATAAGAATATGACTACTATGCTCCTATATACAAGAATATAACTACTATAATACTTCTCCTATGTACAAGAATATAAATACTATAATACTGCCTCCTATGTACAAGAATATAACTACTATAATACTGCTCCTATGTACAAGAATATAACTACTATAATACTTCTCCTATGTACAAGAATATAACTACTATAATACTGCTCCTATGTACAAGAATATAACTACTATAATACTGCTCCTATGTACAATAATATAACTACAATAATACTGCTCCTATATACAAGAATATAACTACTATAATACTGCCTCCTATGTACAAGAATATAACTATTATAAAACTGTTCCTATTTATAAGAATATAACTACTATAGTACTGCCCCTATGTACAGGAATATAACTGCTATAATACTGCTCTTATGTAAAGGAATATAACTACTATAATATTGCTACTATGTACAAGAATATAACTACTATAATACTGCTCCTATGTACAGGAATATAACTACTATAATACTGCCCCCATGTACAAGCATATAACTACTATAATACTGCCCATATGTACAATAATATAACTATTATAAAACTTTTCCTATGTATAAGAATATGACTACTATAATACTGCTCCTATATACAAGAATATGACTACTATAATAATGCTCCTATGTACAATAATATAACTACTATAATATGCTCCTATGTACAAGAATATAACTACTATAATACTGCTCCTATGTACAAGAATATAACTACTATAATACTGCTCCTATGTACAATAATATAACTGCTATAATACTACCTCCTATGTACAAGAGTATAACTACTATAATACTGCTCTTATGTACAATAATATAACTGCTATAATACTGCCTCCTATTTATAAGAATATAACTACTATAATACTGCCCCTATGTACAGGAATATAACTGCTATAATACTGCTCTTATGTAATGGAATATAACTACTATAATACTGCTCCTATGTACAAGAATATAACTACTATAATACTGCCTCCTATATATAAGAATATAACTACTATAATACTGCTCCTATGTACAAGAATATAACTACTATAATACTGCTCCTATGTACAAGAATATAACTACTATAATACTGCCTCCTATGTACAAGAGTATAACTACTATAATACTGCTTTTATGTAATGGAATATAACTACTATAATACTGCTCCTATGTACAAGAATATAACTACTATAATACTGCCTCCTATGTACAAGAATATAACTACTATAATACTGCCTCCTATGTACGGGAATATAACTACTATAATACTGCCTCCTATGTATAAGAATATAACTACTATAATACTGCTCCTATGTACAAGAATATAACTACTATAATACTGCCTCCTATGTACAAGAATATAACTACTATAATACTGCTCCTATGTACAAGAATATAAGTACTATAATACTGCTCCTATGTACGGGAATATAACTACTATAATACTGCCTCCCATATATACGAATATAACTACTATAATACTGCTCCTATGTACAAGAATATAACTACTATAATACTGCTCCTATGTACGGGAATATAACTACTATAATACTGCCTCCTATATATAAGAATATAACTGCTATAATACTGCCTCCTATGTACAGGAATATTACTACTATAATACTGCCCTATATACAAGAATATAACTACTATAATACTGCCTCCTATATATAAGAATATAACTTCTATAATACTGCCTCCTATATATAAGAATATAACTGCTATAACACCGCTCCTTTTGAACAATTTTCTTATGAGTCAACATCAAGTCAGTTTGTCATTTTTATTCCCTTCTTAGACTTTATTTAAATGTGATATTTTTTCTTACATGTCATGTATTCAGTGCTTCTCGGAGGTTGGTGTCGCTCTCTTCCGAGCCTCTCTTAGACAGGGCACTGTTACTTGTCTCGCTTCCTTTTTGGCATGTTTTAATTTTACAATTAAGTTGTGTGATTCCCTGAGTCTTTCCCTTCAATCTGCCACCCGCTCCACGCGCTGCCGTGTCCTAATTATAGTAATCCATTTACATTCAGGTAAATTGCATAATCTATGGTAATTTTTAATACGCGTCACCTGGACTTATATTGGTTTTGATGTGACAGATATACAATTTTTAGGTCGTCGTCAGAGTCTATGCCGTCACTTTAAAAGATTAAAAGAAAAAAATGAGATTAGTGTTGATTAAATGAGCCGCCTGTCAGGACGCGACTAATAAAGTAAAATTGTGATCTGTAAAGCATCTAAACAGTCTGTACGAATCGTCTCTGCTGTGGAAGTTTATTTCCAAGTGTCAATTCGAGGGTCACAGGCGGCGCAGACGATTCTGAACTTGGCGGCGCGCGCTGTCACAACACTTTAATATCTAAATCATCGGGAAGTAAAGCCTCACGCATAAGGGCCGCACATGAACCCCCCGCAGTGCTGAGTTATTCTGCTGGAAGGACTGCGATGGACACTTAATATTCACGGCCGACCCTCAGGACCACCGGGTGCCCCATCCATGAGTACGGTTTGGGAAGGGGGTGGTGACACACTTGCTGGTGTATTTTACAGACCCTCTATTTGCAATAGTGTTGTAGGTATTGGTCGCTGGTTGGGTGTCCTGCTAAGCATGGGTTTGGAGACCCCTTTTCTGGATTGGACTGGTTTACCCACCAGTGAGGAGGAGATAATGGCCCACCGACCAGATACACCATCCTGCATTTCCCCTTCTGCATTCAATTAATGAATCTATGGCCCATTATTATGTTCGGGCTTGGACCCACTAACCTGAACCAGCCCCTATTCTCTCAATCATTGGGGGTCCTAGATGACATTTCCTGTGGGTCTGAATACAGATTATGAAGACCCCTCAAAATATTTGTGTTATACATTGTAATTACTGTATATCTGGCCACGAAGTACTTGTTAATGGGGCTCGCTCCACTTCAGAAGTCTATGGCAGGTATGACAGCACAGCCCCATTGCCTTGAAAAAAGCCCCGCTGCAATACCAGAAACAGCCTCAGGAGTGACCTGCCCCCCCACACCACCATCACCATCGCCGCCACCACCGCCACCACCACCGCCACCACCACCATCGCCGCCACCACCGCCACCACCACCATCGCCGCCACCACCACCACACTTTTTTTTTTTTTTTTATCTCATCAATTAAAATCGTACACCATGTAGCACATGCCATTCTTATTTTAACAAAGCCCAGTACCTCACATGGATCCAGAGATCTCACAAGTGCTAGATCTGGCTGGCAGCTGAGAAGTATGTCCTTTCCCAGGGAGTGTGTCCTTTCTGTATAGTTATTTCCCTGTCACTGACACCGCTTCTAACAAAAGATATGGCTGGTAATGGTTGAAAATTTAAACTGAGCAAGTGCGACCGCCTCAGAGAGATGGACATGAAATAAGGAAATGAACATACAGCAGGGGGCGCTGTACAGTTACATTTTACTAAATAGCTCAGAGGCTATACAGAATTTTTAATTACATGCAATTACCAAAGTACTCAAATCCAGGTGCTGGTTTGAGAAAAACTAGAATATTTTTCATGGCACAACCCCTTTAAAAATGGCTGTACAGTGTTTGTTCTTAATGTACTTTTTTTTAGTTCTTCCAATATTAACCTTCACGTATTGACAACATTCTACAACTTGAATTGATTTGTAATCAGATCAGTGATATTAATATTTTGTATGTGAATTTTTTTAAATGTCTGTACTGTTATTTTCATCGTTATTTTTATTTTTTTAAATATTATGTTAGTACTTCAATTAATTTATTTTTATACTTTGTGTCTTTCACCCATTTTGAACTCATTAGCTCAAGTTATTTTCTATATTTTTGCCTCGTTCGGGTCCTCTCGGTGCCTTGTTTTTGCTCTTCATTGCTTCTTAGGGTTAGGGACATGAAATTGCTTCTTTGTGAGTCAGGTGCCATGCAGGAGGCAGATTGTACGATTCAGTGGCGGCTTTAATAAATAATATAAAGTTAAAAAAAATAACAATAGAAAGAAGAAAACTGAAGGCAATTTTTTTTAGAAGAGAAAGGCTTCAAGCTTTTGTGAGGAGGCCTAACAAGGGCAGAGTATGCCGGGGCATTGTTGCATATTACTGGCCACTTTTCTCTATTGACTGCTTCTTTGACTTGTCATCTGTCAAGTATAATGTGTTATGTTACTCCCTGGTGCTTGCCTGGAGACACACAGCGCTGACTGTAGGTAACAGTTTGCACTGGGTTTGGATGTTTTATGATTTTTTTTCTTCACGCCTCCTTTACTGTTGACTGCTTACTTCTAAAGCATCTCTCCACAAGATTATATGTGTACATTCAGAAGCTCGAGACTTAGAGGGGAAGTATCAGGTATTAGGATAATGCAAAAATGTTACATTGTAAATTACATCTGTGCAACTGTTTCATTTCTTTGCTTCAGGGAATCTAAGATTTACAGTTTACAATAGTTTTGATTCAGAAAATATATCCTTATTTATATACAGCAATTAAACAGAGCTATGTGTCTCCGTGGTTACAGACCACAAACAAAACCTGCGTAGTCATGCAGTCAGGTGTTCCCTTGCTTTTTGCTAGACAACAGATCAAGCCAGTAGTTTTATACATCATTCTCAGCTACATTTACCATTCACTACTAAAATTCACAGATGGCACAGCTGAAGAGCTGAAAGAGCACCTGCCAGCAGGGCCAATCCTATTAAATTAGACATACTGCCTGGTAGGGTTGATCCTGCAATTGCGTTGTTCTAAGAAAAATGATTTATGCAAATTAAGGCTTCAGTACATCAAGGCTTGTTGCCATCACTTGAATGCCGAAGTGCTGAGGTGCAACAAGGTTCTAGGCCCTGCCCCTCAGTGCACTGAAGCCCTCATTTGCATAAAGAATAAAGGTTTCTTCTATTCAGGAACACCACAACTGATTTTCACAAGATCAGAATCTTTTTCATGAGCAGGATCAACTGTACAATGCAGTGTGCCTTATTTAATAGGTTTGATTCTGCTGTCAGGTGCTCTTTAATGCATCTATTGTTAAGTGGAAGCTATAGAGGTCTGTATTAAGTAATTTCCTGAGCTCCCTATAGTGATGCCTGTACTTATCTGTATGTAGTAGTTTCTTGAGCTCCCTCTAGTGGGGACTGTATATATCTGTATGTTGTAATCTCCTGAGCTGCCCTAGTGGTGGCAGTGTATATCTGTATGTAGTAATCTCCTGAGCTCCCTCTAGTGGTGGCTGTATATATCTGTATGTAGTAATCTCCTGAGCTCCCTCTAGTGGTGGCTGTATATATCTGTATGTAGTAATCTCCTGAGCTCCCTCTAGTGGTGGCTGTATATATCTGTATATAGTAATCTCCTGAGCTCCATCTAGTGGTGGCTGTATTTATCTGTATGTAATAATCTCCTGAGCTCCCTCTTGTGGTGGCTGTTTATATTCTGTATGTAGTAATCTCCTGAGCTCACTCTAGTGGTGGCTGTATATATCTGTATGTAGTAATCTCTTGAGCTCCCTCTAGTGGTGGCTGTATATATCTGTATGTAGTAATCTCCTGAGCTCCCTCTAGTGGTGGCTGTATATATCTGTATGCAGTAATCTCCTGAGCTCCCTCTAGTGGTGGCTGTATATATCTGTATGCAGTAATCTCCTGAGCTCCCTCTAGTGGTGGCTGTATATATCTGTATGTAGTAAACTTCTGAGCTCCCTCTAGTGGTGGCTGTATATATCTGTATGCAGTAATCTCCTGAGCTCCCTCTAGTGATGGCTGTATATATCTGTATGCAGTAATCTCCTGAGCTCCCTCTAGTGGTGTCTGTATATATCTGTATGCAGTAATCTCCTGAGCTCCCTCTAGTGGTGGCTGTATATATCTGTATGCAGTAATCTCCTGAGCTCCCTCTAGTGGTGGCTGTATATATCTGTATGTAGTAATCTCCTGAGCTCCCTCTAGTGGTGGCTGTATATATCTGTATGCAGTAATCTCCTGAGCTCCTCTAGTGGTGGCTGTATATATCTGTATGTAGTAATCTCCTGAGCTCCCTCTAGTGGTGGCTGTATATATCTGTATGCAGTAATCTCCTGAGCTCCCTCTAGTGGTGGCTGTATATATCTGTATGTAGTAATCTCCTGAGCTCCCTCTAGTGGTGGCTGTATATATCTGTATGTAGTGAGCTCCTGAGCTCCCTCTAGTGTTGGCTGTATATATCTGTATGTAGTAATCTCCTGAGCTCCCTCTAGTGGTGGCTGTATATATCTGTATGTAGTAATCTCATGAGCTCCCTCTGGTGGTGGCTGTATATATCTGTATGCAGTAATCTTCTGAGCTCCCTCTAGTGGTGGCTGTATATATCTGTATGTAGTAATATCCTGAGCTCCCTCTAGTGGTGGCTGTATATATCTGTATGCAGTAATCTCCTGAGCTCCCTCTAGTGGTGGCTGTATATATCTGTATGTAGTAATCTCCTGAGCTCCTCTAGTAGTGGCTGTATATATCTGTATGTAGTAATCTCCTGAGCTCCCTGTAGTGGTGGCTGTATATATCTGTATGTAGTAATCTCATGAGCTCCCTCTGGTGGTGGCTGTATATATCTGTATGCAGTAATCTTCTGAGCTCCCTCTAGTGGTGGCTGTATATATCTGTATGTAGTAATATCCTGAGCTCCCTCTAGTGGCGGCTATATATATCTGTATGCAGTAATCTCCTGCACTCCCTCTAGTGGTGGCTGTATATATCTGTATGTAGTAATCTCCCGAGCTCCCTCTAGTAGTCACTGTATATATCTGTATGTAGTAATCTCCTGAGCTCCCTGTAGTGGTGGCTGTATATATCTGTATGTAGTAATCTCCTGAGCTCTCCCTAGTGGTGGTTGTATATATCTCTATGCAGTAAGCTTCTGAGCTCCCTCTAGTGGTGGCTGTATATATCTGTATGTAGTAATCTCCTGAGCTCCCTCTAGTGGTGGCTGTATATATCTCTATGCAGTAAGCTTCTATAGCTCCCCCTAGATGTGGCTATGTATGTTGGTATATATTATAGATATTTTTAAAATCCCAAAGTACAGTTCTGTAAATGGCAGGTTCAGCAGATGTTCCTAGTCTTATCAGATTCATAAGAGGACAATTAACAGTTATGTTGTTATTAGGAAGAGGAAAAGAAGCCAATTAAATTGAAGTGACTCAGATGTGACCTCTTGTATACCATGAATGAAGTGTAGGAGATTTGATTTGTCTCTTCTGCCCATTCCTCGTTTTACCTGTAGACTTATAGCCTATTGAAAGTCTAAGCATTTTGTGCTGAGTGTTATATAAGGGGGTAAGTGAAGGCCAGAAGAGACTTTATTCTCTTGCAGTTTTTATTATATACACTGTCTTCACCGGAGGTTAGATGTCCTTGTGATTGCTGGTCATTCAAGTGAATATTGCTGCCTCTTTGTCACAAGCTCCTCGGCAGGGCGTCTAGTACCTTTTAATCCAATTATCCCTGTGAGTCCTGCCCTAAAACTTCTCCCAACAATACAGCCTGTTCACTATCTGTAATCCTGGGTGAAACACTTCTAACAATCCACTTCATTCCCTGTCTGTGAGGTGCAACGCAAGGTCAAATACTCTGTCTTAACTCTCCACTTCCCTTGCTTGCCTTGGCTTCTTAGGACCATGATGACCCATATCAAAGCTGGGGAAATGAACAAGCTGTACATCTCTGAATTATGTCAATTTCACTTTTGGTTTGGAAAGGAAGTCATATAAATATGTAACCTTCAAGATCAGTATGAGGATTCTTTATCTGGACAGTGAATATATTTACTATAGTATAGGGATGGGTACATATCACCACCACCAACTGGTAGTAGATATCAATAGCTTTAACTTTGATCCATAGTCTAGGACAACGTTTCCCAACCTTTGGCTTTCCAGTTCTTGCAAAACTGCAAGTCCCATCATGCCTGACACCTGCCGCCCTCTGGACATGATGGAAGATGTAGTTTTGCAAATAGGAGATTCATACAAAGTTCTTTTGGTAGGTTAGATTTGGGTGGATTACAATACTGTGGATCCATGTGGTGTCACCATTTGCATATGGAGAAATGCAGAGATTCACATTGCCCCCATGTTCCATTGGATGCAGTTGCATCATAAATTTACAGAGCTGTCCAGAAGCAGCATATAATGTGACTAGAGCTCTGTAGTGTAGATTCCCTCCATACAGGCTCCATGCACTCAACACTACCTCTATATTTGCCTATTAGGTTGACTGATGGGTTGACCTGTGACAGTTCTGTGCAAATGTGTAATGGTGTTGATGTGCTCTCCTCATGATGTGTTGAGTCTGCATCACTTTAGGAACCATCGTATGGTCTAACTGCTCCAGGCCAAGATGATTCTGCTTGTACACTGACTGATTATAGATTCAGTTCTGGATCTAGATCTGGCAGAGAACCTTCAGTCACTCCAAGGTCCTGTCTGTGATAAAATACTGTCTGTTCGACTCTTCGGTGGTAGGATTTGCATTGGCCTTCTATTGAGCTATAACTTTGAGACGATGCTCTTTGGATGACCTTTCATCCTTCTCTTCCGAGCACTGTACGAATAAATAGCCTTGTGATACTTTCTGATTTTATGAGATGAGAAAACGTCCAATGATGTTAACGAGCAAGAAAAAAACATCTTTACAAGCTGACAGCCTCGAACTGATTAAAGAGCGGCCTCTCTTATCCAGCTGTGGGTTGGATAATGTTCTTAGCAGAGGATTTTTCCCCGTTCCGGCTTCTCTTTCATACATGATATGACCTAACCTATCCCATCGTATGGGGATTGGTTTTATTTTAAAGTGTTAACTTTTGTAGTTGATCTTTTAAGCTCTTTGTATTTTTATTTTATACTCTTCTTGGAAGAAGATTGCGTCCAAATAAATAATGGAGAAATTGAATCTAAAGTGGATGTAAATGTCCAAGTCTCTGCTGGTTTACACTAGATTTAGACACATAGGTCAAAGTCCATCAACTTCCACCTTTTTTGATCAAGTATACCATAGTAGAGACCCATACACATGAATTTCTTCTGGCATTTTGTTTTAAAAAAATTGCTATAGAAACTCCGTATGGTCTTTTATAAACCAATATTGGCTGGATGGCATTTTTTTACACTTACAGAAAAAGAGATGGGAAAAATACCTAAAAAAAGCTTTGTTTTCATTGATGAAAAAAAAAGAAGATCCATTTCACTTTTGTGTCCTGTCCTGGTTCTTTGCGCTGGGGGTTCTCAACTGCCGCACATAATATAATATAATAAATAAATAATAATAATAAATAATAATAATGTCGAGAGCTGACATTCTTAATGCAAAAACAGAAATCTGCAGCATTTACAGAGGCAGCAAAATAGATGAGAGTTGATGAAATCTTATCTCCAAGCTGTGGAAAAAATCTGCATGGAAGTCAACCGGCAGTGTGGATTTGCTCATTGCAAATGATTTGCCATGTGGACATGCCCTAAGAGTACAGCCACATGGGTATAGAGCAGATTTTCCTCTGTGAGTTTACAGTAGCAGGAAAATGCATGAGAGTTTGCCAAACATCATCCACACGCTTAATAAAAAAAACTATTGGGCTCTGCAGCAGAGTTGACCTGCGGTGCAGATTTTAAACCTGCAGCGTGTCAATTTCCGTTACAGATTTTCACTTTGGGTTTCACGCTGTGGAACACATAGTGTAAATTTAGAAAATAGGCAACAAATAGGTATGTAACACTTGGATATTGCTGCAGATTTGTCATGGATATATTACATAGTTAATACGGTTCAAAAAAGACATAAGTCCATCAAGTTCAACCAAGGTATACGTGGAGATGAGAATCCCAGAAGGAAGTGAGACTCAGATTTTTACACATTTTCATAAGAATTAATGTCATTTACTTTTAAGAATTCATCTAAACCCTTTTTAAGTCTGTCCACTGTTCCTGCTGTGACCACGTCCTGAGGACGTCTATTCCACCGATTCACAGTTCTTACAGTAAATAAGTTTTGCTTATGGAGACTGAACTTTTCCTTCTCCAGTCGTAGGCTGCACCCCCTTGTCTTTTGATGGCATTTGACGTGGAACAGCTTTTCACCGTTTTTTTGTATGGCCCATTTATATATTTATATAGGTTAATCATGTCTTCCCTAAATAAGTTTCATTCTTTTAATTTTTATTCATAACTAAGACCCTCCATGCCCATTATCAGTTTAGTCGCTCTCCTCTGTACTTTTTCCAGCTGCAGAGCATCTTTTCTATAGACTGGTGCCCAGAACTGAACTGCATTTTCCAGATGAGGCCGCACCAACGCTGTAGAATTACAGTAAAATGAATAATAGAATGTTTACTTAAGGAGTCGGCTTATTGATCAGTTCTGTCTGTCTGAGAAGATCAGAATTCTGTAATATTGAAGTTTTAACTGAAGTAATAATGCAATTTGAATATTTTCATAGGTGCCATCACCCCTGGGTGTGCGGATTAAGGGATCTGAAGTTTCCAAAATGTCTGCTATGACTGCAGTGGATTACCCTTCTACAGTAGATTACCAGTGGGTTATTCGAACACCAGGAGATCCCCAGGTTGCAAACCACTAATATAGTTAACGTGCTATGTGTGGAGTTACAAGTGTTCCTTAAACGATTTTGAGGCATCTTCTTCTCTTGCCAGTGCTAAGAGGTTTAAACATTTTTATCTTTTTTAAAATCCTTAATGGAAATAGCCCCTTTAAAACAGCGGAGTGAAGATGTGGAAATAAAAGCTTTGATTTGTGTCTGGGTTGGAGAGCACTTTTTTAGATTGGAGAAATAGCTGAAACATTTGTATTTTATTGATTGGCTCATTAATAAAAATGAAAACAACTGCAGAGATCAGGATAGTTTCTCTGCTCCGGTAACTCCTCCAGAATATTGAAGGATGCGAAAAGCAATACAATCTTTTGTATACAACATCAAATCAATGCATGCTGCTTTTCACTGGGAAAACGACTTACCAAAACCGTTGCTTCTTGTCCGATCGTGCCTTCCTGTTATTTGTGTGCCCCTCTGCAATAATCATTTTTCTGCCTTCACAGAAGTTGGCTTGTGCTATTTATCAGCAGACAATAGGTTGGGCCACAAATGTTTTTCCCCTCAATCCTGTGCGAGGTAAATCTTTTCTATGGCTCTCTTCTGTGCAGCACTGAAAAATCTGAAGAAAACATAGAAATACAAGCATCGCATATAGTTACTATATTCTTAGCTGTAACCTTATATGCGATCTGAGATGAGGACAAAAAATAAAATAAAAAGGCTTTTGGCAGCTTTGGGGGTCTATTCAATCCCTTAGATATCCCATGCAATTGATGGAATTGATCTTCATCTTCCCAGTGGAAGAGATGACCTGATAAGTTTAAAGTGTGTGTGTGTATTTTTGCAACTGTTGCTTCAATGTATCTAAAATAAAATTTAAAATGATGTTACTTTGCAAATAGTCTTCATTCAAAAAAGAAAAACCTTTGGTTTTGTGTATAAAACTCCTACAAAAAGTTGTGTGTCTCCATGGTTACAGACTACAAACACTTTGCAGTCTGATTCTTCTCTATTTTCTTGCTAAAATATAGATATTATTATAGGGGTTAGAGGATAGATTAAGAACACACAAACATATACAGTACAGTCATTGTCTGAAGTTCAACTTAATCACGTGTGGACAAAAACCAGTACTTGACCATTGTCTGACTGTTAACGGCTCCATATACTGTCACTGTCTGAAGTTCAGGACCATCAGGTGTGGACAGCAACCAGTACTTGACCATTGTCTGACTGGTACCGGCTCCATATACTGTCACTGTCTGAAGTTCAGGACCATCAGGTGTGGACAGCAACCAGTACTTGACCATTATCTGACTGGCACTGGCTCCATATACTGTCAATGTCTGAAGTTCAGGACCATCAGATGTGGCCAGCAACCAGTACTTGACCATTGTCTGACTGGTACCGGCTCCATATACTGTCACTGTCTGAAGTTCAGCACCATCATGTGTGGACAGCAAATAATAGCTGACGAAGATCAGCAGTTGCCATTTGCAGACATTGAGATTCCATGGGGGGTCATTTATTTCTGGTGCAGATTGTGGTGCAAAGGTCTGCCCAAAAAAGTGGGCATGGTGTGGCCGGGGAAGGGGACTCATTTACCATTTTCTACACCTGTTTCAGTTGTTTGTAAGACAGCTAGGAAGTTGTCTTACATTTAGAAGTGGCAGTGGATTCGGAAAAGTTATGTAGAGGCCGACAACTCTTCATAAGTCCGTCAGATCCACTGCCAGCGAAGGGGTTATGAAGACTGGCGTCTAAAACGTCGGTCTTAGTAAGTGTGCCTCTATGTTTTTACATAAGGGCTCTACTTTGCTTTAGTTTTTACCATCACCATGATCACCATGTTCCTCTATGGGGCACTAAGCTTTTATACAGTATAACATGCTCAACATTATGAGGCATAGCTGGTAGAATTACATCACAACACATTAATTTCTAGATAAAGGCAACGTTCTCCAACTGTTGTAAAAACTTCAACTCCCAGGATATTGAGGGTTGAAGTTTGTCAACCTCAAGAGATCTGAATGAAAGGAAGTCTATGCAGCTAACAGCTAAAGTTTGCAGTGTGCGCTGCTTTAAGAGGTGATTAGCTTTAAAGCACAGAAACTAATGGTGGGTGTGCATAAAAATCTAGTAAAGTTGTGGGAATTATATTCAATCGTAGGGAGGGAGGTGCATTGTAGCAGGAAGTCAAAAGATTGGAAAAGCCATTTGGATACATATTTTACATCATCAGATACATTTTCGACAAGAAAAAAATGATTCATTGGAAAATTTTCCAATAACTAGATCCCTATAATTACATCCATTGTGTATGTACAGTAGCTCCTGGGCAAAGCTTTGTGTACAGTACCATGAATACAGACTAGAGATTAACAAAATTCTTGAAATTTGTTTCATGTCTGATTCATCAAATTTTCAAAAAAAATTTGATTTGTGTCTGAATCAATTCTACAGGAATCAGAGCTGCTCCAAAGGGCTTGAAAATTGGTATGTGTCACTTGGAGGTCTCCTAGAACCCTGCTCCATTACATGTGATATGCTTTCTCATATTAAAAAGCTTATCAGGGGCAGATGGTGTTAAAATACACATGGTGTTATGGGAAAAAGACGGTGGCTTGTTGGGAATGCCTGCCCATAGGACATGCAAAATTGCTACTTGTCAGAAGAAAGAGTGGTTTGTACTGAATGAGTTTGCAAAAAATTGCCATGTTATTTTGGAGCAGCAGCAGTAGAGTGCAGAAAGGGTAGGGTAATAGGAGGCAGCATAGCATGAAACATACGGCAGTAGGTGTGTGTAGTAGTATATATGTGTAGTAGTAGTAGTGGCGACGAGCGGTGAGCAGGGACACATTGGCCATAGATCTTACAAGCAAATTTGCTGGTGGGCCGATGCCCCAGGGGACACCCAAACCCCCATCTCTGCCACTGGCCGGGTACATAATTAGTTATCAGTGGTAATTAACTCTGTTAGAATCAGGTACTCGGCAAGTGACACTTGGCCCTCCTGAATTCAACTACAGCCCACATATCATCTCCTAATCACCCTGCGCCATATCTTAATCAGAGACAACTGGAAGAGGAGGAGTGAAAATGAGCCTCCATTGATGACCAACTTAGAGGGACAGCTTTTGGGGCAGTATATTGTGTGGCACTGTGGTATGTGGTATTTTGCGCTATGGTATTGCTGACCCCCCTACTTTTGTTGCCCCATCTCCTGTCAATTTAGACCCTCCTACAATATAGGGCCACTTATAGGTTTTTTTTCCAGGGTTACTTTAGGTTCCCAATCCGCCCCTGGTGGTAAGGGAAGTAGCAGTAGGGGAATTGGCAGCATGAAGTGGTAGTGGTGGCAGCAACAGCCATATGGTAAGAAACACAATCGTAGACAGGCAGACAACGGCAATGGCATGATGGCAGCAGCAGCCATACGGTGCAAACCATGATGTATTCAGGCAGGCAGACAGTGGTAGTGGCATGAAGGGGCATCATCAGCAAGGGCAGATCTATTGATCAGTCTGGATTGCTGATTTGCGTCAGCCTGGCATGGCACATGGAAAAACTGCTACCTCAAGTTGATAATACTGAACTGGCTACTGAGGCTTCTGCTGGAGAGGGTGAGTGATGGAGAGGTGCCTCTTTTTTAGACATGCGGATGGTAGGCATCTGCTCACTGAAAGCTATGTACACAGTGTGTCCTGGTCATAAAGGCATTTATCCTCCCTTTCAGCCAGAAGCAACCATTCCACCTTTTTACTTTGATAGCAATGGTCTAAAATCTAGTAATCATTAGAATGCTTCATGTGAATGATACTCCTGTTATTACGTAAGCAAACAAGCATAGAACTTGCCATTCTGGCCACCATATGTGAAGAGCCATTTCTTTCCAGATCGGCTCACCACTAAGATGATTGGTCATTGTGGTCGGTGTCATTTTCAGTAGCAGCAGCCTCCTGATCTTTCTCGACCACCAACTCCTTCTCCAATGGTAGCTCCTCCTCTTACTTCATTGGACTTTCCCCATGTAGGTCCCCAACAGCCACAGGATGGGCAGCAAGATGTGTAAGCTGTTCTTCTTCTACCATCATCCACTGTTGCATGAGTGTAAGCATCTGTTCTAAGATAAATATCAGGGGGATGTCATCATTGATGACACAGTGGTCCCTATTGACAAGATCATTCATGGCTTTATACTACTTGTACAGATGATCTAGCATATGCAAAGTGAAATTCTGACTCTCAAATGACAAGGCCTAAGTCTTTCATTGCACTGTTCAGTTTTTTAGATATGTTATTAAGAGACTTATATGTGAAAAGTCATGGCTTTGTTACACAGATTGTGGCACTAGAACAATTGTGTTTTTCGTATTTTAATGACATAGGCACAAATAAATGTCCCTCCTTTTTTACAGACACACTGCACACTGCTATTGACAATTCACATGGGTTAATAATTACATTATTGCCGTAAAATGCTTTTGTTATAATGCAACATATTAATGCAACACAGATAAAATGCACTCTAAAGCTATTTAGAAGTGTGCAATCGCTTAGTGTTTGCAGCAGAATGCTTTTGGGGTGTTGGCAATAAGCCTATGAACTGTCAAAACATAAGGTATAAGGTCTCTTGCACATGGCCGTTGTGCTCTGTGGCCGTATTGCAGGCTGCATACAGCGGTTCTGCAATACACGGGGCACCAGCCGTGTGCATTCCGCATCATGGATGCGGACCCATTAACTTGAATGGGTCTGCAAATCAAGAGATGAGGTGTGGTGCGGAGTGCTTCTGTGGGTTTCCGATCCACACTTCCATTACACCAAAAAATAGAACATGTTCTATCTTTTTACGGAAAGGACGGATCACGAACCCATTCACGTTGAATGGGTCTGGATCCGAGTCGGCCGCCGCACGTACGTTGCCCATGCATTGGGGACCGCAAATTGCAGAACCAATGTGTTCCTGTGCAAGAGGCCTAAAAAAAAACTACTGTTCATCAACAGAAAAAAATTGTTCCCTTTTCCTTTAGGGGTTTTTGTAATGCAGAACTAACTGCCAGGCTGTAATTCTAGCAGTGGCTGTATTAAACACAGTGTAACTGGCCCCTCACTCCCTTAAAAGCTTTCCCTGATCAAATTCCCTAAAATCTACACAATTATATCTCCCGATTGTCTCCTACATTACTGGCTTGTGTTTGCAATTGCTTTTTGTCAGACACTGCAGACATATCTTTTCAGGTCAGAAGCTGAACACAGTATGGTAATTCTTATCTTTCAGCATAATTATCTCCCTGCCTACAACACTCCCCTCCCCCTTGATTTGCTGATGAGACACATTTTTGCGAAATTCGTAATGAATCCGATTAGTTTAGAATTATTTGCTCATCCAATTTGCACAAAAAACAAGATACATTGTACATTTTTCCAATTATTGGAACCTTTTTACGCACAGCATGCCTTGAACCATGACTCCAGCACCAGCTCTCACTGATGACTATTACCTTGGTATTTTTACCTACTGTAGTACAAGATTTCACAATGTTATTTTCATACAGGGGAGAAATACTGTTATTTTTTCCTCTCTGCTCTTATCAGACTGATTAAGAATGATTGAAACTTCTTTTTCCTTTTTGTATTGCTTGATGATAGCCCCTCTGGTGCCATTAGACCTCTACATAAGTCTGAAACAGCTTAAGCCTGACCTTGTCAATGTCAAATTTCACCAATCAACCAGTTTTGCCTTGAAAAACATTTATGCAGGCAGTTTTATCAGGGGAGGTCACCGCGATTCTCATTTGTTTTAGTAAATTTCTATGTCGGATTAAGCAGCGAGGTAGCATTTTACTGCAGGAGAACACAACGGGGAGTTCTCCTCTCCAGCCGTGCATTCATGTGATTTGGTAGTGAATGGTTTGGTGCATTTCTGATTCCCATTTAGGGAATGGTCTGTGAGTGAAGCGACTGCATCAGAACATGCCCTATTACTACGGTGAATATATCTGCTTTCTCTAATAGAGTGTATTTTAGTATGCGGATGAGAACAGTCTGGCGCATTTTCTCTGTAGAAGCCTGCAGGAAGCTCTGCCTCCTCTCAGAGCAATGTGAAATGTCCATCTATGGGAAACAAATTGTTTTTTGATTGCTGATACGCTGCCCATGTCTTTACTATTCAGGTACATGAATTGAAATGCGTCACCATCTCTAACTCATGACCTCCACAATGGATGGCACTGGAGCTGTCAGTAGGAATGCATCTCTACCTAGGCTGAAAAATCTTAGAAATATTTCAGCGTTGCTCAGTGGCATCATATAAAAAATCCATTGGCCATATTACATCATTTCTTAGCAAACGATATTTAAAGGGGAAGTATCCCATATTTCAGAACAAACATTGGGGTTGATTTTGTTGCAGCAGTGGGTGTGGAGCCACTATATCAACCAACCTAATGGAATTTTTCTGGTAGTCTCCTGGTTTTCAGGGATCTAGACTTCACTGCAGGGGGACCACCAGATGATACCTCCTGAAGTAGTCTCTGTGTTGTTGAAAGCTGATTACTTGGGGCCAGATACACTGGTGAGTAGCTCCAGAGGATCAGGCAAAACCATAGTCAGAAACAGGCCATGGTCAGGTAAGGTCTGAGGTCTGGTAAGGCAGCAAAGAGTCAATATGGTAAATGGGCACAGATCGGGTCAGGCAGCAGAGAATACTATTCTGGCATTGGGAAGAGGTCAGTACATGGGCAGACAAAACAGCACATTACAGGAACTAGCACACTTATTTCTCAGGCATTCTTCCACAGAGGAAGGTGCCTTAAGTACCCCAGGCGTGCCAGCCACTGGTTGGTAAAGATTAAGGTGCTCATGTGCTGGCCTTTTAAGAACAGGGGAGCACATGCCCTACAGGCAGGGTTGCACCTAGCTTTTCTGTTGCCTGAGGCGAAAATTTGTAACGGTGCCCCCCCCCATGCCAATTTATTAACCTAACCCGTTTGCCACAATGAAAGCGCTCATTGTCCTTGGCCCTTCCGCTGCCCCCCCCATGCCAATTTATTAACCTAACCCTTTTGCCACAATGAAAGCGCTCATTGTCCTTGGCCCTTCCGCTGCCCCCCCCATGCCAATTTATTAACCTAACCCGTTTGCCACAATGAAAGCGCTCATTGTCCTTGGCCCTTCCACTGCCCCCCTCTTGCCCCTACCTGGTGCTGCCTGAGGCGATTGCCTCATCTGGCCTCATTGGTGGTGCACCCCAGCCTACAGGCAAACTGGAGAGGACTGCCTGTAGGGCACGCAATGCAAGAGGAGCAGGTCACCATTGTGGCCTGTGAGTGGGTGCAGCGGTCAGGTATCACCCCATCTATGGAGGTTGATTTAAACGCTCTAGGGAGAGGAAGAGCCAAGACAGGAGTGACATAGGCTAAACCTAGCAGTAGGGACCAGGTATTTATGATCGATAATTTGTGTCGGACACCCTGACACATTTGTGTTAGTATTAGATAACCCCTTTTAATTTAATAAAAAGGTTCTGAAACTCTGTGAATCTAGTTAACTGGGTTTGATGAATCCTTATGCTTGGTGAATATAAGACAGAGTAATAAATAGGTAAAAATGTTAATAAAGTTTAATGATTTGCTTAGTGTAGGAGGTCCTTGATCTTAAGCCCCCAATGTTCACTAGAGTGGACAGGTCCATGCCATTATTCCAAATCATTTGTCCCATTGGCTTTTAGCTCAGAGATCTTTAGTTCTCTATACCCTGACGATGGGATTCCCCATTTATTCAGACTGTCATAGGCCAATGAGACTCTTAATTCTAGAGACTGGGAAGATCCAAGCTTATGGACTACTAACATTGCATAAAAGTGAACCCTCTAAGTTTAAAAAAAAAAAAAAAGTCCAATAAGTCCAACCTTATGTACTTCAAGTTGTGAGAGAATGGAAATAAGAACATTAAGTGGAAAAATCTACTGATCTCTAGTTAGAAGATATAATTGGATGGCATCCTTGAGCTAGAATCCTACTACTCACTGGGAATGGACAGACTCATGGCCTTATTCTTCTAGACGTTTAGCTCAGAGATCTTTGCTTCTCTAGAACCTGTTGATGAGCTGTGCCATTTAGTTAGACATTGAGTCAAGACACTGCCCATGGACACTTCCTCCCCCCAAAAAAAAGTCTCCTAAGTTTCCAAAAACTTTTTTTTTGTCCAATAAATTTAGGTAGATCAATTGAAAACAGAGTTTTTTTCTTTATGATTTACTTATCTCTAGGATGAAGTCACAGGACTCAACTGCATCTCTTGTTCTTTGCCTCTCTGGAGACATCTACTCATTTCTATTCAGAAGATATCATTAGAGTGAACTCTTGAGCTCTAACTCTACTGGTCACCAGAGTACACAGGCTATGGTATAATTCTACATGATATGATCTATTGACTTTTTACTTAGAGATTTATGGTTCTCTAAACCCTGTTGATGGGTTGTCCAATTTTGTGAGACCATCATGAGCCAATGAGCACATTGAGTCAAGACATTGGGAACATCTAAGCTTATGGACCCGTAGCATCTCCTAAACTGTATAAAAGTTAACACTCCCAACTTTAATACAATTACAATTTTAGAGGATCAATGGAAAACAGTTTTTCTTTAAGATTTGCTCTTCTCTAGTATAAAGTAACGGGACTGTGTTACATCTTTTTGGCCTATCCGGCAACTGTAACTTGCAACTTGCTGATAGATGCAGATGTGACAGGACTTTCCAGAACCGTGTAAAGTTTCCAGGACAATTTTTCTAAAAAGGGCATCTCCAGTTTCCAGTATATCTGATAATATATTAAAAGCACTTATATATTCTGGTGCAACTTATCTAATATGTTTCTAATGGTTTGTTCAGGGTGACCTCGGAGTTCTCTTTATAAATGTTTCAGCATAGTTATATGCCTCGTCAGATATTCTGCAGAGAAAGAGCCCATTGCCTTGGAGTGCTTTAATAACCGTTAGTGGGCATCGCCATGGCAACAAAATAATTGTTTAGAGTATAGAAATAAAGTATATGGCTGTTTTCAAGGACGCACATTACCACGGGGCTTGTTGATTTGTGTTCTGAGACTGCTAATTAGTATGTAAATACCCTAAGATATGCTAGACTTCCATCTAAATGCTGCAAATGAGCCAAAACTGGAGTTTTGGAAACACGGGGGTGCAAAGTAATTTTCAATGCTTCCCTCTAGTTTATTGGGAAAAAGGAAGTATGCTCAATAGCCCCAGGGGATATGCTTTTTGTGCTGTAGAGATGGCTGAATGCAGCTTGTGAGGAGGTGATATTTACAGAAGTGGTAAAGAACTTGCTAAGAAGAGGTCTTCAACCTTCTCTGATCTTCTGGCACCCCAGGGATAACTTCAGAGGCAGTCCATGAGCTGGAAAGCTTCTTGGTTCTCAGGATAGAACAGCAACAGAGCTCGGTAATTGCATTTACTAGTTTGGCAGAGTTTTTCATAGCTCACAACCTCTGACCCCTGCAAAGAGTCCAAATGAAATCAATACTGCAACCCAAAAAATTTAGCATTCCTAAATGTGCTAAGGTTACCTCATTGGAGGAATCAAGGGTCAAAGTCTTTGCTAGATATGTTAGATACACATATATGTCCCTCCCATCATAATTTCCTCCTGTATAGTACAAAGAACTTGGTGGAAAACAAAGTTGACCCAGTAGTTTCAAATGCTACGCGTTTCAGACAAAGGCATTCCAACTTGAAGGACAAGATGCATTCGTCTGAAAGAATGGTAGTGCCATGTGGAGTAGGAGAGGACATATATTTTATGTCTGATCTTAGATCTGATGAAAAATGGGGGTTTGATCTGAGGTAAGATGAAGATTGAGAGTCTGATGAGGATTTGGGGTCTATTAAAAATTGAGGGTCTGATGCGGATTGAGGGTCTGATTTGGGGGTCTATTAAAGATTGAGGGTGTGATGAGGATTGGGGATCTGATTTGGGGCTCTTTTAAAGATTGGGGTCTGATGCGAACTGAGGGACGGGTCTGATCTAAGGTCTGATAATATTTTTTGGGTGTGATTCATGGCCTGGTGCATCAAATAGTCTGAATAATATGGTGTTTATAGGCATAATTTTGCACATGTGCATACATACACAGCGGTAGTCAAACTGGTAAAAAAAAAAAAAATGGGTTAGGGTTAATCCTTATGGCCCATAGGAACTAATAATATGCCACCTTACATTTTAAAAAGAATCACTGAAAAATGGAAGGTGGAATCTGGTTGCTATGGGCAACTAAGCCAGTTTTCATTTATACCAGTTTTAAAAAATCTTCCCCATTGTATCCAAATACAATGAAGCATAGGTTCATAGTAATCTTATTTCACATGTGATAAGGATGAAATAAGAAAGTCATGAGCTCAGATACCCACCAGTTCCAATTAGAAATGGCTGTGGACATCCAATGGAGAAGGCAAGGTCAACCATCCACGGATCACAACTGGCAAGTATAGACGAATGTAGACATCATTTCCATGGTCATATTTGTGCCCTGTTTCTTTCATTTTTTTTTGTCAGGAATGGAACTGAATCCAAGAAAAGGAAGAAAAGAATGTCTCCTTACATCTCTCTAGCAGGCTTTGGGGTTGTTTTTTTCAGATGTCTTCTTCAGTAATAAACACTGTTGTGAAATTCTAGGTATGAAAGAGAAAAACCTGTCTGTCTTTTCCTCTGCCTTGAGGCACTATACAAGAAGAGCATCACTGTCCAACTGGTGCTTCTCAAAAACATCCCTCATTAGAGAATTCCAACTGAATGTTCAAGGCAGATCTCCACTGATATCTAATAGGGCTCAGCTGCTTATCCCATTTTCTGAATATTATTTTGATTTTCATCTTCTGGATCCCCCATGATGCCATCTTCTGGCTTTTTCTATAACATATCAGAAAATAAATTAGTTCACTTGGAAGTAATGGATGCATGCATTGGTTCAGTATTCAGCATGCCATGGACTTCAATAACCTACAAAATAACTGGAAAATCAGTTATGAGGCTTCATTATGTCCTTTGGTTCTTACTCGTGGGTACGTGATGATGATGGTACTTTCACAGTGTGACATTTTGGAGGGTAGCTGTGATTGTGTAGTATATTGCAGATTGATGAAAGCTGAATTTTAGGTTATTTTACCCATAATGGTCCCAAATTGGTTCTCTCGGCTGAAGGTTGAGTCGTTCCTGGAGAGATGGTGCACTTTGCACTCTCTCTAATCTTGTCAAAAGCCAGAAATCCTCTTGGAAGATTTATGGCAAGAGGGGACTATATAACAGAGGTTGAGTTATACAGGCAAAAATGTTGTAGAATCAGAGACATTTATGCCAGAATTTTTTTTTATTTTTATGGACAACACTATCAGAAGGATTATATTCCATGAGCTTTGAAAAATATCTGCCTTTAAAATGTTTAAGCTAGCATTTAGTACAAAGAGTGGGAACATTTCCTACCTTCTTCCTTACACTGATGGATTTGCAGAATTCAAAGGTTTTAGGTGTAATTTTGCAGTGAACTGACACAATTGCTTCTGAGATTAAAGCCTCCTGGGAAGGATGGGGCCGTTCGAGCTCGTAAGGTAGATAAGACGAAAGTACATTTGTAAGGTAACATAAGAAAAGTGGTTTAAAGGTGATCCTTTAAGTGGCTGCAGAGAGTGTACTGCTTTGTTGCATGCATATGCATGCAAGATAATTTTATTTAAGTTTTTGCTTCTTTTTAACACGTGCATTTGGTAATTTTATGGATCTTAAAGTTTTGAATTGATCAAGACTGCAAACATTTTTTTTAATCAAAATTGGTTTCCGCATTGAATGTACAGTATTTTTGGGTTCAACTGGACAAAGGATGGAAGAGATACCCATTCTAACTTTTTCTAGCTTGAACAAATCTTCTGCCTTCTATAGGAAAGCTCCACTTTCACTCAGTGGGAGAAGAGGACGGTTATATTTTACAGGGCCAAGTCTTTAAAGGGAACCTGTCATCAACTTTATGCTGACCGTACTGAGGGCAGTATAAAGTAGTGACAGAAATGCTGATTTCAGCTAAAAGGAATGGTTGCCGAGAACCAGCATCACAATCATTGCAGACTGGGCCTGGAAAAGAGTCACGGCCACCTGAGAAGAGTCCTGGTTATTCATAAGTTCCTGCTCTCCCTGCCCACCTGCTGATGACTGACAGGCTTCTACCTAGTTGTCTCCCTATCTCTCTAGGAGAAAACTGCAGATGGATGGGAGGGCAGAAGATTATGAATAACCATGACTCTTCTGAGGTAGATTTGACTCTTTTCAAGGCCTGTGCTGCAATGACTATGATGCTGGTTCTCGGCAACCACTTACTTTTAGCTGATGTGTGACACACCGCTGAAATCAGCATTCCTGTCACTACTTTATACAGTCCTCAGGACGGTCAGCATAAAGTTGATGACAGGTTCCCTTTAAGCTCTTTAACTCATTCAGTGCATTCGGAAAGTCTTCAGACCCTTTCACATTCTTCACATTTTGTTATGTTGCCGCCTTGAGCTAAAATTGCACTCAATCCCCCATAATGAGAAAGTGAAAACAGAATGTTCAAAATCTTTGCTAATTTATTGAAAAGAAAAAAGTAAAATCTTTCATTGACATAAGTCTTCAGCACCTTTACTCAGGACATATGTATTCAGACCCTTTACTCAAGACCTAGTTGAAGCCCCTTTGGCAGTGATTCCAGTCTCCAGTCTTGGAGATGACGCCACAAGGTTCACACCTGGATTTGCGGATTTTCTGTCACTCTTCTCTGCAGATCCTTTCCAGCTCTGTCAGGTTGGGGTGGACATTGGAGATGAGCGAATTTCTTAAAAGTTTGATTCAGCTGATTCACCAAATTTAAAAAAGAAGTTTGCTTCGTGATGAATTACTTCATCATGAAGTGAGTTTTTTTGTACTGTAAGTAGCGGATACAATCGCAGGCGCCCCCGCCATTGTACCCTGAAGATGCCGTGTTCATACATGATCGTGGCATCTGAGTGTGAAATTAACAATAAAAAAACAGTTAGTTTTAGACTCTATCACCTAGGCTATCTCATACAGAAGTTGGACTTGCAACTATCTAGCATATGATTAGTTATGCATATTCTTGTCATGTAACTACATTGTTACTGTTTTGC
This sequence comes from Bufotes viridis, assembly GCA_033119425.1. Classification (NCBI taxonomy): domain Eukaryota; kingdom Metazoa; phylum Chordata; class Amphibia; order Anura; family Bufonidae; genus Bufotes; species Bufotes viridis. The sequence goes on from CM065597.1 coordinate 7,645,805, forward strand.
TCCTAAAATTATAAATTGCAATATTTATTATTTTGCTAGTGTTTTGTAAATCCACCCTGCACTCTCCCTGGCACTGTCCCTGCACTCTCCCTACAGCCCTTCTCCAATATTCTTCTATTAATCATTTTCAGCAACACTGTACCTAGTGCATCAGCGCTTGTCACGTCTCACACTATGCTCAGCTCACAGGACAATGGCGGAGACACCGCGGGATGAGGGTTTCATAGGGCTGTGACAGCACAGGGGATGGCTATCTGTGGATTGGCTAGCTGCATGGCATTAAGGGTGATCTTGCATTCCTGGACTTTTTACTTTCACTATTGTAAGACATGCAGCCGTCATTTTAGGAAAAAATTATGCGTTACCAAGAAGCTCAAGAAAATTCAGATTAATTGTGAATCAAAGTTTTCCTAATCCTCGGAATGAATTTGAATGTTTGTATTTGCTCATCACTACTAGCAGTCCATGTACCCACAGCTGAACTTTGCCTGTCTTTGGCTACTGTTTTGCCTGATCCCTCGGTGCTCCGCAATAGTGTCTCTTGACCCTCAGCAAAGTCCAAATTAGCCCCAAGTCAAATCTGTTCAAGTTCAATCAAAAATCAAAGACAGCTTACCACTGGAACGCTTGCATGGGAAGGGGTTATCCCCAACAAAAGTCAAAAAATGGATGAATCCCAGCAGGCATATATGTAACGAAGTATGCTTTTATTCCATAAGAAACAGATATCACAGGGCGCGTTTCGGCCCGTCCAGCCTTTGAAATGGGCCGAAACGCGTCCTGTGATATCTGTTTCTTATGGAATAAAAGCATACTTTGTTACATATACGCCTGCTGGGATTCATCAATTTTTTAAAATCTGTTCAAGTGACACAACGGATCCACATCCACATATCTAATAAACTCAGCATTCTAAAGTCTTTTAATGCCTGGAATCTCTGGTACAAGTTTGATGCCTTATTGTCAAATTTCTGGACTCTCAAGTTCTCCCAAAGAAGGTACTCCAATAGACCTGATATGTTAATGTTCTATGTTCTTGCAAAGGTGCCATGCTGTCCCTATTACTATTGTAACATAGGCCGCACTCAGGTTGCGGGTCGGGCCAAAGAAACAAAGTATCCTTGATACTAAATCTTCTGCATTGTGTTGAGGTTTCTTCTCCTTTGGAAGCCATTTACACAATCTATTCTAAGGTTGGTGGCACAAATTGCCTGGTTAATATAAGCACACGTTATCTTGCTGCTTGTTTTCAAACCTAATGAGGGGATTCATACATTGTTTGTTCCCCTGCCTGAAATTTACAATACGCTGTTTGCTCAGCACATCAGTTTAATATATGTATGTTGCCTGGGATCCAGGGATGCGTTCATGTTGCTTAGCAATAGATTGCGGAGAAATAATTTCCAAGTTCATCAAACACGAAAAGTGTTTTAATTTATTTAAATCCACCTTGATTAAAACGGATTATTGTTTTGTAGATATATACCTATATATTGTGAGGGAAACAAAGCATCGGGGAATGAATAGATGGGGAAATAATTAGAAGAATCTGATCTGAATAAACCATTAGGTCTGTTAGGGAATATTTCTTCATGGAGTTTAATAGGTTGTCTGGTTGATGACAAGACTTTTTGAAATGCCCTTGTAGAGCATCCAGCACTCGGGAATGACATCCAAAAACTTTATTTAGGACACATACATTATTTATTTTAAGGCCAAATCGCCTACATGTTTTGAGTGTAGTACATGTAGCATGCTTGAAACGTGAAGACAAATTGGAAAAAACTAAAAGGTTTTGGATTTTCTTCCCAAGTCCTGCATTGTTTCCAATTTTCAACTGCCTTTTTACCTGGAAGATAACCCTGTTTGTCCATGCACTGTGAAAATGTTTTCTCATTCTGAGGAGAACTAGGTGATCCAAACTTTTTTGTTTATCTTACTACCTATTGTACACCGTGGGCCAAATGGATGGTATCTGATAGGGGTAGCATCAGATCACAGGGGTATTGCAGATCAAGTTCATATTCTCCCAGTAGTAGGTGACTCGATTTGCAGCTTTAGATGAAGAGAATCACCCCTGGAACCCATGGGCTCTTTTATTGATAGACCCTGATATTACACAAGAACATTGGTCCACCAGACCCTATGATGGACAACTCCAACCCTGGACTTGATGCAAATACTTTTTCATTGCAAAGCCTCTATGGTAATCTTAGCATAATGGACCCACAGTTTTTGAAAGTCTGCTCTGTATAAAATAGAAAAGAAGGATTTTCCTCAAGGGGATTGAAAAGCCTCTTGGTCTTTTAGTGTAGTGGGTAGTCCCTGCATCGAAAATTAATATTCCCCCCACCTCTCAAAATGCCCTTGGCAGCTGAAGGCATCTGTGTTGGTCCCGTGTTCATATGTGTCCACATTGCTGAGAAAAAATGCTTTAATATATGAAAATGAGCCTCTAGGAGCAACAGGAGTGCTGCTGTTACGCAGCAGTTGCAGAGTCAACCGAGCCTCTAGGTGTAATGGCAATGACCCCTTTGCACTTAGAGGCTCATTTACACTTATGGGGAGATTTATCATACTGGTATAAACTGGCTTAATTGGCCATAGCAACCAATCAGATTCCAACTTTTGGCTCCCAAAAATAAAAAGTGGAATCTGATTGGTTGCTATGGGCAACTATGCCAGTTCTACTTTACACCAGTTTGACAAATGTTCCCCTTAAGTTTTCTCAGCAATGTGGGCACATATGAAACTGGGACCAACACAGATGCCTTCAGCTGCCAGCTGCACATGTAACAGGTCAGCCAGTGTCATAGGGACAGATCTGCTGACAGATGCCCTTTAACTAATTGAACAATATTTTTTGAGGGCTGGGGAGAATATTAATTTTCCACGCAGAGATTACCCACTACAGTAAAAGACCAAGAGGCTTTTCAAAAATGAGGTGGCCAATCAAAATAACATTCATAGGTACCAATCTTCTGACAGAAGCCGTTTAAAGAGAAGCGTAAACTCTATTCCGATGTGGTTGGATGCAAGATAAGAGGTATGATCACATCCTTAGACAAACTGTTGAGTTACTTAAGCAGGCCATACACGCACTCGGCCAACCATCAAATGCTCATTGGGGCCTCTTGCCATTTGGGAAGAGAAGGATGAGACATATTGGATTTCAGAATGCCTGACACTTTTGTTCTTGGGGAGATAAGCCTCCGTCAGAGGTATCTTCCCCCACCCTCGGCCAAACCAAACAAGCATGCATGTGCGGATTTGGAGAAATAGCAGTCATCTGAGTTTAACCAGCAGTTATCTCATGCTTTAGCTTTAGCTTTTTGTAATATTTTATACACGTTATCCCATTGCTTGTTTTAAAATCTAATGAGGGAACTCCTACAAGAGACAGAAGATTCTCTCCTTTGTTAGACTATTTTGTCTTCTTAGGAAGCCATGGACTCGCCATGGGGGCTATCTACTTTAGACTCCATCATTTGATTACTCAAGCGCGTGCTGATGGGCTCAGGGCAATTGACTTTTGAGCCTGGTAAAATGACCCTGGTTGACCTTGTTGACTTGAGCGTTGCAGTGAGGATAGTCATATGCTGAACTTGTATTTTACCAACTTTTTATTGTTAAATTTCATCACCGTTTAAGATTTTTGCTGACTTATCATACAGCGGGAGATCAGGCCGTATCCCTCTAGGGCACACTTTCTTCTGGTGAAAAAGAAGGAAAGCATATTTGTTACCGGTAATAAAACGACAGTTATTACACTGAGGCCCGGAGACTGGATCTTAAAAATCATTTGTCAGTAATTTATTGACAAAACTTGGTGATAATTCCAGACCTTTCAACATTTCTATCAAATCTTGAAGATAAATAATGGTTTCAAACAGTTAAAAGTAAAAATACATGCTTACATTTTTCAGAAACCATTGTAAAATTAGGGATGGACTGACCATAGGGGCATTCGGGCTTGGAGACGCATGACGGTTAGTTGTGCTGTCCGGCTTTGAGATCCAGCACAGAGTCTCAAAATCGCAGCACAGAGCTTCAGTTATATCCCTATTTATTTTCAATGGGCAATTCTGTTCTGGTTTGTTGCATTGTTCCCATGCTTGGCACAAAATCGCTGCAAGCAGCATCTGTGTGTGCAGCATGGGAAACTGAACAAGCCGGATCCGGCACCAAAAAACATGTATGTCAATGGTGTGGGATCTATTTTTTTCAGACACCAAAAAACCCTGGATCCGGCACCCTTTGACTTGCCATGGATCTCGGATTATAAATTTTCAATATAATACAACCAGATGCATTCTGGAGAGATTCAGCTGTTGTTTTATTACAACAGAATCATTTTGCGGACAGCAAAATCGCAGATGTGAAAGTATGTTTCCCAGGAGCCCTGTTCATGTCCAGCGCTCCTCTAATAACAATTTTCTTTTACTTTAAGGAAAAAAAAAGCAATGCCTCCTACCATAAAGAGGCTCAGTTCATATTTTGCTATTGCACTATAGTTGGGAAAGTTACACATACACCAATATCCATCGGGCCCGCTTATATAGACATCTAGCATATGCCGTACTGGCATATACCATCCATAGACATACAGTGAAAAATGTATACCTTGTAGGGTATGCTTTCTGTACAATGGAGTCCTATGGGCGACTATATAATGGCTCACTTTGAATTATTTTGTCGGTGGGTTAAGTTGTAAAAGCTGAAGATAAAAACAAAGTGGAACAAAGTGTTAAAGAGTTTTTTGGAGACTAGGCAAATACCACAACCTCGCTATTATTACACTTTACACTAAAAGAAACTTTGTAATCTTAATGTTTTGAAGTTGTGTGGATCGGCCTTCCGAGAACCTGGTCATGTGATGTCTTTTTCTGAAAATCCTGCTTCCATATCTTTTATCAGATTTCTGGCCTTTGGCTATGGTTCGGACGTCTCTGTGGACAGAACAATAACCGTTCCTCTCTCTGGCACATGGATGGATTCAGGAGTTTGCTCATGCACCAGGGGGGAATAGTTAATGGTCTGTCCACAGCGGAAATGAGGTCCCGTCCATAGCCCAGGAAACCTGGTAAAGAACATGATGTCAGTGAAAGCAGGATTTTCGGAGTTGCCATACTGGACTGGGTTTCCAAAAGGCTGATCCATGTGACTTAGTAACAGTAAGAGCATTACTGAGTTTCTACTACAGGAGCAAGAGTTTTTTTCTTTGTTTTTCAGTTCCAATATGTGGTTTTCATAAAATTTCTTCTAACATTTTATGCACACATCGTGTCTTACAACTAGCGTTTTCTTTATTGTGTTTGCCTGAACAAACAACAAGAGCTTGAGGAAACTGCATTTTTTAAAAGATGCAAGAAAGACAAAATCGTCACCTAATCAACAAAAACATCTAAAGTGTATCACTACACTACTCTAACTTCCATTTCGGTGGTGAGTTCCCTTTCTGTCAAATAAGAGGGTTACTTGACACATGCTGTGGCCAGTGATTGGCTGCAGAAGCCATCAAAGTGAATGTTGGCACATGGGAAGCAGAGCCCTGTGGCAGTAGAGGCGTGAACGAGCCAGAACACAGCGGCAAGGGGCAGGTAAGTATGCTTCCCTCCACAGGTCTGGCCATGGCAGCGGTCTGCAAGAAAGGCCTCTAGAGATGGAAAACTCCTTTAAATTGTCTCTCCACCTGAAATCTCTTGCTCAATCTGACATTAGAGAAGGTAAGGACTGAGAAGTTTAAACCAAACCAACTATATGCCGCCCACAAGATTTCACACATGATTAAAGTAGGGCCCATGCACAATGTTCTCCGGGTGTCAGATGGTTGGCTGTCCTACTCACAGGAACACGGAGGAAAGCTTAGCCGCATCAAGTTCCTTACATCTTTTTTCTCCTTATGTATAAAATGAACATAAAATGCTGCCCTAAACTGGTCCTTTTATAAAATGTAAAACATCTGATTTAGATGAGACAACAGCTGGAACAAAATGGTGCAATTAGCTCGCATAACGGAAAAAAAAAATCCACTTACAAGGCTTGTTCCATACTTGAAAGGTGTTTGTGTCTTTTCCCCCCTGTTAGTGAGGACATGGCAGACGAAAGGATTGGTTCCTTCTGTAAAAGGGAAAAAAAAAGGTGAGATCTCATTAGATAAGAGGCATTTTGTAGCGTCTCGGCTTCTCCGACTTCCAATATTTCCTCCATCCAATTACGCTCTTAATGTAAGACTGTGCCTTGTTTATCCATTGTGCGGCGGATATCTTATTTGACATTTAAATCTATTAAGACTGAATGAAAATTTATTGCAATCAAAGTGGTTGCCTTCGGAACGGAGACGCTACACCAAAGGCGCGTCTCCCTGGTAACGCTTGTGTTATTCGTGGTGCCTCTGTGTAATAATATTACAGCTTGTCTTTAAGATGCACTTTTCTAGAGAACTTGTTTCCAGTTTTCATGTCGAGAGTCCCTCGAAGCACTGCAGGAAAAGAGCTGTTTTTGAAAAGAAACTGGATACAGATGAGTTCTTGTTCATTGCTCCATTGTTGATCTACCATATGGAAAGGTCTTTTCTGCGTGGCACAAAATCAGCAAAAAATAAATAAGTAAAAATAAAGACCTATCACTTAAAGCAAGGTTCAGCAACTTTTGACACTCCAGCTGTTGTAAAACTACAACTCCCAGTATGCATGCTTGCTCAGGTATTCTAAGTACTTTCATAGAAATGAAGCATGTAGGGATCTGTAGTTTCACGACAGCTAAAGTGCCAGAGGTTGCTGACTCCTTCCTGTTCTGTACTCATCACTTATTGACAGTCATCTCATTGTCATCACAGACAAGATTGATAACAATGAGATGCACCATTTACAATATGTGATGTCATAGCTTATCTACAACCCCTCCCTGCACAATGACCTCTGCACAAGTCACAAAACATACAACAATCACCCATAGAATTCAATGTGGGCAGCTCCAATCTGTTATGTCTATAGCCCATGAGGCAGCTGTATAGTTAAACAGGAAGTCTTAAAGAGGTTGTCCTGGTTCCGAGCTGATACCGGACATACCCATAACTTCACCCAGGCAGCCCCCCTGATGCAGGATCATGCAGGGCAAGGGCTCTTTTATTTACAATAAGGCACTGCCGGACGGAAGCTTCCACCCAGTAGTTGAACAATTCCCTTTTATTGGACAACATATGGCACTCAAGGTGTTTCGGGGGCCACACACCCCCTTCTTCAGGAGTGATACAACAATAATAAAAAAGGTAATAATACCTTTTTTATTTATTGTTATATCACTCCTGAAGAAGGGGGCGTGTGGCCCCTGAAAACACCTTGAGTGCCGTATGTTGTCCAATAAAAGGGAATTGTTCAGTCGCTGAATGCCCGGCTGCCATCATTTCCCATCCTACGATAAGCGGACCTGGCGATGGGGGCTCTGTCCGAAAGTGTCTTGAGCTTTATCCGATGGACATCTCCCCTGTAAAGTGAGTCGAATACTTGATATTTGAGACCTTCTGTATCTCAAAGGTCGTTTTTTATTTGTTTATTCTCTGTTCCTACTATATTACTATGAGCCATCTGATTATAAGTTGAACTTTCTCCAGTTATGTATATATCTTAATATGGTCTAATTTAATCTGGAAAATCTATAACAAAAACACCTCTAATCAGAGTCACATATCGGTACAGGGATTGGCGCCTATTTGTGTGTTGCTAGTATACACTATTACCACCTGTGCAGCCTGTCTCTTTGGATGCTGAACTACTTTGACCTTCAGATACTTCATCTACCCTCTTGGTGCCTAATCTATGGGGTACCTCTCCCCACTCTTTTTTTTCCTGGGGTGATATATTCATCCTTAAGATCGTGTACCCTAAACCTCTCTTTTTTGTTTTTTCTCTTACACAGCCCTAAGGAGAGCCCAGTTTGTCACCGGAGCTCCAGAAAATGCCCTTCAGCGCAGGGCAAAGGAGAGCATCAGAGGACGAACTGAAGTCAGGGGGGCTGCCTGGGTGAAAATGGGGATATGTCCGGGTTCAGCTCTGAACCTGGACAACCCCTTTAACTCTGAGCACTGCAGGATTTTAGGACTTAAAAAAATAAATAAACCTATAAATAGTGACATGGAAAATGTAAAAAATAAAAATAAAAAAAATAAATTGCCAAATATTCTAAAAAATGTTTAACATAAAAACTTAATTAAACCATAGTGCATTTTCTGATGACACATTCCTTTTAAAGGGGGTTTCTAACCTCACCCTTTCTTTTTTTTTTTACAAACAGCTGACAATGGCACAAAAAGCATAAGGAGTAAAACTGACCTTACCGATACCCTGCCACTCCAGCGACAACACTTCCCAAGTCCACTACCAGTCTCCATTCACCAAACTTCTGCTATATCAGATTATTATTAATTATTATATTCATTCCAGGGCCCTGTACATATGATAAGGGGTATACATACATGGTACAAGACAATTGCAATAAGCATAAACAAGAGAAAATACAGACTGGTACAGAAGGAGAAAGGACCATGCCCGTGAGGGCTACAAGGAATAGGAGAAGGGCACAGTAGGTGAGGGTAAGGCTGGTCATGGTGGTATAGAGGCAGCAGGGTTACTGTACGTTGTAGGCTTTTCTGAAGAGGTGGGTTTTCAGGTTTCTTTTGAAGACTAGCAGGGAGATGATGAGGGCATGTACAAGCATTTTTGCAGACTCTTGGCTGAGCAATGCGTGGATTAGAGAGATATTTTTGAGTTGGAGGCAGCAGGTGGTGGAAGTGCTTGGATGTGTGGGTTAGTACTGGGAAGGTTCAAAGATTACTCCAAGGCCGTGGACTGGGTTGACCAGGGATAGTGTACAGCCATTTACTGTGACAGATAAGTCAATTGGGGGGGTGAGTGAGATGGGGGAAATATGATAAATTCTGTTTTATCCATGTTAAGTCTCAGTAAGCGAGAGGAGAAGGAGGATATGGCAGATAGGCATTATGGGATTCTGGATAGTAAGGTGCTGATGTCTGGACCAGAGAGGTAAACTTGTGAGTCGTCAGAATAAAAGTGATACTGAAACCCATGGGAGTCTATGAGCTGTCCCAGGCCAAAGGTGTAGATTGAGAAGAGCAGGGGTCCTAGGACAGAGCCTTGAGGGAGACAACAGAGAGGGAATGAGATGAGGAAGTGGTGTGCCAGTGGGAGATACTAAATGTCTGGTCTGTGATGTATGATGTGATGTATGATGTGATCGAGAAGAGGGCTTAATCTGTGATGCCAAGAGATTAGAGAGTTTGTAACAGAAGGGAGTGGGTGACTGTGTCAATGGCAGAGAACAGGTCAAGGACAAGGAGGATAGAATAATGTTGTTTGGCTTTGGCAGTTAGCAGGTCGTTGGTGGCTGTGGTCAGGGCAGTTCCAGTCAAGTGGTGGGGTCGAAATCAAGATTGTAGCTGGTCAAAGAGGGAGCAGGAAGAGAGCTGAGAGGGCAGTTCAGGTGGACATGTTGTTCAAGTAGCTTTGAGACATATGAGAGAAATAATATGGGGCAATGACTAAGTAGATGGGTCAACGGAAGGCTTTTTGAGGATAGGTGTAATGGTAGCATGTTTGAAACCAGAGGAGAAGACACCAGTGGTTATTGATAGGATGAAGAGACTATATACAGCTTGGATAAACACTGTGGTGAGGTTGGAGATGAGGTGCACAGGTGGTGAGATGTGATGTGGAGAGTAGGGTGGAAAGTTTTTCCTCTGTAATGGTGGAAAAGCAGGTTTTGGGGGAAGAGGACTAAGTGGTTGTGTAGAGGGGCTGTAGAAACTGTAGGCTGAAGCTTTCTCAGATTATGGCAATCTTTTTACATGGCATGTGACCCCTAAAGCCAATCACTGGCTGCATGTCACTGCTAAAGCCAGAGATCGGCTACATCACGTGTCAACATGTGACATCATTGACAGAGCTCATTTCGGACATCTATTACCGTAGAGAAGATCTACACAGAGCAGCAAAGTCTTTGGAGGACCTGACATTTTCATGAATTTCATAGATGGCACATTCATTTCCATAGTCACCTGGTAAAGCTTCCTTTACCAAGTGGTGGGGCCACAAGGGGAACTAAGATTCCAAGAATGTACAATATGTTCCACCAGCCATCAGTACAGGTGAGAAATTGACCTATATAGAGTGTGGACATTGGTCAACTTTGCCCCCTTTGTTTCACCAGAACCTTGAATATGGGGAAAAGCTTTTTCTGATTTGACCTTTTTGGGATGACATTGTGAACTTTTGGCACAAAAAACTACTACCTGAAGTGAAATAAAAAGTATGTGGTCCTATTTTATTTATCCAGAGCCCCACATATATTGATCCCTCTTAGACGCGCCATGACAAACCTCTATTGGGATGCTATATAACAGATACTAGATGCTCAGGTCTTACCAAGGGCAAAGAATGACCCAGATGGAAGTATTTAATGTCCAAGGTATATAAAACCCCATGTGTAGTTGACTCAAGAAGTACATGACGTCTCAGCAGGAGCACGCTTGCATCATAATTGTGATGTACTTAGTGTTTATGCTTGGTGCTTTGAGATATTTTTATAGTACAATGTAAAGTGCCTGCATCTCCAGATAAATACATGTTCTCCTTATAATGCTTTATATTAAGTGCCGCGCGATTGTTCTGCAGGGTGAAAAACATTTTTATCCCGTGGTGTAATTGCAGTACTCATTTTGCTAAAACAGTGCTATTTTAGTCTGCCTCCATTGTGTAGATCAGCTTATATACATAAAACCTGCTGTCACATGCAGAGCAAATAATTAGATTTCTATGCTTAAATAAATAAAAAAATAATAATGTCATTATTGTGAACGTACTTCGCAGAACGAGAACCGCATGTCCATCGGATAATAGCAAGGTTCTGCCCCCCAACTTGGTCCCAGATAATGGCCATTTGTCATTGAGCTATTGTTCTTCTAAAGAACATGAACAGGATTGGAGAACAAAGGACTCTGCAATGTAAATTAGGCAGATACAGTATGTTGTTGGGGGCCTCAAACATGGCTGCACCAGTCTAGCAAGCCAAACACAACTCCGAGAAAAGGAGCTTCTGGATGTACAATCTAACCATAAAGAACACAAGAAGAAAATAATTCTGGATGTACAGAAAGTAATCCATAACAAAAACATAAGCTATAGAGCAGGCATATAAAAGAAGAATGCAGATACAGTATTATAGTAGTTATATTCTTGTACATTGGAGCAGTATTACAGTAGGTATATTCTTGTACATTGGAGCACTATTACAGTAGTTATATTCTTGTATATAGGAGCAGTATTATAGTAGTTATATTCTTGTACATAGGAGGCAGTATTATAGTAGTTAAATTCTTGTATATTGGAGCAGTATTATAGTAGTTATATTCTTGTACATAGGAGGCAGTATTATAGTAGTTAAATTCTTGTACATTGGAGCAGTATTACAGTAGGTATATTCTTGTACATTGGAGCACTATTACAGTAGTTATATTCTTGTATATAGAAGCAGTATTATAGTAGTTATATTCTTGTACATAGGAGGCAGTATTATAGTAGTTATATTCTTGTACATAGGAGCAGTATTATAGTAGTTATATTCTTGTACATAGGAGGCAGTATTATAGTAGTTATATTCTTGTACATAGGAGCAGTATTATAGTAGTTATATTCTTGTACATAGGAGGCAGTATTATAGTAGTTATATTCTTGTACATTGGAGCAGTATTACAGTAGGTATATTCTTGTACATTGGAGCACTATTACAGTAGTTATATTCTTGTATATAGAAGCAGTATTATAGTAGTTATATTCTTGTACATAGGAGGCAGTATTATAGTAGTTATATTCTTGTACATAGGAGCAGTATTATAGTAGTTATATTCTTGTACATAGGAGGCAGTATTATAGTAGTTATATTCTTGTACATAGGAGCAGTATTATAGTAGTTCTATTCTAGTACATATGAGCAGTATTATAGTAGTTATATTCTTGTACATTGGAGCAGTATTACAGTAGGTATATTCTTGTACATTGGAGCAGTATTATAGTAGTTATATTCTTGTACATAGGAGGCAGTATTATAGTAGTTATATTCCTGTACATAGGAGCAGTATTATAGTAGTTATATTCTTGTACATAGGAGACAGTATTATAGTAGTTATATTCTTGTACATAGGAGCAGTATTATAGTAGTTATATTCTTGTACAGAGGAGCAGTATTATAGTAGTTATATTCTTGTACATAAGAGCAGTATTATAGTAGTTCTATTCTAGTACATAGGAGCAGTATTATAGTAGTTATATTCTTGTACATTGGAGCAGTATTACAGTAGTTATATTCTTGTACATAGGCGCAGTATTACAGTAGTTATATTCTTGTACATAGGAGCAGTATTATAGTAGTTATATTCTTGTACATAGGTGGCAGTATTATAGCAGTTATATTCTTGTACATAGGAGCAGTATTATAGTAGTTATATTCTTGTACATAGGAGGCAGTATTATAGTAGTTATATTCTTGTACAGAGGAGCAGTATTATAGTAGTTATATTCTTGTACATAAGAGCAGTATTATAGTAGTTCTATTCTAGTACATAGGAGCAGTATTATAGTAGTTATATTCTTGTACATTGGAGCAGTATTACAGTAGGTATATTCTTGTACATAGGAGCAGTATTATAGTAGTTATATTCTTGTACATAGGCGCAGTATTACAGTAGTTATATTCTTTTACATAGGAGCAGTATTATAGTAGTTATATTCTTGTACATAGGTGGCAGTATTATAGCAGTTATATTCTTGTACATAGGAGCAGTATTATAGTAGTTATATTCTTGTACATAGGAGGCAGTATTATAGTAGTTATATTCTTGTACATAGGAGGCAGTATTGTAGTAGTTATATTCTTCAATATAGGAGCATTATTATAGTAGATGTATATTCTTGTACATGGGAGCAGTATTATAGTAGACATATTCTTTTACATAGGGGAAGTATTACAGTATTTATATTCTTGTACATAGAAGGCAGTGTTATAATAGTTATATTCTTGTACATAGGAGCAGTATTATAATAGTATTAGTTATTTTTTTTTTTTTTTTACATAGGAGCAGTATTATAGTAATTCTAAGCTTGTACATAGGAGCATTATTATAGTAGTTATGTTCTTGTACATAGGGGCAGTATTATTGTTGTTATTTTTTCATACATAGAAGGCAGTATTATAGCAGTGTTATCCTTGTACACAGGAGCAGTATTATAGTAGTTATATTCTTGTACTGAAGAACAATATTATAGTAGTTATATTCTTGTACATAGGAGGCAGTATTATAGTAGTTATATTCTTCTATATAGGGTGAATGTGATAGTAGTTATAATCTTGTACATAGGAGGCAGTATTATAGTAGTTATATTCTTGTTCGTAGTAACAATATTATAGTAATTATGTTCTTGTACATAAGAGGCAGTATTATAGTAGTTATTTTCTTGCAAATAGGACCAATATTTTGGTAGTTATATTCTTGTATATAGGAGCAGTATTATAGTTGTTATATTCTTGTATATAGGAAGCAGTATTATAGTAGTTATATTCTTGTACATAGGAGCAGTATTATAGTAGTTTTATTATTGTACATAGGAGCAGTATTATAGTAGTTATATTCGCATACATAGGAGTAGTATTATAGTAGTTATATTCTTGTATATAGGAGCAGTATTATAGCATTTATATTCTTGAACAGGGGAGCAGTATTATAGTAGTTATATTCTGGTACATAGGAGCAGTATTATAGTAGACATATTCTTGTACAAAGGAGCAATATTTTAGTCGTTATATTCTTGTACATAGTAGGCAGTATTATATTAGTTATATTCTTGTATATAGGGGCAGTATTATAGTAGTTATATTCTTGTACATAGGAGGCAGTATTATAGTAGTTATATTCTTGTACATAGGAGGCAGTATTATAGTAGTTATATTCTTGTACATAGGAGCAGTATTATAGTAGTTATATTCTTGTACATAGGAGGCAGTATTATAGTAGTTATATTCTTGTACATAGGAGGCAGTATAAAAGCAGTTATATTCTTGTACATAGGAGCAGTATTATAGTAATTATATTCTTGTACATAGGAGGCAGTATAAAAGCAGTTATATTCTTGTACATAGGAGCAGTATTATAGTAATTATATTCTTGTACATAGGAGCAATATTTTAGTAGTTATATTCTTGTACATAGGAGGCAGTATTATATTAGTGATATTCTTGTTTATAGGAGCAGTATTATAGTAGTTATGTTTTTGTATATAAGAGCAGTATTATAGTAGTTGTATATTCTTGTACATAGGAGCAGTATTATAGTAGTTATATTATTCTACATAATAGCAATATCATAGTAGTTATATTATTGTATATAAGAGCAGTATTATAGTAGTTATATTCTTGTACATAGGAGCAGTATTAAAGTAGTTATATTCTTGTACATAGGAGCAGTATTATAGTAGTTATATTCTTGTACATAGGGGCAGTATTATAATAGTTATATTCTTGTACATAGGAGCAGTATTATAGTATTTATATTCTTGTACATAGGAGCAGTATCATAGTAGTTATATTCTTGTTCATAGGAGCAGTATTATAGTAGTTATATTCTTGTACATAGTAGGCAGTAGTATGATAGTTATATTCTTGCACATAGGAGCAGTATTATATTAGTTAGATTCTTGTGCGTACAAGCAGTATTATGTTCTGTTATATTCTTTAACATACTGTATATTCTCCCAAATTATTTAAAGTTTGACTCTAGATTTTTTTTTTATAATTAGCATATCAATTTGGATGATTTTTTTTTAAATAATTCTACAGAATCAATTAAACGTTAAAGCAAGAAAAGTGAGTCAACATAATTAGCCATTTAAATCTGGTCACACTGCATTGATCATCTGCGGTCAATCCTTTTGTGACTCTTTGTACTGCAGTATATTTTATGGTACTCTGATTATATGGCTTGAATTATTTCATTTTTTTAAGCCTCCAAATGTATAACCCTTTGGATTGAAAATGGAAACCTCAAGTAAGATTACAATTCACTTGAAAAATCATAGAAAATCTAAAGTGCAACAATAGTCCTGTAATTTCATAGAAGTGCTGTCATTTTCCGCATCAAAGAGTAATCTATGTGAAATGGAGGGAAAATATTTTATAAAAGTACACTAAAAACACAGAGGAATGATGGTTTCTTATGTTTCTCTATCTTCTCCTTAATGGCATGCAGTAAAGTACAAGAATAATACATCTTCCATGTAACTCGCTCTATGAGAGGAGAGGGGCAGCCTTCTCTGAGTATTTGATATTCCGGGTTATGCAAGAATAAAGCAGATCATCAATGGCAAATGGAAATTAATCTAAAAAGTTATTATTTTTTTTATTTCAATCTCTTGATTGATACTGATGAAGAATATGTATCTCCAAGAGGAAATCTAGAAAGCCAGAAAATTAATAATGATATCCCCAGTTCATATCCCATTTTCCAGTAAATTGACTGCACACTGGGGACCTGAATATATGTTTTAGGAGGGAGAGCTGCTCGGGCGGACAAAGCATGCACATGAATTAATTGGACACACAGCAATAATCGATGGGGGCATGAGAAGCCAGATATATGTTCATTTTGACCTGGTGTTATCTCTGTCAGAACTTTTATAAAGGGTTTTCCAGGATAAAAAATAAAAAATAAAGAAAAAAAATAGTCTTTGGGCTTCAAGGCTGGTGTCACACTTTTTTTTCCAAGTATTTGCATTTCTTGGGAGTTTTTTGTTGTTTTTTTAGGCAAAAATGCCAACTCCAGGTGTTTTTGGGTCATCAACATTTTTTTGTAACTTGAAGAAATGTATTTACATTGCGTAAAGTGTTTTTATGGAATTTTAACATGAAGTGACATCACAAGGGAGTACATATTTTCCCCCAAAAAATTCAAGGCATCCAAAAAAAAGGCCATTCAAGAACACCAGGGGGTAGCACACACTATATGTCCAAAAACTCTGAAAAAAAAACCTGCCCAGTGCTTGAGATGTGAATTGCAGACTGTAGAATGTTTTGCTTGAATGTTGTGATGTTGTATTGATATTGTATCAGGAGAATCAGTCTTCTGATACTCTGTTGGGCGATGCTTACGCTATATGTGTCTATTTATGGCCTCCCAGTGGTTGTGATGTGAATTGCAGCTTGAGGAGAGTCTTGCTTGCATGTCGTGATACTGTATTGATATTGCATGGTGAGGCATTGGTTTCCTTAAGGAAACTTCCAGAAAGGTTGTCGTGGACATACAGTATCTGCAGCTAACCCTTAATAAAGATATGCTGGAAGAGAAATTGGAAAACTCTGATAATCTTCCTACTGTGCAGTGTGGGTCGTAATCTACAATCCTGTACATATGCAGCAGTTCGGTGGCTTTGATCCCTGTGTGATGTTAGCGCTTTGCATTTGTTTTTGCACATCTGCCATCAGGTTATGTGTGTGACTTCCATTAGTCAATTAGGACTCTATAGCCATTTCTATAAACAGGTAAATATGGAGCCGCTGCCAGTGTTTGATTGCATCTATTAGTAATGAAGTACACACTGCGAGCTAATGACTGCGATGGCTTCCAAGTCTCTTAGTAAAATACCATGACTCTTTAATATATTGACTCATGAAATGCAAATTTGCTGCTCGATTCTGAATTCCTTCTCCATATGCACGACGTTCGGGAGCCCACCAGAGAGCTTAGTCTGCAAATGAACCAACGCTCAAAAACTTGGACGCCAACAAGACGAGATGTAGGTTTTAAGCCTCCAGGGTTCGGTGATGTTTGAAATCACATCTGCCACAGTGACAGCCACGTCTTGAATGGAGGTGTGACACACGTGGGGTCACCTGCTAAACGAAAAAACTAGTCAAAAAGCTTGGACAGACTTGGAGATGGCAGGCTGAGCCAAGGCACCTGCGGCTGGAGGTTGGTTATGCCTGCCTGTAACTTTAAAGCACTGCAGCTGCGGACGGTAGGATCTAGGACTGCGGAAAAGAAACGGGGAAATAAAAGACAAGAAATGAACAGAGAATAGGAAATTGTGGAAACATTCTTGCTTACGTCCAGAGATTCAAAACCCATCCTAATAACCTCACTGCTGAGGGTTTGTTTCAATTGTATCCACTCTAGATAGGAGGCTAACAGTCTGCACTCCAGGTTGATACATTTCGCCTGCATTGATACTGTGAGGCAGTGACAGGCCTCATAGCTGGCAGGGGAGATTTAGGCTGGGTTCACACGGACGTTGCGGGTTGGGTCTGGATAGGATGCGGGTGTGTGGCCGGAAAATCGTGCGAGTCAGTTTTGACTGCAATTGCGTTGCGTGGGTTCAGCTTTTTCAGCGCGAGTGCTATGCGTTTTGCACGCGTGAAAGAAAAAACTGAATGTGGTACCCAGACCCAAACTTCTTTAATGAAGTTCGGGTTTGGGTTAGTTGTAGTGTAGATTGTATTATTTTCCTTTATAACATGGTTATGAGGGAAAATAATAGCATTCTTAATACAGAATGCTACTGTAAGTAAAATGTGGGTTGAGGGGGTTAAAAAATAAAATAAAAAAATTTAAACTCACCTCTTCCACTTGTTCGCGCAGCCCGGCTGGTCTTTCTTCCTTTGGTTGAGGACCTGGGAGGCAAAGGACCTTTGGTGACGTCACTGCACTCATCACATGGTCCATCACTATGGTAACGGACCATGTGACGAGCGCATTGACATTACCAAAGGTCCTTTGCCTCCCAGGTCCTCAAGCAAAGGAAGAAGAACAGCCGGGCTGCGCGAACAAGTGGAAGAGGTGAGTTTAAATTATATATTTTTTTTAACCCCTTCAACCTACATTTTACTAAGCATTCTGTATTAAGAATGCTATTATTTTGCCTAATAACCATGTTATAAGGGAAAATAATATAGTGAATAGACGTTTATCTCCTAGCAACCCTGTGTGAAAATCGCACCGCATTCGCACTTGCTTGCGGATGCGTGCGATTTTTACGCAGACCCATTAATTTCTATGGGGCCTGCGTTGCGTGAAAAACGCTGAATATAGAGCATGCTGCGATTTTCACGCCAAGCAAAAGTGATATGGGAAAATCACCGCTCATCTACACAGCCCCATTGGGTACCAGGTATGAAATCAAGTGATCCCTCGATTCGGCTGCTTTGTTAAATTTCACAAAGAAACTCACTTTGTGGCGAATTAATTCATCACAAAGAGCATTTCTTTGTAAATAGCGGGCACAATGATCAGAAATGGTGATTCTGCCGCCCCGTCATTGATCCCCTCAGATGCCGCGTTCATCGCTGATTGTGGCATCTGAAGTAAGATTGGAGGCCTTTCAGGGGTTAAAAAGTAATACTCACCCCATCCTTTGGAGTGTGAAGAGGCCACTGTGAACATCTCGATTGAAGATCCTGTGCGAAAACTCGTGCGGTCCGTGATGCCGTCATCACGGAGGCAGGCATAGTGATGTTATTCGTCACTGCGCACAAAATGTGCGTAGGATATTCAATCCAGATGGCTGTGACAGCTTCTCAGCGTTCAAATGGATGAGATAAATATTTTTTTTTTACGCCATTTCGGGGAAAATGAATTAGTTACCACAAAGCACGAGGAAATTTGTCTTTACGGCAAATCAAATTTTCCCTGAAATTCGGATTGAAGTCCACTTCGGATACTTTGATTAACACTAATTGTAACAACCAAATCAGAACAGGAGAGAAATGTGTTCCGTTAATATCGTTGGCTCCCAGGCAATTGCTGCGAACCCTCAGCTGTGAGAAATATCCGGTTGGTACAGGTTTTTGGCCAGTAGCTATGAAGATGAACTATTGGGAGGACTGGCAATATATCCAAATTCTACAGTGATTAAAGGTACGAAATGTACCATACATGTTGCCCAGGACTCTTATGCAGACCTATGTGTCTCCATGGAAACAGACTACAAACAACCCTTGGTGTAGTCTGATCCTGTAATCACAAAGGTTTAGCATGTCCACACATGGGGACAGTTGGCACCCGGTACAGAGGGCCTGTCTAATGAAGAGATCTGACATTTTCACTGAGATTTGGAATAAAATCTACATTTTGCCCCCGTTTTTCTCCTATGTGACACCTTTGTGACATCTTGCCCCATCATAATGATGATGATGATGGTCCGGGTCTGTGCTGCACCTTTTACATTCTGTCAAGAAACTGTGACTTTCAGGACATTTACACTCTCCTTTCCTTTGGAAGCTCCTCTGGGAGTTCTTTGCAGCAATTAATGGCAGCCGCTCAGATCCCTGTCCGTACTCCAAGTTTCCTTCTGGCTCCTTGAGAAATTCATCCAGCAGCTCGAATGAGAATGTGTGAAGATGCCGCAAAACTCCCGGATTACATCATGACTTATAGTCCCAGTCATTTACAGCATGTAAACGGTGCGACGGCTTCACTGCTAGATCTGCCTTATCATTCCCAAAGACATTGTGCTGCTCAGACAATGTATCTAAGCATATCATGCCTAATGAGCTGCTGTATCTAAGCTGACAATGTGGGATATGGTCTGCCGAGCTTCTGTTTTTAATCCATGCATGTGTGATACAGTCTGCTAAGATGCTGTATCTAAGCCTATCATGTGTTGTCTGCCAGCCTGTGTGTGATACAGTCTGCTGAGCTGTGTATGCAATCCCATCATGTGTGATACTGCCACTTGAGCTGTGTATCTAATCCTATGAAGTGGTATACATGGATTCAGATTCAGCGGCCGGGCGCTGTGTAAGCAGTTAGATATGAGGAAACTTTACCTTCACTACAAGTTGGAAATGGAGTTAGCAATGATGTTGTAATGAAGTATTGAGTGTCCGGGGGAAGAGCCGCCGCCGGCGTCTAGACCGCCACTGAGATCAGATTAGGCATTGGCCATGGCCAGCCAGGCTGGAAATCGGAGATGAGCCTCGTGCTGTCAGATGACGTGTTCCAATATTTCTCAGGTGAGGTTTCCATAAAGTCAAGTAATGGTCTTGTCCGGTGGGGACTGTGACGCTGCACCAGGTGGTCGCCCCCCCCCCCCTCCAAAAGTTTATAGCACATTATACCCTGCGTAAATGCTGTCATTTAACTCTTTGCTGGCTGATTACAGGATGCTTCTCCATGATATCAGTGCTTGTCTGGCGTTTTTATTACCGCGTGTGTCGTGTCAGTGTATCAGGGCGGATCATAAACATTCCTGACGGGCATCCTGCAAGTTAATCAAGTTTTAAGTGCATCATAATCTTGAATCCCAAAATGGGAGTTTATGCAAATTTTTTTTACATCTTGTGATGGAAAAATGTTCAAGGATTAAATATTTTGCTCTGTTGGACCCTTCCCCGGTGCGACACTTGGTCACTGAAACTGGATCATGTATCACACTCTGCAAACAGGAACTTGGTCAAACATGTCTCCCTGGAGGAGGGTCCTGTCTGGGATTGGCTGCCAGGGAGAACTGAAGAGCAGAGCAGGAGTAACGGAGACATTGCTCCATGGGATATATTATGGCAGAGAGGCCTGACTGGGATACAAGAGACTGGACACAGGGGTTAAAGGGGTTTTCCCAGGAAAGAATTACTATGACAAATGAAGTATTATTGGAATATATTTCTGCTATAAAAAAAATAATAATAATAATATAAATATATATTTTATTTTTCATGTACTTGACCTTTTCCTCTTGGTGGCGCCCCATGCTGTTTATCCTTTTGGGCCACTTTCTCCTGTTTTCTATGGTTGACTGAGTATGCTGAGTATTTTTCCTGCTCCCTTCCCTTCTGCTCGGTGCTGGCATAGTAACCTCATAAGGATGTAGGTGAAGCGGCACAGACACCTTTCATATATTCCTCACAACTACTGACAAGCATGAGGATGGCTACCAATGATGAGCATGGAGGGTGGCTGCTAGGGTTGAGCAAATTCAAGTTTCTGAAGTGGACTTTGATCTGAATTTAAAAGGTTAATTTGATTCGCCACAAAGCTGAATTTCCTCGTGCTTCATGGTAATGAATACATTTTCCCTGAAATGGCAGTTAAAAAAAAATTGTAATAATCACACAGGATCTTCAATCAAGATGGCCACGGTGGCCTCTTCACGCTCAAATGGATAAGGTGAGTATTCTTCATTTATTTATTTTTAACTGATTAACTAATTTTCTATCTCAGATACCACGATCAGTGATGAACGCGGCACCTGAGGGGTGCAATGACGGGGGGACGGTGCAGTCGTAGTTCCCCATCAATGCGTAATTCATCACAAAGTGAAACAGCAAAACCGCCAAATAAAATTTTTGCAAACTTTGCTCAATACTAGTGGCTAAAAACAATGGGCATGGAGGATGGCTACCAACGATAAGCATGGAGGATGGCTACCAACAATGAGCATGGAGGATGGATACCAACGATGAACATGGAGGATGACTACCAACGATGAGCATGGAGGGTGGCTACCAACGATGAACATGGAGGGTGACTACCAATGATGAGCAGGGATGATGACTACCAACAATTGGCACGGATGATGACTACTAATGATGAGCATGGAGGGTGGCTACCAGCGATGAGCATGGAGGATGGCTACCAACAATGAGCATGGAGGATGGCTACCAACAATGAGCATGGAGGTGGCTACCAACGAAGAGCATGGAGGGTGGCTACCAAAGATGAGCATGGAAGATGGCTACCAATGATGAGCATGGAGGATGGCTACCAATGATGAGCATGGAGGATGGCTACCAATGATGAGCATGGAGGACGGCTACCAACGATGAGCATGGAGGACGGCTACCAACGATGAGCATGGAGGATGGCTACCAATGATGAGCATGGAGGACAGCTACCAACAATGAGCATGGAGGATGGCTACCAATGATGAACATGAAGTATGGCTACCAATGATGAGCATGGAGAATGACTACTAACGATGAGTATGGAGGGCAGCTACCAGCCATATGAAGTAGGAGGGTCAAATGACCAAATTTGATCAAGTCCACTATAGAGTGTAACAAAGTGAGTTATTTCTGCCAATTTCTCCAGATCTGAAAGATCAAGCTCAAGGGAGTTTATACCATATAGGCAAACAATTCAGCTAATATGGTCCCTTGGAGACCTTCCCTGTAAGATCCCATCCCCTCTTTTTTTAGTGATAAAAATTGGTGATGAACGCCTCTTTTAAGAGGAGCAGTATCTTGAGGGAGAGCAACTGGCCCAAGTGTCTTGGGAAGTATGTGGAAGAGAAAACAGGCACCAGCATGGCAAAAAAGCAGGTCTCAGTTTAATCTTTTGCCTCTTTTTTACATGTATGTACGTCATGGATCATGTCAAAAAACAATCAGCCTCAAGCTGAGTCGACTTCGACTGAAAAAGCATCGAAAGTTTGTATCCCCACTTCGTCAAAGCTTCACTATCCACCACGATAAAACGGCTTGGCTCGTATTTTACTTTCATCTGGAAACCTTGTAATTGTGTTTATTTTTTTGTAACACCAATTCTCCGGCTGCCAGAGCTCAGGGTTTAGCGCTGAGCAGCTACTTGTTTAATGTTCTTTGGCAGCTGAAAATACTCCCAGAAAATACAAAAAAAATTGTTTATCAGTAAATGTAGGTTAGATGGCGTCCAACAGAAAGCCTTCGCGCAAGCAGCACGTTTCGGTGGCTTTGTAATTAGACCTAATGCTGTCTTTGCAGCTGGGCAGAGGCTCCATCTAGTTGTAATTGAAATCTTTTGCTGAGGCTTCCAGTAGGTAACAGACTCCATCTGAAATAAGTGCGATATAATGACTCTGACAAAAGATGAAATTTTCATTACACGGAAAGACGAAAATTGCAGTAATGTAGCATTTTACAGCTTAAACGTCTCCTGATCAAATCTTTCCAATCTTCAGATTACCGTTTCTTTCTTACCTCGGTGTGAGATATTTCTTTTTCCGGGCAACTTTTGGCTGCGGAGAGTCTCCCCTTTGCTAACAAGGTATTTGCAAGTAAATAAGTTAGAAGTGACATCTGCTCGGTTGGGTTCTTGGAAAATTCCTGTGTATCGGCGGTAAAATTACATCGCTGACGGAGGCAGTTCTTAGTTTACAGAAAAGGGCCTGTTGTGTGGAGAAAATTGCCGTATCAAATGTTATTTAATGCTTAAAGTATGGATTTGGAATCTCGGAGTCTATACCGTCACAAGTCTCCTCCAGTTCAATTCTCCTCTAACTAAGACGGATAAACATAATTTTTTTTTTTTGTCTACATTTTATTTTAGTTTTAACTGGAGGAGAAACTAGATAATGACCGTTAAGTGCTACTTGGAGACATATTCGATCAAGCAGTGTAAAACATTGAATTATAGGATCACGTTTATCTGTGTGAGCTCTTCAGCTGAAAGTAATTGATAGGTTCTGGTGTAAACCCAATGGGAGCATATATGATGACAAAAGCTTTTCCGTGACTACAGAATACCGCACATAACTAACCTAAGAACATGTAATCAAAGAGGTGGCTCCTTACTGAACACACTGTATGTCATCAATGGCAGAACTAGGTGGCAGTATATTCTTGCACATAGCAGCAGTATTATAGTAGTTATATACTTGTACATAGGAGCAGTATTATAGTAGTTATATACTTGTACTCAGGGGCAGTATTATAGTAGTTATATTCTTGCACATAGGAGGCAGTATTATAGTAGTTATATTCTTGTACATACAGTAGGGGGCAGTATTATAGTAGTTATATTCTTGTACATAGGAGCAGTATTATACTAGTTATATTCTTGTACATAGGAGTAGTATTATAGTAGTTATATTCTTGTACATAGTAGGCATTATTATAGTAGTTATATTCTTGCACATAGGGGCAGTATTATAGTAGTTATATTCTTGTACATAGGAGTAGTATTATAGTAGTTATATTCTTGTACAAAGGAGGCAGTATTATAGTAGTTATATTCTTGTACATAGGAGGCAGTATTATAGTAGTTATATTCTAGTACATAGGGGCAGTATTATAGTAGTTATATTCTTATATAGGAGCAGTATTGTAGTAGTTATATTCTTGTACATAGCAGCAGTATTATAACAGTTATACTCTTGTACATAGGAGTAGTATTATAGTAGTTTTATTCTTGTATATAGGAGCAGTATTATAGTAGTTATATTCTAGTACAGAGGAGCAGTATTATTGTAGTTATATTCTTGTACATAGGAGCAGTATTATAGTAGTCATATACTTGTACATAGAGGCAGTGTTATAGAAGTTATATTCTTATACTTAGGAGCAGTATTATAGTAGTTATATTCTTGTACATAGGAGCAGTATTATAGTAGTTATATTCTTGTACATAGGAGCAGTATTATAGTAGTTATATTCTTGTACATAGGAGCAGTATTATAGTAGTTATATTCTTGTACATAGGAGGCAGTAGTATAGTAGTTATAATCCTGTACATAGGAGCAGTATTATAGTAGTTATATTCTTGTACATAGGAGCAGTATTATAGTAGTTATATTCTTGTACATAGGAGGCAGTAGTATAGTAGTTATAATCCTGTACATAGGAGCAGTATTATAGTAGTTATATTCTGGTACATAGGAGCAGTATTATAGTAGATATATTCTTGTACATAGGAGCAGTATTATAGTTATATTCTTGTACATAGGAGCAGTATTATAGTAGTTATATTCTTGTACATAGTAACAGTATTATAGTAGTTATATTCTTGTACATAGGAGCAGTATTATAGTAGTTATATTCTTGTACATAGGAGCAGTATTATAGTAGTTATATTCTTGTACATAGGAGCAGTATTATAGTAGTTATATTCTTGTACATAGGAGCAGTATTATAGCAGTTATATTCTTGTACATAGGAGTAGTATTATAGTAGTTATATTCTTGTACATAGGATGCAGTATTATAGTAGTTATATTCTTGTACAAAGTAGGCAGTATTATAGTATTTATATTCTTGTACATAGGAGGAAGTATTATAGTAGTTATATTCTTGTACATAGGAGCAGTATTATAGTAGTTATATTCTTGTACATAGGAGGCAGTATTATAGTAGTTATATTCTTTTACATAGGAGCAGTATTATAGTAGTTATATTCTTGTATATAGGAGGCAGTATTATAGTAGTTATATTCTTGTATATAGGAGCAGTATTATAGTAGTTATATTCTTGTATATAGGAGGCAGTATTATGGTAGTTATATTATTGTACATAGGAGCAGTATTATAGTAGTTATATTCTTGTACATAGGAGGCAGTATTATAGTAGTTATATTCTTTTACATATGAGCAGTATTATAGTAGTTATATTCTTGTACATAGGAGGCTGTATTATAGTAGTTATACCCTTGTACATAGGAGCAGTATTATAGTAGTTATATTCTTGCACATATGAGGCAGTATTATAGTTGTTATATTCTAGTGCATATGAGGTAGTATTATAGTAGTATATTCTTCTACATTGGGTCGGTATGTGACAATATTATAAATTACAAAGTTGCCCCAGAACATTTTTAGGTACATGATTGATTATATTCTGCCCGCTCTGCTATGTTTAACGGTATAGTTTTCCCTTTTAAACTCTTTCAGCCATTGATGCTGCAGGACCTCATTGTGACGCAGTCACATCATCTAATTGCCTTTCTGGTTCAGTTTAATCCTCTGCATTTGTAGACATGAGGTGACATGCTTAAATATTTCACATTGCAATTTACGTGAATAAATACACTGTGGAATTGTCTATTAATGGCCGTCTTCTGCTGATGCATAGTTTATGGGGATGATTCCCTTATTACAGTACATGCTTTGTACGTATTCAACCATACTGAGCTGTGCTAATGACAAGCCGATCTGGCAGAATAGGAGCAGAGTCCGAGGAGCAGACGGATGCGGGCTCTCCTCACTGTCTAATAGAGCTGTACATCAATGTTCACATTTCTGCTGACGCCGCATGCTTTGCTGATTATAATTCACCTGCATTACTTTCCTTTTATTTTCTGCACAGTACAAATGCTGCATTGTCCTCCTGGGATAAAAAATGTTGCTTGGGTGAAGATTTATTTCACAGACAGCTGTAGATTAAAGGGAGGTAACTCTGGCAAACAAAAAGATTATAGGGCAGGTGCTTTCCTGCTAATCTTGGCCCTGTGAAACCAATATGGTGCGGGTTTAATGAATTTACTGCATTAGATGCTTTCTGAGCCATCAATATGCAGAAAAGATTTCTGGGATCCTGTCCTCCTTGTATATCTATCATGGATCATCTCCAGCTGACCCATTGCTTCTTCCAATCATTTTTACTCCTGTGTTCATTTCTCTGAAAATGCTTAACCACCTCGAGGTTATTTCGTTAAATAAACAATAGAAATTTCACAAATTTTTGTTTGTTTTGTATTGATACCTGATAATGGAAAATCTAAGAATCATATAAAGTTCAGGTGGATAGAAATTTCTCGAAGAATCTTCTGGTCACAGAGAAAAAGTGGCAGGAACTAGATATGATGTGCCTTCTATTACCCAAGTGTCCAGGTTCACAGAGGAGGACACAGATGGCTAATTTGTTGAATTGATCGATATTACAGAATTGTAGTAATATCACACGAGGTCCATTAACTCGGTGTTAGCAGAACTCTTGAACTCCTCCGCCTGCTCTTCTTCTTCCTCATCCAGCTATTCTTTTGTCTCCTCGTATTGTCTTCTTCCTCCTCGTTCTTCCCTTCCTCTTCTGTTCATTCTCTTCTTTTTCCTCTCGTTCATTTTCATCCTTTCATCCCTTGTTCTTGTCCTCTTCTTCCCCTCCATGATCCTCCATAAAGTATTACGAGCAGTCACACAGCCCCTGATCTCCAGAACTAATTACCTGGATCAAACAGAGAGAGATCGTTCTTGGACACATTTATAACAAGACTCAGAACGGACCTGTTCAGTTTGGCATTTGAAGGAAAATAAAACACTTGTTCTTTCCACAGGGCATTCTTGATCGGTTTACTCCCAGACTGCGCTCCGAACCCCTTGTGAGAATCAAGCACTACAAATGGTTGTTGTTTCTCCTTTCTCTTCCTCCTTTTTTCTAATTCTTCTCCTATTACCCTTATTCCTCTTCTTCCTCTCTCCTCTTATCCACCTCTCCTTTACTACTGTCCCTCTTATTTCTCCTCTTACTCTCATTCCTCTTCTTCCTCATCACCTCTTTCCTCATCTCCTTCTCTTTCTTCTTCTTTATGAATACACCTCAGTAGGTGGTCTCACCTCCGACCTGTGCGAAAATGAAAACTAGTGAGATGGAGGCTTCTCTGTAGATTGAGATCCACTTGTCTATATTGAAGGACGTCTTGGCTGTTTGGAGGGTTATAGCTTAAGTCATCTTTCTATCCCCTATTCCACCACGAAACTCACCAGTAGCCATTTTGTTTGCATTTCTCTTCTGCTATTATTTTGGTTCAACATATCACTTTATATGATGTCATTTAATTTGGGTAATGGCAGCTATGATGTTAACAAATCATGGTAATGACAGCTATGATGTCACCACATCATGGTAATGATGGATATGATGTCAGCACATTATGGTAATGATGTATATGATGTCACCACATTATGGTAATGATGGATATGATGTCACCGCATCATGGTAATGATGGATATGATGTCAACGCATCATGGTAATAATGGATATGATGTCACCGCATCATGGTAATGATGGCTATGATGTCACCACATTATGGTAATGATGGATATGATGTCACCACATTATGGTAATGATGGATATGATGTCACCACATTATGGTAATGATGGATATGATGTCACCGCATCATGGTAATGATGGATATGATGTCAACGCATCATGGTAATGATGGCTATGATGTCACCACATCATGGTAATGATGGCTATGATGTCACCACATTATGGTAATGATGGATATGATGTCACCACATTATGGTAATGATGGATATGATGTCACAGCATCATGGTAATAATGGATATGATGTCACCGCATCATGGTAATGATGGCTATGATGTCACCGCATCATGGTAATGATGGCTATGATGTCACCGCATCATGGTAATGATGGATATGATGTCACCACATCATGGCATCCTCACTGTCCTCCATACCTTCTTCAATTCTTTGTTTTGTGACTTTCTGAATTCATTCGACTTTTCTTTGTTTCTAGCCATCACTTGAACACTTGCATATTTAATATCTGTCAGATTCTATGTTTTATTAAATAAAGGCTTTCTTTTTTGGATTTATTTGATTTGTCTCTTTTGCCTGTGAGCTATCTATCCATCTTTGTGTAGATATTTAGGGTAATGTTATTCAGAGCAGGCAATGGGTGTGATTAGACAACACCGCCATATGTCAGGATTTAGGAATCTGTCAAAAAATTGCAGCACAGATAAATCGGAAACACATTTGTAGATCATAGTTCATTTTGTTTCAACCAGGAGGCTGCCAGTGGCTTTATGTTAGTGGGTACAGGTATGACATATTGTGGATATATTGGAATAGTGATCAAAAAGATCCCAACTCAATTTACATTGTGTTTCTTTAGGCATTTTCTAATAGTATGCCTGTCAGAGTAACAAGCAATGTAGGGCTAGCCTTAAAGGGAGTTTTAGGGTTTAGGATATCTTCAGGATAGGCTATCAATGTCAGATTCTTTGGCGTCCATCTCTCGTACCCCTCCAATTAAGTGCTTAAAAAGGCCACGCCAAGTTCTGTGGCCTCTTTATTCCTCACAGCACTCCGTCTAGTGGTGGTACAGGGTATTGCTGTCACATTAGTGATGTGCGAGGGAGCACCACACTGACAACAGGAGGGAAGGGAAAAGGAACTAGGCCTCAAAACTAGGGAAAGGGAAATGGACATCGCCTATAGAAACCCTAATCCTAGCCCTGACTCCTATCCGTATGAACGGACCTTGAGGGTAGGAATGTTTATACACTGGAACCTAAGACCCTGGTAACCCTGAATTGCCCTGAGATAGTGTCAGGGCTTCAGACGACCTGTTCCTTCCAATATGAAAGAACCGGCGTCTCCCTGAGGCCTAGTAACAAAAGACAGAGGGGAAGCAACAAAATATAAATGGGAAGTAACACTTAACTTCTGAAGTAAATGGACGAGCAGGAACTCAGAAGAGGACCCACACCAGCACTTCCAATACCAAACTGAAGCTATCAACTGCATAACATGATGGGTGAGTCAGACTAAATAGAGGAGTTGGAATGACCACAAAGCTACACCTGAGACAAGAGGTGTGGTCATTACCAGCAACAACACTGAAACAAGTGAAACCAAAGAGACTGTCAGATCACATCACGTGCAGCCAGTCTCTTAGATCTTCTGACACCTGTCACGTTTGAGACCGTGACAATTGCAGTGTTTTCCCATTCATTGAATCAGGTGAAGCTTCATTATTCTGCACTGCCTTTACTATGTCCGTGGTATGCAGGCTGATGCTTATTTCTTGCATGAGTGTCACGGTCAAACAGCTGATCAGTAGTTGTACCCCCACCCATTTGATATCGATGGACTATGCCAATAAGGTCCTCTGATTACTAATTCTGATTTACTGGTCATGCCAGTAATTTGGGTGAGGTAATGTAGTGGTTCAACTCTTTAGTGGTTTTAGTAATCAGGACATATGGCATTTTGGGATAATGGAGGATTCTGTCCAAATCAGGTCCCTCAGATTTACTGTAGATGGAGTGAGGGCCATTTATTTAGTGGGCACCATACAATACTTCATTTTCCCACCCATAAAGTAGCGTCCATTTTCCACACTTGGATTATGTTGTTTTTTTCACACTTGCTTGATTTTTATTATCTTTGCATCCCGACAATGTTTAATGGCAGCGACCATGAATAAAAGGTGTTGTAAAACAAGACGCTGAATGGGTAAGAAGCGGAACGCACCCAATCGTGAATGTGCAATAACGGCATTGAGTCTTGTACTACAGTCAGCAGAAAATTCAAAAATATTTGGGGACCCCCTGTAGACCTTCCACTAGCTTCTGGACCTAAATGCAAAATCTAAAATAGAAGCCTCCATCTACCATGTGCCATTAATAATACTGGTGTCTCCTTGTAAGGCAGAGAGCCTATGGAGGGCACCTTGACTTAGGAGTGCCTGCTTCCTCTGAAGTCATATAGCTACGTCCTTTAGGCCTCATACACACGACCGTATGTGTTTTGCGGTCTGCAAATTGTGGATCAGCAAAAGTAACGGATGCCGTTCCGTATGGCATCCGTCTGTTTTGCGGATCCGTTATTTTTGCGGATCCATTGTAATAATGCCTATCCTTGTCTGCAAACTAGAAAAAATAAAACATGCTCTATTTTTTTGCAGAATGGAAAAACGGACATATGGAAACAGAATGCACACGGAGTACCTTCCGTTTTTTTTTTTTGCGGACCCATTGAAATGAATGGTTCCGTATATGGTCCGCAAAAAAAACGGAACGGACACGGAAAGAAAATACGTTCGTGTGCATGAGGCCTTAGGCAGGGGCGTAGCTAACGGCTCATGGGCCCTGGTGCAAGAGTTCAGCCTGGGCCCCCTTCCCTCAGTGCTTTGTGTGTCTTCTTATGCGGCACAAGGGTCTTTGGGCCCCCTCAGGCTCTTGGGCCCGGTAGCTACTGCTACCTCTGCACCCCCTATAGCTATGCCCATGGCCTTAGGCTAGTTTCCCATCTGCATCACATGTTTCAGAGCGAAAAGCCTTCCGCAGTTCTCCGCATCGGCCTTTCTGGATATCGCCACCTTCCTGCTGGATCCCAGTAACTCTAATGAGATAGAGCAGAGATCTGGCCACTCCTTGGGAAATATGCTAGGATTCGGCTGGACAAAAAACGCTGCATGCAATGGCCAATTCCCAGCATTCTTTGCCGAAACAGCCTGCCGGAGAGCTGTGCTGCAGATGTGAAGCTAGCCTTATATTGTTTGACTGAAACAATGACCAGTTGTACTGTAACATAAATTAATTGAAGGACAACTGAAGTTTTGTGAAGCCCAATCGGAAGGAAGCCCTCATTTGCCCAATCTATAGCTGGTGATCAGAGAGCTAGAGTGACCACCTTTAACGAGAATTACCGTCTTCTGCCATGGTCACCATCTTGACACCTAAGTGGCCTCACAGCATTGCTGTACTGGAATATTAGTAGAGCATTATAAGGATTCTTCAACTAGCCATATACTACAGGGTTTAGACGACCATCAGACGGTTGTTCTGTGAGGGTTGTCATTCTGGACAATAATATCTTAAAATAATGAATTTACCAGCTATCGTAGATCGTTCTCTCTTGCTCCGAGACCTGGGCTTCCATTGATGAGATGAGGAAACACTTTGTAGACCCATTGCCGACAACATATTTAAATATGCAAGGAGGCATATGTCAAAAATGCCCTTCTAAGTGCTACCAATGTCAACAGCTGCACTGACAGACCTAAAAAATCCACTACAGCAGATCGCCACTTCCACAGACATCAGTTTTCGGCTGACCAATGTCATGCTCTTTTGAGTTGGCCAAAATTAGGTCTAAATTGGTCTTTACGGACAGCTCAGTGGTCCTGAGTTTGAATCCGTCCAGGGACTACACCTGCATGTTTTCGTAGGTTTCCCGCCAGGTAATCGGATTTCTTCACACAATCCAAAAAAGAAATAAAAAATCAGGAAATGTATGACCCTAGTATGCATTATATGTTGGTTAGAGTGCCTATATGGCAGCCGCTGAGTTCCCAGGGGGCTGCCCCGGGCACACAACTACCTCTGCGCTTTGAGTCCCTGTGAGGAAAGCGCATTACAAAATGTTTGTCATTCTAGAAGCTCCGTGGTATGGTCCTTTAGATATCACATACCATGGTTGGGGAAGGACTTGGTAGACACAAACTTCTCAACTCTCGATGGCATCACCAGAGTATAAACCCCGGATACAGACTCCCATCATCCCTCAGGAGATTTACTAAGAACAATACTCTGGAATGGAGTACAAGGTGCTGACTGATCGATACATTGTTGATAATATTTACATAGAGGCACCGTACAAAGTGTCAGATTGTTTGCTACAATATTTGGAAGTAGCAGGAGGCATGGCCTTATATTATCTCATGGGCGTCCGCTATATTTTGTGTGTTTTGCACCATTTTCATGGACTCCTATTGTGTTTTTCTGTATTCCTCCTGATCTTAGCTGACATTAGTTTCTTCATCTTCCCTTTTTTTTTTTCTGTAATTGTACGCCGGTATCGCATCAATCTTCTGACTTCTCTTCTCCAGAGCGCTCTTATTACTGATGACAGGCAATTAATTTACTGCAATTAAATATATGTTGGTTCAATCACCTTAGATGGATTCAGCACCTCCTTTGTTAGGATTTTCTTCCTCTGCGTCCCATTCACTCTGACATTGATTCTTTCTACATTGTATTGTTGCCAGGACGATAAAGGGAAATTACTATCAATACAGCTGTTGTTTAGCGGCGCCTGCGTTACATTGTATCGGATTCCTGTAGGGGTCATTTGCATGATTTGAAGTCGTCTTGGGGATGGTGCATTCACCTGAGGTGATGGTGCAGAGACTATAAGGAATCTGATACATGAATGATGCTGACCGATACATTGTGTCGGCAGTAACAAAGAGTAGATACCTTTTTCCGCACCGCGTGATGATGTCACAGCCAATTATAAGATGATAATGAGTCATGATAAGACCATAAGGTTGGATATACATGAGCAGATGTCTATGACTGATGAGTCCGTTGGGGTACAGGTGGCAGATGTGCATCTGTGGGATTAAATATACTGTACGTGTGCAAGGCTGAATGGTTATAATGTCTTACCCGTTATATATATCATTTTCTTTGGTTTACACTTATTGTTATATAGCGCCTACATATTCCACAGCGTTGTACAGCAGTTGACATCACTCCGGCAATTACGAATTCCAGTACGTGATTTTATCCTGACAGTCCAAGTGTAAATATCACATTTACCATCCTGCTATTCTCTCTCACCCTCATGCTTTACACTGCAGCTCTGCCTATTCTAATTGTCTGCAGTATAAGTCTAAGCTCAGAAGGGCATTTTTGACTAAGAGCTAATGTCTGACATTTTTAAATCTTGAACAAATAATATGTAAAATGTGGATAAAAACCAGTCAGTACAAGTAGTGTGAAAATGCATCAATACGCTATTACATACCGAAGAATTAGGACTACGCGAGCTTTCCAGATGTAGCAGAGCTGTGCATTTTCTGCAGCTTTAAATAAGTTCATTATCTTATTTTTTCTTTCATCTATCACAGAGTATAGAGGAAACAATGACAAACTCATCCCTGCTACATCTGTGGATTGCTATTTGTCATTTAGTGCAGGTGAATGACTTCCAAGTGATTTACATCATGTGGGCTCGCCCTGGCTGATCTAAGACTACACCGAGGATGGGGTCAGGCAGCTCCCTCTAAAGCCAAGGTCTAACATTCTTCCTTCTGCTCAATATCAGATTTTACACCCAACACACAAATCCGTGCACGCTTTTTCGTGTTTGCATCAGAAGCTGCAAATTTGCCAGAAATGGACCTAATTCCTGCCCTTCGCTTGCATATGGTTAACAATTTTCTAGGAATACGGAGCCTGATCTTACGTAGATGATCAGAATTTGTGGTAATAGATTCCAATAACGATTTTATTGCATTTGGCAGCAAAATTAAATCAGGAGGTGACTTTTACAGATGAAGTCAATTTCCCGTCACACCACAGACGTCTTCATCTTCAGAATATAGAAGGCTTTCAATGAGCCGTGACCGGGGGCCAACGACCCCATAAATCCCTCTCCTAGGACAAAGCTGAATCCGGCCATCAAACCGGTGGATTATTTCACCTTTGCTTCCCTAAAGGACACTTACCCCTATTGTGTGTCCCCAGCTGATGGCTAGGTACCCCCACCCATGACAAGGACGAGGGTTCTGCTCCCCCAGTTCAAAGTGCTCCATTCAAAGTCTGTGGGGGCGTGCTGGTGACTCCTAACTTGATCTATTTCCGGTCCTTTCACAACCACTATGGTGGCCGTTATAGTTCCCAGAAGGGTTGTCATCACGTTTTATATCACTGATCTTCATAGTTCTTTATTGTCTCCTGTATTTTTACATGATGGAGTTCTATTTGCCTTTCAGTCTGAGAGCATCCCATAGACTGCTCCTGTAAGCACAGCAGTGGCAGACATTTGTGGTGGTCATATTCTGTATTATGGGAGAAAACCCACACAAACACATCTCATTGTGTGCCAGGCAGCACTACAGAAGAACTATCTGGGCGTCCACTGCCAGGACTATCTGGACGTCCACTGCCGGACTATCTGGACGTCCACTGCCGGACTATCTGGGCGTCCACTGCCGGACTATCTGGACGTCCACTGCCGGACTATCTGGACGTCCACTGCGGGACTATCTGGACGTCCACTGCCGGACTATCTGGACATCCACTGCCGGACTATCTAGACATCCACTGCCGGACTATGTGGGCGTCCACTGCCGGACTATCTGGGCGTCCACTGCCGGACTATCTGGACGTCCACTGCCGGACTATCTGGACCTCCACTGCCGGACTATCTGGACGTCCACTGCCGGACTATGTGGGCGTCCACTGCCGGACTATCTGGGCGTCCACTGCAGGACTATCTGGACGTCCACTGCCGGACTATCTGGACGTCCACTGCCGGACTATCGGGGCGGCCAATGCCGGACTATCTGGGCGGCCACTGCCGGACTATCTGGACGTCCACTGCCGGACTATCTGGGCGTCCACTGCAGGACTATCTGGACGACCACTGCCGGACTATCTGGGCGGCCACTGCCGGACTATCTGGGCATCCTCTGCCGGACTATCTGGTCATCCAATGCCGGACTATCTGGACGTCCACTGCCGGACTATCTGGACGTCCACTGCCGGACTATCTGGGCGTCCACTGCCGGACTATCTGGGCGTCCACTGCCAGACTATCTGGACGTCCACTGCAGGACTATCTGGACCTCCACTGCAGGACTATCTGGACCTCCACTGCAGGACTATCTGGACGTCCACTGCAGGACTATCTGGACGTGGAGCAAAATCAATTGATAGC
Organism: Bufotes viridis; assembly: GCA_033119425.1. Classification (NCBI taxonomy): domain Eukaryota; kingdom Metazoa; phylum Chordata; class Amphibia; order Anura; family Bufonidae; genus Bufotes; species Bufotes viridis. Next base: position 7,681,026 of record CM065597.1, read on the forward strand.
CAGGTGTTTTTGCAGCCGGGTGTTGAGAGTTTCCCACTTTAGTTGACCCTTCATGGAACAATTTCAGCTCTGCTACATCTGTAGGATAACTCCGCAACAAGCACTGCCTCCCTCTGCAGACAGTAAAACAATTTTGCTTCCCAATTTATGATGATCCCTGACAATCGCGCAGGTCCCTTGTACAAACAATCACAGCTAAAACCTGGAGCTGCGACCCACATCCAGATGTTCTCCTCCACAAATCCCGTTTTTCTTCTCCTCCCTTCTTGCCCGCAGATGTGTTTACGGCAAACAGCTGCATTTCCTCCCATTGGCGGGGACGGTGAAGTGCGCCGCCATGTCATTTCAATAAATGATTTAAAATGGTAATCATGAATTTTAATCTAATTCTCGGCAACATGCTAATGTAAGGAGATGCTAAGTAACCTTTGCGGCGGGCGTTGATATATGAAGGCTGGCAGAAATGTCAGGAGACATATTTTTCACTATGCCTTGTATGAACAACAACTCGAGGTCGAAAAGTAGGTTTTGGGCACGTGCCAGGCGAGCGTTGCATAGGCGGAATCATTACAGAAGCATTCAAGACTTCAGCTGCAGCATCGTCTGTAGTAACAGGCGATGTACGTAAATGTCTGCAGATCAGGATGCTCCGTGTGCATTGTGCAAGTCTTCTACTTAAAACTATAAATCCCCAGGATATATTTTTTTTAATCATGTTTATAACTAGTTTTTGGAAATCTGCAGTGGCCACCATTCAGCAATACAAGAGTTTTTTTGGAGTCCTGAATGGCACCATGCTAAGGCATGTAGTGGTGAAGGATGTGCCTGTAGGGTGGAGGTCTTAGGCGTCATCCCATGGCGTGTGTGGTATCAGGCAGCAATAAGCTCCTCTGTAGTCGTAGTTGCTTATCCCGACCAAACAAGGATCCTCCAACAATGAGCGGTCAAATACTGTCCTGCTGCTGGGAACCGCAGGGATCAGCTGAGCTTTTCTAGGCAACCAGGGTGCAAGTGTTTGATTCTCCTACACTGCCTCTGCAGGGGACACGAAGCATTGCAGATGTATTACTGTCATCAATGGTATGTCCATATATAACACAAATATGACTTGTCCTCCAGAGCAAAAAAATACTCTATGCATCCACTCTGTCAAATACATGAAAATTCTAAACTCAATCCCCTTTTAGAGATTAGCAAAAATGGCTACATTTGGTTCATTTGAAGTTTGCCAAATTTTTTGAAAAATTCAGTTTGGAAACAAGGCGTTCTGAACCAATGAGAGAGAGCCCCTAGTATGCTGAGTACATTTGTGCAGTACTGTACAGCAGGCGATGCCCCTATGGGTTTCTGGGAAAGATATTCAAATTATCTTTCCTAAACCTGTCTGATGCCAGCAGATATTAGACATGATAAATGGCATATATTTTCCCCAGAAATGAAGTCTAGACTACCTTAGTCATCATGTATATCAGTCGCGATTCGTCCGGAATAAAACTGCTGTGTGCAGCGGTTCTCTACTGGCCGATTCACTACATATTTTCTGGAATGCGGCCAGATTTCCTCCGGTTCCCATTGCAGTGAATGGGGCCGGACAGAGACTTACAACCTAGTGTTGAGCGAGCATGCTCGGCCAAATACCGTGTGTTGAGTCTGGCAACAATATATATTTTTATCGCAACCTACGCAAATAACTTGCAATTGTTTAGCCGCTGCAGACATCGACATTATCTGAGCTACATCTCCTGTTTAACTTGTGCGCTGCCTAAAAATATCTGTGACATCCAGTGTACTTTTTCTGAAGATGATGTCTGCTGTGGACAGTTACATTACCTGCGCAACATCTTCTGTTTAACGTTTCCGCATCCCAAATATCTGTCCTCGTACCTAATGTTTTAGAGGGTCAGATCAGCAGCAGACCCTCGCCCCTAATGTTTTAGAGGGTCACCAGCAGACCCTCACCCCTAATGTTTTAGAGGGTCACCAGCAGACCCTCACCCCAATATTTTAGAGCGTCACCAGCAGACCCCCCCCCTAATGTTTTAGAGGGTCACCAGCAGATCCTCGCCCCCAATGTTTTAGAGAGTCACCAGCAGACTCTCTCCCCTTATGTTTTAGAGGGTCACCAGCAGGCCCTCAATCATAATTTTTCCAGGGTGTGTATAATGCCCTCCTTTATGTGTAATAATGGGTGTATTGGAGTGCCTGTTCCTTGTAATTTTTGGCAGCCCTTTCACTTAGTGCATAGGTTTTATGAGTGTAGGAGTCCCACTACCTGAACAATTGTACCACAATGTGAATGAGGCCCTCCTTTATGTGATTTACAGGCTGTATCGGAGTGCCTCTTGATTGTAATTTTTGTCCGCACTTGCACTTTATATACAAGTAAATATACAGGAAAGAATGTTTACTAACAATTTTTCCTCTAAAATCAATTTTATCTTCGGTTTTGTGCGTATTATTGTCAGTCTGTAAAAGTGTCGTACTACTCGGACAACATCGTTCCCAGCAGCGACCTGGGAGTCCAAGATGCATCCAGAGACCCTCCCCATGCTGCTCCCGAACCATTTTGGTGGTGTTTCCATCAATTTCTGACCTTTTCCTATGAACCAGACACCGTCCCCTCTTCAGAGCAGGGGGATTCTGGTTTAATGCTCGGGTTCTCCCCTTGACTTCAATTGTGCTCGGGTGCTCGGTGGAGCACCAGAGCCTCCTGAGGTGTTCTACTCGAGCACTTTTACAAACCCCGGTAATGCTGGAGTGTGCAGTAATCCGTCAGGCTGTTATACTAGTGTGCAAGCCTTACTATTTACCTAATTGCTTTGCAGTTGTAAGTAGTTATGCTTATTGCTCCTGCTGTCCTAATTCGCCTTAATGGGACGGCTCCTTCCTATGCACCTGAGGAATTCACCTTAGGAAAGCTAATTTTAATATAATTCCCAGAAACCCATAGGGGCCTGTCTGGCCTACAATACTGCACACACGTGCTCGGCATACTAGGGGCTCTCCGTAATGAGAAAGAATAACCCTTAGATGGCACATATATATTGTTGAGAAACACACATTTGTGTACTAGTCTCTCTCGTTTGCCCAGTTTCGTGTTGATCCGAACTTTTTTAAAAAATTTGGACTGAATCATAAACCAGTAGAACCAGTTCACTCATCCTAACTCCTTTTATTAACTTATGTTATGGGTGATACAAGTTTCACCAAAAATAGCTGATGGGACAAGAAAGGATACCTTGTTCTGTTGTGTGTTTCCGTCTCTTTGTTCCTTCAAGGTTTAGGATTCATGACTCTTGAACTACTACAAATCACTATAAGAAGGTCGACGTATTGAGTATTTCTTGTGGATTTTGGGTTACAAAATATGCACCAAAATCCTACAGGAAAGTTTACTGCAACACTTACAGCAGGAGACATCCGCTGCAGCAGAATATGGTGCAAAACTGTTGCAAATTTTTAGCACCAATTTTCCATCGGCTGTATTCGCTCTGACATCCGCACGCAATGTAACATTTGTAACACGTGCCGATTTTGTTGCAGTTTGCATGTTTTTTTTTTAAAGAATTCTCCAAAATGTATACCTTGTTCCCATCACCTACCCCCATTGCTCTATGCTTATTGTAAAGCACTTCTTCCATTTTTGCCTCCTCGTTATGTTACTTTTTATCTTATTATTTGATGGTTGAGTTTTTTATGTGATGCTTTAATTACCCCTTTGCATCTATTAATAGGAGGATTGTGGAGGATTGAGCTGCTTTTCGGTCCGTTAGGCTAATCTTATAGTCGACAATATCTTTTCTGCATCAACACAGAACCCCTGGGGTGTCAAATGTGGAAACGAAATGTGTATTACACCAGTAATTTAGGAAATAATATCTATGCAAATATTCTCAATCTGGGAGAATTGTCAGATCCTGGTGTCAGAGAATTTCTGTAATGAGGGTAATGATGCTACTGCTCCTAAATACCAGGACCGTGACTCCTTATGGCCAGACACATTGCCTGGTATATGGTCAGCATGTGGGGAACCGCTTGTCTAATGGGGTGTAATAAGAAGTATTTTGGCTCCTGCTATCTACGATATTCTGCAGATGCAGCTCCCACAACTGGATTTTTGGAAATAAATCTCAACAGATTCCCAGCTTGTTAAATACATGTATATCATTCCTTAAAACCCAATCATTGCTTCCTGTCAATGAATAGAGACTTTCTTTTCATTTTATGACCTATTAGTCCCCACAGCTGAGCTGTAGGTCTTTTTTTCCATCCAGTAAAAACAGTGGAAGAGATTTACCACTCAAAACGTGCCACCATTCAGATGAAATTGGTACCAAAAAAGTTGGCCGTCCATGCTTGGCACCACATTTACCAACATTTTTTGACACTTTTTTGCAAGTCATGTAACAAGGGCGTATGGTTAACCATTGACCATGGCCTCTTTTTTTTTAATAAACAGCCTCAGATCAGTCCACAGGTTGAGTGTGGTATTGCAGTAAGGCTTCCCTGAAGTGAATGTGTCTGACCTGCAATACCACACACAACCAGTGGACAGGTGTGGTGCTGTTCTTAAAGGAATGAACCATGGTTTCCTAAATATGGACAACACCTTTTAATCGTCACTCCACAGACAGAAATCCATCTCTCCTGTCCGAGTCCCGGGCTGTGATTCTGGACTATTACCTAATACTACATGAGTAGCACTGCATATAAGGAGTCCAGATTGACAGTATTTATTTGTCTGCTACCCTGCCTTTCCCCTGAAGTCAGCACTCAAAGCTGCACTGAAATACATTGTCAGGACTGCTGTGCCATGTTGACTCCATGAAGAGGACTCATGGACGTGCACAGCAGTCCTGACAATGTAGTTCAGTGCTGCTTTGAGTGCTGACAGTGGGGGAAAGGCAGGGTAGCAGGCAAATAAATACTTATGTGCAGCTTTATCTGACAGAGGGAGATTGTGGGCGGCATTAGGAAAATTGGACATAGCTATCTGGATTCCATATCTGCCGATAAAAGTCCATGATCATGTTGACAAATTCACTTTAACAAGGGAGCCCTTTCCTCTCTTCTCCGTATTTCTCAACTAGAAAAAAAATTACTATAAAATTCTCAAGAAAAGCTTTGTGTGCTGATTGAAGGGACCTTTAAGTAAGATTTTTTATTTAATTTTTTTCAAAATTGTATCAAAAAAGCAAGGTATGTGAAAGTGAGTCCGGTGCGTCTTAACTCATAAGAAGGAGATCAGATCATAAGGCTGTATTGATCCACGTGTATCATCTCAGCATTGCTACCTCAATGTGCAGAAGCTCCTGTAATCTTCTTGACATGACCTGTCTCTAATATAACCCAACGCTCGCAGTGCACTGGATTATCGGGCAGACAACGTCTTATTGAACTTGTTTTAAGACGCTTGGCATCCTGGCGCCTAAATGGAGCCTTGAGCTACAATGTACTGGAAAACTTGTATCATAGAGGAAACTGGTGTCCAATAAGAGAGCTCTAATGTCCTGGGACTTGTCGCTACGTTTATTGACCGTTTTATGTAGATTTGTTAGGAGTTCCATGTAACTTCTCCTAATCCAGAAAGTCTGAAAGGTTGACACTTGTTTCCAATGTTTCTCTCTAATTGTATGATCATCAAGAATACTATGATAAAGTAGAATGCACAGATAGGTGGAGACTAGAGCCAAGGTTCAGCTGTTCCTCAGGGGTGGGGTTAGGAGGGGCATGTCACAATTTTAAGCTACGCCTCTGAGAAACATTCTCCAGTCTATTGCAGATACCAGCATTTTATTATAATTTGGTCCTCTCTTTGTCCTTGGAAATTGCAGGGATCGGTTTGTCAATGCACTAAAGGCTGTTACATCTCAAAAAGCTCAGTAAACGACCTCAGATGACGAGAATAGTCTGTGATAATTAGGATAATAATGAACATGGATGTGGAAAATGAGCAGAATTGTCAACAACTGGAAAGTGACATTTAGAGAGAGGTCAGATGTGGTTTTCAACCTTCAAATCAGACAGACAAAGATGTTCGTACAAAGGGTAAAAATAGTCATTTGCCTGATTATCAGTAAACTTTTAGAATTGGCACGATGGGAGAAGTAGTTTACCAAGGTTAATTGATGATAATTATATTTGCTGCTGCTGTATTATACGCCTTAAAGGGCCACACTTCTAATTACAGTTGTCAGACTTCTCATAAATTCACGGGAAACCACATATATTAACCCATTAGACTGCTCCTAATGAATTTGTTTAGATTATGTTATCAATATCATTTCTATGTCCCAGGGATTCTCAACCTGCAACTCTCCAGCTGTTGCAAAACTACAACTCCCAGCATGCTCTAATAGGTGTAGGCTGTGCAGGCATGCTGGGAATTGTAGTTTTGCAACAGCTGGAGGACCACAAGTTGGGCATCCCTGCTATATCCCATGCTAGATTTCAATATTTGTCTCAGTTTTTAGGCTGGGGTGGGTCCAAAAGCTGTAATTTATGCAAACCCCACCCAGGAGCAAACCACATTTCTGTTAGCACTTGGCTGTAGTGCACCTCTTGTTCTGGGACTTTTAGAATCCAACGTAAATTTCCTTTTTTTTTTTTTTTATCACAATAATGCTGATAATGGGTAAAATCTTATTTTTTAAGGGAGATTCCTGATTGTAAAAAAAATATTTTCCATAGTTTCAAGGTTTAGAATCCTTCTTGCACTTCTCTACGTTCCCTCATCCCAAGAATCCAGGCCAACCTGCTGTATGTATGGTTAATAATAAGGTAATGAGGCCGATGATTGGTTCATTGCAGCCAGATGTTCATAAATTTGGCTCCGTACTCTGCGTCCAGCTGCAGAGATCCGGGTGCGGAGATTCTATTTATCTGCTGCTCACATTCATGTTATTACAGAACGCACTCCAGTGATATAACGTGAAGAGCTGCGAATAAGCCCCGAGGCGCAGGTAACCTCCTGCACCAGCTGTGCACACCTCCCGTGATGCCTAGCGAGCCGAGACACTTGGGACTTACACCTTAACATTAGCGAAAGTGCACTGTTATTACAACCGAGAAAGCTGCAATTTACTACATTCCCACAAAACAACAGGAAAAAATATTGTACTAAACTTCCAATATAACCGGCCGCAAATAACATGTTCCTTCACTGCAGTGAAAATGTCAAGTTCTTCATGTATCTATCTATCTATCTATCTATCTATCTATCTATCTATCTCTCTCTCTCTCTCTCTCTCTCTCTCTCTCATATCTATCTATCTATCTATCTATCTATCTAATATCTATCTATCTATCTCCTATCTATCTATCTCCTATCTATCTATCTATCTATCTATCTATCTAGGGGCGTAGCTAACGGCTCATGGGCCCTGGTGCAAGAGTTCAGCTTGGGCCCCCTTCCCTCAGTGCTTGAAGTGTGTCTTCTTATGCAGCACAAGGTTCTTTGGGCCCCCTCAGGCTCCTGGGCCCGGTAGTGACCGCTACCTCTGCACCCCCTATAGCTATGCCCATGTATCTATCTATCTATCTATACTCTGAAGGCCAGAGGAAGGGACTAAAAGCTTCTTGGGAGGGACGTTCTAAGGCCAAGAGCATACCAGAGCCAACGCCAAGACCTTCCCTAAGAGAGATCATCTGCTGGAGATGCCATGCCCCAGGACATATGGCGGCCCAGTGCCCCTTCAGCTCGGACCAAATGGAGTGTTCTGTGGGGAGAGGGAGCTCCATGTTTGCATGTAGTGCTGTTCCAAACTCTGGGGAGGGACTACCATTCTGTTCAATTAGCATTGGACTGAGAAAACTTTGGGTGTCAACTGCATTCATGGTAATACCACCTTAAAAACAGAGGACGGTACGGTGTCCCACCAGGTTTGGAGCAGGAGCTGATGCACGAGTTGATCATTGGCCAGGATTGTCCTTTGTTCTCGGATCTTTGGGCCATGGCTGTACTGCAACAATACCCTGTGTGCAAAGACAGCCCCGTGCTCATTCCCTGAGGTGGTCCCTGAATTTCCGTTCTCGGCCATCGTAGGTGATAATGAAGAGGAGTCTGCCTTGAGGTGACGGTCCCTGACTTAAAAGTATCTCTTAACTACCCTATCTAGGAGGGTAGTCAATGGGGCACCTCAAGAACCAGGGGCAGACAAAAGGTACCCTCACTTTGACATGAATGGAAACTTGTTGTACAGGGTGACTAAAATCCGTGAAGAATTAGTAGAAAAGCTCGTGGTTCACATGCCATATAGACGCATGGTAATGGACCTAGCACATGGCCATGTCTTAGGGGGGCACTTGGGGGCAGATAAGACCCTTGAAAGGGTTTTACAAAAATTTTATTGGCCAGAGTGTTACAGAGAAATTAGGGATTATTGCCAGTCCTGCCCTATGTGTCAAGTAATCTCCCCAGTCACGATCTTCCTCGGCCCTCTAATACCATTGCCTATTGTCGAGGTCCCATTTGAGAGAATAGCGATGGATTTGGAAGGACCTTTGGTGAAGTCCACTAAGGGGCACCAATATATATTAGTTGTAATGGATTATGCTACCCGGTACCCTGAGACGGTGCCCTTGAGAAAGGCCTTCTCCAAGGTTATCGCCAGAAAGCTGTTTTAGATTTTTTCCAGAACAGGGCTGCCCAAGGAGATCCTGCCGACCAGGGGACCCCCTTCATGTCAAGGGTAATGCAGGATCTCTGTAAAGTACTGGAAGTTACCCAGTTACGCACCTCGGTTTACCACCCACAGACAGATGGATTGGTAGAACGTTTTAACAAAACCTTGAAGGCCATGTTGAAGAAAGTAGTAGAAAAGGATGGCCGAGATTGGGATTACCTGTTGCCTTACCTACTGTTCTCAATCAGAGAGGTACCTCAAGTGTCAACAGGGTTCTCACCTTTTGAGTTGTTGAATGGCAGACATCCTCGAGGGCTGTTAGATATAGCAAAGGAGACCTGGGAAAGTGAGGTCACGCCTTAGAAAAGTGTGATTGAACATGTCACCGTGCTCAGCGAATTGCTCAGGTAATACCCATTGTGAAGGAGCATCTTCCCCAGGCTCAAGAGGCACAAGCTAAAATATATGACAGGTCGGACCGTCTTAGACAGTTTTGTCCAGGGGACCTGGTTCTAATCCTAATGCCGACAGTAGAGAGAAAATTCCTGGCAAATTTGCAAGGGCCGTATGAGATAGTTGAGAGGGTGGGCGAAGTTAACTATCAGGTACATCAGCCAGGTAGGAGAAAGCCCTATTAGATTTACCATATCAACTTGCTTAAGCCATGGAAGGATAGGGACCCTCCTGAGGCCCCAACCAGACGCCACCATAGAGAAGATTGAGGAAGCTCTGTCCCCCTCTCCAAAATACGAATGCAGGCTCCTGTTGCAGCAGAATACAGACTTTTTTGTAGAAACACCAGGGTTAACCAGTGTCGTGGAACATGAGATCATAACGGAGCTTCATGCGAGAGTAAATTTAAAACAGTATAGGATTCCCAAGGCCCATAGGGAGGTAGTTTCCAAGAAGGGTCCAGAGAATTTTAAGGCTGGGGGTGATTGAGGAATCTAAAAGTGGGTGGTCCAGTCCCATAGTCCTAGTCCCAAAACCCAATGGATAGTGGGGATTCTGTAACGACTACCGCAAGTTAAACAAGGTATCCAAGGTAGATGCATACCCCATGTTCCGGGTGGATGAGCTTATTGAGAGACAAGGGCTATATAACTACCCTAGATCTTACCAAGGGGTATTGGTAAAGTCCGTTATCGAAAGAAGCTAGAGAAAAGACAGCTTTTTCCACACCAGAAGGGTCCTTCCAGGACATTAGGATGCCGTTTGATTTGCAAGGGGCCCCCGCCACTTGCCAGAGGGCTATGGACCAGATCTTATGCCCACACAGGGCGGATTACTTGGATGACATAGTGATCTTCAGTCGTGATTGGGAGAGTCAAACTCAGTAAAATTCAAGCCGTCCTAGATGCGCTGAGAAAGGCCGGCTTCACTATAAATCTAAGTTAGTGTGCCATGGGGTTGGCAGAGGCCAGGTACTTGGGATACATTGTGGGAAGAGGGGTGAAAAAACCCCAAGTAAATAAGGTAGAAGATATCCAAGAAGGCCCCCCTTCCCCCCACACTTACCATGAAACAGGTTAAGGCCTCTTGCATAGGACCGAATGTATTTGGCGGTCCTCAAAAAATGGATCCTCAAAAAATACGGATGACGTCCGTGTGCATTCCGTATTTTGCAGAATGGAACAGCTGGCCCCTAATTGAACAGTCCTATCCTTGTCTGTTATGCAGACAATAATAGGACAAGTTCTATCTTTTAGCGAAACGGATATATGGAAAACCTGAACGGACATGGAAAGAAAATACGTAACTGTGCAAGAGGCCTAGGCATTTCTCGGTATTGTGGGATATTATGGGATATTATAGGAGATTTGTCCCCAAGTTTGGGGAAATAGCAGTACCCCTGACCGACCTTACAAAGGGAGGAAAGTCTGCCATGATCAAGTGGTCCCCCGAGGATGAAGAGGTCCTCCAGAAGCTTAAGTCGGCCATCTGTTGACATCCAGTCTTGGTAGCTCTGGACTTCTCCTGAGAGTTTATCATTCAGACAGATGCATCAGAGGTGAGCCTAGGGGCAGTGATGTCTCAGGTCATAAATGAGGAGGAACATCCCGTGTCCCCGGCAGAGAGAATTATTCGATAATTGAGAGAGAATGCTTGGCCATTAAGTGGGCGCTTGATTACCTCCGATACTACCTCCTGGGTAGGAAATTTCAGCTGGTATCGGACGATGCCCTCTGAAATGGCTAAGGGAGAAAAAGGGTAACAATGCCCGCATCACCCGCTGGTTTCTGGCTCTACAGGATTTTAGGTTTTCTGTGAAGCATAGGCCGGGTAAGCTTCAAGGGAATACAGATGCCCTATGTAGAGTACACTGCATGCTCGCTGACGTTTCCCAGACCCCGGCTTTGGGCAGAGGGGAAGGGTATGTAGGAAGGCCCAAAGGATCATCGTTGATGGTAGATACGGGTCACCGGTGAAGTAGGTGCCAGTAGTTCAGGTGTCAGCGGCAGTGGGTGGTTGACATTTTGTTTATTTAGTATAGCTGTGAATAGCTGAACCGGACCGGCTCTTACTGGGAGTAGTCGTAGTGCTGGGTGGGTGACTACTCCCCCGCGGTGTCAGGTAGGGTGATGACCTCTCTGACTGTGGAGCTCTGTGGAGGCTGTGAGGGATCAGAGTCTGAGCTGGAGGTGCGGTGACTGAAGGACTGGGACAAAGCGAGGTCCACATATACCCTGTGGGGTCACGGTACTGTGCAAAACCAAACCTGTGTGATTCTATAGATACAAGTCTTTATTGTCACTACCGACTACTGCCGGTCACTGCTGGTCACTGCCAATTACTGCCGGCCACTGCCTATTACTGCCGGTCACTTCCAATTACTGCTGGTCACTGCCGACTACTGCCGGTCACTGCCGATTACTGCCGGTCACTGCCGACTACTGCCGACTACTGCCGGTCACTGCTGGTCACTGCCGACTACTGCCGGTCACTGCCGACTACTGCCGGTCACTGCCGGTCACTGCCAATTACTGCCGGCCACTGCCTATTACTGCCGGTCACTGCCGACTACTGCCTCACTGCTGATTACTGCCGGTTACTGCTGGTGACTGCCAACTACTGCCGGTCACTGCTGATTACTGCCGGTCACTGCCGGTCACTGCCGATTACTGCTGGTCACTGCTGATTACAGCTGATTACTGCCGGTCACTGCCGACTACTGCCGGTCACTGCCGACTACTGCCGGTCACTGCCGACTACTGCCGGTCACTGCTGGTCACTACCGATTACTGCCTTATTGTTTTGCCAAGAATAAAAGACAATTGTTGCTTTGCTTTCACCGCTAAAAGGCTGCGGTGTTCTTATCTGAAGGCTACCATTGGGGGAGATCCCTACACTCACTATCTATCTATCTATCTATCTATCTATCTATCTATCTATCTATCTCATATCTATCTATCTATCTATCTATCTATCTATCTATCTAACTATCTATCTCCTATCTATCTATCTATCTCATATCTATCTATCTAATATCTATCTATCTATCTATCTATCTATCTATCTATCTATCTATCTATCCATCTCATATCTATCTATCTCATATCTATCTATCTCATATCTATCTATCTATCTATCTATCTATCTATCTATCTATCTATCTATCTATCTAATATCTATCTATCTATCTATCTATCTATCTATCTATCTATCTATCTATCTATCTATCTATCTATCTCATATCTATCTATCTATCTATCTATCTATCTAATATCAATCTATATATCTATCTATCTATCTCATATCTATCTATCTATCTATCTATCTATCTATCTATCTATTCATGGTACAAACCCAGAGTTGCATAACTTTTCCTTATACAATGACCACTGTATTTATATGACTCCAGACCCCCCCCGCCCCTCGCGTGCACCGACCAGTTAACCTTCTGACATTTTACTAAAAAGCCCAAGTTCCTTTAGAAATACATAATGCATGGAGCGTAGATTGCTGAAAATTGATCAGCACTTGAAAACATTGAGCGTCTGTCATATTAACCTAAGTGGTGATGCGTTAGTGGAGGCTTCATTCTTGTCGCGGATCAAAGGTTCAGAGATTTCAACTTTTTAAAATGGGGGGAAAATTGCACAGCCGTAGGAATCCGGCTCCAAAGACAAAGCCGTATAGAAGCATCTTTCCAAAACGCCGGAGAATTTCATTTCAACTGATACATTAGTCTGCCGGTATGGATTTTCCTCGCAGACGCCTCGTCTTCTCCAATGTCAGATACTTCTGGGCTGTTGGGTTTTCATCTTCTTCTGCTGCACATAATTTTTCCCAGTTCCAGGCAGAAATAAGAAATGACAATAATATAAATATATTCTCATCCCTGATGAGATTTATATAGGGGACCGCTTAAAGGGGCTGTCATAAGGAAGCCCCCCGGCACTCTGACTTGCAGGGCGAGCTCAGCTGATTGCTGATTCACATAGCCATCTGTTTCTTAAAGGGTTGTCTCACAAAAAATAGTCTACAGTTTTCAAACCAGCACCTGGATCTGAATACTTTTGCAAAAGCATATAATTAAGAATTTAGTAGAGTCACTACTAAATAAAATGTATCTGTATAGCGCCACCTGCTGTTTGTTCTTTTTCGTATTTCTTTGACCTGCTCACTGAGAAGGCCGCATATGCTCAGTTTCATCCTTCCACTGCCTCTTGAGCTGGGATAGGGAGAGAGCTGCAGCAGAGAGGACATGCTCCCTGAGCAACAGCAGAAAGGACACTCCCCTGGAGCTTTCATCTTGATATAAATCTAGCAGCACAATGAATGGAGAGATCTTTGGATCCCTGTGAGGTACAGAGCTGGTTCTAGCTTTATTAGAAAAAGATTGCGCTATATGATGTCTGATTTTTTTACATTAGTCATTGGATACCCACTTAAAATTTTGGAGAAAAAGGACTTTTAATTCATATGCAAGCGACCAGTTAAGTCCACTGAGGGCAGGGGAAAACCAATATGTCCTCCTCCTGCTTCTGCTGCCTGGCCCTCCCCTTTCTTCTAGGTTCCTGCACTGTCATCTTGCCTTGCCTGTCAATCAAGTAGGGGAGGAGGGGCTGATAGTGGAAGGAGGAGGAGCAAGGCGGCACACAGTCACTTGGGCCCACCCTTGGTGCATTTAACAGCTCATTTGCATATGTTTAAAAGTATCTTTTCTCCAAAATTGAGCAGAATTGAGCAAGTGAAAGGTATGTTACATTCAGCTGAGCTCGCCCTACAAGGCATTGGGCCTGATATAACAGTGAATTTCCTGCTGACACACTCCCTTTAAATAACTTATCCAATTTACCAACCCCTTTAAATAAAAAGTCACTCTATGACTAACAGGTCACTGGGGACCCTCTTGCTTCTTGCCGATTGGGGGTTGGATGCAGCTCCTACATATCACTTTGGAGAGTGCCTAGAGCTGCCTATCTCTCCTGTATACTTGCAGACTTGGATTGGCTGAGCATGCATGTTTTCTGAATGGGGAGAGCAAAGTAGGTCACTGTTTGAGAAAAAAAGGGCATGTTAACATCCAACAGGCTGATCCGTCTCTGACATTGCTGTGCGCGGAGAGGTGAAAGGTCCCCATTTACATTCGTTAGCCACCAGTTTACATAGTATGCATGACCAGGTTACGTCTTGGGCTGGATGATCGACTGCTGCGTAACAGGCATTGCGGTCATAGCTGCGATGCATAACCGTTTGGGGTCCATAGATGAAGTTTTTTTGCATTCCTCCAGTAACAGTCATTCGTCCAGCATTACAAGAAGACCAGGCAATGTATGGATGGCAGTGGCCTTCACGAACGTACTTTGCAACAATTATGGCTCTACCTTATGAAAGGAAGCCATTTTTATAGGTTCAGTTGCTTTACCTGCTGCAGCACCCACTTCCCTGCTTGTCACAAAAGCATTCCCTTCCGTTATTCTGTTGCTGAAGCTTGTAAGTGTAGGAGAGGATGACCAGCAATGGGGTCGGTTAAACGGAGATTACTTTCTGACTGCGATTATGCTGAGATTTCCCGCTGGGAAAGGACAAGAGAGAGCTGCCTTATCCTGTGTCTAAACATTTTCACCTTACATGCGGCCCATGTTCTCTTTTTTTTTCTTTTGCTAATATAATTTAGGGTGGTAAACGTTTTGTGTTTATTTTTAGAGATGAGCGAATTTTTCAAAAATTTGATTCGACCGGTTCGCCAAATTTTTGGAAAAAATTTGGTTCGATCTGAATTTATTCGCATTAAAAAATGTCTATTTCCTGGCTGCAGAGACCCATTATAGGAGTGTAGAACACTGTGCCTTGCAGTAACATGCATAGGGAGTCTGCTGTGGTAGTGAAATAATACTGTGAGTCAGTATGACATGCAGATGAGAGGGTCGCTCTTAGAATCACTGCACACTTCACTTATTTGGGAAGTCACGGGGCCAAAACTGACCAAATAACTGAAGAATAAACTCAGCCTTACAGGTCGATGTTAGCGCCGAGAAGAAGCGCACTCCTTTTACACCCTCGTCAGATGATTCCACATAGATGTCTACAGAACCTGTTCTATTAAACGCTTATACAAGTAGAGCCCCGACAGAGTGGAGAGGGTGTCAGCAGTAAGGCCTCTTTCACACGAGTGTGGCGGATCGGCTCCGGATGCGTTCAGTGAAACTCGCACCATTTCGCAAGGAAGTTCAGGTGGTTTTGTCTGCGATTGCGTTCAGTTGTTCGGGTTTTTCCGCGCGGGTGCAATACGTTTTGATGCGTTTTTCACGCGTGTGATAAAAAACTGAAGGCTTACAAACAACATCTCTTAGCAACCATCAGTGAGAAATGCATTGCATCTGCACTTGCTTCCGGATGCAATGCATTTTTCACTGAAGCCCCATTCACTTCTATGGGGCCAGAGCTGCGTGAAAAACGCAGAATATAGAACATGCAGCGTGTTCCACGCAACGGAGAATTGATGCATGAAAAAAACGCTCATGTGCACAGACCCATTGAAATGAATGGGTCAAGGTTCAGTGCGAGTGCTATGCGTTCATGTCACACATTGCACCGGCGCAGAAAACTCGCTCATGTGAAAGAGTCCTAAGGGCTCATGTACACGAACATATGGGTTCCGTTTCCGTATTGCTATAAACGGACACCATTCCGTGTGCATTCCGCATCATGGATGCGGACCCATTAACTTCAATGGGTCCGCAAATCAGGAGATGCGGAGTGGTGCGTAATGGAAGCACGGAATGGAACCCTACGAAAGCACTACGGAGTGCTTCTTTGTGGTTTCATTACGTACTTCCATACTGCAAAAAGATAGAACATTTCCTATCTTTTTGAGGAACGGAGGGATATGGTCTGGTCCCGGAGGCCTCACGAACATTCTCCGTGCATTGGGGATTGCAAATTTCGTCCCCAATGCACGGAACAGAACACATACATTCGTGTGCATGAGCCCTAAGTTTGTGTTGACGTCAGTGATTATTTTGCCCTTCCTTTCATCTGTCAGAACAATAACCCCCCAAAAAAAATCTGTTGAGCATCCGCCTTCACTCGGTCAGCATTTGGTCAGTAACCAATTAGTATTGCTAAAGCCAAAAAAACAGGAGTGGATCCAAAACAGAGATGACCGAGTCAACCATTATAGAACAGCGGGGTTGCTGGTCAAGACACGACCGCTAGATGACACCGGGAGCTCAGGCCTCTCGCTGCGACTCCTGCTGCTACGTCCCCTTACTCTGCTGCGACCTCTGCCAGCGCCAGAAACATTTAGGCCTCTGCCACTCCCCTGTGCAGGGCCTGGCACTTCTCTGTCTGACATACATTAGATCAAATAAGTAAATAAAAAGGAAATTAAAACACCCCAAAAAAGTCTGTAATCTTCTCACTTCAGCACACAACGGCTAATAGGCCCCTTTTTTCCCACTAATATAAGCCAAAAAATGCTTTAGAACATATAACTGCACCGCACAAGGGCAAATAAAACGTAGAAATATTTCCTTGTAATAAACCCTGTTAATGGCTGTATCACACAGCACTTGCACTCCAATAACAAGAACGGTTTGCTGGAATTACAGAGCTGTATAATGGCAACTTGGGTCCGCAGTCAGTGCAGCAAGGTGTAATAGGATTGTTGCTATTGCCCAGGCTGTGATCTCCCCGACTGAACCGTGTTTTACATAAATGCGGTGGAACAATTCCTCCTTACACCTTGACTAATCTTTCCCTGAACTTGTAAATCTTTTTTTAACACAATTAACTCTTTCCTAGCACTGTCCCTAGCGCCTGCTGATGTCTTTTCCTGCACTAAGTACGCTGGAAAATGTCAGAATCCAAGATGGCTGAGGCTATTTATAGGGCTGTGACATCACAGGGCTGGCTGGCTGCTGATTGGCTGCATACATGGCATTGTGGGAGATCCCGCCTTCCCAGAGTTCCTTGCTCCATGTCCTCACATGTGCAGCAGCCATTTTAGGAAAAAATATGATTCATTACCACGATGCATGAGGAAATTCGGATTCGGTGCACATCCAATTTTTCCTGAAATTCGGATCGAATTCCACTTTGTCAACTTCGATTCGCTCATCTCTATTTATTTTACATACTGTACTTATAAATCAATACTTATTTTATGTAATGGGAATCTATAACTTTCAGATTTGCAGTTCTTGGCCCACAGACAGGTTCGGTAGCTTCTCATTGTATACTGTCCAGATTGGCGCAGCGTCTCACCCTCCCAGTAATTCCATACAGTTTCCATATAGTTACCGCCATATAGTGCCCTCATATCCTTTGCTGTCTTGTTTAGAAACCACAAGTTGGCCTGGAGGTGTATGAAGAGAGCCTACATTGGATTAGTAGACCTGTCTCCGTACCTGCACATGTGCGCTGCCTGGAAATGGTGCATCCTGGATCTTACGTATTCATGTCTGCAGGGGATGATTTGCATGGTGCCTGTAACGGCGTCGGCCACTTATAGACCGTTTAAACGGATTATTGAAATTCACTGAATCTTACGAAGTGCGGAAAAACACTGAAAAGGCACTTGTTAAATGAAACACATTTATCTGTGTCACAGATCTCTAGTCAATATCTGAGAATTACAGATTTGGGATTCCCTCCGGTCTCTTGTGGTAGTTTTTTTCCGTCTTTTATATAGAATACGCCTCAAGTTATGAGTCTCCTCATAGAAGAAGGGGAGATATTAGCTGCCGCCGCCGCTCCTGCTGCTTCATTACTTATGTAAAAGTTTTGTCTTTAAACTTGGAATAGAGGATTTTACTGCAGAGAGTAGAGCCAGGGCTCGAGCTGTGCCACCAGCGGCGTCACTCGGTGCAAATTTCCCCCATTTGACGTCATATTTTGACGCAGAGTCACCGTGCGGTTTGCATTATTGTGCTCCTCTCTGCTCCGGACTCTGCGTGCAGAACCTACAGGACGATTCCCGTCTTATTTCACTCTGATATAGACAAAGGCACCAATGTCCGTGTTTGATAATATAATCAGTTCGAGGACGATATATATATAGCGGAATTATGCGTCCATTATGTCTTTAGTGCGGCATTATAAGTCATTATAAGGTCAGCACTCAGCAGCATTGACGGCGGTCGCTGTACGCGTTGTTTAGGGAAGTATTATCTGTTTGTGACTTTCATGCTTCGTTGAGAGGTAATTTGATGGCGACCGTCCTGATACCTTCATAAGTATAACCTGCCAAGTCTCTTCTTGGTGCCGGAGCCCATCTGTATCTCATTACCTGTTGACTCGAAAACAAACTATAAACGACCCCCTCGTCTTCACGTTTTCCATGCTTCAATTGTTTTGGATAATTTCAGTTATTTTTGTTTTCTTTTATTTTTTTTATTTACTTTTGTGTTTTTGACTAGTGATTGATCTGCGGTATATTTGTATCCATGGATATACTGATTGTGAATTGCATGGAAACCGGCTCTACCTCCTGGTGTTGGCTCAAGTCCTAGACCCACCCCCGCTTAGGCTTGTAAGGAAGTGGGTGGAGTTACTCCACCCCCGCTTTATGACTGTGATGTAACAGAGTTGTATCTTTGAGATGAAAGCTCCAACACCAAAACTTTGACTGTCGTATTGAATTGTTGCTGCTCCTTCCTATGACTTTATTTTCATAGTTTCATGTATAGCTTGTGAGGGCCCCTTGCTGTCACTTGCGGGGTCCATGATGTCAAATTCATGGGGTGAGGCCCAGCTCCTCAGCTTTCCAGTGCCAACCATGCCTTGTGGTCCACTGAAGCCTTCATTTGTGTAAAGAATAAGTCTTGTTTCTTGGGAACACAGCAAATAATTACACAAGACAGGTATCATTTTAATCAGGAGGATCAACCCTACCAGGCAGGATGCTTGGTTTAATTGGGTTGATTCTAAGGATAGATACTCTTTAAGCACCTTTTAGCAGAGTATGAATAGAATCAGGCTAATCAGTCTGCGTTTTGCTGGTTCGATAGGTGCTGAGCACCTACATTTACTCCCGACTTTGAGTCATTCATCAACACCCTTCTACTACAGAGGTATCAGGGTGATCTTGTAAAAGTGAAATATCACCTCCTCAGGGAATAGCGGCCTGGTTCCAGCAGAACATCGTGCACGCCGTCTGTGCTTTGGTCATTAGCTGGTGTAGGACTTGAGTACCCGCTCGTTGTCTATACAGGCTGCTCTGCGGAATGGATACAATGTATATGTCTGTGAAGGGTAATGGATACACTTTAGACTATATGGAGCCCTACGACTGCGGGAGGTCATCATCACTTCATGGTAAAGTGCAGTTAAGGCTTTTTAAGGGTGGTTCTTTTTTCTTTTTTTTTTTCCTGATTTTCGCCATTTTGTATTTTTTGTGTCCTTTTTCTGCAATTGTTTATGCAAAAACACCACTTCTTTGGGAATTAACTGTTGATTTTGGATGATTAAAAAAATAAAAAATGTATGTATAACTAAATACACATACATACAGTGCCTTAAAAAAGCATTCACCCCCTCTTGAATTCTTTTGTATTTTGTTGTCTCACAACCTGAAATTAACATGGACTGTTTGAGGGTTTGTATCATGTAATTTACAGAAAATGCCACAACTTTGAAGATGTTTTTTTTTTTTGTCCATTGTGAAGCAAACAACAAATAGGACAAAATAACTGAAAAAGTCAATGTGCATAAGTTTTCACCCCCCTAAAGTCAATACTTTGTAGAGCCACCTTTTGCGTCTCTATGAGCTGCCACGTCTTATCACTGGTATTTCTGCCCGATCCTCCTCGCTGCTCCGGCTCCTTCAGGTCGGGCGGTTTGCTCTTGTGAACAGCAATCTTTAAGTCTGACCACAGATTTTCTATTGGATTGAGATCTGGGCTGTGACTCGGCTGTTCCAAAACATTTCCATGTTTCTTCTTAAACCACTCAAGTGTTGCTTTAGCCGTGTGTTTGGGGTCAGTCCTGCTGGAAGGTGAACCTCCGTCCTAGCCTCAAGTCATGCACAGAGTGCTACAGGTTCTGCTCAAGAATATCCCTGTATTTACCACCATCCATCTTTCCCTCAGCTCTGACCAGTTTCCCAGTCCCATCCCCCCCATGATGCTGCCACCGCCATGTCTCACTGCGGGGATGGTGTTCTTTGGGTGATGTGATGTGTCGGATTTGCGCCAGACATAACGTTTTCTTTGATGGCCGAAAAGTTAAATTTTAGTCTTGTCAGACCAGAGCACCTTCTTCCATACATTTTGGGAGTCTCCCACAGGCCTTTTCACAAACTCACATCGTGCCTTTAGTTTTTAGCTGAAAGCGTACGGCTTATTGTCGTCCTCTGTACAGATCCTCCAGTCTCTGCTGTGGACTCTGCAGCTCCAACAGAGTTACCTTAGGTCTCTGTGCTGCCTCTCTGATTAATGCCCTCCTTGCCCGCTCCGTGAGTTTTGGTGGGCGGCCGTCTATTAGCAGGTTTGCTGTTGTGCCATGTTCTTTCCATTTGGTTATGATAGATTTGATGGCGCTCCTGGGGATCACCAAAGATTGGGATAATTTTTTATAACCTAACCCTGACTTGTACTTCTCAACAGCATTGTCCCTTACTTGTTTGGAGAGTTCCTTGGCCTTCATGGCCGTGTTTAGTTAGTGATGCCTCTTGCTTAGGTGTGTATATGTAATGACAGATGATGTGACACTTAGATTGCACACAGTTGACATCATGTCACTAATTATGGGACATCTGAAGGTAATTGGTTGCACCAGAGCTTTTTATGGGCTTCGTAACAAAGGGGGTGAATACATATGCACATGAAGGGGGTGAATACATACGCACATGCCTTCAGTATTCTATTTCTAAACAATTGTTTTATTTATAGATTTTTCTCACTTCACTTCACCGAGTTAGACTATTGTGTTCTGATCCATCACATCAAATTTAGATTAACAAAACATTGAATTTAAGGCTGTAATGTACAAAAATACGAAAAAGTCACTTTTGCAAAGCACTGTATATATCTCCAAAGAAAATGTATTGGACATTGGACCAATACATTTTGGGCAGGGATCAGTGGCGTACACACAATCCATGGGGCCCCGGTGCGAAACTGATCCATGGGGCCCCCTCCCCATCGCCGCCCCCCACCCCTAACCTGCCTTCACCCCCTGTACGCTAAAAACATCCTATATTGTGCTCCAGGCAGTAATCCCTGTATAGTGTCCCCAAAAATAATAGAATTGCCCCTACAGTGCTTCCCCAATAGCAACGCCCCCATGCTGCCTCCATATAGTAATTTCCCCCACACTGCCCCCCATAGTAATTTGCCCCCACACACACACACACAGTCATTTCCCCCACACTGCCCCCATACACTAATTTCCCCACACAGTAGTTTCCCCACACTGACCCCATATAGTAATGTCCCCCACACTGTAGTTTCCCCACATTGCCCCATATAGTAATTTGCCCCCATAATCATTTGCCCTCACATGTCCCCCCACACCGTAGTTTCCCCAACACTGCCCCCACACCGTAGTTTCCCCACACTGCCCCCACACAGTAGTTTCCCCACACCGCCCCCACACAGTAGTTTCCCCACACCGCCCCCACACAGTAGTTTCCCCCACACCGCCCCCACACAGTAGTTTCTCCACACTGCCCCCACACAGTAGTTTCCCCACATTGCCCCTCACACAGTAGTTTCCCCCACTCTGTAGTTTCCTTCACCCTGTAGTTTCTCCCACACTGCCCCTATAGTAATTTGCCCCCACACTTCCCCTCACACAGTAGTTTCCCCACATTGCCCCCACACTGTAGTTTCCCCACTCTGTAGTTTCCTTCACTCTGTAGTTCTCCCCCACTGCCGTATAGTAATTTGCCCCCACATTCATTTGCCCCCACAAAGTAATTCCTCCATTATCTCCATAATAATTTTTCCCCACATGTCCCCCAAAGTTGTCACATAAAAATTAATAAAAAAGAGATAAAAAAACCTAAAAGCTAAATACTTACCTGCGCTTGCTTGCAGAGAAGACGCTCACACTTCTCTGTGCTGCTGCGTCCCGGCCCCGGTCGTGCGTGATGACGTCATCGCGCACGCCTGTGCCGGGATTTCACTACCGCATAGGCCTCAGGCCTATTAGGCCTGAAGCCTATAGCGGTGAGCGGCGGCAGGGCAGGGAACTATGCGCTCCCTTGCCCCGCCGCAGTATGGTGTCAGCGCTTATTCTGGCACCCCAGTGAGGGCCCCGGTACAGCGCTACTGCAGGGGTCCACAGGCGGCCGGGCCCCCTGGAGTGCCGGGCCCGGTCGCAACTGCGACTGCTGCGACCCCTGTATGTACGCGCCTGGCAGGGATGGATTTGGCATTTCTGGAGCCCCAAGCAAAGTTATGTCTGGGGTCTGTGGTGCACCATTAAGCTCCGCCCCTTGTTGGCCCTATAAGCCCCAGTCGAGCTCTGATATGTGTGGCCAGCTTTAGGCTGAAGAACAGAAATCTAAAGAGCAAATAAAAATAAAAATAAATAAATATATATATATCATCCAGTTCTGATCAGTTTGTGTCATTTTCGTCAGAGTTCAGTTATTTTTGATGGGTGCTTCATGTGTACGCTTATTTTGTATGTTCTTGTAGAACAGGGATGCCCAACCTGCGGCCCTCCAGATGTTGCAAAACTACAGCTCCCAGCATGCCTGGACAGCCTATAGCTATCAGTCTACAACAGTGCATTGTGGGAGTTGTAGTTTTACAACAGCTGGAGGGCCGCAGGTTGGGCATCCCTGCTGTAGAAGGTTTGGGGCCCTTAGTGCTTATAAATCTTCCAACTAGAAAGTATTTTTTGTTTTCTTGCAGTTTTTTATTTTTGCAGATTCTCGTGATAAACATTAATTGCTCCTGACGATCGCCTCCTCGCCGAGATCTGCTCATGTTATCAATATCACGTCTGCAAATCTGTTGCTCCCATAGAGGGTCATTAGGACGACTCTTTCTACCATTTTCTGATTGTTCTGAGTGCCGGGATTTGCCGAAATCTGGTGCTCTGAGCTCATTATATTCACCCCGGGACCCGTAGGTTGAGTTAAGCTTAAATAAATACACAAAAATCTAGGGAGTCAGAAAAATGGCCCCCTCACGTCCGGACCGAGAGCAACGGTGAACGAGTAACTGACTACAAGGCCAAGGAGATCCAAAAATGACCTGGAGCTCTGACTCCGAGTCGAGACGCCCGATTGAGGCTGCTGTTTTTGAGTAATTATCTTCTACATGAAAGGTGAGGTTAGGTGATGAGTCGACCACGAGTGGCGGTGCCCACCCCCAAGCATAGCCTCGTTTAGAGATGAAGCACAGTCAGCGTCTCCATATGATAATTGTACAATAGGCATTATTATAATAAAATGATGTAGTTTGAGTTCTAGAAGATGATTGTTGGCTGGTCGTAGGTGACTTGTTCAGAGAGGGTCTCCTGATCATCGTCTTATGCTGCAGAGCACTTTGATATCAATGGGTAATCACAGTGAGAATTGTACAAAAAGACAAACTCAGCCCTGCTATATCCATATACGTTTAACATGATACCATGGAGCAGGGATGAAGGCAGCATTCCCTGGTGTTGAACTGGGACCCCTCCAAGGACAACTTATTTCAAGCAATTTCAACATGAAAATCTGCATTAGAAAAATGCTGTGTGAACAAACACATACAACAGCAGTACGGAGTGCAGAGGGAGCAGCTGTAGCTGGGCGCATGGGCCTGAGGGGGCCGAAGAAAGACACAGGTATTCAGGAAAGCACATGGTAGGGGGGGGGGGCCCTATAACAGACTGTGCCCAGGGCCCGGGATCTGGTGAAGTCAGATTCTTACATAATGTTACTTTGCTTTTGTTGCTTCGTCTTTCTTTTCTGCTCTGATTGTTTAAATTCTATTATTGTGTTCATGAACCAGGTAGCTCAGGATGAGCAATAGTATAGGAATTGTGGGAAGGGGTGGAACAAAGTGAACCAATTAAGTCACATGACCTCGGGAATTATCATAAAATACAATTTTGCATCTTCATAGAATTTTGGGAGCACAGGGAGAAAGGGAGGCGGACTGGCCATAGACCCTACAGAGAAACTTCCCGGTGGGCCGATTTCCTCGGGGTCGCCTGAGTCCTCCTCAGGCCCACAGGTGCCTTCCTGACTCCTGAATTCAACTGTATTGCCATCTTGAGTTAACTGACGTAGAAGGACAGAACGTGACAGCTGGCGCTGGGCACCACAGAGGGGCAGCTTCTGGGGAGCTATTTTGTGATGCACTGTGGTATTTGGCTCTGCGGAGGCGGTATTCGTGCTGCAATATGATAATGCTGGCCCTGCACACCTGTGTTGCCCCTGTCTTCTGTCAGTTTAGATCTGTCTACAACATGGGGCCACTTTTAATTTTTTTTTCCAGGACTACTTTGTTTCCAGTCTGACCCTGCTATAATATCACATGACCCCGGGGATTTATATTAAATACATTGTTGCATCTGGGGCTTCATGGAATTGTGGGAGTACAGGAAGAAAGTGACCCTATGATGTCACATGACCCCGGGGATTGTCATCGGATACAATGTTGCATCAAGGGCGTCATGGAATTGTGGGAGCTCAGGAAGAAAGTGACCCTATGATGTCACATGACCCCGGGGATTGTCATTGGATACAATGTTGCATCAAGGGCGTCATGGAATTGTGGGAGCTCAGGGAGAAAGTGACCCTATGATGTCACATGACGACGGGGATTGTCATCGGATACAATGTTGCATCAAGGGCGCCATGGAATTGTGGGAGCTCAGGGAGCAAGTGACCCTATGATGTCACATGACCCCGGGGATTGTCATCGGATACAATGTTGCATCAAGGGCGTCATGGAATTGTGGGAGCGCAGGGCGAAAGTGACCCTATGATGTCACATGACCCGGGAATTGTCATCGGATACAATGTTGCATCAAGGACGTCATGGAATTGTGGGAGCACAGAGAGAAAGTGACCCTATGATGTCACATGACCTCGGGGATTGTCATCGAATACAATGTTGCTTCTGAGGCTTCCAGGAATATGTTCTATGAGTAGAAGCAATGTTCAGACCGAGGTGTCACCGTCATCTGCAGGTATCAGCTGTAACATAAAGCTTGCGCCGCGGAGCTGGACAATCGTCACAGACTCAGCACTTAATGCACGGTTTTAGGGGATGAATAATTGAACAGAGGCTTCATTGAGAGTAAGTGCTCCACGGCCGGGACAGAGACGAGGGTCTGACGAGGCAGAGACAGCCGGGATGAGGCCCTTATTATAGATGATGCTTTACGACAGGAGCCGCTGAGTGTGTGGACAGCGTCTGCCCCGTGCTCCTGTGTTATCAACCTAGTCCCATATTGGAAATTTAACCCCGTTGTGTCCTTACTGTGCAGCCGTGTCCAATACTCTCTTTGCATGTTCACATTTCAACAGATTATTTCAGGGAAAAATTATACTTTTTATTTGTGTTGCAAATTTTGTCTATGCAAGCTATGATCATTAGTTAGTACATTGCGGAATTTCCCAGATTTTTGTCGTGAATTCACCGGCAACCGTTTACAGCACAAATGCATGGATGAGGCATTGCTGCGGATTTTCACCTTTGAAATAATTCCTACCTGAAGACTCAGAAATGAAAGGGGGAGTAGATGGGATCAATACATTTAATGAGACTGGAAGGTCAGATCAGTGAGCTGCTAGGGCCAGGGATGATGGGAGTAGTGCATTGCGTAGATTAGGACAGTGGATTGTTAGCTCCTGGGGACAGAGATAATGGGAGTAATGCATTGTGTAGATTTGGAGATTTGATCATAACCTCAGGGAACAGAGATAATGGGAGTAATGCATTGTGTAGATTAGGACAGTGGATTGTTAGCTCCTGGGGACAGAGATAATGGGAGTAATGCATTGTGTAGATTAGGAGATTGGATCGTAACCCTCAGGGAACAGAGATAATGGGAGTAATGCATTGTGTAGATTAGGAGATTGAATTATGAGCTCATAGAGACACAGATGATTGGAGTAATACATTGTGCAGATTAAAGGATTAGATGTGAGCCCCTGAGGAGACAGATGATGGGAGTGATACATTGTGTAGATTGGGAGATTACATTGAGATGATGATATTGATACATTGCACTGGATTGGATTGTCAGGTCCTGGAGACAGAGATGATGGGAGTAATACATTGTGTAGATTGGGAGATTTGGATTATGAGCCGTGGCCATCGCGGCCTGCTATTGCCTGCACCTCCATGTGGGTAGATGCAGCGGCGGCCGAGCTGGGATCCGGAGTGACGTAGGTGCCGGGAAGTGGGTTTAGTATGAACTATAGGAGGGGCTCGGGCATTGTGTGGGGCCTTTTTAGAATTGTATAACCCTTTTAAGCTTTTATTTTATTATATAAATTGATTTCTCATCTTTTGGTGAAAAAACCTAGAAAACTTTAGTATGTGTTTTTGTGGCAGAAACCGAGGAGAGACAAATTCCTCAATTATACCCGAGCCGACGACAGCACAAAGGAAACCCTTCCGACTCTTATGATTTTGCATTAAAAGTTAAAGAGTGGAACAGTAAACATAAACTAATTTTGGTAACGAGATATTGCTGGTAATGATGCTGTATTTACGCGGGCCCCTCTAATGCCGCCATTAAACTCAACAAGCCAATAATTGCTCAGCGCGAAGAAAGGAAATTAAACTCTCGTTATTTATCTGCTAGTTATAAATGGAACGAAACCTGCAGAGCTGTGGGGTCGCTGAGAATCTGGAGATTAACCCAGCACCGCAAGGTGAAGAGTGTTCCATCATCCTGTCCTAAAGATCATCCTGTTTCTGCCACTTGTCTCAGCATCAGCCCTGCCCTGAGGGACATCATTGCAACCATTGTCCCATGGGCAGTGTCACATGATGTCATATTGAGACTGGGGTGACACTAATGATATTGGTGGCAGGTGGATCCCAGTAGATGAGAGTAGGACAAGTCCTAGAACTTCTCCAACATGGACCATGATGCAGAACCACGAGTTCTAATGACCGATGGGATCCATCATAACTGACTGGCTGATGGCCAGGAAGGAGCAGAAGTGAGTCCAGCAAGTCGGGAGTTTGAGTAAATGCAAGCAAAACTCTAATTTTAAAATAAATACTTTTGTAAATGTTTTTCTTTATTTATTTTTTAATGATGCTACATCCCACTGTGTGCCACTCAATGCCAACGCAGCTTCAATACAACGCCTAAATGCCGCATGCCATGGATGATTAGTAGGGTTGCTCCATCTAGAACCCCCTGGTACCCCTGATGGGGCTTATGAAAAAGGTGGTCCTCACAGGACTGCCCCTCCACTGGAATGTGGCTCGAGCAGGGTGGTTCAAATGTTGTCACTGAACCATCAGGCAGAAATGAATCTTCCTGTCCTAGTATATGTAAGGGCTTATGCCCATGAACGTAGGGGCTCTGTGCCCGTATTGTGGGCTGCAAATCGGAATGCGTCCATGATCCGCAAAAAACGAGCAAAGATAGGTCATCTCCTATCTTTTGCAGAGCAGAAGCACAGATCAGAAATCCACGGAAACACTACAAAATGCTCGGATCTCAAAACCGGAAAGAAAAACGGAGATGTGAAAGTAGACTTAATTAACACGAAGTAGAATAACCTTGTTAACCCTTGGTGGCACATATCATAGTGGTGACATTCCCAGATCCAAAAGGCCCATTAAAATTAATGCCTCATTCACACAGTCAGTGTTCGGTCAGTGATTGTGAGCCAAAACCAGGAGCGGCTCTAAACACAGAACAAGTAACATCTTTACCTTAGGGCTCATTCAGACGGCCGTATGCTGTCCGCAAAAATGTGGATCCGTTTTTTTGCGGACAGTTCAGCATGTCTGCAAAAAAACTGATTGCATTCTGCTTTTTTGCTGATCCATGGACTTCAATGGGGCCATGTCCTGATTTTCACTGACAAGTATAGGACATGTTTCATTTGTTTTGCTGAGCCGTGCAATGGAAGAAAACTGACCCATAGAAGTGAATAGGACAGCATCTAATCCGCAAAAAAACGGATACGCATTTTTGTGGACAGCATACGGCCGTCTGAATGAGCCCTTATATCTTATGTCTGTGGAGGCTCCAATCCTGGTTTTGGCTCACTGATGTAAATCACTGACCGAACACTGATGTGTGAATGAGGCTTAAATCCATGTAAAAAATAAATAAAATAATAAATAAAACGTAACTATTTTAAAATAAAAAAGGCTTTTCAAGAGCTCAGCTAACTGTCAGCGAATTGAAACATTTACATCCAGCTGGTGAAAACTAGTCCTCCTGACCAAATACCTCCTACAACTGCAGATTTGTTACAATTGTATCCAGTCTAGACAATCCTCTGTGAGCTAAACACGGCAGCATAAACTGCTTGTTACATTGCACATTGATACATTGTATCAGTTTGGAATCCAACTTGTTTAGTGTATGTTTACTGTCCAGACTGGATACAATTGAAACAAAAATCTCAGTTGTGGGAAGTATTAAAGAGCTTCAGTCAGCATGATCAACTCTATTCAACCAGGCATAATGCCTGGTAGGGTTGGTCATGCTGAAATAAATTGATATCTGTCTTATGGATATATCATCCATTGCTGCAGCGATAATAGTTGTTATATTTATGCAGATTAGGCAATTTGGGCACCAAGCGGCTGGCCTAGCTCTTGGAGCACTCTACTGCCACGCCCCTCAGTGCTCAGTACACCCCTCCCCTTCCCCTTTGATTGACAGGGATATTAGCCCTGTCTAATAGTCCATCATGGTCTTTTAAGGCTGTACACATAGTTTAGTCTCTGGGTGTAGACATGAATGCTTTCTATCGCTGACAAGAAGCAGAGATTTTGAAAATGGTGAGGAATTGATGCATAAAATCTATTAGAAATCTGCAGAATACTTCACCGTGCAATAAGCTTAAATTGCAGAAGACTGAACGACCTTGTTAACCCTTGGTTACAGAGTTCTCTTCATGTGTCCCTAGTGTTGACGCTGCCCTGCAAACATGGAGTCCGTTCAAAGAGAGAATCCTTTCACCCTGCGCACATCTGGAGTCCCTCTGATTAATAGGCGGATCACGTTTGTGTCTATAACCAGATCTATCAATATGTGACTGTACATCACTTTAATTACCCTCCTCGCCTCATAACGGCCTCGGATGAGACTTCATGCAGAAAACCTGTTGCTATGTGGCGGTATTTATGCCGAGCTGAAGTGTGACAAACGCTCATTAGCGGCCGGGAGCTGGGGGGCCGAGCGCTGCATATTAATGAACAATGCTTATTAACATTTATTGCTTCTACGTTTCCTCAAGATGGGAACATTGAAATTAGAAACTGGGCGATATAAGTGTCAGATGGATTTATGTCCTCGCCCAGAACTACTTTCCTGGTGTATGACTCCTTCCATTGTCTGCTCCTTGGGCGTACCAAGCGTCTGGATGCATCAAACTCCAGTTCTATAAAGGAAATGAAAATTTAGGGATAATGTTCTCGTGTGCAAATTTAAATGGTAATTTGGTAGAATTTCAGTTTATACTCCAGTCACATCCAGAGCTGCATTCACAGCTGATTGCTCATTAGCAATGATTGTCTACTATTTGTAAAAATAATAAGTGAATTGGTAAAGTATTTCTCAGTGGTCCCATTACTTACCTCCAGAGCTGCACTCAGAGCCCGACCTTTCCTGCCCCTGGTGGCTTATACTATATTACGGTAGGTAAAGTGCGTGTCCTGCTGACAGGATGTGTGAATTAGTTAAAAAAAGTTAATTAGCAAAACTGTGCTCAATGGGATTGTTGCTACTCTTGTCAAATCCAGAGCTGTATTCATAATTCTGTTAATTGCCTGGTAGTTTGCAGGATGTTGAACCTCCCCGTCTCGGCATCTTAGGCCTCATGCACATGAACGAGTGCCGGTGTTCCGTTATTTTTCCCTACTCGTGGACTTTTCTTACCCTCGTCACTTGCTGTTGTCACGCAGCCGCACCGGACATGACGTTCCGGGTTTGGAAGGAGGAGTATCTCTCCTCGCAGGCGCAAACGACGGAGTAGGAACATTTCAGGCCAGAGTTGTTGAGAACGGGCCACCTAATGCGCTTGTGCCTTACCTCTCAGCTGGACACCAGCCAAAACTGCGCATGCGCCGAGGGTAGGGAAATTTACGGGCCGCAAAACAACAACGTTCACTATGGATAGGGGATAATTTTTAAAAGCCGTAATACCCCTTTAAGCCCATTGTTGTGGAATATTTTTGCAAACAATCTTTTAACGCTCTAATGCATTGGGGAAAAAAATGTGCCTAATTTTTTATTTTTTTATTTTACTATTTTATATTCGTGGTTTATAGCAAGAGCTTAGCATTTCAATGTTAACCGACTACACACAAACCTCACGTGTAGTCTGATCCAGCCGTCATGCTGACGATAGGGTGAGGGTGACGGACGGCATAGGGATTGTATGTAATGTGTAACCGTGGAGACACATTGACCCACATAGGAGCTGTAGGCACAGAACTATTGGGGGTTTTCAATCACAGCTTATTTGCAAAGTTGCATTATTTTATTTTTACTTTAGACACATTGCAAAACTAAAAGTAACTGGTTGCAGAAGTCTGCACACCTTTATTGGGCAGACACCCTTTAGAGATTCTGAACTTCTGCTGCTTTGGGCAATTGCTTCCTGTATCCATGTAACGCCCCAGATCACACAATGCCAAGACGTGCTGCGAGGCTATAAAGGAGCCTTCACAATTTGTCAACCCCTTATAGGTGCCATATAGACATCAGGACGCCTCTAACAAGCAGCCCTTCTCCCGGATGTATTCGCATGGCACAATACAATTGTGGTTTGTAGCCATAACTACAGCAAAATTGCAGCACAACACTTGGACTATGCAGCGATTTTGCAAAAACTGTTGAGCTTTGCCACCATTTAGTGATAATAACGGCAATAAACTGCAATTTGACCGATCGTGTGAATGGACCATCTCACTAATGGACCGGACGAGTCCATGTATCAGGAGAACAGCGATTCATTGGAATGGCCGCATGTAGTAATATCATTTTCCCATAGCGAGAAAATAAGATCTTCCTCTAATGAAATCAGCCGTTTACTGGGGTCTCGAGAGCCTGACTCTCATCGTTAGGGGGGTCTGTATGATGATGAGACACCTTTTAGGGCTCGTTCTCATAAGTTACCAGTGAATGTATCATGGACTTTGCTGCAGAAATCACCATTTGTGTTGCAAAATGTGAAATTCGCTGTAGAAATCTGCTGCAGAACTGGGCATGCCGAGGGTCTGATTTTTTTTCGTAGCATGTAGATGAGATTTAATAAGCTTTCATCCTCTTTGCCATATTGCCGATACTTAGTGGTGTACATAGAAAAGTAAGGGCCCCATAGCAAGGATTAAACCAGGCCCCCCACACAGGACAGACGGGTTTCTGCCTAAACCCCTTTCAATGACCATTGGCCCATTATTTCCACTGCTTAATTTTCTAAAAGTTGTAGGTTTAGAGGGTAGAGTCCTGACCAAGTTTTCACCTTCAGTAGAAGAGGAGATGATCCCAACTAAGACTGGGCCCCCTCTTGACCTGGGCCCCATAGCCGTCGCATGGTCTGCCACTATGGTAGTTACACCCCTGCTGATACTGTAATGCTCTGGAAATTTTCCACCTGAAGCTCCTGCAGCGTATCTACCATGTGTAAACATCCTCTGAAAGGAGTTGTCCCACCATTAGAACGTACTGCCTATCCACAAGATAAGTGATGTATATCCAACTGGTCGGTTTCACATACTTACGTGCCTGTGCTCCGGCAGCGAGTCTGGCCTTTCTGTTGCGTTCCATTGCTGTGGGAACCAGTCGGGCTGGTCAGCCTATCAGAGAGCAGGGATGCCGCGCCAATTAGGCTTTGTGTTGGCGTCACATGCTTCCTGTCAATAGGAGATTTAAACAAGCAGCTGCTGGTAACACGTGCCTGCTATTGATCTTCTTTATCACACTTGTAGATTTTGAAAACTCCTGTATCTTGACTTCTGCCTGACTTTGACCTAGTCTCTGACTGGGATCATTTTTCTTACGTTACCTCCCGGTATTGAACTTCCCTGTTTTTTGACCTGTAATTATATCCTGTTTTGGCTCTGATGTTTTACCTTATTGCGCTGTCTTTGTCAAATGGTATTTGTATCTCCTTTTGTTTAGGCCCTTGCACTTAAATTAAGTTAGGGGCCGTCGACCAGTTGGAGGCCGTCACTTAGGACATATTGTCCTAATAGATAGGGATAGTGGTGTTGGTGAAAGTACAGGGCTGCACTTTTCACTACCTACCATGACAGTCGGGTTCCAACGGCTGGAACCCCTACCAATCACGAGAACGGGATCTCAGAGTCCCTGAGGTCTATGGAGTTACAGTCGCAGTCTCTGAGATTTCCTAACAGAAGCCATGAGCAGTGCTAAACAATCTCCAGCAAGTGATATGTATCTGATTGGTCGGGGTCTGAGCGCTGGTACCCTCACCTATCATGAGAACAGTGTCCTGGAGTCCTTTGAGTGAATGGAGTAATATATGTGCTCTATTCAGCTCTGGGGGACTCCGAACAGAAGCTGAACACAGTGCTCCGCTATCTCCAGCAGGGGAGAATGGAGCAAAGTGCATGCTTAGCCATCACTACAAGTATTCCCTTTCTCATAGTCAGTAATGGTCCCAGCATTCGGGCCCTCACTGATCAGATACTTATCACCTACCCTGTAGTAAACTGATACATTTTTATGGAGAATCCCTTTAATAAAATGTTTTTTTTGTTGTTGTTGTTTTAATTGTCCAAATAAATAAATTAAAAAAAAATGTTCCCTTTTTCTGTCTTCAAGAATTTTTTTTTTTTTTCGAGTCTCTAACATTTTTTTTTTCTTTTTGATCCTATATCATTTTTCTTTTTCTTTCCGTCACAGTAGAAAGTTCTAATCCTTTTTATAAATTGATCTTCCTTGTACAGGATGCTCTTACGGTTTAAGCCAGGAGAGAGCACCTCAAAAGGATCCGGGCTAATTTAATATGTCAGGCCTTCTCATTTCGAGCACTTGTCTGGCTCAACCCATATTTGTTGCATTTGAGTTGTCAACAGAAAAACAGGTCAAGAAGCAGCCGAGCTTCACTTTGCAGATGAAAGAAAATCAGATTGTGGAGCTTTTAGACTTTGCTGAAATGATTGAGTGGTTAAGTGTACATCAGAGAGCCGCGTAATTACATTGCATGTGATTATGTTCGCTCGTCGGGAGGACCTGAGATATTCTTCCCTCTAATCAGTAGCCTCATCCTTTATTTATCTGCATATATTTCACATCTCCTATGTGTTTCTCAATGGCAAACAGCGCATCTGAAGTTAATGCGTGTAAACAAGAGCATCCTAGCATACAGGCTTTGTATCCTCTCGTCTCCGCACATGTGAGAACAGGACGCCAAATGGAAGAGATGGATCTTGCATTGGAGAGCTTCTTTAAAATTAATGATGTGCCAAGATGGAACAAGCGCTTCGAGATGGATCCACATTTTTTTTTAATGTGGAAGATGGTTGGGATGTAAGTAGAGATCGCACAATCTGTCAGAGCTGAACTCCTCCGCACCAGCGCTATCTGCATAGTTTATTCAGGATTGCAGACCTCTACAGTATCCATATTTTATTGACTCCTTGCCCCCTCCTGCAACGTTCTGTACTCCTCAGGCTGTGGTTCCTCAAGTTAGCTTAGAGTTTCTTGGTTTTCCTTCTGCCTGACCTCCATTTCGGTAAATGCAGTTGCAAACATAGGAATAATCTATTTATTTACTAGTGAGGAGCGGCAGGGGCCATATTCGTTTTTGCGATATTCTAAAAAATTAAAATATAGCAATATATTAAATATAGGGCTATATATCCGTTATATCGAAAATTCGTCATTTTTTCCCCTCTGAACACATAATTCCACCCTGTTTCTTGCTTGTGGGCCAATGAGTCATTGGCATACAAGCAAGAAGCAGGGAGGAATCATGTGTTCAGATGGAAAACAAATTACGAATATTCGAAAAGACGAATATATAGCATTATATTCTAAATATTCGCGAATTATTGAAGTGCCGATATTCGCTAATAAAATTTTCTATTCGAATACTCGTGCTCAACGCTAATATTTACCACCAGGTTCCAGTGATACATGACATGCTCCACGTATACCTATAGGCAAGATAGATATAGATAAATAATATTCTGTCATGTAGACATGGGCAAATTTCTTTGGGTCCGTTTTGGCCAAATCCAAAGTCCAGTTAAATTTGGATCAGATTTATTCACAAAGTGCTCTGATTGCCTGGAAGAATCTCCTTTTCTCTCCGTCTCTCGCCTTGATTCTTCTGAATTGAATGACACAAAATTTAGGTTCCTTAGAATCAGAACTTTTAAAAAAATTTGGGTAAAATTTCCAAATTGCTTTCTTCATTTTTACTGTCATAGAGTCCTCTGATAAGAGTTCTTTTCTCATGCTATAGTAATAACTTGCCTCTCGGCACTGACAGGAGTACTTATGCATTTCGAAGATACTGTCATAAAGTGCCCTGGTATCCTGTGCCGCCCCACAGTGGGGTACAAGGAGGGGGTAGAGCTCAGCAATGCAGGAGAGGCGGGAAGGACATGTGAGGATGTCATGTGATCATAGGGGCGGACTCTGAGCTTTGTTTGGAGGAGAAGAAAGTAAACGTTATGAGTTCAGTGCTTGTACAGAGCCAGTGGCCGATCTCTTCTGGCCTGTGTGGGCAGAGCCTGCAGCCTTGGAATCTGCCTAAGCTCCTCCCACACAGTGGGACCTGCGCAAACACCCTAGACATGCCACTAATATCCAGTCTTTATAAATGTCCCCAATTGTATCTATATTCAGCACCAAGTCTCAGTGATATGTAGCAGGCTCCATACATCGTTACATACAGGTCCAGATAAATATTCCCTCATCCAGTGCCCTGATGAACTGTACTGACACTATTCTCTATCGGGATACACATTGTCCACTTTTTTTTTTTTTGCACCAGTTAGGTCAAACACAACTTGAGTTTAGTGCGAGAAACTTGCTGCGTGTGTCAGTGTAGCTTCCTTTCTGAACTCTGCTCCTCTGACAGGATGGCATGGCATTACAATGATTTATAATGCTGTGTGTCTCTGCGAGACCTAGAATCTATTGACTTACACTGACAGCATTATGTCTGTGTAATTCAGTACATTCCAGGTATCTCGGAGCATTATAAGGCCTTTTGCATGGGTCCATGATCCATCCGCACCTCAAAAAAAATAGAACAAGTTAAAAAAATTTGCAGTGCGAAGGCACGGACAGAAACACCACAGAAGCACTCCGTAGTGCTTCCGTGGGGTTCCGATCCGTGCTTCCGTTCCGCATCTCCATCATTGTGGACCCATTCCAGTGAATCTGTGATGCCGGTGCCCAACGTTTGTCTGCAAGAGGCCTAATGCTGTACAATCCTGTCAAAGGAGCAGAGTTCAGAACTAATGTTGAGCGCGAATATTCGAATAGCGAATTTTTGTAGCGAATATCGGCACTTCGCTAATTCACGGATATTTTGAATATAGCGCTATAAATTCGCTATTTCGAATATTCGTTTTTTTTTTTTTTTTAGTTATATTTTTTTCTTTACCACTTCCCAAAAGTAGTTCTTACCTGTCCTGAGGATTCCTGGCTTCCTGGCTGATCTAGTCAGTGCCCGTTGCCGCTTCTGCCGACTTCCGTGTTCATGGAGCGTCCCCATCACCATGGGAACGTCTCCATATACTAAAATGTACTGTCGGATTTGAGGAATTACGTTAAAATCGCAATGCGATTAATTCAAGTTATATTAATCGCATTGTGATTACAACTTAGCACTTGTATCTTGCATAGGCTAGAATTAACGAATATGGAATATAGCACTAGCAGTGCTAAGTTGAAATCGCAATGCGATTACTTCAAGTTAAATTAATCGCATTGCGAATTCAACTTAGCACTGCTGCTATATTCCATATTCGTTAACTTCGTTCATTCTAGCAGCTGACCCATTATAAACCCAGTTCTAAGTTGAAATCGCAATGCGATTAATATAACTTGAATTAATCGCATTGCGATTTCAACGTAATTCCTCAAATCCGACAGTATATTTTAGTATATGGAGACGTTCCCATGGCGATGGGGACGCTCTATGAGCAAGGAAGTTTATGGTTGGCTTGGTAGAATTAGCGAATATGACGAATGTATTCGTCATATTCCTCAAAACGAAGATAACGAAGTATTCTACATCTTCGTTTTAGCAACCTATTCGTCAACTTCGCTAATTCTAGCAATCATATCAAATAGGAAGGTTGACTATAGAGACAACTGTGTTTAATTCGCTATGCGATTATTATTATTTTTTTTTTAAATAGAATAATTTTATTACTTGATATAATTATTATAATTATTCTATTTATTAAAAAATATATATATATATAATCGCATAGCGAATTAAACACAGCTGTCTCTATAGTCAACCTTCCTATTTGATTGCTAGAATTAGCGAAGTTGACGAATAGGTTGCTAAAACGAAGATGGAGAATACTTCGTTATCTTCGTTTTGAGGAATATGACGAATAAATTCGTCATATCCGTCATCTTCGCTATAATTCTAGATATGAAACCAATAGGAAAGTAGCCTTAAGTTATAATCGCAATACGCGATTATTTAAATCGCATATTAATCGCGATAACTAGAATAATGACGAATATTCGATTTCGACGAATATGAAACGAATATTCTTTCGAATATTTGCGAATTTCGTCGAAATCGAATATGGCACCTGCCGCTTATCACTATTCAGAACGACAACTCGCACTGCCAAGAACTCACACTAGCACACACCAAGCTTTTTGCATTGAACTTGCTTGTCTGTGTTTGGTCTTAGATAGATCTAAAGCAAGGATAGATTACTTCAGCTGTTGGGAACCCACTGGGCTATCACTGGACCATAGTAAGGGCTCATGCATGAATGTACTGTACCTGATCCGCTGTGTGCTGTCCAGACCTGTATATCTGTTCCATTGCACCCTCAAAAATATAGAACATGTCCTATTCTTGTCTGTATTACGGATAGTAATCCAGTAGTGTTGAGCGCGAATATTCAATTGCAAATTTTTATCGCGAATATCGTAACTTCGATAATTCGCGAATATTGCGAATATATCGCTATATATTCGCAATTTCGAATATTCCTTTTTTTTTTTTTTTTTTTTTAGTTGTTAATCCTTGCTGCTCTCTGGTTGTCTTCCCACTTCCCAAAAGCTGTTCTTACCTGTCCGGAGGATTCCTGGCTCCCTGCCCGCTTCAGTCAATGCCCGTTGCCGCTTCTGCCGACTTCCCGTGTGCATGGAGTGTCCCCATCCCTATGGGAACGCCTCCATGCTAAAATGTACTGTCGGATGTGAGAATCACGATCTCACAAATTTGACTAAGTTGTAATCGCAATGCGATTAATATAACCTGAATTATTCGCATTGCAATATTCATTCTATTCTAGCAATACAACCATTAGGAACTTAGCTCTAAGATCAATTCGCAACGCGAGTATATGTTCGCCTCGCGAATGAGACTTAGAGCTAGCTGAGTTCCTAATAGTGGTATTACTAGAATATAACGAAGATTGAGAATATAGTGCTATATTCGTGAATTCGAGATATTCTCAATCTTCGTTCTATTCTAGCAATACAACCATTAGAAACTCAGCTCTAAGATCAATTCGCAATCCGAGTATATGTTCGCCTCGCGAATAAAACTTAGAGCTGAGTTCCTAATGGTTGTATTGCTGGAATAGAACGAAGATTGAGAATATCTCGAATTCGCGAATATAGCACTATATTCTCAATCTTCGTTCTATTCTAGCAATACAACCATTAGGAACTCAGCTCTAAGTTTCATTCGCGAGGCGAACATATACTCGGATTGCGAATTGATCTTAGAGCTAAGTTCCTAGTGGCTGTATTGTTAGAATATAACGAAGATTGAGAATATAGCGCTATATTCGTGTGATATTCGTTATCTTTGTCAATTCTAGCAATACAAGTTAACCATTAGGAACTCAGATCTAAGTTTCATTCGCGACGCGAATATAAATTCGCGTAAAATTCGCAATATATAAAATAATGACAAATATTCGATTTTGACGAATATATGACGAATATTCAATCGAATATTCGCGAAATATCGCAAAATCGAATATGGCTCCTCCCGCTCATCACTATTGCCCAGACGTTCTCTCCCTGCAAAATGCGGAATGCACGCGGCTGTTATCTGTGCTTTGCAGACTTAAAAAAAGGCACCGGTCATGTGTATGAGCCCTAAAGGATAGATCTCTGAGTAGGCATCACTACTGGTTTTGGCTCGTAATAACTGATGGAAATAACTGATCTAATAACTGAAGTGTGCTCTCAGCCTTAGATGAGTCACCAGTTCCCTTGCAGACTCCTATGGTGGCTGTTTTAACTCCATGCTCTCTGGTTTTTAGCCCAACCACTAAACTGGGGGCTCTATGACCAGATTCTGCTCCCTACTGTGACCACTTTCCATGTTAATTGTGCCTCTGTGATGCCCCCTGCTACTCATGCTCATGCTGGACTCTCTGTCTCACCGTCCTGCTCTCTGCAAAACCCTTCCACCTGGGAACCAACTCCTCTTGCTCTGTACTTTCACTGCTGGTGACAAGAACACCATTTTTTTTTTCCGATTGCAACATTTTTAGGCCAATTATATAACATTTTTGAAATCAGATAATGAACATTGTAACTTTGCTTCTTTTGTTTACTTCCCAGAACGTCTCCGCCTCCACATTTCTGCTGTCCTTAATTTGCTCATACGCAATTAACAATTTTTCCCCCCTATTCTTGTCATGGACATATTGTTGCGCAGTCCTGTCCTTCTCCTCTGCTTTCGAGTGTTGCATAAATAGATTATAATTAGCAGTTTTATCAAAATGATTGGAATTTTGGCTTATTTTCACACCTTTGACAAGAAACAAATTTATTTGAAAGTACAATGGCACATGGAAATAATTATAATGAAGGAATCATAAATAATGCTGTCATCTTTGGGCAGGTTCTAAATATGAATAAATATAGGCAGTCACCGTCTTCTCCTCTGGTCTGTAGAGCTTGCGGATACCAGGCAAATTACGAGTCATTTATTTTTAGTCATCATCCGGATGAACAATCATGTAGCATCTAATGAGCTCTGTAGGTTCAGCGTTCTCTCTTCTACCTGTTAATGGTCCGACAGGAGAATTGCTCTTCAGCGGAGCACGGTCCGAGCCCTTCAGCAGCTTTGAGGTCGGCACATTTGAGCTTTTTCGTCTCCCGTCTTTGAACTTTGGACATAAGCAGGAGGGAATTTCATTCAAATGTGCAGGAATCTCTTGCTGGTTCATTAAAAAGTAACAAAACTTCCAGCATGGATCAGCTTTCTGGCAAGAATTGTCTTAAAACCGGCGTCTTTGTTGGCGATTCATGAAACACTTAAACATTTGTTTTTTGCTTTTTATAGACTATAGCATTTATTTTTGCCCAGAAATAAATGATTAGATCTTTTTTACGTAATTGAATCATTAAAGGGGTTCTCCGGGCTTTTAATATTGATGATCTATCCTCAGGATTGGTCATCAATATCCGATCAGATTCCTGCCCGCTGCTGCTATGTCTATGGCGATCAGGAAGAGAGAACTGGGACGGCATGCATGCATGGCGCGCGCCTTCCCTTCATACAGCTGATTGGCGGGGATGCAGGATGTCGGACCCCTGCCAATCTGGTATTGATGACCTATCCTGAGAATTGGTCATCAATATTTAAAGGCCAGAAAACCCCTTTAATATTTTCCTTAGTTTCTGCCCCAAACTCGAGGCAAACTGCTGATGTTGCTCGGGTAAACCAGCCAAGCGGTTTCAATATAATGTCTGCTGCAAGGGAATTATATTATTACGGTGACCATTCAAAAGAATGACCATCCATATATGACAAGGTTTGCTGGAGTTCTCCAGAAGGGCAGCCACTTCTACAGAGCAGTCCGAGCAGGGGATCTCCCTTATGATATCCGTGTGTTGTAATAAGTTATATGGACTCTTTAAGGTAGTCTTTCCCCACTCATTCCCAATACCGGAAGCGACATTCAGGTAGATCATGATTAGAGATGAGCGAATTTCTAAAAAAATTCGATTTGGTCAGTTCGCGGAATTTTTTGAAAAAAATTAGTTCGATCTGAATTTATTTGCGGCAAATCGCATTAAAAGACGTTTATTTCCTGTCTGCAGAGAGCCTTTATAGTGGTGTAGAACACTGTGCCTTGCAGTAACACACATAGGGAGTCTGCTCTGGTAGTGAAATAATACTGTGAGTCCGTCGCTCTTACCCTGGGTTCACACCTGAGCGTTTCTGAGATGCGCGTTTTACACGCGTTTTTGTCGCGTGTATTACAGCGCGTTTTTGCAAATAGGAAACGCGTGTCATACGCGCGTTCGTGACTCTGGAGACCAATTGAAAAAGGCATATCTACACTTTAACGCGTGTTAAACGCGCGTTTTACACGCGTTCCCATTAAGGTCTATGGTTGCAAACGCGCGACAAAACGCCCCAAAGAAGCCCCAAGAAGTTCTTTGAGCGTAGGGCATTTTACAGCGCGTTCAAACGCGCAGTAAAATGCTCAGGTGAGAACCATGCCCATAGGGAAACATGAGTTTTCTCCTGTTGAGCGTTTTACAGCGCGTTCGAACACGCTTTAAAACGCGCAAGTGTGAACTGAGGGTTAGAATCACTGCACACTTCAATAATTTGGGTGGTCATGGGTCTAAAACTGACCAAATAACTCAAGTATGAACTCAGCCTTACAAGTCAATGTTAGCGTCAAGAAGAAGCGCACTCCTTTTACACCGTCATCACCTGATTTCACATAGATGTCTACAGAACCTGTTCTATTAAACGCTTATACAAGTAGAGCCCCCCTGAAAGAGGGGAGAGGGTGTCAGCAGTAAGTTTGTGTTGACGTCACTGATTATTTTGTCTTTCCTCTTATTCGTCAGAACAATAACCCCCAAAAAACGGATCCTGTCTGTTGAGCTGCCTTCACTCAGTCAGCATTTGGTCAGTAATCCATCAGTATTGCTAAAGGCAAAAAAAAACAGGAGTGGATCCAAAACAGAGATGACACGTGAATGGAATGTTTGCATGTCTTCTATGTTTTGTACCCACTCCTGCTTTTAGTTACCAAATCAAAAGTAGTGTTGAGCGTGAATATTTGAATCGCGAATTTTAACCACGAATATTGCCACTTCAAGAATTCGCGAATATTTAGAATAAAGTGCTATACATTCATATTCGCAAATAGTGCTGATCGCGAATATTCTAATCGTATATTTATTGCGAATTTATCGCAAATATCGGCACTTAGCAACATCCCTACCAACCAATAGGAAAGTTGGCTACCACTTAGTGTTGATAGCGAATATTTTAATCGCGAATTTTAATCTCAAATATATTACATTGCTGATTTTCGCAATCAAGTAAATAATGACTGTAGATCACAAATTCTCGAATTTGCTAATTTATGGTGAATATTGCACCAAAAATTCTCAAAATATCGCAAATTCGAATATTGCCTATGCTGCTCATAACTAATCATAAGCCAATTCTGATAGGACCATACAGGCATTAAAGCTTCTACACAGACAGGATTTGTTGTGTGTCTCATTTTTCCTTCCTTCTGACAGATCAGAAGAAGGGTCAAATATATAATGATGTCAGCCAGGCTGAAAGGTAAAATTGTGGCCCAGTCATGAAGTGGGGAGGGTGGCAACAGCATGAGAAGTCCACAGAGTGGCCCTATGACATATTGGTGAGGTGGAAGCAGCATAAGGAGACCACAGAGTGGCACAATAACAGTGTGGAGGTGGGAGCAGTATGAGGAGACCACAGAGTGGCATATTGACAGAGTGTGGAGGTGGCAGCAGCATCAGGAGGAGGCCACAGGATGGCACAATGACAGTGTGGAGGTGGCAGCAGCACCAGGATACCACAGAATGGCAAGGAGACACAGTGTTGAGGTGGCAGCAGCATCAGGAGACCACAGAGTGGCAAGGTGACATAGTGCGGTGGTGGCAGAAGCATCAGGAGACCACAAAGTGGCAAGGTGACATAGTGTGGAGGTGGGTGGCAATACCAGTACCAGCTGAAGATGGTGGATGAAAGAAGGAGCACTTGGCATAAGATGTGGGGCATCAGACGGGTGGCAGCATCAGAATAGTAGCTGAGGCAGGTAGTCAGAAGAAACCAGTCTCTTTTGTCAAAGTGTTGGTGTGGCACCATAAATGATCTATTCTGATGCATCAGGCATTGGTGGGTGGAAATCCTGGCTGATCCATGTCTGATTTATCTTGACAAAGGTCAGTCTCTCAACATTTTGGGTGAACAGGCGAGTTCTTCTTAGGGTAACTGTGGCCCCTGTCACACTAAACACCCGCTCTGATCCAACACTAATGGACGGGCAGAACAGCTTTTCCAGTGCAAACTCGTCTAGTTGCGGCCACAAATCCAGTTTTGTTGCCCAGTAGTCCAGCAGATATTCAATGTAGAGTGGCAGGGTGCTGTCCAAGTATGCAACCACCTGCTGGTTCAGGTCCTGCCCCAGGTCTAGCTGCTGCTGCGGCTGCTGAGTAGTTTCTTCACTAGGTGAAGAAAGCTGCTTATCAGCGACTCTAGACTCAGCATCAGCTGCTGCTGATAGAGCTGGTACTGCTCCTGCCACCCCTCCCCCACCATGCCACAGCAGACATGGCAGAGGAACGTAAGTGCAGAGGACTGTCTCAAGGACTGGCCCACATTCTGTTCTACATGTGTGTGAATGGCCAGTACTGCCTTTTGGCAAAGAAATGACAGCTTGTGTTCGGCACAAGCCATCAGTTCTCTGAAAGGTGCAGAGTCCACCACTTGGAAAGGGAGGGACTGCAGCACCATCAACTTGGCCAGGAGCACATTCAGCTTCTGCGCCGTTGGATGAGTGCACGCATATTGTTGTCTCAACAATATGCGTGCACTCATTACAACGGCTAATAATCCCTTTTTTTCCACTAATACAAGCCAAAAAATTATTTAGAATATATAACTGCATCGCACAAGGGCAAATAGAATGTAGAAATATTTCCTTGTAATAAACCCTGTTAATGGCGGTATCAAAAAGCACTTGCACCCTAATAACAAGAACGTTTTGCTGGAATTACAGAGCTGTAAAATGGCAATTTGGGTCCACAGTCAGTGCAGCAAGGTATAATAGGATTGTTCCTATTACCCAGGCTGTAACCTCCCCTACTGTACCCTGTTCTGCTTCAATACTGTGGAATGACTCCTCCCTATCCTTTCCTTGAACTTCTAAACAGCAAAATAAAAGTTTTCAAGTTTTTTCTAGCACTGTCCCTAGCATCTGCTGACATCTCTCCCTGCACTAACTACACTGGAAAATGGCTGAATCCAAGATGGCTGCCACTATTTATAGAGCTGTGACATCACAGGGCTGGCTGGCTGCTGATTAGCTGCTTGCATGGCATTATGGGTGATCCAGCCTTCCCAGAGTTCCTTGCTCCATGTCCTAACACGGGCAGTAGCCATTTTAGGAAAAAATTTGATTCGTTACCACGAAGCGCGAGAAAATTCTGATGTGGTGCGAATCAAATTTTTCCTGAAATTCGGATCGAATTCCACTTTGTCAACTTCGATTCTTTCATCTCTAATCATGATATTTCAGTGGTGTACACAGTGATACATCCCTCATTGTATCCCTAAGTCCCTCACTTTAATTCATCTGGTTTAGACACTTGGAGAACCAAGTAACTGCCTTGGGCAAGAACTGTAATGGCGCCCATACTGGTTGTCATCCAAAATTTCCAGGAATTAGTTTAGCGAGTCTAAAAAAAAAAAAAAAAAAAAACCTTATTATAATTTAATAACCTTACAGAGGCGGGTGCAAAAAAAAGTTTATAGAAATAGGCAAATTAAAAAAAAAATCTTAACAATTAGAGTTGAGCGAACCCGAGTTGAATGAATGAATTTTTGTACCCGAACCCGAACATTTTCATAAAAGTTCGGGTTCGAGTTTGGTGTTCGGCTGTTTATTAAAGCTTGTTGAAAGGCTACAGGGCAGCCAATCAACAAGCGTTTAACATGTGTGCCCTTAGAAGCCATCACAGCCATGCCTACTAATGGCATGGCTGTGATTGGCCAAGTGCAGCATGTAACCCAGCTTCTATATAAGCTGGAGTCAAGTAGCGCCGAACGTCACTCAGCTCTTACTAGTATAGGGATAGGATGCTGCTTCTGTGAGGGAGAGAATAGGAAAGAATCTGATATCAAAACTTGTTAACTCAGCGATCTACATCTATCTATCTGTTAGATTCTGGGGGAACAAATTCATATTTTTTTTTTTTGCTAAAAAGTACATTTGTGCCCTGCACTGCATTTGTGATAGTGAAAGAAAATAAGTTAAATCCATCTGTTTCACTGTGGGTGAAAAAATCTTCTTTT
This sequence comes from Bufotes viridis, assembly GCA_033119425.1. Classification (NCBI taxonomy): domain Eukaryota; kingdom Metazoa; phylum Chordata; class Amphibia; order Anura; family Bufonidae; genus Bufotes; species Bufotes viridis. The sequence continues at coordinate 7,725,771 of CM065597.1, forward strand.
TTTCCGCCATAAGGTACCTTTGCAGCCTGCACTGCAAATCTGATGAAATAGTGAAATAAAATCAGTAAATACAACTGGGCTATTGTGGGTGAAAAAGCCACTTAATTTTTGGGATAGTGCATTTGGGATAGTAAAAGAAAATTAGTTAAATCCATCTGGTCCTTTTGTGGGTGAAAAAATCATACTTTTTTTTCTCCATAAAGTACCTTTTCGGCCTGCACTGCAATAAAATATAATCACTAAATCCATATGTTTCACTGTGGGTGAGAAAATAATAATTTTGTACCCATAAAGTACCTTTGCGGGCTGCACTGCAAATCTGAGTGAAATAAAATCAGTACTGATTTTACAACTGGGACATTGTGGGTGAAAAAAACACTTATTTTTTTGCCATAAAGTACCCCTGCGCCCTGCGCTGTGTATCTGACAGTGAAAATAATTATATTAAATTCGTCTGTCACATTGTTGTGTGACCAAAACTAATATTTTCTCTTTATGACACGGGCACGGCATACCTGACAGGGAACTCATTTTCTTAAATTTGCTTGTTAATTCATTGGATGATTGAAAAGAATGAGGAGAGCATCAAATATAAGACGTGGCCCTGTTAGTGGGGCTGCTGGTGGTTGTGGAGCTCCTGTTTCAGGGGGAGGACATAGTTGATCTGTGCCAGCTACACACCCAAATAAAACGCCTTCCTCAGGTGCGCGTAGACGACAGAACCTTCAGCGTTATTTAGTAGGCTTGAATGCCGCTCTACGAATGGTGAGGCCAGAACACATACAGGTGATAGTAGATTGGGTGGCTGACAGTGCCTCCAGTATCTTCACATTGTCTCCCACCCGGTCCCCTGCTGAAAGCTCAGAGTTGGCACCTGCAGGCCATGGGCATCTATCTTGCACCTCACCCCCTTGCAAATCAGCCAAGCAGTCTAAACACCAAGTCATGCAGCAGTCTCTTATGCTTTTTAATGCAGGGTTTCCCAGGGCCATCCACCTAGCCCTGCCCCAGAAGTGGAAGAGATTGAGTGCACCGATGCCCAACCACTTACGTTTGAGGATGAGGACATGGGACGACCACCGCAGCATGTCTCTGATGATGACGAAACACAGGTGCCAACTGCTGAGGCTTTCTGCAGTGTGCAAACCGACAAGGAGGGCAGAGGTGAAGACTGGGTGGAAGATGATGTGGAGGACGATGAGGTCCTAGACCCCACATGGAATCAAGGTCATGCGATCGACCTGTGCAGTTCGGAGTAAGAGGCGGTGGTCACACAGAGCCATTAGCACAGCAAAAGAAGGAATAGGGAACAAAAGCAGAGCGACCGTCCCCTAGACAGTACGCCTGCTACTGCCCACTGCACCCAGGGACCGAGCACAACAAAGCCAGCTCCAAGGAGTTCCCTGGCGTGGCAGTTCTTCAGACAATGTCCTGACAACAAGGCACGAGTGGTTTGCACACTGTGCAATTGGAGCCTGAAGCGAGCCATAAACGTTCTAAACCTGAGCACAACCTGCATGACCAGGCATCTACATCCAAAGCACGAGCTGCAGTGGAGGAAACACCTTAAAAACCAAGAAAGGTCTCAGGCTCCTCCTGCTCCCTCTTCTGCTGCTGTCTCAGCCTCTTACTTCACCTCTGGAGTGACAATGGCGCCGGCCACACTGCAAACGTCCGTCACCTTCAACAAGCAGCACCACAATGTCCCATGGCAGCGTTCAGCTGTCCATCTTCCAAACACTGAAGTGAAAGAGGAAGTACCCCCCTACCCTCCCACGATCCCTGGCGCTTAATGCCAGCATTTCAAAATTCCTGGACTTTGAAATGCTGTCATTCTGTCTAGTTGAGACAGAGAGTTTTAAAACCTTATGGCGGTGGCTGTCCCACAGTACGTTGTTCCCTGCTGCCACTACTTTTCCAGGTGAGCCATCCCTTACCTGCACAAACAAGTGGGGGACAAAATCAGGTGTGCGCTGCGCAACGCCATCTGTGGCAAGGTCCACATAACTACCGATACGTGGACCAGTAAGCACAGCCAGGGACGTTATATCTCCCTAACAGCACACTGGGTAAATGCAGTGGCGGCTGGGCCTGAGGCGGATAGCTGTTTTGCGCATGTCCTTCTGACACCGAGGATTGCAGGGCATTTCTCTTTACCTCCTGTTGCCTCCTCCTCCTACTCTGCTTCCTCCTCTACCACCTCCTCATCCACTCAGCATAACACCTTCATTACCAACTTCAGCACAGCCACGGGGAAAATAACAGCAGGCAGTTTTTAAACTAATCTGTTTAAAGAGTCTGTGGATGGGCATGGAACAACAGACTGATGAGTGGTTTCTGCCTGTGGGCCTCAAGTCCGGCCTGGTGGTGTGTGATAATGGGCGAAATCTCTTAGCAGCTCTGGGCCTAGCCAGTTTGACGCACATCCCATGCCTGGCACATGTGCTGAATTTGGTGAGGCAGAAATTTCAGCAAAACTATCCCGATATGTCAGAGCTGCTGCAGAAAGTGCGGGCCGTCTATGCGCGCTTTCGGCGTTCTCACCCTGCTGCTGCTCGCCTGTCTGCACTGCAGCGCAACTTTGGCCTTCCTACCCCACCACCTCATATGCGACGTGCCCACAAGGTGGAACTCCACCTTGCACATGCTGGAGAGACTATGCGAACAGCAGCAGGCCATAGTGGAGTTTCAGCTGCAGCATGCACGGGTAAGTCGCACTGCGGAACAGCACCCCTTCACCACCACTGAGTGGGCCTCCATGCAGGACGTGTGTGCCATGTTGCGCGGTTTCGAGTACGCCACCAACATGATTAGTGCCGATGATGCCGTTCTCAGCGTTACTATGCCACTTCTATGTCTCCTTGAAAAAACGCTTTGGGCGATAATAGAAGAGGATGTGGCACATGAGGAAGAGGAGGAGGAAGAGGGATCATTTCCATGGTTATCAGGCCAGTCATATACAAGTGGCTCGGAGGGTGGGTTCCTGCACCAACATAGATCAGGTACACAATTGTCCAGCCAGGGCACAGTTTAGGAGGATGAGGAGAAGGAGGAGAAACTGTGTTCACAGAAGGGTGGCACCTAAAGCAGCTCATAGGCATCACTTTTGCGTGGCTGGATGGAAACAGAGGACACAGACGATACACCTCCCACAGAGGACAGCTTGTCCTTGCCTCTGGGCAGCCTGGCACACATGAGCGACTACACGCTGCAGTGCCTGCGCAACAACAGCTGAGTTGCCCACATTCTAACTTGTGCTGATTACTGGGTGGCCACCATGCTGGATCCCCATTACAAGGACAACGTGCCGTCCTTAATTCCCTCACTGGAGCATGATTGGAAGATGCGCGACTACAAGTACACACTGGTAGACGCGCTGCTGATGGCATTCCCACCTGACAGCGGGAGCTCAGTGTAAGCACAAGGCGAAGGCAGAGGCGGAGTAGGAGGAAGAGGTCGCCAAGGGGGCGTTATCACAGACAAGCGCAGCCACCTGTCCACAGCCAATGTGGACAAGTTCACGTTCATTAAAATGAACCAGGCATGGATCCCACAGGACTTGTCCATACCTTGTGCAGAAGAGACATGTATACCGGCCTCACACAGCCTTTGTCATACTCCATCACACTTCCGCTTTGTTTTATTTTATATATTCCACAATGTTTTGTGGTCTACCCAAATTAAGTAATAAAAGAAAAAAAAAGTGTTGGCTACCTCCTTCTCCTCCACCGCTGCTTCCACTTACACCGCCACGTCCACCTACACTGCCACGTCCACGGCCTCCTCAAACTCCTACTCCATATGGACCTCCTCCTAGTTCAAGAAGATTATTATTTTAAATTTTTATTTATTTTATTTTAAGTCATTTCCCTATCTACATTTGTTTGCAGGGCACTTGTCATGCTCTTATCCAAATTTTACTGCCTTTTGCAGCCCTCTAGCCCTTTCCATGACTCTTTTAGAGCCATTTTAGTTCCCCAAAGTTCGGGTCCCAATTGACTTCAATGGGGATTGGGTTCGGGGTCAAGTTCAGGTCAAGTTCGGGTCCCGAACCCGAACTTTGAGGGGAAGCTCGGCTGGACTTGGTGAACCCAAACTTGCAGGTGTTCGCTCAACTCTATTCACAATTCTGTAAATCCTCCCCTTGATTCTTTGGACGACTAACCAAAAGCATTTGACACAGTAGCTGTCGCGAACTGGCAGGACTGGAAGTGGATCCTCTGGACCAGAGAGGCGCGGGTTGCACTAGAGGACCGGTTCTAAGCAGTTACTGGTCTTCACCAGAGCCCGCCGCAAAGCGGGATGGATTTGCTGCGGCGGTAACTACCAGGTCGTGTCCCCCAGTAACAACTCGACCTCCCTGGCAGCTGATATGGCGTGGTACCCAGGGAGTAGGCAAAAGCGTAGTCGGACGTAGCAGAGGTCAAGGCAGGCGGCAAAGGTTCTAAGGCGAGTAGTCGGTAGCAACGGGTTCGGTAACAGGCAAGGCAAATAACACAGGAGGGAGCGCTTTCTCAGAGGCACAAGGCACAAAGATCCGGCAGGAAGCTGTGGGAGGAGAAGGTATTTATGGGCAGAGCACAGGTGCAGCCTAATTAAGTCAGCACTGCCTCTCACAACCTTAACCCTTAATAACCACTTTGGGCCAGGCACCAATCACTGGTGCACTGGCCCTTTGAATCTAAGAGTCCCGGCGCGTGCGCGCCCTAGAGAGCGGGGATGCACACGCCGAGACGCTGGAGTGCTGTCTGGGGGCATACGCTGTGAGCGCTCCGAGGCCATCAGGGGGCCCGGAGCGCTCAGCGTAACAGTAGCATTAGTGGTGTCATATTAAGGATTTGTGTTTTTATACTTCATTTATTGATTCATCAGCGGCTGTGGCTCATAGAGGGAATCCGGAGCTCTATGATATCCATATGGCGTACGTAAAGCAACTCCTTGCACTTGACATTGCAGACTGGGCTTTACCTGGATGCAAAACGATATCTTGCCCATAAGGATACTAAAGATCTCTATTTGCCGGCAGTAAATCTAGACCCCGGTGCATCTATTCCGACTTTCCATATACATTATGATATTTTTGCTCGTGCACCGAACAGACAATGTGCCAGCAGACAACCAGGCTTCCCGATCGAGCCATAAATTTTAATCCTATTAACACCTACTTAACAAAGAGCTAAACTTGCCAAATGAAGAATAACTGTCAGATTCGATAGAAAAACAAAGACTTTGTAGTCGCTTCTTCAGAATTGAATTCTGAAAACTGGCAGACTGCATATCGAGACGGCGGGGAAATGTGATTCCCTTTAACTGTCTTTATTCTGCTGTTAATGAAAATAAAAAGAACCGAAAGAGAAGATTGGCTCGGAAATAATAGCAATGATGGAGATGATAGAAGCATTTCAAATGTAATACAAAACAAGAACACCTGTCGTAGGAAGTAACGTGTAAAGTCATATGCAAAATGGAATACAGCCCCATAAAGTGATTGTAGATGAACCATAACTAGAGATGAGTGAATTTCTAAAAAAATGATTCTAGTTTGAATAGATTTGACCTGAATTGAAAGTGTCACTTAGGGCTCTTTCACATGAGCAGATCCTGCGTGAAAGAGAGCCAAGCCCCGTTCCGGACAGCAGAGACACGGAGCATTAACATTACTAATAATGCTCTTTGCCTCTCAGGGATCTTTTTACTTCAAAATCATGGTGAAAACTTTATCTCACTGTGATTTTGTAGTAAAAAGGTCACAGAGAGGCACGAAGCATTATCAATCATGTTAATGCTCCGTGTCACTGCTGTCCGGAGCGGGGCTTGGTTGTCATTCACGCAGTGGATTACCCGCACGGCATCCACTCATGTGACAGAGCCCTTACTCTTCTCTCCTTTCTGTCTCTAGCTCTCCCTATGTCTCACTTTACCTCTCTCTGCTCTGCATTTCTTAACATTGCTACAGATTATGTGGTCTACATTTTATGCCTGTTTCTGGTTTATGGATATCTTGTCTTATGGGACCAAAAAGAGCAAAAATTTTAACATTTTGTGCAGAAATGGCTTGCAGCACTTTTTAACACCATAAAACAGGACCTCCCTCGATAAGCTCCCCCCTATTTATGCACATGTACATTGTGGAATTCACTGATATAGGTGCTAAAGTTGAAATTTTTGTGGGTCTTCTTCTGATAAGTGGAAGAAGGTTTTACTGAAGAGCTTTTCCAGCTGGAAAGATTTCTGACCGCAGTCTGGGTGGAATAAAAAAAATAAAATAAAACAACCGATACTCACATCTCTGGTCCCCCACTGGTCCTGTTCCAATGCTTTTGGGGTCTTTGCTGGTCTTCATTTCCTACTCACATCTTAACTTACAGGAAACACCTGCTTAGCCAGTCCCTGCCACATTGGTGACCTGCCTCTCAGCCAGTGGTACTGAGACTGAGCGGGACTTGAGAAGAACAGGGGGGCCAGTAAGGTGACTATGTGTCCTTTTATTTTTATGCCTTTCTGAGTCTAATGTTAAGTTTTTATCCCCAGGAACACCCCTTTAAGACAACTTACACTAAACAGTATTAGACAAGGTATTTAAAAGCTGGACCATCCCCAAGCAGATACTCATAAACCCATAACCCATGGAGAGCTTTCCGCTCCTTTATCCTTCCAGTTTTTGTCCCATCCTACTAAGGTTGACATTTGATGTCCGAAAGCTCCTGTCATATCTTCTGCTCATCCTCCGTCCCATACAGTACATGCAGATCTAGTGTTGCCATGACCCTTATATTTTTATCTTCATTACTTTCCTGCATTAGTAGGACTTGATAGTGTCTTATCCTCGCTAAGAAGCAATTAAACAATGCCAACGTTGTTTCAGACTTGAGATTCTGCAGTTCTTATGAAAAGTCTTCAGGGAAATTGGGGAATGCAGCCTAAAGCCGACTTGTTTATTATAATGGACAGAAAGTGATAATGGATCCAGCTAAACTCAGTGTGGAGTTTTTATTACACTATTTGGCCGGCGTCGAAATCTCCGTCCCTCAGGAGCAGCGTCTAATTTCGTGCTCTGTTCCCGCACGTTGGAAGGTCCGGGCTCAAATTAGAATTTTGATGCTGGGCTCGGCACATTTCTTTTGTGTAAGTGACAATGTCAGGACATTGTAAATGTTTTAACACCTGGACCTCTTCTCCTATTTCATTCCGAAGCCTAATAAATAACGAGCAGACGCAGCGCTAAATTAGCTGCACTAAAACGTATATTGTTCTGTCCAAAAAGGCATAAAATATTTTGCGCTCGCATCTAAGCAAATAAATAATTTTCTTGCATTCTTTCATATAATAAGCTCCCAGAAGCCCGCTATTTCTGTCATTCTCTTTCACACGCAACACCGCTCACACCACTGGACTTTCAAGTAAATCTGAGAAATTTATTGAATTTGAGAAATTTTAACAGCTTTTTCAATTTGACTTTTTATTTAGAGCCATGGATTAGCATTTCCGGAAAGCAACCCTGGGAGAGAGAGAACACTTGATTTTAGAGGGTTTTGCGAGAATTTAAGGCTAGATCTACACACCGACATTTGGCGCGCAACATTTTGTCGGACCAATGTTGCGCGACAATTTTTATAATAATAGTCTATGGTGTCGCATTGCAACATGTGACATGCTGCAACTGTGACACAACAGTCACAAAAACCCATCCAGAATGGATTTTTCTGCGACTTTCGCGCCACAGTCGCATCATGTGGCATGTCGCAATGCGACACTATTGACTACCATTATAAAAATTGTTGCGCGACAAATGTTGTCGTGTAGACCTAGGCTTATACTGATGACATCAGGATAGTGTGACACAGTAAAAGGTTTGGTCTGGAGGGGAAGGTATTTTCCTCCCAGCATGTGCTGCTGGACTGATTGACAGCCAGGTGAGGTCAAGCACCGAACTGGATCTTAGGTGCTGGTCCCGGCTTTGCCAACACCTAGCTGTCTTGAAAATTCATCTGGGTGGCAGCAGGAGGGGAACCTGTGCTTAGATGTGTGCTTGGGGAAAACAGTTTGCCTAATGCCTGGATTTGGACTCTGTATGGGAAAAAAACTGCAGCATGGTGTGAATGAACACCTGGACTTTGTCAACTAAGGTGAAGTTGATTACTGAACTGCTACCTGCTTGTGTGAATAAACACTGCAGTTGGATCAAGTTTTGTTTTTGGTGCCTCTGTTCTGCGACCGCTTACCCTGCCTACCAGAGCGAATCCCCACAATAGGTCATCCGTATCTGATCGGTGGAGGGCTGATGGAGAAGGCAACGGTGCTCCTGTGAGGCCTGTGGCCTTCTCCGTGCTCACCAAGCACAGTGTCATACATTGTATAGCGGCAGTTCTTGGTATCGCGCTCAGCCCCATTCACTTCTATGAGGCCGAGCTGTAACTACCGACTAGGTCACCTGGGTAGGAAAAGCTGTGAGAATGCGCGGGGCTCACAGGAGTGCTGGTGACTTCTCATTAAGCTGATCACAGGGGTCCCGAGTGTTGGATCCCTTCCAATCATATACTGATGATGTATGCTGAGGATAGGTCAACTCCTTGAGTAAATCGAATAATATGGAGAAAATGGTTCCGACACTAAAATTTTCTCAATAAAATCTTCCTTTTTATTTACTTTTTTATTCTTTATTTTCATAACATTGACAAGTGCAGACAAATGCATACAGCAAGTGAAAGTTTACGCGTTTCAGACACTTTGTTCTTAGTCATAATGACTAAGGACAAGGTGTCCAAAACGTGTAAACTTTTGCTTGCTGTATAAATTTGTCTGCACTTGTCAATGTTACAAAAATAAAGAAGAAGATTTTATTGAGAACAATTTAGTGCTGGAACCGTTTTCTTCATATTATTCTATTTACTCAAGGACTTGCTTGTTGGATTCTGAGGACTTGGGATAAGACACGCCGAAAAGGTGAGCTGGACAAGCAATTATCTATATTGATAGGTCAACTCGTCAGTATTAAAATCTCAGAAAACTCCTTTAAGGTCCTATTGCATTGCACGATTTTAGGGCAACTATCAAGAATACCAACACTTGTCCCCAATAATCGGCTTATGAATAAGAAAACACTCACAATAAATAGAGAAGAATGAGGGAAGAATTAATTGTATCTTCCACATTCAGTATACATTGGCCTGTTGTGTAATCAGGAGAATGCAAACCAAAGGATGTGTTATCTTCCATCCGGGAGTGTAATACCGCCCTTAGGGTCCTCAGAGACTGGTGGTTCTCCATAGGGTGCAATGATCACAGTCACACCTGTTGTATGGGACTTCTCTGCAGGATAAGAAATAATTAAATGGCACATGGTATAAGAAGCTCCCTCTTTGACCATTGGAGAACATTCTCCAGAAGATGTCGGTGGTACAGATGACTATGAGACAAAACTGAACCGAATATGAGCCTTGGAGGTTAACATTCTTGGTCAGGAATACTCCTCTAGTTTACGAGTTTATTATATTGAAAGAATAGGGAATTACTGGATATGTCCTTCTTTAACTTGCATCTTGGCTCTACATATTCCGAGATATGCATTGTGGGATGACCAGCTTTGAAAAAAACATGATTTTGTGATATTCTGTTGGGAGATGTTTATGCTGTATGTGTCCATGAGTGGCCACCTGGCGGTTTTGATGTGAATGGCAGCCTGGGTTTTGCCAGTATTTCGAGATGTTGCATTGAATTTGAAGCCCTCAAATTCATGGAAGTGGACACCTCTGTTATTAGAAATCCTATAATTTATAGGTGGTCATACAAAGCCAGATCCTACTACTCATCCTAAAGGGTCTACAGATGGATACCCAGCTCAATAGTGCTTCTTCCAATATGTAACATCCATGTTCATCTGGAAAGAAGAGCTACCACATCAAACCCCCTCTTCCCATTAGGCATCAACATGCTTAAGCTCCTGGCTTGGGTCCCAGGACCATGATGACAACCGGCTCCTATCAATGTGTGTTGTTTAGGGCCATCCAGTGGTCATCTGTCCATGGCTTCTGGATCTACAAACACATCTAAACATTCACAAAGCAGGGTTTTGTCACCTCCGCCATTTTCTGCCATTGTGAAACTACAACTCCCAACATGCACACTAGCTTGACTGCTCTCATAGAAGTGAATGGAGCATGCTTAGGGTTGTAGCTTTACCCCAAACGTAGTGCTGAGGATTGCTGACTCCTGCACTTGAGGATCTCTTAAAGGAGACCTAAACCTTTGGTGAAACCATGATCATGCGGCTTTGCTTCTCTGAGCACACTGCACTTCCCGATTTCATTTGCTATGCTCCAGCATGGAGAGTGCGGATCCTGTATATTTCCTGTGGATCTGTACTCCACATACTGGAACAAAGCTTGGAGCGCTTTGAGAAGCACTGCTGCACAATTGTGGTTTCACTAAGGGTTTAGGTCCCCTTAATAATCTTTACCTACAGGGTGGCCATGGATGATTTTATCATTTGACCACTTCATGTGATATCCTATGGGTGACCTCTTCCAGCTACCATACTGTTTTACATGGCAGAACGTCTCCTGCAGCTAGCCGAGGGGGCAGCTTCCATGCACTTTATACTGGTATTTGCTTAACTTAAAAGGGCTATCCTATCACAATGTTCACTGTTTAATCAGTTAATGATGTAACAGTGATCAGTTTTGTAAATATATTTGTGGCGAAACCAACCTCGCCACTGGGTTTTGGAGGGGACAGATTGCCAGCCTCTTGCCCCAGGATTATGGGCCCTCTCATCAGCCCATGCTAAACTTAAACCCCATGGCGATTTGACTGTGTTTGTGGCATCGAAGCGCTGTTTGGATATATTGAGCGCTCAGATCCAAGCCATCTGGGGATATGTTAAATGTCTATATTTACTGTAAAGGGTGGGACATTGTATATTGAATAGTGATGTCTGTCCTATTGTCCCCACATGTGTATTGGCGATTTCCCTTTGTCCTGAGAGATAATGGAATGACTCCTCGGTTGTCTCCAGGACAGAAGACATTGTGTATTCTCTGGCCTGTGATGATTAAATTAACCTGTGTAGGGTAATTGTATCACAGGCAGAGGGGAGGAATATGCTGGGTGTGGTTGTCCCTATTGTCCCATTGTGTATGATTGGCTGCTGTATCCCCTGTGTCTTAGTCTTCCTTCTGGTCCCCTAGGGGAGTGTCCACCAGGTGGGAGACCTGGATAAATACCGGGCAGGTAGCCCTCAATAAAGTTAGAATACTTGTGTAACCATCAATACGGAGCCTCGTCTCGTACTTGGGGGGAATTGCTACGTCAGAACGTTCTCTTGCCTGTTCCAGGAAAGGAGGACTTCGTATGGTTCCAGTTCGGTGGATTCCAGCGGTTGTGGGTTGCTGTGCTCTTCTCCAGGGGAATCGCTCGAACTGAATTAACCCTCGCTATACCGGGTTATACCGTAACAACTGGTGGCAAGCAGCGGGATCGTTCCTACAGCCAGAAGGACAGCGACAGAAGTCACTGTGGATTTTACAATTTGAGGGCAACGCATGTCCCAGTACAGCGACCCTAACAGCACCGGGATGGAACCAGCAGTGGAGTATGATGAGGGTGTCGTGGATGACCGAGATGCAGTCCGCAAAGGCATCTGGTACCAGGCACTGGGTATTGTGGACCTGGATAAATACCGGGCAGGTAGCCCTCAATAAAGTAAGAATTCCTGTTTAACCATCAATACGGAGCCTCGTCTCGTACTTGGGGGGAAATTGCTACTTCGGAACGTTCTCTTGCCTGTTCCAGGAGAGGAGGACTTTGTATGGTTCCAGTTTGGTGGATTCCAGTGGTTGGGGGTTGCTGTGCTCTTCGCCAAGGAAATCGGCCGAACGGCATTAACCCTTACTATACCGGGTTATACCGTAACAATATTTTATTAGCCAATTCCCACCCTTCTTCAGAAAATGTATCCACTTCTACCTCATTGTTGTCATTTGGTCTCCCCTAGTTACGGCCACCGCTCTTCTCCTGAATCACGTGGCCGCACTTGTGCAGAAGACACCATATTTTCTCCCGGACAGGCCGCGCTTGATTGAAGGCTTTTCCCGACCGTGCCTGAATACACACACCACCTCTTGACTTCTTCCTGGCCAGTATAGTACAAAACCGCGAACTTGCACGCTGGCTCTGTACTATACTGACCAGGAAGAAGTCACCATGGCGCATGCACGGCGGCATGCACGATCAAGACAGTGCACGGCCAAGCCGGGACAAGCCTTCAATCAAGCTGACTAAGCCCGCCCAGGCTTACAAGCCGGAAAGCAGGAAGTGAACGGCGCAGCTCGCGGCAGGTAAGTATGAAACCGCTAGATGGGATAACCCCTTTAAGCTTCGGTCTGCTAATACAGGTAACTCCATGTACAGTATGTAATGTTTTTGTTACTAAACCATACAGATGTAGCAGAGGTGAGTTTGTGTTTTAGGTAAATGGTCGCCATCTCTTTGTCATCAATATACACCACACGCTCTACTACCACATGGAGAGAATATATTATTGACACCATGGAGTTCATTTTTGGGATATAAGCTGCAGCTTCCAGACTTCGCTCTCTCAAGAGCTCTGCATGCTCATCAACGCAGTTATGCAAAACAAGTATTGTTAATTGAGTCTGACACAACAGCACAGCAGAGATGTTTAATGTCATGTCAGGATCCCAGCAGAGGCAATTTGTTTATCCGTATGGTATGCAGAACTTCTTTTACATGCGATTCTGCCATACTCTGATGATGAAGTGCTTTCTCTTTTGCTCCGTTAATGAAGTGCCACGTCTGTGCTTCTATCATGAGGTGCTTAGGGTTGTCAGAGATGGCGGGTGATGTAACCTGTGCAGCAGCAACAGGAAGGTAGACGACAAGGGGTTCAGCGGCGGAAGACGCTCAGGTTACCTTAACAAGGGCGAACTCTGAAAGAGACGCGGAGACAAAACCTAAAGCGAGCTTCTCCTTACAATTATTTGTGCATAAATCACTCTATCTTGTATTATGTAATGCGAGCATCATCTTCATCATCTTCCATTTCCATCTTCCTTAGTGAAAAACAGTAAATAGCAGACATGGAGGGGGGAGGGTGCAGCTGCAGTATCTCTCTGTGTCTGTGAAGATGGGAGGAATAAATGAGGGACGAGGCTCAGAGCATACAGGGTGACTTTACAATGTCCTCTTGGCAAACATGGAGAGTACTACTAGACGGCATGGCTGTCACTGAAACTATCAAGTAGTTTTGCCTTCCACTAATAATGCAAACAGTGTCCACTAAAGTGTCAGAAGATCCTGTGGTGGATCGAGACTTTGACACAATGCGGGCCCCAAAGGTCCAATTGAAGATAACCCTGTCTACAGGTGACTGTGAAGCCAATCACTTGTCACTACGGTCTATTTCTAATCGGAGGATTTGCAGATAACCTACAGATACGTCTGCACTTAACTTTACACAACTTTAGTAAAGAAATCTAATTCTTCATGAAACACATAGTAACATAGTTTATAAGGCTGAAAAAGACATCTGTCCATCCAATTCAGCCTGTTATTCTGCAACTTGATCCAGAGGAAGGAAAAAACCCCTGTGAGGTAGGGGAAACCTCTCACTTTAGGGGAAAACATTCCTTCCCGACTCCAATCAGGCATCAGAATAACTCCCTGGATCAGAGACCCCTCTCTAGTAGCTATAGCCTGTAATATTATTGCACTCCAGAAATACATCCAGGCCCCTCTTGAATTCCTTTATTGTACTCACCATCACCACCTCCTCAGGCAGAGAGCTCCATGGTCTCACTGCTCTTACCTTGAAGAATCCTTTTCTATGTTTGTGCAGAAACCTTCTTTCCTCCAGACGCAGAGGATGTCCCCTCGTCACAGTCACAGTCCTGGGGATAAATAGATGATGGGAGTGATCTCTGTACTGACCCCTGATATATTTATACATAGTTATTAGATCTCCCCTCAGTCGTCTTCTTTTCTAAAGTGTATAACCCTAATTTTGATCATCTTTCAGGGTCAGTCAATTTTCGCAATTCAGACGTTTCACTACAATACTTGGCCTGGAACTGTCTTATTTCAATGAGTTCCAGCAAGATTCCCCCTTCTTCTGGAGGGGTCATGAACATGCAGGAGGGCATGGAAACTTGTGATTTCTTAAAAAGTTACTTGAACATCAGCAATGACACCAGTCCAAATCTACTACTTCTCTACAACATTCTAGGAATGATTTAGGTGTCATTACCTTTTTACACCTGTTATGTTAGTAGAGCCCAGGAGTAGGGATGAGTGAACCCGTGGAAATTCGGGTTGGCCGGGTTCGGCTGAACTTCAGGTCAAAGTTCTGGTTCAGTACCCGAACCGACCCCAAACCCGGACCCCATTATAGTCAATGGGGACCCGGACTTCACTTTATTAATATCCATTATAACATGGTTATAACGGAAAATAATAGCATTCTTGAGACAGAATGCTAAATAAAATGGCCATTGAGAAGTTAAAAATTTTAAAAAAAACTCACCTCATCCACTTGATTTGCACAGCCGGTATCCATTTTATTTAGCATTCTTTCTTAAGAATGTTAGTATTTTCCGTTATAACCATGTTGTAATGGAAAATAATAAAATCACCCGAACACCGAACCCAAACCTGAACTTCAGTAAAAAAGTCCATGTTCAGATCCGAGTACCCGAACTCGGCTTCTCTCAACAGTACCCAGGAGCTAAAAGAGTTCTCTGCTCAAGTCAGGTCATCGATAAGGTCTGATACAGATGTAGCTTTTACTACCATTGCCTTTGATTCCACATATCCTGAGATGTATAGCGTGGCACTCTGTTGGAAGGTGTTTATTTTATATGTGTCTACATCTGGCCACCAAATGGTTGGGATGTGAACTGTCAAAGTTTCTTCGAACATGTCACAATAATATACTAAATGTGATGAGAACATAGTCCTACCACTTTACACATCACTGGTCAGACCACACATGGAGGACTGAGTACAGTTCTGGGCTCCTGGGAACACGGCAGACATAGCAGAGCTGGAGAGGGTTCAGAGGAGGGCAACTAATAACTGCAAAACTGGAATATTTAAACTTTTTTTTTTTTAGATAGATTTATTTTTCCGTCCGGTTGCACTGGGGATACATTGTTATTTTCTCCTCATGTTCAGAATTGATTTGAAGGGAAAGATTCCATCTTCTCCATTTAGAAATTGCTTATAAAATCTCTGAGGTTTTTGGTGAAGTGTAAAGTTTCCAAATAAACACTAATAGGCAGAAAGAAAGTCACCCGGTCTCCTTCCTTCTAATCAGTAGTGTTAATTATTAATTTCAGCAGGCATATCCACTCGGGAGGTAAGTGTGGTTGTGTGCTGCTGGTGTTCATTGCAAAGAGCGAAGTTTATGTATATTTCCATCAGATCATGCATCAAATTTCTTCTAATAATGCAAGAAACACATGAACTCTCCACCCGTCCGCATCTTAAAAAAAACTAAATATGTTTCTTAAAGTCCTCTTTCTTTCTCAAATTCATAAAACTCTTTGCAAACTTTTCTTAGTTAGAATTATTTATGAGAAGCTCATCATGGCCGCCATTACAGCCTCCACCCAAATAAGCGGTACTATGTGACGTTACACTGTGTCAGTGCATTCTACGTCAGCAGCACAAATCTCTCTTCCATTATGCGTTTGCTACACTCTATCGGTTTACATAAAAGCTGCCACATTATAGGTCTGTCTAGTTCACTGAGGATTGTCTACACTAGATACACTGTAACAACCTGCAGCTCTGAAGTCAGGAGAGTGGCCAAAAAAGAGCGCTGCTGGCTTCACAGATGAACCTTCTTTGTTTAGTTCAGGAATATTTTTTTATTTCAAGTCGACGCGTTTCAGGGGCGGAGTGCCCCCCTTCATCAGGACAATACAATAACATAACATACAGTGTTACAGGGTGTTAAATAGTGTGCATTTTTGGCGGGATCACAGTCCTCAAGGGGCAGTGTGGGTGGGCGTGTTCAGTATAATAGGGTGTGTGGTACCGTTATCATGTTACAGAAATAATAACTAGCTAAAAGATACAACAAGACACATCAAATAACATCTAAAATGAATATGGGGCTAGTTTATTCTCTTTTAGGTCTCTTAAGCTATGTGCCCGTACACAGCGCACTGTCCGATGCGCTGCCAAAAATGCACACTATTTAACACCCTGTAACACTGTATGTTATGTTATTGTATTGTCCTGATGAAGGGGGCGCTCCGCCCCTGAAACGCGTCGACTTGTACTTGAAATAATAAAAAATATTCCTGAACTAAACAAAGAAGGTTCATCTGTGAAGTCAGCAGCGCCCTTTGGAAGGTCTTCTTTTTTGGCCACTCTCCTGACTTGAAAATACTCCCCCTGACACTCGTGGTTCGAGAAGGGGGTGAGACCCGGCAGCAGCGAGGCATTCCCTGAGCTGGTGGGGCCAGAGACCAGCAAGGATCATACAGCTGTTGTGGCTCACCACAACAGCATACGAAAAGCGCAATACGCACCATATACCATCTATCTAGATAAGACGTTACCGCACATGAGGCGCTGTTTTTTCTTTCTTTTATTTCTAGAACCTGCAGCTGTGAGAAGTATTAGGATGCATTAAGGTGTTTTTTTAATGTTTTATGGATGGCAATGTTCTGCCCTTGGATATGAACAAGGCAGGACAGCAGGACACACTAATGCCCCATCACTCTGCAACAGATTACATTTTTCCTGCACATCGTATTAAAAGGGTTGTCCAAAAACAGCACCACCCCTGTCCACAGGTTGAGTGTAGTATTGCAGGTCTGCCTCACTAAGCTTCAATATCCCCCTACAACCCATGGACAGGATGTTACTGTTTTTCTAATTTTGGACAACCCCTTTAAAGCCACTTGCAGTTGTAGTTTAGGTTTATTATTCACTTGTATATTTTTTTCCCACAAATTGACAAAGCACCCCATTAGCGGACAGTAGAAAAACCTGTTCCAAAAAATTGTTTGCAAGGCAAATTTGGGTCAAACAAAGAAAAGGCTCAAGAATTCAGCTGCAACTCGCATAATAGAATTGTAACCATCTGAAGGACGTCTTAAGGGCTAATATTTAGCAGGGATTTTCTATGTTTATTTTCTTGTTGTTTTTATGTTGGAAAGGCTCCTTAATTTATTGGAATTAAGATCCCGTGAACGTGCGGTAATCCAAGAAGAATTACAAAGGCTGTCTTCATCCGTTTTATAGCATTGTGGTATTTCACACAAGGAAACAGTTTAGGAAAGATTTATACGTCGGCGGCTTTCTCGGAGCAGAGCTGAAGCAACAATAAAAATAATATTGTTGTCCAAGCAAATTGTCCCCTCGACTCCAGTTTACCTGCAGTGTTTGAGGTAAACTTAAATCATCCAATCTTTCAACAAAAAAGTACACAAAAGCAATCCCTTCTAAATTACACAAGTTCACTGCAGATCTAAAAATGCTATGGGCTCATTTCCGTTGTGTTTCTTGCTTTTTATAGAAATAAATTCTGGAAGGAAATATAAATTCTCATACAGTTATATGGTCTCTATTGATTTTTTTTCCTTCTGTAAGCTGGGGGCAGTAGCTATTCTTCTCTTTTGGTTTTGGTTTGTTGAGCTTCAGATTCACCTGGTAATCTTGTGTTCTGACCATGAGGAACTCAACCAACCATGAAGCTTGACTGGTGTCAGAACTTGGCCAATGAGAAATATGTGTCAACTGATCTTACATCATCTGGGAAAAGTTTTTCTGCTCCTGTGTAAAGCCTTGATTACAACATATCTACCAAAGATCAATAGGATAGTTCTCTTTGGAGGTTAAGATACATGCAAGAAAGTAAAGCAAAATATTTACAATATACAAAGTTGTTGAGATCCATCAAAAGTAGAGTCAAGACAGTGAAGGCGTCCATTCAATGCTCTGTGTTCTGACACCTTTCAATCATAGCTTATAGGAACCTTGTCAGTATTGTGTGCTCCAGCAGTTCTTCTGTGGGATCTGATTAAATGGGCATCAATGAGATCACTGGTTGCCCTTCCTTGGACCACATTTGCTGGGTACAAGACTGGCAAATCTGGAGATGTTTTGACCTAGTATTTTAGATACATGTCACATTTAGCCCTCCTCAAATTTGCTCAGATCCTTATGCTCTCTAATTTTTCCTGCATCCAGGAAACTGACTGTTCATTAGCTTCAGATTTTATAGGATCTTTTATGATGATCAGAAATAAAGATAATTAGCAAGTTATTTACTATTGCTATCTCTCATGTTTCTGTTAAGATGACCCCATGCACCAAAACTTGAACTGATAAATGTCGTATCTGTATGTAATCTTTATTTATGGCTCACAAAAGGCCTTTTGAGTGTGAAAATCACTGCACGGATATGACGCAAACTACCATAATGTCACTTGCTACGTACAGCAATTGTAACTTTTGGTATCTCTATGTAGAAAGTGTGCAGATAATTACCAAGGATGTATTGGGAGAGAAGAGCTGATCTAACATATAGTAGTAATTAGAAGTCACAGTAATGTCACTTACTAATTATCTTTAGTGTCACTTATTGTAGTGTCACATTTCAGAAATAGAAACTAAATTACATTTATATGTTTTCTAGTAATTGTAAAAAATGTATGGCACAAGATATATGTGTAATTACTAATATATATATATATATATATATATATAGTAATTACACATTTATTTTGTGCCATACATTTTTTACAATTACTAGAAAACATATAAATGTCATTTAGTCTCTATTTCTGAAATGAATCTCCCGGGAATCCGGGATATGAACTCAGGACCTTCTGCATTAAAGACAAGCATCTTAACCACTGGGCTATGCATCCCAATGATAAACTGCCCTGGAAAAAACTCATAGTAGTTTCTAAAGTAGTACTGTAAGTATTCCTATACAGAAGGAATACTTACTGATTACAGCAACTACTATGAGGTTTTTCCAGCATAGTTTATCATAGAGATGCTTGTCTCTAATGCAGAAGGTCGAGAGTTCAAATCCCAGCAGAAGCTTTTCTGAAATGCAGACTAAATTAATTTAAATACACTGGGTGTCTCCAAGCACTGACTTCATATATGGACATAGCTATATCCCTAGGTACACACCTAAGCGTTTTACAGCGCGTTCAAACGCGCTGTAAAACGCACAACATGTGAAAAGCCATGCTTCCCTATGGGCATGGTTCACATTTGGGCGTTTTACAGCGCGTTTGAACGCGCTGTAAAACGCCCCACGCCCAAACAAGTACATGAGCTTCTTTGGGGCGTTTTAACGCGCCTATGGACAATGATGCCATAGGGGATAATCACTGAATCGCGCGTATGACGCGCGTTTCTTAGTTACAAAAACGCGCACCCAAAAACGCGCGTAAAACGCGCGATTCAGAAACGCCTAGGTGTGTTCCCAGCCTATGTGGAGTCAGAGCAGGGACTCCTAAGCCGCAGACTTAAGAGTCCCTGCTCCGAGGGATTCCCTCACTTTACAGCGATCTTCTGCATAGACATAGAGGCTAAATCAGATTTAAATACACCCACTGCTCGAGCCCATGCGATGTTTGGCCGAGCGTGCTCGCTCAAAACTAATGATTACACAATTTTGTGGGAAAACCCTAATGGAAGCCTAACTAATCAGAAGGTTACATTAAGATCACTTGCTAACTATCTCAACATTGTGCAGATAATAACAGGCACTAAATGTTACGTTAACACCTATTGTCGCTACATGTATTCTTAAGCATTTATTAAAATCCTGGAGAGCAGTCCAGACTCAAACAGTTTAGAAAGATATATATTAGAAATATATTGGCAGAACCTTCTGATTACGGTTGGACTGGCTAATATCAGGGTGTCCCAACTTTCCACTAGTGTCAGGTAATGGTGGAAAGACGGATCAAGAATGCTGGATTTCAACATGCCGATCCCTTTTATTCTTGAATGGCTTGTCCCATGATTTAAACCAGTGAAGGTTTGACCCCAGTCACAAGACCCCAATCACAAGTCAATCATGTGCTCCACTAATGTCTATATAGCACAGCACTTGGCTATCTCTGGCAGTCCCACAGAGAGGAATGGAGTGTCAGTGCACATGCTTGAGTGCCAATCTATTTATGGGGGGTGATATGCTAAAGAAACCTTATTCTCCTAATCAGTGGGGGTCCAGTGGTCAGAGCCCCACTAATACGATACTTACTTTCTATGTTGTGGGTAGGGGATACATTAAACACCTTGAAAAGAGATAAGATGCCTTCTGTGGTTTCTGGCAGTACCTCACTCCTCTCCCTGTGTTTATAGGGGGATGGGGTTGGGAGGTACAGCTGTCGATTGATCAAGTGGTCGTTGACATCAAACTAAGGCTGGGTTCACCTAACCTTTAATTTCGGGATAAAGAGAATGCAAAACATTAGTGTCACTTGCTACTTATCTCTAGTTTAACTAGTTATCTCTAGTGTCACTTACTAATTATCTATAGAGTCACTTATGATCTCTGCCTTTTTATTACGTCTCTGAACTTTGCTGCATCTTTATGCAATATTTTATGTACATTTTCACATACTGTAGATACCAATGCTGATTGACTATTTTGCAAGTTACAGTAGGGTCACTTACTAAATATCTATGAAATAAGCCCAGGCACATATCTACAACTCTAGATTGCAGTTATAAATTGCCTATCGAGAATGAGAGGTCCAATAGGAATCTGATCCGATATACTAGTAGTGACAATTGTGGCCTGTTAAACGTTTTGATAGAGATGTCTCCATCCTTACCTTTTCTTGGGATAAGTGGTGCAAAATGGTCAGCTTTGAAAAATAAATGTGATTTTAGCGATATTTTGTCAGAAGATGTCTATTCTATATGTTTCTCAGTGCGGCCACCCAGTGGTTGTGGGGTATATTGCAGCCTGTCCAGGCTTTTCTTCATATTATTCTCAATTAAGGAATCGCTATTCTTAATCAAATTCGAGCGGGGGTAAAGGACACGTCTGTATACTTTTCTGGAGGGTGCTCTGGAGGGCCATTGATTTTTCACTTGCTACTTCTATACAGAGACTATTTCAGTTTTACTTTTATGGGTTCTTCATCATTCCAGAACATGCTAACATATAACCCCTCAAGAGCCACTTAAAAATCTCCTATAGCTTTCAAAGGACCCCAAATATCTTCCCATATGTAAGCTTCAAATATACAATGTATTAAAGCTTTTTTCCCTTCCTTTTTCCATCTCCTGACCTTTTTTTATCTAAATGCCAAAAAATCTGTTTTTAATCTTCTAAGAGTAAAAAGGCAAGAAAAATGTTTAAATGTGGCGCACCAAGAGAACCCAGAACTTCTTAGCCCATGGCGTGCCCGAGGCCATATTTTTTTATGTAGATGCATTTTATAATGTGTTCGGTTCACACTGGGAAACTAAGAGCCGAGAAAGAAAGAACTTTGTGTGCAAATCTTATTAAGTAATATCGTGATGTCTTTTGTGCCTAGTTAAAAGTGCTACATTGTCCTTCTGCATCGCTCATTGTACGTTTGCTCTCGCTGCGTTGATGTATAGTACCGCAGGCAATGCACTTACTTGACATGTATTAGAAATACTTTAAAACAGTGGGCCACAATCATAAAAGTGAATTAAATCCATTATGTGCCTCGCGCCAACCTACAGGCCTGTCAAACAGTGTGTTCCATTTCGGATTTGAGTCCCTGACACAACCACGTGTCTGTAGTCACTTCAGAAACTGGAGTCAGCAATTTGCGTCCTGCGAGGTCCATGACAGTCTATGGATTGGTATTCCAGTGAAATGCAGCGGAAAAATCAGGAACAAGCTCTGGGCTTAGATTTAAACATGTAAATTTAATATAAAGGCGGGGGAGGGGTGTACGAAGGGCTCGCTGAGTGACATGACACCATAATAGTTTTTAAATATGACCTTTTAGCTCAGCAGGTAGTAAAAGCACTTTGTGCCTACAAACTAGTTCTTTGTGTTAACGCAAACTTTTGCTGCTCCGGAAACAATTGGCGCTCAGAGAAGAACTGTAATCTTGTCAAATGGGAAGGGAGCAGCTGTAACATTTCGTCAAATTTTAATGCATGCAACATTGTCATATACTTTGTTTTGGTTCATCGTCTTTTTTAAGATCTCTGCTTGCCACTGGAAAGTGGACATTTTCACTATTTGCTTGCAGAGGCTGAAAACTCACCCTGAGGTCGGCCTACTCACACACAGCTGTGGGATTCTTTAGAACGAAGCAGCTGAATTGTGCGCGCTTTAGCATTTCAACACAATTTTGAGCAGTTTGATCGCGATATGTGAATACACCCGTGCACGTGGAAGAAGCCTCTGGATGTACAGTGAGCCATGAATCTGCAGTCGCTGCAAGCAAACAGAATTGTCTTATTTTTATAATACAGTAATACTTTATTATAATTATTATTATTACTATTATTTATTTATCTTTGAAGCTGAAAAACATCTTGTGATCCTTTTTGTTTCCGGAGGGACGTGACCATTTGGTTCCGACTCATATCTGCAATCAGTGATAGTGGAGACCTCCTTCACAGCACTGAAACAGACACATTAATGTCCTTTACTTACCTTGATGTAACTTATCCCAAGATGACCAGACTTAAAAAATAAAATAAAATAGATGATATTCTGTTGGGAGTTGTTTATGTTATATGACTGTGTGCAGCCACCCAGTGGTTGTGATGTGTATTGCAGCCTGCAGAGCTTTTCTAGCATGTTCCAAGATCGTATTCCATTTATATTATGAGAAATTGGAGTCTCATCTGTATTTGTCATCTGTGTCACACAGGTATCCACTATTGTGTCCTTGTATGTATATGGAGTCTGGACCGATACTCCACCTCTGTAGCGATAGGCAAACTGATGGTATTGTCCACCATGTGCTCCCCGAAGCCTTCTACGTACACCGATGAAAGGCTCATTACTGATTTGTATGTTTGGAATAAGACAAAAACCACTGAGCATTCAATAGAGAATGGGACAAGTAGCTAAAGAGGTCGTCAGTGATTAGAAAAGCTAGTATTTCAGCTCTTTTAAAGTGAATGGCGCTGGGTTGCAATGCCTTACCTGTCGGCAAGTGTGGCACTGTTTTTGAAACTAAACAATCGTGTTTTTTATGTTTTTTTATTTTGGACATGCCCTTTAACAAGTTTCATTTTTTATTCAGGATTTAAGTAAAATCAGATGGTCCCCATTAGGTAGGTTTAACCCCTTAAGGACCGGGGGTTTTGGGATTTTTGCGTTTTTGTTTTGCGCTCCCTGCCTTCCAAAAGCCATAACATTTTTATATTTCCGCTCACATAGCCATATGACGGCTTATTTTTTGCGGGACAAGTTGTACTTTTTAACGCTACCATTTATTTTTGCATGTGATGTAGTGGGAAACGGGAAAAAAATTCCAAATGGGGTGAAATTGCAAAAAAAAAGCAATTTCACCACAGTTTTACGGGTTTTTAAATTACAACGTTCGATTTGCGATAAAACTGACTGGTTAATTTTATTCTTCAGGTCAGTACGAATCCGGCAATACCTAATATGTATAGTTTTTCTTGCGTTTTGATAGTGAAAAAAAAAATTAAAAGTGGGAATTTTTTTATTTTATTTTTTTGTCGCCATGTTTTGACCCCTATAACTTTTTTGTAATTATGCGTACGGAGCAGTGTAGGGGCTCAACTTTCGGTTTTTGCGCGATCAGATGCCGTGGTCAGGATTGACCACGGCATCTGAGGGGTTAAATGTCCGCGATCGGCATCGCTGCCGGTCGCGGACATGAGCTGCGGGTGTCAGCTTGATGAATCAAGCGTTTACCCGCAGCTCGGGCGCCCGCTCCGTGCGGGAGCGGGCGCCATCTTTAAAGTGCGGACGAAGGGCGTACATGTGCGCCCTTCGTCCTTAAGAGGTTAAAGGGGTTTTCTGTGATTAGGAAGGAACCCCTATAGGCAGGTAGAGATCAAAGGTTAAAAAAGGCTGAAGTAGTGGCCATAACTACTGCTGAGGCCATAAATTGACTGGCGGCGGTCACACTTAAGATCCAGCGTGGAGGAGAACAGAACTCGCTGCTGGAACCAGGAGGCCGGTGACAGGTGAGTTATTATTTATATTTTTAACCCCTGTGCCCTTCTTAGAAGAATTAAAAGGAATTCTTCGTCCCGAGAATCCCTTTAACTGGTTGTCACACAGCATTCCCATAAGCCACTGCTATAATTATTATGGCTGCCTTTTATTTAAGAGCTATAAACTGTTTAGTTGTGCAGCCATGTGGCCTAGGCGGATGTATTACTGCACAGCTAGACATGTGTACCATCCAGGAATCTCACACAGATGGGATTTTTCTCTATTGGTGTTAAAAAGGCGGCCATTTTGAACTTACACCTCTTTTTCAATAGCCAATATAACTGAGGAAAGGTTTGATCAAATGTCTGACTCGACAGGAGAGGACAACTCAAGGCCACGTCTTCGCTGCTTAATCTGTAGTCAGTATTCACAGAAGATGCTCTTTAACATTCAGCTGAAGTTATGGTTGAGCCGTCCATCTGGAGGCAGATCTAGACAAACAGGTAGCCAGCGCTGTCCGAGCCTTCGGGTTACAGAAGAGAAATCCTGAAACATTGTGTCTTATGTAATTAACTTAGAATAAATAGAGGTGCGATCGAACTCAGCTTGTCTGATGGAAATAAAATCTTTTGGCCTTCCCTGGAGGTCCCTCAATATTAAAGAACTGAGGGAATGGAAGAAGAGAGAGGTTTTTCTTGTCGAAGCTGTCGGCGCGCTCAGTGTCTTTCTGAACGAGAATAATGCTCTTAATTATACTATCACTGTGACAAATTACTTGTGATCCGGCAATTGAACATCCCACGAGACTGATGCTGTCTGTCACTTTAAACGCTTTACTGAGTGGGAAGTCAACAAATTGCTAGTATGGGATGGGAGACACCTTCATATAAGAAGAAAAACTGAGCTAGTGGCGTCCACGCGGTATCATTAGTATCACACCCTCTCATTGTCTTCTCTATAGTGGCTACTTCAGGCGGCATTCACTGACTTCCAGACTAGGGAATCACCATTGCAGTAGGGCTGTTGGTCACTGGAAGCTGTGTGTGTTGTATAGGAGACTTCCTCTATATGATACGTACAGGATGCTTAATAATAATCTGGTCTTTTTACAGGGAATCCTGTGAATTTACAGATTTATTTAGTCAGTCGAGAAAATAGGGATCCATAAACCATCATTTCAGTTGGGTTTTGGTTACCAGAAGCTATGTCTTCCTCTATATAATACACAGGAAAACTATGTAGGTTAGTAAATAGTAATAATAATCTGGTAATTTTGTAGCAAATTCTATGAAGTGGTTAGGATGCTTGCCTCTAATGCAGAAGGTAGTGAGTTCAAGTGCCGGCAGAAACTTTTCTGAAATACACACTAAATTAGATTAAAATATACTGGGTGTCCCCGAGCACTGAGTCCATGTATGGACAAAGCCCTATATAGAGTCAGAGCAGGGACCCCCTAAGCCGGAACTAGAGTCCCGACACTCTCCCCTCTTAAGAGCAGGGGGCGCCTGATTTAATGCTCGGGTTCTCCCATTGACTTCCATTGTGCTCTGGTGCTCTGTAGAGCATCCGAGCATCGGTAAGTGTTCTACTCGAGCACCAGAGCACACTAATGGACATACTACTGCCCTTGACAAAAGCAGGGCAGAGTGTTAGACCCACTCCTCCTTCCTACCATAATTTGTGGAAAGTGAAGCGTTGCGATTGGAACAGTGTTGGAGCTGATCGGCCTGGGTTAGAGTAGAGACTCAGTCGATCATTTGCTAAAGTACATCAAGCAGCAAATATCCCACTGGCTGTCACCTAACCTTGTAAAGAGGCCAACAGATTAAGAATTAGTGCGGCATCAACTATGTCATCCTCCTGATATTTATCTTAGACGCTCATGATGATGCAACAATGGATGGCAGAAGAACAACAGCTTATGCATCTTACTGGCCACCCTGTAGCTGTTGGGGACCCACAAGGAGAAAGTACCATGGAGAAGAAAGTGGAGCATGAAAAGGAGGAGGAGTCGCTTTTGCAGGACAAGGCTTATGATGATTACAACAACACTGACCATGATGACCAGTCATCTCAGCGGGGGGCACAGCCAGAAAGAACTGGCTCCTCGGGCATGCTGGCCAGAATGGCAACCTGTATGCTTACTTGCTTACACACTGAGACATAAAGCAGTCTGATGATTACTGAATAGCCATACTTTTAAACCAGCACTATGAAGACAAAATTGGAGAATGTTTTCCTTCTGCACAACTGGAGGCCAAATTACTTTATTAACAGAAAACACTGTATACACAGCTTGCCGCAGTTTTTGTCAAGCAGACACCTGCCGTCTGGCAGTGTGGCCTCTCTCTGCCTCCCCCCAAAAAGAATCACCTACCCCTCCATCTCGGCTACCACAAGCAGCATAAAACACAGCAGCTAGTTCAGTATTATCAATATGATGGAGGAGTTTTTCCATGTGCCACGCCAGGCTGACACAAATCTGAAAATGGAGACTCAACACCCCGGTTCAGGCTTACCTACACTCTGGTCTGTCTCTGGCACATACCCTGTTCCCTGACCCTTTGGACTATTGGGCAGGCAGACTGGAACAGTGGCCCGAACTGACCCAGGATGCTCTCTCTGTCCTCTCTTGCTAGGCCTCCAGTGTTATCTCAGAGAGGTGTTTCAGTGTAGCAAGGGTCTTTGTCACACTCAAACAGACAAAGTTGTCCTAAACATCACTTTTAGCCTTAAATATCCACACATACAATTACTGCTATACTGCAATTGGTTTCACTACTATTGCGTCCATGTGCCTCTTATTACCCTGCCATTTTCTCATCCAGTGTGTACTGCTGCTGCTTCCAATGAAAACTGAGAATTTTCCCAGGCTCTTTCAGAATGAGCCACTTTTTCTACTTACAATTAAATCTTGCACATTTATACATAGGGGAACACATTCTGTCTCCTTTAACACCTGAATTTTGGATGCTTGTGCAGAACAAGCCACTATTTCTTTTGACATTAGTGTGTGTATATAAACAGGGCTTCAGCCCCCACTACAAGCCATATTGTACAGGGGACCTACCCCACTAAGACATACTTTGAACAAGCCACTGATTCTTCTGACATTAACATGTGCTTGTACAAATGGAGGCAGGAATCTGCCCCTGGTAAGGAATAACTTTTGGACACTTGTTTCTAATAAGTCACAGTTTTTTCCCACATGTCTATGGCCCATGGGGCTGCCATAACACAATTTTCCTACTGCTTTCTAAGAAAAGCTCAGGCAAGATGGCCACAATAATGTTCAGTAAACAAAATAAAAAAAACTGTAATCAGAAAAGAAAAGTATAAAAAATAGATGTGTTACTATCTGACTTTAACTGGAAGTTAAAAGTTTTGGTGACAAATTTTCTTTAAAGGACAATCCATGACCCACATGGTTCTCCAGGCACTGATTGCTAAAGTACTTAGTCTACCCATTTGTAGATATCACTTGTAGCAAGGTTCATTGGTTGGCGTCCAGAGTGGAGACATATGTCTTTGTGTATGACTTGCATTTTTCATTGTAGCCATTGTCCATGTGGTATTTTAGAGGGAGTTAATTAGCTGTTCATAAGGAAATTGAACCAGGCTTTATCTTGAGTCCTAAAGGAACAATTCTATGCGTCACTGGCCGCTCGCCAACATATATTATAAAGTCTCGTCACAGGGGGCACATTATACATGCTCATCACCAATTGTTTTCTTTACCTTGGAATTGCTTTTCCTTTTTGGGATTCTCTTGTAATGAATGAACCGGTGACTCGCTTGTGCCATTCTCTGTGATATTATCAGGTGGGGCGGCCAATTCCCTCTTGGATGTCAGTTCTGATCAGTCTCCTCGTGGCTCACTTCGTCTGCTGTATAATTGAACAGAAAGTGTTACACAAGTGCCAAGTCTATTTTGTAAACCTCCCCTGGTCTCGAAATGAGCAGTTCACTAAGTGCAAATTGGTTATGGGAATACAAATACTCTTTTTTATCATTATGTTAATGGCCTCTTGATGAGACTATAATGAGTGAACACAAGTTAACACAAAATTTGCTAATTAATTCTGAAGGTAAAATTGAATTTTTCACAATCACCTAAACAAGGGAATGAGACGGAGAACAGACACATAAACGCCTAATGGTGGAGGTTATTGGCACATTATTTTGTTAAAACATCATAAAGGTCAAGCTTTAGTTTTTTTAATAGACACATTTTAAATGGGGTTTACAGATATTCATAAAAATTACACTTCAATCGCTACAAAAGAGACGTTTCATGAAAAAGAATTAATCTAAGAACATTCTGCGAAAAAGAAGCACAATTCTGAAATGCTTTATAAATAAAAGAATAAAAGAATTTGCTGCTACCAAAGGAATTTTCAACAAGCCAATGATTAACCTGCTGTTCTACAATTACAACTAATGGCAGTTTAGCTATAATACTACTTGACCTGTGTATAAACGCATGACTACTATTATACTGCCTCCTATATACAAGAATATAACTACTATAATACTGCCTCCTATATACAAGAATATAACTTCTCTAATACTGCCTCCTATGTCCAAGAATATAACTACTATAATACTGCCTCCTATGTACAAGAATATAACTACTATAATACTGCCTCCTATGTACAAGAATATAACTTCTATAATACTGCGTCCTATGTACAAGAGTATAACTACTATAATACTGATCCTATGTACAAGAATATAACTACTATAATACTGCTCCTAGGTACAAGAATATAACTTCTCTAATACTGCCTCCTATGTACAAGAATATAACTACTATAATACTGCCTTCTATGTACAAGAGTATAACTACTATAATACTGCCTCCTATGTACAAGAATATAACTACTATAATATTGTTCCTATGTACAAGAATATAACTACTATAATACTGCCACCTATGTACAAGAATATAACTACTATAATACTGCTCCTATGTACAAGAATATAACTACTATAATACTGCCCTCTATGTACAAGAATACAGCTACTATAACACTACTCCTATGTACAAGAATATAAATACTATAATACTACCTCCTATGTACAAGACTATGGCTACTATAATACTGCTCCTATGTACAAGAATATAAATACTATCAGGGAGGGAGGGGAACCATAATTCCTGTAGGGTTTTAACGCCCATCCAATGGTCCTTAAAAAAACACCTCCCATTGACCCTCCTCAGTGTAGAAGCGGAGAAGGCCTTTGACCGGGTAAACTGGGATTTCATGAAGAAAACGCTGCATAGGTTTGGTATTCTGGAACGGTTTCAGGAGGCAGTAATGTTGCTATACCGTGACCCGAGCGCTAGAATAAGGGTAAATGGCACCCTTTCACCATTCTTTCCTATACGTAACGGGACGCGGCAGGGCTGCCCCTTGTCTCCGGCCTTATACATCATGGTCATGGAGACCCCTCTCGAGGCGATCAGAGATCACCCCGAGATCCGCGGTGTTCGGTCTGCTAACGATTCCATAGAATATATCAATGTCGCCTATGCTGATGATCTGCTGATCATGGTCTCTAACCCGGTCGGGGCCTTCCCGTGTCTGTTAGCATTGTATGAGCAATATGGCAAATTGTAACTACAAAGTTAATCACTCGAAGTCCGAGGCCATGAATATAACAGCCCCCGCGAATGTGGTAGCCAATCTTAAATCGACTACCCCCTTCCAGTTGCAGTCCTCCTGCGTCTCCTATTTGGGGATTAAAATTCCAACCAATCCGAGCAAACTGTTCAGCCTCAATTATACCCCCTTACTGACTGAGATTCAGCAGCAGCTGCAATCCTTACATCTCCCGTACACATCCTGGATGGGGAGAAAAAACATTCTGAAAGCCTTCGTGCTCCCTAAAATCCTCTATGTCTTGCAAATGCTCCCCATCTTTATCCCCGCCTCTTTTTTACCAAACTTCGGAGACTTTTCTTGACTTACCTATGGGGTGGAAAGGGTGCTAAATTTGCACACCACAGACTGATACTGAAACGTATTCATGGAGGTTTCGCACTACCTGACACTCAGCTCTACTATCAAGCCATACACTTGAGGAGATGGTTACAATTACATGTACCTTGTTATCGCACATTAGGCACAGAGCTGGAGATCCTGCAACTCACACTGTCTAAAAGGGCGGCATTGTGGGGCCTGACGTCCTCCTCCCTACACTCGCACACTTTACTGAAAGGCACCTGCATGGTAGTCAGACATCTTAACAGAGGTGGGGAACTTCTACCCAACCCTTCCATGTTGATGCCAGCTGACCTAGCTCCATACTCAGTCAGACCTACAGTGATGCAGGTTCACCAGGTCTGGAGCCGGCTCCGAGACTATTCGACAGCAGACTTCATTGGTGGACTGCGGGGAGACTTACCGAAACAACACCCCCTTAATGCTGTCCTTGACAGTGCCAACTTTTTAGACCTTTTTGCATTAAGGTCGGTCGCTGAGACGTTGGGGACCCGCAATTTACCCACCACCTCTCCTACATGGTTTGAGCGACTCATGACGCCCCCGGCGCCTCAGCGTAATATGATCTCTCTGCTCTACACAGCCCTAAACACCCCTCAAACCCGGTTGACTCCGCAGTACATACACACATGGGCCACAGACTTTAATGCGACCTTATCGGAGACGGACATTCTCCGCATGCATGCTCATTCACATGGGTTCTCCCGCTGTGTGAAGGTACAGGAGCACTCATATAAAGTGCTCACACAGTGGTACCGTACACCCAAGCATTTATTCCTTAGCGGCCTGAGTGACAGTGACATATGCTGGAGGTGTAAAGAGGAAAGAGGTACGCTACTCCATATTCTCTGGTCCTGCCCTAAAATAAAGCCGTACTGGGATGATGTTTCGGCGATTATTAACACCGTACTGGGCAGCTCTATGCAACTAACCCCAGAACTGGTTCTATTATGGCTCCCCACAAAAGCCTTGTTACCTTCTAAAGGAAACCTAGCAACACACCCAAAAGTGGCTCAGCACCGAACCTCCAATACTCTCCCATTGGTTAGCTAAGGTGGACAGCCTGCTCAGACTGGAAGAACTAGCTAGCTGGGAAGCCAGGGCTCATGAAAAGCACCAGAAACTGTGGGCCCCTTGGATCGCCTACAGGCGAGCAAACCATTCAGACATCTCACTAGCAGCGAACCCTGATCCACTGCATCCACTGCTCTCCCCTGCAGCAAGTCATCTCAGAATTAAACCTAATTGTCATGAACTTGCTAATTGTGAGCTTTTTATATGTTACCACTGAACAAGCCGAATCGGCTGGTAGGCCGCGATAGTCCAGTTTTATGGACTTCCCTTTATTTTTTTACCCATTTTGGAACATTGTTAGCCTTCAAACAAAATGTTGAATGTATATGTATAATCTATGACAGAAGAATATACAAATTATACTACTGTGTATCACTATTGGCACTTGTGAATCGTGTTTTATTATGCCTTTTTGTACACGCTTATCTCTCTGTTTGATTAAGCTCATTTGTACTGCTTTCAATAAAAAGACAATTGACAAAGAATATAACTACTATAATACTGCTCCTATGTACAAGAATATAACTACTATAATACTGCTCCTATGTACAAGAATATAACTACTATAATACTGCTCCTATGTACAAGAATATAACTACTATAATACTGCTCCTATGTACAAGAATATAACTACTATAATACTACCTCCTACGTACAAGAATATAACTACTATAATACTGCTCCTATGTACAAGAATATAACTACTATAATACTGCTCCTATGTACAAGAATATAACTAATATAATACTGCTCCTATGTACAAGAATATAACTACTATAATACTGCTCCTATGTACAAGAATATAACTAGTATAATACTGCTCCTATGTACAAGAATATAACTACTATAATACTGCTCCTATGTACAAGAATATAACTACTATAATACTGCTCCTATGTACAAGAATATAACTAATATAATACTGCCTCCTATATACAAGCATATCACTTTTATAATACTGCCTCCTATGTACAAGAATATAACTACTATAATACTGCCCCTATGTACAGGAATATAACTACTATAATACTGCTCCTATATACAAGAATATAACTACTATAATACAGCCTCCTTTGTACAACAATATAACTACTATAATACTGCTCCTTTGTACAAGAATATAACTACTATAATACTGCCAGCTATGTACAAGAATATAACTACTATAATACTGCTCCTATGTACAAGAATATAACTACTATAATACTGCTCCTATGTACAAGAATATAACTACTATAATACTGCCTCCTATGTACAAGAATATAACTACTATAATACTGCCTCCTATGTACAAGAATATAACTACTATAATACTGCTCCTATGTACACGAATATAACTACTATAATACTGCTCCTATGTACAAGAATATAACTATTATAATACTGCTCCTATGTACAAGAATATAACTACTATAACACTGCTCCTATGTACAAGAATATAACTACTATAATACTGCTCCTATGTACAAGAATATAATTACTATAATACTGCCTCCTATGTACAACTCCACAGAGATAATGTAAGTGTATCGGTAAATTTGCCCACTTTCTCTTTTTTCTTTATACTTTAGTTTCCCGTCTGATTGACTCCAGGCTTAGCTTCTTATTATTAACCCGCTTATATCATCTGTAGTCATGACCACTGGACCATTATCTCTATTTTATCAGTTATTCCTGTAATTTGCAAATTGCCTTTGATAGAAGTAAGAGGCTGAGCCGTTAGCCACTCGCCGTGTCAAGGTCTCAATGGGCATTAAATTAGTGGAAATCATTGAGGGTAAGACTTGGATGCTGACTTGGTATCCGCAAGGCTATCTGCCAAGTTTTCATTGTGGTGCCATCTACATACTGCAAAAAATTCAACACTTGGAAACTTACAAAAATTGAAGGAAAAATTTAGATCATAATGCTTTGCAATAAGGAGACATACTGAAACCTGTTCCTAACACTGAAGGCCTTAAGTTGAACGAACACATGAGATTAATGGAATCTGAAACTTCCAATTTCAGCCACTGTTTGGAAAATGTGGAAAAACTTGCTACATTTGTAAAATACTAGATGCAGGCAGCAACCACTGGAGGTTATTCAGAAGCTCCATCTAGTGGTGGCTTTGGGCAAGAGTTTTAATATTTGCCACTGTATTCATGTAGAGAAGTTAAAGTTTTTTTTTGCAAGAAATAGAGTACAGAACTTGTATATTTGTAGGATACAAATGGTGGACAGTCTCTTTAAGGTGAGAGAGAAGTAACATCATCAGTATCTTAATCACTTAATCACAGGGAAATTCTATGTCTAGAGCAGTGCCAAGTTTCTGAATCTGTAATCTTTTTTTTGGCCTCCAAGAAACTGTAAAAGAGCATGCTTTCTCCAAAAACAGTGCCCTGTCTGTCCATGGGTTATCTTGGAATTGCTTCTTTTCTCCATTGACGTGAATAGGACTGAGCTTTGATATCACTGACACAACCTGTGGACGGGCGTGACACTGATTTTGGAAGAAAACAATTCCTTTACGCTGTAGTCAATGCTTTCCAATGGACCTGTCTCCAAGTCATGACAATTAAGAGGATGATGTGCATACTGCAGACAATCTGGAACGTCCAGAGATCTCTCCCATCATCTATTTATCCCCAGGACTGTGACGAGGGGACATCCTCTGCGTCTGGAGGAAAGAAGGTTTGTACATAAACTTAGAAAAGGATTCTTCACAGTAAGAGCAGTGAGACTATGGATTCTTTACTGTAAGAGCAGTGAGACTATGGACTCTTTACTGTAAGAGCAGGGAGACTATGGACTCTTTACTGTAAGAGCAGTGAGACTATGGACTCTTTACTGTAAGAGCAGTGAGACTATGGACTCTTTACAGTAAGAGCAGTGAGATTATGGACTCTTTACTGTAAGTGCAGTGAGACTATGGACTCTATACTGTAAGAGCAGTGAAACTATGGACTCTTTACTGTAAGAGCAGTTAGACTATGGACTCTTTACTGTAAGAGCAGTGAGACTATAGACTCTTTACTGTAAGAGCAGTGAGACTATGGACTCTTTACTGTAAGAGCAGTGAGACTATGGACTCTTTACTGTAAGAGCAGTGAGACTATGGACTCTTTACTGTAAGAGCAGTGAGACTATGGACTCTATACTGTAAGAGCAGTGAGACTATGGACTCTTTACTGTAAGAGCAGTGATACTATGGACTCTTTACTGTAAGAGCAGTGAGACTATGGATTCTTTACGGTAAGTGTAGTGAGACTATGGACTCTTTACTGTAAGAGCAGTGAGACTATGGACTCTTATACTGTAAGAGCAGTGAGACTATGGACTCTTTACTGTAAGAGCAGTGAGACTATGGACTCTTTACTGTAAGAGCAGTGAGACTATGGACTCTTTACGGTAAGAGCAGTGAGACTATGGACTCTTTACGGTAAGAGCAGTGAGACTATGGACTCTTTACTGTAAGAGCAGTGAGACTATGGACTCTATACTGTAAGAGCAGTGATACTATGGACTCTTTACTGTAAGAGCAGTGAGACTATGGACTCTTTACTGTAAGAGCAGTGAGACTATCGACTCTATACTGTAAGAGCAGTGAGACTATGGATTCTTTACGGTAAAAGCAGCAAGACTATGGAACTCTCTGCCTGAGGAGGTGGTGATGGTGAGTACAATAAAGGAATTCAAGAGGGGCCTGGATGTATTTCTAGAGTGTAATAATATTACAGGCTATAGCTACTAGAGATCGGTCATTGATCCAGGGAGTTATTCTGATTGCCTGATTGTAGCCGGGAAGGAATATTTTATTCCCCTGACGTGGGGATAATTGGCTTCTACCTCACAGTTTTCTTTTTGCCTTCCTCTGGATCAACTAGTAGGATGACAGGCCGAACTGGATGGACAGATGTCTTTTTTCGGCCTTATGTACTATGTTACTATGTTACTCTGTCCTGGTTAATGACACCTTGCAATGTTCCAAGATCACCAATGTAAGAAAAAAAAAAACTTTTTACACCATTGGCTCAGGTTTGAACATATAAGTTCCCTCCACTCCCTGGACAGGTTAATTCTATGAGGCAAGAAATGGCGGCCCTCCCTCTGAGATCTTCCAATAACTGTGTGGAATTGATGTCTGAGCCTTTCACGAAGATCTTCTGCATCTTTGGCTCTTGACAGACACCTGCCTGAAATCACTTGAACTTTTTGACACATGAATATTCTTCGGCACCCTGTTGCTCGGAGAGTCTCTGAATCTTCTGCTTTGCAATTCATATTGTCTTCTTCATCCATATGTAACAGGGCAGGGTGGTGGTGGCGACTGTTCAGAAATGATTGTCTGATGCAGCCGGTGGGATAGGAGTGGTGTAATAAGCATATGGAGCCAACAGCCGGCTCTGTCCGGGGAGCGTGCTGAGGAATGGCACAATGAGAGCGGAGTGGGGGCCCCGCAGGGTCCGCATGGTCCACAGTTCTTCACATATTATACATACACGGAAAGTAAAGCCATCTTGTTGTTGCATTTTGTTTCGCTTTATGTTTTAGGATTTTCTTTGCGGCTCCTGAAGGGGAAGTCAACCCCCGCGCAGGGCGCGACCTGCACCTTCTACTCATAGCAACCACAGAGAGAGCATCACTCATGATTGATAGAATCCATTTTCTTGTCTCTCACTCAAAAATGTGATTCGCTTGTCTTGTGGGATTATTTATTGGTCCAGAACTCTCTGCCCGCGAGTAAACTTCGCCTCTTCGGAAAATTGTGGACATGTCCAGCGCAGCAACCGTTTTCAGCTTCCGGTTTTATATTGGGGACTTGCATTTCTGGCAATTCCTGAACGCACACCTATAAGCAGCACCATTACAGCTTGGAAGGTGATTTTGCCATTAGTACAGATCATCCTGATCTTCCTGCTTCATAGATTTCCCTGGAAGTTAGAGTCAGCGAGGGGAATGGAAGTAAAGAAGCAAACCTGCGTATAGTCCACACACCTCTGCATGATGTGAGCGGGATACAGAGATCCAGCCCATAGACTTCTATGTGTTTCTCATTGCACAGTTCAGACATAAATGATTTATTTTGGGGTAAGAGTTCTGGTATCGGAGGCTGAGGAGAAGCTGCTGATAAAGCAAGGAGAGAGAAGTAAGAAGGTTCATATATTCAGTATATATATATGATTTGGTTTCAAGCTTTAAAGGGGATTTTACAACTAGATGACACCGTGACTTGTTAGACATGAGACCTCCTGCAGGAAGGAACTGAAGA
This sequence comes from Bufotes viridis, assembly GCA_033119425.1. Classification (NCBI taxonomy): domain Eukaryota; kingdom Metazoa; phylum Chordata; class Amphibia; order Anura; family Bufonidae; genus Bufotes; species Bufotes viridis. The sequence continues at coordinate 7,762,246 of CM065597.1, forward strand.
GTTGGTATCAGGTATCATAAACCCAAAAACTTCATTATTCAACCACTTGCTTTGAAAGTGAGAAATGTAATAGCAGAATGTCTATGCGGTTCTGCAAAAGTGCATCAGACACCTCCTAAACCTGGTAAAAGCCTTGTAATCGATGGGAGTCTTACATCGGGATAGGCCATGCTTTAAAGCCTATTCCTACCATTTCCACCATCACTGCATCTAATATGTGATGACGTCCTCTTCAAATACAAAATAAATAACCTCTCCCGTTTTTTGTGCACAGCTCTGATACAGCTTTCTTCTTCTATCCCCCCATTTGAGGATATGCTAACTTTGTCTCTGGTATAAGGCCAAGTACTGGATCCTGCAGTCACGCTCCCATTTATCTTTCCCCTGCTGCTTGACACCACTTATTTGGTGGGTTACAAGAAGTAGAAAACAGTTGGGGGTGTGAAAACACAGCGCACATCATATGAGCGGTATACACGGTCTAAGATTTTAATCTAGTCTCATGACAACTCTTTACTTTAGCAGCATTAGTGGGATGAAAATGGTGGCAACAGAAACCTATCCTTTAAATATTTCTGTTACTGTCCCGTTCCTCTTACAGGGGCTTAGAGAAATCCCTGCCATTTGTATGAAATTGATTTTCTACTCACATAAATTTCTGCAATTAATCTACCACATGTGACTATAGACTTAAAGGTGTATGCGGTTGTGGGGGTCTTAGCCCTGGGACCCCCTTCCCCTGATCATTAGAACAGGGATCTTTTGTCTCCCGGTATGAATGGAATGGTGGATGAGCATGCACACTGTCCCTCCTCCATGGGACTGACGGAGATAGCAATGAACAAAGGCAGCCGCAAAAATCAACCCCAGCTCCATTCATAGGGGGAGACACAGGTAGGACTCAAAGATCAGACCTCCGTCGATCAGACACTTATGCCCTTTCCCTTAATTAAGTTTCAAACTTGACGCAACCCCTTTAATGCCTGAATTTTAGTTAACATTTATGAGTTAGTGTGACTGGAGCCAAATATCTTCCAGGAGCAGAAATGATATAATATGTTACAATGTAATTATCACAATGGCAAAAAAAACAGGACCTCCGGTCATGTGACGGCCATGGATTCTCACTGTGGAATAAGATCATCTGGTAACCGCTACATCAAACAAGTGAAATAAGGCTGTCAGGGGCCAAGGTTGTAGGGAGCGAGCAATTATCACGGAGGTCTCTGCGAGCGGTCATTACAGGGGTTGTCTGAGCTACAGATATTGCTCCAGATAAGTCATCAATATCAGATCAGTAGGGGTCTGACATCCGATATTCCCCATGGGCATCCATGGCTCTGGAAGCTATACAGTGTGCCGAGCTGGAAGCAGAAAGCTCTGTATACTAAGTAGCAATGATGAGCGGCATAGGCAATCTTCGAATTCACTATATTTCGCAAATGTTTGGCTGAATATTCGCCATAAATTCGAGAATTCGTGATCTCCAGTCATTATTTACTTGATTGCGAAAATCGGCAATGTAATATATTCGCGATAAAAATTTGTGATTAGAATATTCGCGATCAACACTATTGGTTGCTAGGAATGTTGCTAAGTTCCGATATTCGCAATAAATTCGCGATTAGAATATTTGCGATCAACACTATTCACAAATACGAATATATAGCACTATATTCTAAATATTCGCAAATTCTTGAAGTAGCGATAATTCACGCTCAACACTACCAAGTAGTGACTGTGCCAGGGTACTGCAGATAAACTCCCATCCAAGTACACCAGTGCCAAAAACTACCGGCTTCTCCTCCAAACACTGCATGGTTTTCAGCACCGTAGCTGATTGTTAGGCTCCATTCACACGTCCGTGTGTGTTTTGCGGATCCGCAAAACACGGACACCGGCAATTTGCTTTCCACATTTTGCGGACCGCACATCGCCGGCACTCTCATAGAAAATGCCTTTTCTTGTCCACAATTGCGGACAAGAATAGGACATGTTCTATTTGTTTGCGGAACGCAAGTGCGGATCCTTAGTCGTGCCAGGCGTCGGACCCCCACAATCTGATATTGATGATCTATCCAGAGTAATAGTCATCAATATCTGTAACCACGACAGCCCCCTAATAATGACAGTCTTCTCTGGGGGGAAAAGCTAGAGCCATTCAGGGTTGGATGTATATATAGATCTATATGGGCCTCAAAACTTGGTATGGCTGCCTCACCCCCTCACTGTGAGGTTTCTAATGAATTTATAATTTTATTTTTATTTAAGTGTAAAACATCTTTAATAAAAAGTTGATCTCTACCGTGTTGATTAGTTCTATGCCTCCTGCTTCCCTTCATACAGTATATGATAAAACTGCCGCCTAAAGTCACCACCAGGGGGAGCTCAGTGCAAAGGTTTTACCATTAAATTTAATAGACGCTGTAAAAGTTTTTGGTTTTTTTCTCCACTAGAGGTGGCTGATGGAGATTGCCATGGATGTACGGGTCCCATAGTGGTCTTGTGCTCTGGCTCCATGGTTAGTACGCCACTGTCTGGGTTGCAATGCCACATTCAGGCTCTTTACATAATCAAAAATAATTACAAAATTAGTAACATGTATTATAGGATCAGAGTAGTTATTGTATTTTCATTGTGTTTCTAGCATTTATCAATGCAACAGTCCAGATCTCCTTTCAACTGTGGCAGAACCTCACAGGGGAAAGCATTTACTGAAGTAGAAGAAGCTCTCCTAGAAGCAAGGGCATGCGTACCATAGAGACCGGTCATGCCGCTGCTATACCGTAGGTCTCTTGAAGAGAGGTGCCCAGTAAAGATCGGTCTCATCCTCTTTACTATTGGGTGTCAAGAACCCTGGAAATTTACCCAAGGGTCGTGAAATTGACTTGGAAGGGAAAATGAGCACGAGGTCCTTTTTCCTGACTCTATAGTGAGGGGCCCAGTTTGAGCTTTGCTATTAGGCCCTTTATGTCTATGGGCCGTTGTGTGGCAGTATGTGAAAATCCTTTACAAAAAGGAGGTATAGGCTGCAATTCACATCTCCACCACTTGGTGGCTACACATACACAGACACATACAACATAAACAGCTCCCAACAGAGCATCACAAAATCATGATATTTCATAGCTTTTTAAATCTCTCCACATTTCGAGCCAAGAGGAAAGGTAAAGAAGGACACATCTGTACCTCAAAAATACCCAAAGGGGGAGGAAGGGAATTGACCAAACATACTGCTTGGGAGGGGAGAAATAATAATAATAATAATAATAATAATAATAATAATAATAATAATAATAATAATTATTATTATTATTATTATATATTATTATTATTATATATTATTATTATTATTATTATCATCATTATTATTATTTTATATTATTATTAGTGTTTTTATTATCATCATTTTTTGGAACATATTTGATCATAATAATAATAATAATAATAATAATAATAATAATTATAATAATAATAATAATTATAATAATAATAATAATAATAATTATTATTATTATTATTATTATTATTATTATTATTTTCATTACTATTTTATAATTAAATATTTACTATTACTATTTTTTTTAAGCTGGTGTGACTTTTCTTTTTCACATTGCTCTGAGTACGCTTTGAGGTTTTTGAGTGACTGTCAGGCAGATTAAGTCGGCCATATGTCTTTGATTACAAGCTATTGTTTTCCTCTCTCGCTCTGCACCCTGATGTTGTTTGCATGGTGTGAGCTGGGAATTAGGGCGCAGAGCGGCAGTCTTGGAGGAGACGTTTTTGACAGCGCAAGTTAAGCTGCATCCTCCAGGGGTGAGAACACATGAAAACACTGCAGTCTCCAGCGAGCAAGTGATTCTGTCTCTACATCCAATTCCTGCTTTCTACAATTCTTGGCTGGAGTCGCACACATCAATAGATGCCGGGCACCGTCTTGTTACATCCAGAATTTACAATCATTTGTCATCTCTGAATGTGAAAAGGACACAAACATAAATCTAAAAGAAAATAAACTAAAATGATTTCCTGACATATTTAATGGGGCCCTGCAACATATGTACTAGATGCGTATAAATATGGATCACATTTACTAGATACTTACTGTAAATGTTTTTAGTTTTTTTAACCTCTGGATTGCTCATCAGTATGTGATCGGTGAGGGTCTAACACCCTGGACCCCCCCCCCCCAACAAATGTTTGAGACGACACTGGTGCTCATAGTAGTGCCACGGCCTTCTCTCTGCTCACCAAGCACAGCGCAGTACATTGTATAGCGGCCGCGCTTGGTATCGCAGCTCAGCCACATTTACTTGAGTGGGACTGAGCTGCGCCTAGGCCTGTGATGGCGCCTAGGCCTGTGATGGCTAACCTCCGGCACTCCAGCTGTAGTAAAACTACAACTCCCAAGATGCACACCTGCTTGGCTGTTCTCAGAACTCCACAGAAAGGAATGGAGAATTCTGGCAGTCGTAGTTTAACCACAGCTGGAGTGCCGGAGGTTAGCCATCACAGGCCTAGGTGCCAAGTGAATGTGGCTGAGCTGCGATACCAAGCGCGGCCGCTATACAATGTACTGCGCTGTGCTTGGTGAGCAGAGAGAAGGTCATGGCGCTACTGTGAGCACCAGTGTTGTCTCAAACATTTGTTGGGGTGGTCCAGGGTGCTGGACCCTCACCGATCACATACCGATGAGCAATCCGGAGGTTAAAAAAAGACCAATTAACGTGATGTCACTCGGCCTAGGCACAGAAGGCCACAACATTACTGCAGAGGACAGGTCATCAGATAAAAAATTCCAGAAAACCCTTTTAATATAAACATGTATCACATTTACTAGATACTTAAAGGGGTTTTCCCATCTCAGACAAAGAGGGCATATAGCTAGGATATACCCCGATTGTCTGATAGGTGCGGGTCCCAACGCTGGAACCCGCACCTACAACGAGAACTAAGCAGGGAGAGCTGTGGCTGGAGGACCCCAGATTTCCCGGGGTCCGTCCACTGCCAAGCGCTGCTCCCCACTGCTCCCATAGAAGTGACGGCCCAAGCTTCCATTTATTTCTATGGGCAGACGGAAATAGCCAAGCCAACACTTGGCTATTTTCAGCGCACCCATAGAAATGAATGGATGGCGCATGCGCAGTGCGCCCTCCGTTCATTTCCCTGCTCCGTTCTCCTTGTAGTTGGGACCCGCAGTGATATGCCCCCATTGTCTGAGATGGGAAAACCCTTTAATGGAAATATACATCACATTTACCAGATACCTTCTTTTGAATGCTTGTGGCATCCTGCACAACAGGACAACATCATTTATGATCTGATGCACATGGAATTGCCTTTAAGGAAGAATATAGTGTAATAGGCCAGCTCAGGGATTGCCTACAGCTCGAAGGTGTTTTCCAGGGCTCAGACTAGGCCATCCATGTCTGATTGGGGAGGGTATGACCCTTCGCATCTGTACCCATCAATGAACTTGGCCCCTTCCTGTTTACCAGGCACAGCGCCATACATGTCACAGTGGCCAGGCCTGGTACTGCGGCTCTCTGTAGCTCAGTCCCTTTTGACTGACCGGAGCCAAACAGCAATACCAAATGGGGCATTTTTAGAGCCAGATGATGGGTGGGTGTTATTAGGGTCAGACCCCACTTATCTAGGATAGGCCATCAATATCAATTTCTTAGAAAACCTAGAAATGCAGTAGAGATGATTTTGTCGCTGAACCTACATATGTAACAGAATAGGTTAATTATAATCTTATGTCAAAACCCATCAAAATCTCCCTATACTGTGCAAGTGCCAGTTCTGCTACATACATCACACGCATGTAATACCAGAAAACCGACTAAACTCCTTCTTGCTGTTAATTGCCGCTTGGTTCAAGCTCAGCGGCCGCCTCGGATGAATGATTGCTTTCATCTTCACAGCACAGCTATCTATTTCCTGCACTTCATGTTTGGTGCATTTTATCATCCAGTTGCTGAATGGTTCAAGTTGTTTTTAACCCAAAATTTTTTTGAGGCAGCGCTGAAGGCGTCTTCAAAGAGCAGAGATGAAAGAGTCCGTCCCCTCCGCCTCTGTAAAGTGGAAATGAAATGGTGACATTGAGTGTTAATTACTTTCTATGTGAGAAAAACTGGGCGATAAATATTTCATTGGATGGGAAATGGTTATAATTGGACACAAATGTTGCTCCAAAGGTGGGGGGGAGCAAGATTAGTCCAGGTATATTCAATAAAATTACTGCAATTATTACATGGCCAAAGTGGGCACGGTTGATATTAGGCAACTTAAGTAACTTGAGGGTGAAGCAGATGATGCATTTACACCCAGGCCCTTTGGGGAGCCTATATAACAGCACAGCTACAAAGCTCATGGGATAAAACAGGATTCCACTATGGCTTTTTCCAGGAAATTTAAAGCCCACCCCTGCCTTAAAAGAACACTAGATAATAAAAAAAATAAAAAAAGTTTCCTACAGGGACTTTATGGTCAATCTGTATCCATGCCTATTATAATTTATAGGTAAGAGTGAGCAAAATATTGATTTGCTGATGGGTAATTGCTTTCCAGAATATTTTCCATTCCGTATGCAAATTAAGCCCATAGGAGTCCTGGTCTGAGAGTCTTGTTTCACACACCTAGAAAGGACTGTATGTGTATTTCTGATCTACAGACAGGGATGAGAGTTGAGGAAACACTCTGCAGGGGCGGAGCATGATTCTTTCTTTGTCACATCTTGAATTTGTCATGCTCCACCCCCACAGAGCCTACACTAGGCAATTTACAGTATATCCATGTTGTTTGGAGTTTATTTGAGGTTTGTCCGTGCAGTGTGTTGCTATTTTTCATGTCTTGGACATATCTAGATGCAGTGTCCATGGTATTTGTAGGATTGTAGATAATTCTACTATATTAGCTTCAATTATTGATCTATGTTGCTGGATAGGGTAATTTGTACATTGGCTGAATGGCTGAAATTTTATAAATACCGTAGTTGTCTCCACAGAAATCCATATCATGTGGCTAGGACAAGTGATGGGAATCTCTCCTGATAGGTATAGTTATTGTGGGGGAGTTTTACTTGATGATAAACTATAACCTCCATTTCTAATTACACAAGAGTGATTTCTGTGATGATCTTTCTCATTCTGTTTCTGTTGCTCTAATGCTTGTGTGTCATGACAGGAATGATTGTTTCTTTACTGTTCTCTTATTTCTGAGAACGTTTGTTATTCTAGAAGTGGAAAATGAATCCTCAGTACAAAAGATATCACCGAGATCCCCCAGCTACTTGTAGTTTCATCTCTTCCTTGGGTTATTGTTATATATTTCTGACCATTTATGTTTAGTGCCTTTATTCTATACGTCACCTCTTCTCATTCCTTCAGTTGATAATTCACATCATTCTAGTCAAAGGCAAAAGAGAAAAGGATAAGTAATAGCATAATGAATGGAGACCACTACAGAGAGTTCATGACCACATTAAAGCGAAGACTGAAAACTCAAGGAGGAAGGAGAACATTCTAAAGAAACAATGGTCATATTGTGTGAAAACAAAATGGATGACAGAACAGCATGTAATAACATGAAGGATGGAGACCACCATAGAAGGTGCATGACCATGACAGAGAGGAATTAGGACATTCTGGAGGAAGAATTATCATATGAGAGTCAGGAGTGAAAATCAGGTAGATGTTACAACAGTATGTAATAATGTGATGGATGGAGACCTCCATAGAGAGTTCATGACCATGGTGTGGAGAAGACTGAAATCTCAAGGATGGAGGAGAACATTCTGGAGAAACGATGGTGATATAAGAGTCAGGTGTGAAAGCCAAGTAGATGGCACCACAGTATGTAATAACATGATGAATGGAGACCACCATAAAAGGTTCATGACCATGATGTGGAGAAGACTCAAGCAGAGAGAACATACTTGAAAAACATTGATCATATCAGGGTCAGGAGTCAAAGCCAAGTGGATTGTGCAACAATATGATAAAGATATCAGGGAGTTGACACAATATCAGAGTTTTTACTATAACAATGATTTTATTATTATTTATTACTGCTAATTATACATATTTTGTTTGCCAGTGAATCATTGATGATCATGTTATACAGTTTCTGCAGAAAGTAATATCTCCATCCATTTTTCTCATCATCTCTTTGGATCACAGTGATCTTTTCCATCGACGTAGTTCTTCTCCAGTCTGGTTTGTTCTTCGAGTGGAAGTTTTGGGTTAATGAAGTCAAGGTTTCCATACCACCTCTGGTCTACTCAAAATTATTTGCCAGAATACTAACAGGCATAACCTTGGAGATATGAATCTGGCTTTTTGACAGCAAATATCGGTGACCTAACACTCCAATACAATCAGAGAAAGAAGATTATTTTGCATATTATGTATTCATCTAAATTCAGGTCAAAGTCTCACAGACTGGATGTTTTTAATTATCTTCCGTGTCTTCCACCAATCTTAAAAATGGATAAATGGATTCTAGATTATGAGGTCCCATCAAAGTGAAAATGATTAATTTTTTTCGGCATCTGCCTTTCGTATAATGAAGAGTGACCATGTATGCACAGGTTCTTGTGGACCTTCCCTGTGGAATAACCCATGAATAAGGCATAAATGCCCACAATAGAAAAACACCTTTATGCTAGCTCTCAGAGTTTGACACTTACCGATTTTATTAGCTGATCATTGTGCAATCAGTAACTCCCCTGCAGTAGGTGCCGTCTGCCCCTGACGAGGTATATGCCCTGTCACATACAATGTAAACAACCTGGATGGAAAACCAGAGCTTGTCATTGGCTTAACATGCTAAGACTTATTGGTTTAACAGGGGAAAAAAGGCACAAAAAGCAAGGTGGTTTTGTAAATGCCATATACCCAATTTGGCTGTGTATTCCACAAGTACCTGTACTGGGAATAGAGGAGACCACAATAATCTGTACTAGGAGTAGTGAAGATCACAAGGGTCTGTACTAGTAACAGTAGTTTTCACATTGGTTCAATAGAGACCACAAGGGATCTGTACCAAAAACAGTGGAGACCACAAGGATCTGTACCAGAAGCAGTGGAGACCACAAGGATCTGTACCAGAAACGGTGGCGACCACAAGGATCTGTACCAGAAGAAGTGGAGACCACAAGGATCTATACTGGAAGCAGTGAAGACCACAAGGATCTGTACCAGAAACGGTGGCGACCACAAGGATCTGTACTCAAAGCAGTGGAGACCTCAATGATCTGTACCGGAGGCAGTGGAGACTATAATGATTTGTACCGGAGGCAGTGGAGACCACAATGATCTGTACCAGAGGCAGTGGAGACCACACGGATCTGTACCGGAAGCAGTGAAGGCCCGAAGGATCTGTAGTGGAAGCAATGGAGACCAAAAAGATCTGTACCAGAAACAGTGGCGACCACAAGGATCTGTACCAGAAGCAGTAGAGAGAGCAAGGATCTTTTCCGGAACAGTGGAGACTACAAGGATCTGTACCAGAAGCAGTAGAGAGCACAAGGATCTTTTCCGGAACAGTGGAGACCACAAGGATCTGTAGTGGAAGCAATGGAGACCAAAAAGATCTGTACCAGAAACAGTCGCGACCACAAGGATCTGTACCAGAAGCAGTAGAGAGCACAAGGATCTTTTCCGGAACAGTGGCGACCACAAGAATCTTACCAGAAACAGTGGAGACCACAAGGATCTGTACTCAAAGCAGTAGAGACCACAAGGATCTGTTCTGGATGCAGTGGAGACCACAAGGATCTCTACCAGAAGCAGGGGAGGCCACAAGGATCTGTACTGGAAACAGTCGAGACCACAAGGATCTTTACTTAAAGCAGTGGAGACCACAATAATGTGTACCGGAAGCAGCGGAGACCACAAGGTCCCGTACTGGAAACAGTGGAGACCACAAGGATCTTTACTTAAAGCAGCGGAGACCACAATAATGTGTACCGGAAGCAGCGGAGACCACAAGGTCCCATACTGGAAGCAGTGCAGACCACAAGGATCTGTGTTACTTCTATTGTGCCTCTTTGTTAATGACCATGCAGATGGGATGGAGACTAAAGTCTAAGTTTTTGCCAATTATACAAAACTCTGTAGGACATTCGGAATCAGCTTGGTTGTGAAATATTACAGAAAGCTGGCAGCATGGGCAAGAACATGGCAGATGAATTGTAATGTTGAGCCTTGCAAAATTGGGCTTGTTCAGCTTGGAGAACAGATGTCTCAGTGGTGATTGAGGATTATAATTAATCTAACAATTAATGTTATAGAATTGATCTGAGAAAGGTTGAACTTTATGGACTGGGGTCTTTATTCCACCCCGATCAGTTAGCTATGGTTTATTTTATTCAGCTAGACACCGTATAGTGAAACTATATTCTATGTTGGCTCGGGGACCTTATTACTTCAAATACATACAAAAGGCATGGGCTGATAAAAATAAAAAAGACAATTAGACCAGGAAAAAAGACGCAGATGTAGAATTGTTCTCTCTTTGTGTTTGGAGCGCGGCTTCCAGTGAGAACGCCTGTGGATTAGTTGTGGTGGCTGAAACAAGGCTCGGCTGAATCGGATCTGTCATCTCGACAGTGTCTGCTCTTCCAAAACAACAAAAGACACATAAATCTTTAAAATGTTTCCATGTCACTTTTGATAATGCTTACACTTTATGGATAAAAAAAAAAATGCATTCCCCGGCTGAATTGTAAGTAGAGTGTGTTTGCAATGCAGCACTGCCGGAGAGTGGCGCAGGGGAAGCTTGACTGCCCTCTGGCATCCTGCTGAAGTATTCTCATTCCTCTGTCTATCCGTTCACACAGCACGGACGGAACGTATTAAAAATGAACAGAAGAGAACGATTATGTGAAACATGTATTATTTAAACTATTGTAGAGTTTTTTCCCTTCTGTTTGGTTTGACTTCCATCGTTGTACTGAAGTATGCACATAGCCCGTCTTCAGAGGAGGTCTATTTGCATATTCTTTTTCCCAGGAAGCTTTGCATGAAGTTTAGCTACCTTCCTGTTGGTTTTCTCTAGAGAATGATGTTGAGTACACTGAGATACAGATTGAAGACGCTGAGATACTGCTTTTCGTAAGCAAGACACAATGGTTCCAGAATCCTGGCTCTAGGCAAGAAAGTCCAAATGCTGAGTGTTCCTCATATTAAGACCCAGGCAAAGGTAGAGATCAGTGTGGACAATATAGAGAATTTCATGACACAAATTTGCAACGGCATTAAAAACCCTTGACGGGCTGCAGTACAGATCACAACCACTGGGTGGCCACACTCACAAATATAGCATAAACATCTCCTGACAATATATCTCAAAATCACATTTCCTTGTTGTCATTTTGTGCTGCATATCTCTGGATATGTTGAATATCCTGCCTCTCGCAAGAAAGCCCAAATGTTGAGTGAAGACCCAGGCAAGGATAGACATGAATGTGGTTAATATGGAGAAAGTGAAATGCAGATGTGTCCACTCCTAGCTTGACTCCAGCACAATATCACAACATGGCAGCAAAACCCTTGACAGGCTGCAAGTCACATCCCAGCCACCGGGTGGCCGCACGTAGACACTTGTAGCAGAAACATCTTGTGATATAATATCGCAAAATCACGTCTCATTTCAAAGCTGGTCAAGTTGTACTCCAGATCTTGGTATATGAGAAAGTAGGGAAGGACAAATCTGTATGAGCAATCTTTATCTACTCATTAGTGGGTTCCTGTTCTGAGATATTTGGGGTACACTGGTTCTATTTTCAGGATACACTCGCTGGGCTTTCAGGTTATTTAGCCCATGCTTTCATCTGTTTAATCTTGGTGTCCTCTGGAGGCGGCCCATTCAAACTCATCACGCACATAAGAGCCTTACAAGCATACCCCCATATGTTTATTCCCATGGTCGACCACAGCATCAATGAGGGCAGGTACCATAGTAAAATTTTGACAAACTTTGTGGCGTTTACATTGAGTCTCATTATTATGTAAGCTTACAGAACTAAGAACTATGCAGCAGTACCATGTAGTATCAGTACCAGTGGCGTAGCTATAGGGGTCGCAGCGGTCGCAATTGCGACCGGGCCCCTAAGTCAGGGGGGCCCACGGGGCCCCCTCCAGGAGAGAGAGTCTAAACTTGGGATCCTTAGGCTCTGTTCGGCTCAGTTATGTGCCGAATGCGTACTTTCCGTTCTTCTGCTCCTATAACAGAGCAGGAGAACGGAACGGCCGAACAGGGGGGGGGTGGGGGGGGCAAATCGAACTCTTGCACCAGGGCCCATGATCAGTACTACTGTAGTGTTCTGGTCCCAAGAGCTAAGAACATGGCAGTTGGAAGTACTGAAATGTCCAGGAGACGCCATATACATGGGGCTCTTTACCATCTGGTACTATTTATCATCTAAAGGCTAAATATCTAAGGAGTTTTTTATTTATGCAATTTTTGATCTTTTTTGTCCCCTGAGGAACCAGCTTTCTGTGCTGGGGAAACGTCGGGATGCATTTATAATGAGACACTTTGATTATTTTTAGTGATGTTGATTTTTTGAAAATTGCTTGTATTATACACTAAGTATTTGGCTTTTTGGATTAAGGTTTGCCATCTAATATTCATCTCAGGGACAAAGACTTATATAATAGTCAGGGCACCAATAGGCACCAGAAAGCGCCTAGCCTCCGAGAGGTGGGGTTGCCCCTTTTGGGCGGGTGCTCTGCCTGTAGGTAGGGATAGGGATAGGGAAGGGACATGATAGGGACAGTAAGGATTTTTGTCCCATGAAGCTTATACCACCTACCTGCTATTCCATGATATGTGATTCTACAAACTGTAAGTAAAAAGGACACCAACGAGTTATTGATGTGGATGACAACTACTTGTTGTATCTTGTGAATCTTTTCAATTGATTGAGGGGTTTTCTATGTGGTTTTAAAGGATTTATTCAAATTTATTTTTGAATAAGGAAAGCTTCTTTCAAATTAGATACTGAAAAGTCCAAACTTCAATCTTCTGCTCCTCATTTCAGCCATATCTGCACAGGAAATAGAGAGTAGTGTTAGGCACGAATATTCACATCGCGAATTTTAATCGTGAATATCGCCACTTCGAGAATTCGCAAAGATTTAGAATATAGTGCTATATATTCGTATTCGCGAATATTCTAGATTTTTTCTTATCTGAACCCATGATCCCTCCCTGCTTCTTGCTTGTGGGCCAATGAGAAGGCTTAGCAACATCCCTAGCAACCAATAGGAAAGTTTTCTACCCCTTACTTTATTTTCTGTAGTGTAAGGGAGTTCTGAGAAAGAGAGAGAGCAGTGTCATTGCTGTGCTCTGTGCTTTGCTGTCACATTACATAAGATAGTAAGTTAGTTTATATATATGCAGTGGTTTTATTTATCTGTATACAGGGAATGTGTGAGCTCCCCTTAATGGTGGCTGTAGATATCTATATCAAGCAATCTCCTGAGCTCATCTTCAAATGGTGGCTCTAAATATCTGTATATAGTAATCTCTTGAGCTCCCTCTAGTGGTGGCTGTATATATCTGTATGTAGTAATCTCCTGATCTCTCTCTAGTGGTGGCTGTATATACCTGTATGTAGTAATCTCCTAAGCTCCCTCTAGTGGTGTCTGTATATATCTGTATGTAGTAATCTCCTGAGCTCCCTCTAGTGGTGGCTGTATATATCTGTATGTAGTAATCTCCTGAGCTCCCTCTAGTGGTGGCTGTATATAGCTGTATGTAGTAATCTCCTGAGCTCCCGCTAGTGGTGGCTGTATATATCTGTATGCAGTAATCTCCTGAGCTCCCTCTAGTGGTGGCTGTATATATCTGTATTTAGTAATCTCATGAGCTCCCCCTAGTGGTGGCTGTATATCTCTGTATGCAGTAATCTCCTGAGCTCCCTCTAGTGGTGGCTGTATATATCTGTATGTAGTAATCTCCTGAGCTCCCTCTAGTGGTGCTGTATATATCTGTATGTAGTAATCTCCTGAGCTTCCTCTAGTGGTGGCTGTATATATCTCTATGCAGTAATCTCCTGAGCTCCCTCTAGTGGTGGCTGTATATATCGGTATGTAGTAATCTCCTGAGCTCCCTCTAGTGGTGGCTTTATATATCTGTATGTAGTAATCTCCTGAGCTCCCTCTAATGGTGGCTGTATATAGCTGTATGCAGTAATCTCCTGAGCTCCCTCTAGTGGTGGCTGTATATAGCTGTATATGATAAGCTCTTGAGCTCCCTCTAGTGGTGGCTGTATATAGCTGTATGCAGTAATCTCCTGAGCTCCCTCTAGTGGTGGCTGTATATATCTGTATATAGTAATCTCTTGAGCTCCCTCTAGTGGTGGCTGTATATATCTGTATGTAGTAATCTCCTGATCTCTCTCTAGTGGTGGCTGTATATACCTGTATGTAGTAATCTCCTAAGCTCCCTCTAGTGGTGTCTGTATATATCTGTATGTAGTAATCTCCTGAGCTCCCTCTAGTGGTGGCTGTATATATCTGTATGTAGTAATTTCCTGAGCTCCCTCTAGTGGTGGCTGTATATAGCTGTATGTAGTAATCTCCTGAGCTCCCGCTAGTGGTGGCTGTATATATCTGTATGCAGTAATCTCCTGAGCTCCCTCTAGTGGTGGCTGTATATATCTGTATTTAGTAATCTCATGAGCTCCCTCTAGTGGTGGCTGTATATCTCTGTATGCAGTAATCTCCTGAGCTCCCTCTAGTGGTGGCTGTATATATCGGTATGTAGTAATCTCCTGAGCTCCCTCTAGTGGTGGCTTTATATATCTGTATGTAGTAATCTCCTGAGCTCCCTCTAGTGGTGGCTGTATATAGCTGTATGCAGTAATCTCCTGAGCTCCCTCTAGTGGTGGCTGTATATAGCTGTATATGATAAGCTCTTGAGCTCCCTCTAGTGGTGGCTGTATATAGCTGTATGCAGTAATCTCCTGAGCTCCCTCTAGTGGTGGCTGTATATATCTGTATGTAGTAATCTCCTGAGCTCCCTCTAGTGGTGACTGTATATATCTGTATGCAGTAATCTCCTGAGCTCCCTCTAGTGGTGGCTGTATATAGCTGTATATGATAAGCTCTTGAGCTCCCTCTAGTGGTGACTCTATACTCTCATGCAGTAGGCTCCTATGCTCCACCTATTGGTGGCTCCAGGTCAGTAGAATTTTATGATTTAACTCCATGTCTCAGCAAGAGATTAAAGAGGTCTATATAAAAATGGTACCCTGACCACTTTATTGTTATATTAAGAAATACATCCTAGCATAAATATGGCATGCAGAGGTCCATACTATAAACTCATAGGTTCTATGTGCCCCCATATGATATCCATACAATATACCCTATGCTTTTTTTTTTATGAAGCTTTGAGAATACCAGTACAGTATGGACCTATAGGACTTCTTATAAAATGGGTATTCCCATCTGGTACATTTATGATTTATTAATAAAATATGCTATAAATGTATACGGGTGCAATTTCAGGGCCTGATCCTATCTGACACTGTGCATGAATGGCTTTCTGTATTCACTGAATAAACAAGAAAATGACAGTTATTTTTTAGTCCCATAGCCATGTATGCAGAGGCGGCTGTGTATGCACTGTGTGCTCTCCATTCCCAGTACGGGACAGGTCCTGTGACTGGGACCCTTTCCCATCTGACATTAATGGCATACCCTATTCCATAATGGTCCAGATGAGAATACCCCTTGAAGGATCTGTATCACAAGGATCCATTTTATTCTTGCCCTAGTGCTAGCTCCACTCACCCTTATCTATTCCTATTGATGCTAGCTTTCTTAATTTCTACCTTCATTCACCATTGCACCCATCTGCAATATCTACAAATCGGCAGTGACAGGCTGTGCCACCATGCAAATTAGCTAAAAAACAGACAAAAAAAAACTCTAAGTGGGTTCAGTTGCATGCGGCCTGGGAAGGGCCCTTCCGAGCTGTACAGCAGTTACAGGAGTGCCCAGGCTGCACTGCTAACCTGAGAGAGGGGATTATTGGGCCCATGGGGTCAAACCTAGCGGTTCAATGGGTGGCCTTAGGCATAACTTTGCTTGGGGCCCCAGTCAGGGGCGTAACTACCATAGCAGCAGACCATGCGACGGCTATGGGGCCCAGAGCAAGAGGGGGCCCAGTCTTAGTTGGGATTATCTCCTCTTCTACTGGAGGTGAAAACTTGGGCAGGACTCTAACCTCTAAAGCAGGGATGCTCAACCTGCGGCCCTCCAGCTGTTGTAAAACTACAACTGCCATCATGCTCGGCTGTAGGCTGATAGCTGTAGGTTTTCCAGGCATGCTGGGAGTTGTAGTTTTGCAACAGCTGGAGGGCCGCAGGTAAGGCATCCCTGCTCTAAAGAAACAACTTTTAGCAAATGAGGCGGAAAAATGTCCTAAGAGTCATTGAAAAGGGTTTAGGCAGAAACCCTTCTGTCCTGTGTGGGGGGCCTGGTTTGATCCTTGCTATGGGGCCCTTACGTCCCTATGTATGCCACTGGCCCCAGAAATGCCAAATCTGCTCCTGCAGTTAAGATAATGCTTTTTTCCCTCACATGCCTCTAAGTTCTGAAGTTCCATACAATAGTCACCAAATCCTCCCGGTTGCTCCTGGCGCTGTATTAACATCCACCACCACCCCGCAGTAATGCACTTAGAGACAGCAGGTGGACTGATTTACAATGCTGTAATTTATCCCGGTGCTCACAGCGAGATGTTTTCATCTCAACCAGCCTTATTTGCATGGGACATCAATCTCTCAGGACCACACGGCCATGTTTCTGATGGGTCGCTGATTATATGCTGGTAATTACTGTCGAGACGTTCCGAAGATCGAGCCTGACGGATAAAGTCTTGCGCAGGTTTTTGACTCGGAATGATTTTTTCTTTTTCACATCTCTTGACCTTCATTGCAATTACTCTAATTCTCATCATCAGAAGATACTTGTGTTTTAGGGATAGAGCGCAGGAGCATCTGGATTCTCAGCACTGATCAGCCCCACGTTACATCAAATCCGTAGCTGGGATTCTAGGATTTACAAAATTATACATTTCTATTTCTAAGATGAAAAATCTTTAGAATTGTATTTTTAGGAAATATAATTTTTAGATTTCATTCACCATACAAACTTTTATTTAATACCAAGCTCTATGATTAACCCTTCGATTACCTCTGCCCTATTTAATAAGAGCGAGATTGAAACTCTTTAGGAAAAAAGAAGTCACCTTTGCCCCTTGGAGCCTCCACTGCCGTATGATTGTCACTCAGATGCATTGACTGCGTCTTCACCCATTGTGTCATAAACTGCAGAGTCAGCAGACTCGCTCATTCACCTCCATGGGCTGACAGCTGAGCAATGTGCTGGGAGTGCACAGGAGCCGAAGGGGGGTTTATTAATAGGCTTCGGTACACGATTCTCTCTGTACACACGGCACGTTCTGACTCACAAGTGGTGTAATTTACTAACTTCTATTGATTAAGCCGCCTCGGGTGTAGTGGTTAATAATTATGAATATCTATGATGAAGTTCAGCTATATATCTTTTTTTTTTCCATGCAACTTGCAAAATTCAGATGATCCATTAATCCTGCCATATTATTCAGCTTTCCAGATGTATCCAATTATGTCTAATAATCTGAGGGGAGACTTGATGGGCTTGGGCTCCAATGCACAATCTGAAACGGTGCCCCCCTCCAGCTAATGTATGTGTCAGATTGGGGTTCCTTTGGCCCAGCAGAGAACATTTTTCTTGTGGCTCAACCCCTATAACATCAATAAAGTTTAATAGGTTTTGATTATATAAAAGAAATAGACCCTAGTTCTGAGTGATTGGCCCCAAAGGCAGCTCCAACTATGATTTTTCTCCTAGACCTTCGGTACCACTATAGCTTTAGAGACTGGGCCCACCGGTGGATCCTCTGGGCCAATTCAAACCAGTAAGGAGCAAATAAACAGGGCTTGACCTCTTGTACTCCCTGTCCCCCATCAAACCATGTAGAGACCAATAGACTGCTAGAAGATTTGAGATTTAATCCAAAAATGCATCATTTTTGGGCCTCAAAGCCAAAATGTTGCATGTCCAAATTGCAACCCATCTTTGAAATTGCTTCTTATACATGAGTGCTGCTCTTTGTTACTCATCTCTATATGGTCCCCACCTACTATTTATAACACTTGGGGCTACTTATGTGGCACCGGGTCCTTGGTGTGACTCCTGCCTCTGCCCCATCTGTAGTGATACTTGACTATTAATCTCTTCATCAGAAGAATCCTCGCTGCTCTGAGATTGGGTCCATTTTCTGGAGGCCAGCATTCCTGACCACTGGTTCCAGAGGATTTACCTGTATCATAAACATGAGCAGGGGAAATAACATATAAAAACCCACATAAAAGTAAAGCCGAAAGCTCTATGGACCTAAAGTGCAAAGGCTCAGCTTGGGTCGGAACTGTAGGTTGCGCAAAAGTCCTTTAGCTTGTGTTGAGCTCCATTGCTGCTCTATGCTTTATTCTACTGCAAAGCAACATGGTAGATTTTACCTGATATGCCCAGGAGGTGGCACCACTCAGTCGGCACTGCCAGAAAGTGATGCTTTGATGTGTTGCAAAGATATATAATATTAGGTTATAACAGATGGAAGTTGATTAGTTCCTGCAAAGATGAAGTTTTACTTTAGAGGAGTATATTTAGAGATTATGGTTTCTCATCGGTGCACACATAGAAGTGAGGGTCGTTACTATAGGTGCCAGATCGTACTGCCTAGGAAAGGGCTTAAGGTTTATTTCACTCCCTGAGCCATTTGTGTTCCTTATTTTGTTGCTTGGTGAGTGGGGTCCTCAAAGGTTTTTCCAACTGGTAAATGATTGAAACTATCAGGACTGGGACCCCTCTCCTATAGTGATGTTGCGAACATAAAATTTTCCGCCATAGACTTCAATAGGCAGGCGAATTTTAAAACCCACAGGGACTCTTTCTGGCCATAATAGTGATGGAAAAGTAACACCTGGACTGTGGCATGCCGGAGGAGGATCCATGGCAAAACTCCCATGGAAAATTATGTAGTTGATGCAGAGTCGGGTTTTAATCTATAAAGGGCATAAATCACCTAACATTCCTAAATTGTTTAGAATAACGTGCTTTAAAACATCCAGTGTGTGTATATGATCAGGTATGATGTTGTATCGATCAGGTAGTGTAAGGGTTACGCCCGCTTCACAGTGACAGACCTAACTGTGACAGACCAAACTCCCCGTTTAACGCACCGCAAACAACCGCAAACAGTCCATTTGCACAACCGCAAACTCCCCATTTGCACAAGGTCGGATACCAAGCTAGCCATGTCCCGTTAATTGTCCTCACTGACGTCATTGAAGGTCTCTTCCTCCACCCAGCCATGTACAACACCAAGGGTCCCCGAAAGGTGACAACAAGCCCCCTGGGCCTGCGGCCTCTCACACACGGGCAGGCAACTGCAATATATATATATAGAAAAATAAAATAAAAGCAGACTGATGTACCAGCCTAAAAGGCTGGTACATCAAAAAGGGCTTTTTGGGGTGCTGTCAGGACGCTGTCCTTACAGCAGATGGCCCATTTCACACGAGCGAGTTTTCTGCGCAGGTGCAATGCGTGACGTGAACGCATAGCATCCGCACTGAATCCTGACCCATTCATTTCAATGGGTCGTGTACATGAGCGTTTTTTTTCACGCATCACTTGTGTGTTGCGTGAAAATCGCAGCATGTTCTATATTCTGCGTTTTTCACCCAGCCCTAGCCCCATAGAAGTGAATGGGGCTGTGTGAAAAACGCATTGCATCCGCAAGCAAGTGCAGTTGCGTTTTTCACTGATGGTTGCTAGGAGATGTTTTTGTAAACCTTCAGTTTTTTATCACGCGCGTGAAAAACGCATCAAAACGCATTGCACCCGCGAAAAAAACTGAACAACTATGGGGAGTGCCGGCACGGTGTGTTGCGGATCCGCAACACACTACGGGCGTGTGAATGGGGCCTAATCCGGACACGCTCGTGTGAAAGAGGCCGATGAGTCTTTGAGGACTGGAGTGGACACAGAACACTGGCCTAGCTAACGCTTTCCCTATTATTTCAGCAGCAGCAGCACTCTCCCTGCTCTATCTAACACTGCAGCTTCAGAATGAATCTAAGTTGGATGCTGTCCTTGCTTTTTGATAGGAGGTGGGAGGCTCTGGGAGGGAGGGTATGCTGCTGATTGGCTGGAATGTGTCTGCTGACTGTCAGGTACAGGGTCAAAGTTTGCTCAATGAGAAAGTATAGGGGGGAATCGAACATCGCATACGTTCACCCGCCGCGGCGAACGCGAACATGCGATGTTCGCCGGCGAATAGTTCGGGACATCTCTACTCTCCTAGTGACCCATAACCTCTATGGTATACACACCAGTACTAGGTGCAGCATTTTGACAGACAGGTGATAAATGCCTCCTCAAACATTCTTATGTTATAAATAATATACAGCAATTTTTGCAACAACGTTTATAGAAAATGTATCCACTTGTTTCAGATTCAGCAGCCATCTTGCCCATAATGAGTCCAGGCCTCTTAACTTTATGAAATTTTTTGCAACTTCATATTTGAAAAGTGTGAAGATCTAAATCTAATCTTGGATGACCTTCCCCTGATGCTCTCACCCAATAGGTCATGTTTATTTTACGTCTTTTTGCAGATTGTACAGAAGATGAAAAATTGCTGAGGCGGTGTACACTTTGTGCTGGTGGACGCTCTGCCCACTGCCGGCTGTAGCCTCGCAGAGCTTCCTAACAGGATTAGGGGCTTTGTTATTTAATCAGCAGGAACCTGCTTCATGATTTCCTCCCTGAAACGTGGAAAGTGCGTTTATCTCCTTCACTCTCAGTAATGGTTCTGATGTGTCTGTATGTTTAGATTATATATTAGGTTATTATATAATGGAAAAGTAGATTCATGTTCCTTAAATCATATAAAACTCTGCAATGTGAATCCTATAAATATTACTGACTATATATGCGGTAAAGCCATAGAATAAATATAATTTACATAAAGTGAATGTGAAATCAGATTGTGTTATGGAATTTTCAAGGTAAACTCATACAAAATATGCTGTAGGACCAGTGCTTGTGGCTGTACTGAGGTCCAGAGGGAGGTATAGGTGAGTCTCATGGATTTTCTCCTACAAAGGGTAAAAGGTACAGATGGTGTGGGGGGGGGGGGGGTTGACATTCTTTGAGTCAATATGTCCCTTGTTATTAGGCATAAAGTCAAGGATTTCAACAGTCCCTTACCAAACCAGAAAATGAGTTTTCTAATGGGTTACATTGAGAGGGATAGCTATGCATCATTGTAGCCACCAAATATGTTAAATGGTGGTAAAATTCATAAACAGTGTTGGGTTCTCTTCACATCTTCATGATGATTTCTTTTTGGAACAGAAACCAAGATGCAGTGTTGGATTGGTTATATGAGAGACACCACAAGTGCATGACGGACTCATTGATTTTGTAATGGGGCCATTGGGTCCAGTCTTGGTGTCAGTCACTTTGAGTGCAGTCCTATTCTTCCTATCGGATCTGAAGGTATCTAGCGTGGAGGCTCTGAGTGCTGTCTCCAGTCATGATGCGGACAGAGTCTAAGGCCCAGTGCTTTGACCGGTTAGGGAGACTGAACTACTGTGCCTTGCTCTTCTACATGTTTCACTAGCTTATTTTAATTGTATAATAGTAATCCAGTGGTGTTCATGGAGGAAGTGATAGATGTAATAACATGAAGACTTGGTACACCGGGGGATGTTATAATGTGCATTTGCTCATAATAATATGAGAGCAGTATAGGAGAAAGAATGGGATTTTAAGCTGGGACATATATAGTTTTGATTTGACTTAAATTTTAAGGTAAAAAACTGTTTAAATGCTGGCAGGAGAGAAAGCCTATGACTCCTGCTTCCCCTTCCCTCTCATAATGAAAGCCTGTGAGTCCTGCTTCCTCCTCCCACTCATAATGAAAGCCTGTGAGTCCTGCTTCCTCCTCCCACTCATAATGAAAGCCTGTGAGTCCTGCTTCCTCCTCCCACTCATAATGAAAGCCTGTGAGTCCTGCTTCCTCCTCCCATTTATAATGAAAGCCTATGACTCCTGCTTCCTCCTCCCACTCACAGAAAAGACCTGTGAGTCCTACTTCCTCCTCCCACTCATAGAGAAAGCCTATGACTCCTGCTTCCCTACCCACTTATAGAGAAAGTTTGTGAGTCCTGATTCCTCCTCCCACCTATAGGAAAAACCTAGGAGTCCTTCTTCCCCTTCCCACTGATAAAGAAAGCCCCTGAGTCTTGCTTCCTCCTTACACTCGTAGAAAAAATTCTGTGAGTCCTGCTTCCTCCTCCCACTCATAGAAATATCCTGTGGGTTCTGATTCCTCTTCCTACTCATAGAGAAAGCCTGTGAGTCCTGCTCCCCCCCCACTCATAGAAAAGGCCTGTGAGTCCTGCTCCCCCCACTCATAGAAAATGCATGTGAGTCCTGCTTCCTCCTCCCACTCAGATAAAGCCTGTAAGTACATTTTTCTTGTCCATTCAGAGAAACCTGTAAGTGCTGCTTCACGTAATCTCTTATAGCGGGAGCCTGTGAGTCCTGCTTCTCCACCTACTCATAGAGAAAGCCAGTCAGTCCTCTCTACTCCACCCACTCACAGATACCCCTGTTACCCCTTCCACATGGTCTGTAATTCAAACTTTATAGGAAAAACAATCACTGTGTGAGCAGGAGAAGCTGCACTCCCAGACTTTCCTTATGAGTCTTGACAGCATTTAATTGATTTGTAAATAAAAATACTGTATCAAACAGTGGAAAACTATATAGAATATGAACTCCCAAAATGATATAAAAATACCCCAAAACAAAATCAGCATCTTCTGTACCACCTTACATTGTGAAGTCCTGGCATTGGATATTTAGTCATTTTGTACATAGTATTTTTTAATTATTTTTAGTGATTGTAACTATGTTTACAGTGTATTTGTAATTCATTGATAGGTGATTATAAATATTATATAATAAATGCAGTTGATAAAATGAAATATAAAAAAGAAAGAAAAAAATGAATAAAGGCATTTTTTTAAAGGGACACTGCCATATAAAATTCCTTCTCAATTTGCCCACTATTTGCTAATTTTTTCTGTATAATAATCACAACAGCCATAGGTACACTGTCACAAATAATATTTTATCTTTTATGTAAAGTAAATGTGAAAATAACACAATCAACAAATTCATCACGACACAACCCTGTCAGCTTATCTCTACCATGTGCCAAACCAGGCGATCCTGACGTGGCCTGTTCAATAATTTATTAAATGTGACTTTAAAACCTCCAGATTGGAGATGTCCCTTCTCCAATCCTTTGGGGATTTTAACACCGAGAGTGGCAAATAAACAAACTGTCTCTGGGGAGTCTTGTGCTGGATTCACGAGGAGGTTTGTTTGCATGCAAAAGCGAGTAGCAAAAATAAAGATGTCATTAAATACCTTATTTGCAGACAAATAAGTGGATGGGGACATCAGGGAGCTACAAATAGGAGGCGAAGACGAGCTCCTGCTTAATTTGAGAGCTATATTCTCATTAGGAGAGTCATGCGTCCCACAGGTTTAGTAAGCGGCCTTGAAATACTCTTAATGATGAGAGTCAATGATAGTGAGTGGTATTCTGTATGATTTCTAATATTTAGAGAAATGTTGCAACTTGTAGCAAGTGTGGAGCAAAATAAGACAAAAATAGAAAAACATTTTAATAACTTTTAGTAAGAAACCCTTTAGAAAAAAAAAAAAAGTTGATGGTTGACCATAAAATTGGTTCATAATTGGGTGCATCACCGTAGTAGTCAAACCTTCATCTGACACTTTTCAAAACTGTCTTGGTTGGTGTTGAATGTGTTCACCATGCTTTTAATTTTTTGGTTCATTTTGTTTGGGAAATCAAGGGAAAACAGTAGAACAAACAGTTAACATTGTACAAAACTGACTAGATAGTTTGTAGAAATTACGCACACTTCTGTATTTTGCATAGTTCACTTTCTCCAATGCTCTTAATGGGGTCTTCCAAAACTCCAAAGAATGAGGTACAGATGGGTTCCAAAATAGCAAAAAAAGGCCTTACACATCTTTGCATCCCCCTGTCATTCACGAGTCACCGCTCCGACTTCACTGCTGGTCTTTGTTTTTGGCGATGATGACCCCCAACTGGCCCATGTGATTGCTGCAGCCAATCACTGACCTCAGTAGTGACGTGGGGTAGTTGGGGACATCACCTCCAGATAAAAAGACTGTTGGTGAGCACCAGAGCAGTTGCAGTTGAAGTATGGTGGATGGGTGAGTAAATTGTCTTTTGGCATTTTGGCCCACTCCCTGTCTTTAGGTACATTTTTGAGGTTTCATGAAACCCCCTTTAATATATTGGGGAGGGTAAAGTGACATTTCAAGACTTCTCAAACTATGCTGATCATATGTTACTAGTCAGAACTTGAGAGTTAAAGGTGTCCCAATTGTTGCAGGTAATGTCATCATTATCCCTGATATATATGGGGGTAAAATGCAGGGGGCTCCACCAATTCTGAGGCCCCTACAGGATTTTACTTGCACAGTGTAGCTCCCATCCAGGTAATGGGAAGAGCTGTAATATATTCATGGTCCCTGTATGTTTCTGTGCTAGGGAAAATTCAGATGTGACCAGAATGCCCTTGTAATCATTTTGGCAATCAGCTCTAGTACCATAGTACCCAGTACATCCCTGGGAACGGCCAAAAATATCAGGGTAATCCCAGTGCTGCACCTCCATACATCCTCATCTGTCTCTCCCACCCGATATGTTCAGCTTATGACCTACGTAAGACTAACATCCTCCATAAGGCCTCTTTCACATTAACTTTTTTTTTTTTTGCGAGTGTACGGACCTTTTTTTTGCTTTACGTATACGGTCCATATACAGAACCATTCATTTAAATGGTTCCACCCAAAAAACTGAAGTGTTTCCGTGTGCATTCCATTTCCGTATTTCTGTTTTTCGTTCCATGCAAAGATAGAACATGTCCAATTATTGCCCTCAAGTCACGATCCGTGGCTCAATTCAAGTCAATGGGACCGCAAAAAAAAAGCAATGCATATGGAAATGCATCCTTATGTCTTCCGTATCCGTTCCATTTTTTGTGGAACCATCAATTGAAAATTTTAAGCCCATCCTAATTTTTTCTATGTAATGATTATATATGCCATACGGAAAAAGGGAGCCGAAATAGAAACACAACGGAAACAAAAATCGGAAAAACTGATCTAATAAAAACAGAACGCAAAACACTGAAAAAGCCATACGGTCTTCTGAAAGACGCCTAATACAAATTTCCTGCTCTCATCTTCAAGACTTTACTCGGGCAGCACCAGTTCTCTAGAATACGCTACCACAGACAATCAACTGTACTCCTAATGTCTACAGTTTTAAGGGTGCCCTAAAAAAGAATCTTACCCTAATTTTTACTCAGAACCTAGTCTGCTTATTCCACACTATCCAGGGGTGGACTGGGGACTTAAGTTGGCCCTGGAAAAAAATAAAATAAAAGTGGCCCCATTTTGTAGGCAGGTCCAAATTAACAGAAGGAAGGCAATACAAGCAGATGCGGTCAACAGTACCACAGTGCAAAATGCCATCCCAGCAGAACCAAATAGCACCGTGGAGCACAATATACTGCCCCAAAAGCTGCCCCTCTGTGGTGGCCATCAATAGGTACCATCTTCTGTCCTCCTCCTCCACTTGTCTATGGAGCAGGGGGCTGAGGAGGTGAGGTGTCGGCCACAGCAGTTGAATTCAGGAGGACATGTGCGGTCCCTGGTACATCAATACCTGACTCTCACAGTCTTCATTACTGTTGAGAGCTCATTATGTTCCCGGTCAGTGGCAGAGAGGAGGACTATGGCCAATCTACCCCTGACACTATCCCCCTACCTTCTTCGCACCCAAATGTACGTCATATAGTATCTGCATATTGACCCGTACGGGCTGATGAGCGGTTCCTGCAGTTTTTTGTGTATTATCTTGTTCAAAAGATGGCTGGACCATTGTAAAAAGCAAGTAATTTTACCTCTTGTATCGTGCAAGCTTTTGTGAGCGGAGATTCCAGTCCTTCTGTTTAAAATACGTTGGTGCTGTATAAAAGTATTAGGTCATTTTCTGATAATACCCTCCTTTTAATGCAGATACAAATGTAACAGTGCATTGTTACTATTGATTTTACTGTTATTCATATTCTTCTTATTAGCAGTCTCCATAACAATTGTTTTTCTTCCTTTAACCCTGAAACGATAAAGACTGGTAGGAAGATTGTTCTCTCCGAATGGTAGATGGAAGATTTGTTCGGTTCAAGGTCAGGACAAAGCAGGAGATGTGGCTGGTGGTAATAAATGAGCGGCGTCATACGTGGCGCTTGTATGGTAAACAATATAATTCAGATAATTTCATGTATTCCGCACCATTGTGGTCCTAACAAAGGCGAAATCTCCTAGAAGAATATGTTGTTCTTCTTCCAGTTCTTCTTGCCTTTTAAATCAATAGAGGATCCAATAAATCAGCCTTTTCTGCAGGAGGCGACAAATCTCTGAGGTCAAATCTGTTCTTTTTGAGGTATGAAGCAGATTGTGTCAGATTAACGGCAATATACGGTGATTTCCTATAGGTTACATTCTGCACCATGAAAGGAGAAAATGGCTTGTCGTGCTGCGGCATCAATTCATCTAGAATAACTACGTTGACGTAAATTAAAGTAACTGGAAAATAATCCCCTATCGCATTATTTGTAAACTTTTGTAGAAAAGTACATACTGAATTAAGCAAATAGAAATATTCTGTTAGCTATTGACATACTCTGACCGGGCATTTTAAAGGGTATGGAGACTTTTGCAGAATTTATTTGTTGCTCAAATGTATCTAAAATAAAAAAAAGAATCAGTTTTGCATAAAGTCCTCATAATAGTGATAAGTTGTGTCTATAGTTCCTCTTCAGACCAATGCGTCTCTATGGTTACAGACTACAAATAAACTCTGTGTAGTCTGACCCTTTACATGTGCTGTTCTTTCTCCTTTTCTGCTGGTATCAAAAAACAGGGAGCAGTGGGCTTTGTGGTACTGACCATTCCAGTGCTGGTTCTTCACTGGCAGGAATGTACCGTTCATTGGTTGTATCGGCCAATAGCAGGCGGATGGAGGAGACCGGCCACCTTTGCTCAGTCAGCCTCTCTCTCCGCCCGCTCTTCTTCGGCCGAAGTGTCACAGGGGCAGGGAGGCTACCAAAGACGCTTCCCCTACAGATTAGGCCACACCGTATCTATAAAGAACAAGACAAAGAACAACACATGGGCAATATGTAATGGTAGTAGTTATGTGCATTATGTTCCGAACATACTAAGGGGGATCAGGAGAGCTACTATTCATAAAAGCGCAGCTGAAATATATATAATATGGAAAAAAAATAGAACAAAATATGTACAAATCTAATATATAAAGCTGAGTGTATGTTTGTGTGTATGTCCGCTAAAGGAACTCGCACCGTCACAGTTACAATCATTACAATTTGGCACACAGGTACATCAGGTGTCCAGGAAGGGTTTAGACCGAGTCTCAGCGTTCTAGGACATACCGTTCCTGAGATATTCCCAAAAAATGCAAATATAGCACATCACATGACCTACATTAGCCAATAGAATCCTGCAGGACTTTCTCTTTGTATCCCAACTGCCATACACACGGTCACATGTCCCTTATCAGCCAATAGAAGCTCCTAGGTCCTTAGTCTCCACATACACACAGTTGTACACCAGGTTTCCATAACAACCTAGCCATTTTTCTTCACTGCTGCAGGTCAGCTTTAAAGGGGCAGGGCGCTGTGGATGACGCTGTTAAGGGAGCAGAGTGCTATGTAGGTCACAGTTCAGGGGGCAGGTGGGGTGGCCATTCAGGCCACCCTCAATAGGCGGACTTAAAAACCCCACCCCCAGGTCCTACTAAGCCATGTCCCAATCCGGTTAGGCCACGCCCCCTCCCACTCTGGAGCTGACAGGGATTGAAAAAATGAAGGTAAAAATCAACTTCTGTCAGCTGAAGTAGTGGGAGGGAGGGTGACATTCTCCCTGCAGCTCACGCTCAGACAGAACAGTGCTGCTGTCTGAGAGTGAGCTGACCAAATGGACATCCCTGTGTCTGTCCAGGCCCCACATCTGAAAGCCGGACTGTCCGGCCTAAAACTGGACCTCTGGCCACCCTAGGGGCAGGCTGCTGTGGAGGTCACAGTTAAGAGGATGGTCCGCGATGGAGGTCAGCGTTAAGGGACAGATTGTTGTAGAGGCCAATGTTAAGGGGATGGGATGTTGTCAAAATCACTGTTAGGGAGACGGGATACTGTGGAGGTCACTAATAAAGGGGAGGGTGCTGTGGATGCTACTGTTAAGGGGGCAGGCTGCTGTGGAGGTCACTGTTAAAGGGGCGAGGTTCTGTAGATGTCACTGTTATAGTGGATACTGTCGATATCTTTTAACGATACACACAAAGATTAAATAAAATAGATGAAATATACCAGTGCGAAGCCGGGTCCTTCTGCTAGTAAATAAATAAATGAAAAGATCAATAAGGCTCATAGGAAAAGCAGCTAGATGCCCTCAGGTGTTTTCACGGGGCCGGAAAATAAACAGTAATGGCCTAAAGAAGATGAAATAACTACATAGTTAATCCAGTACACAGCTAACCATGCAAACAACTAGACAAATATCTGCCCTGGGGCAAGTAGTGAGAGAACATCTGGGGACAGACATGATGGATCTGTGACTGTGTGTCAGACTATACATATGAATGGGACTGAGCTGCACATAGGGCACGTGATCGATGATAGTGACGTCACTGACCTAGAAACGAGGCTGCAGGCCTCTTCAAACAATTGTAGAAGTAGAGATGAGCGAATTTATGAAAAAAATTATCTGGCTCCTTCGCCAAATTTTGCAACAAATTTCTATTTGTGATAAATTACTACATCACGAAGTGCATTTCTTTGTATGTAATGCCGCCTCCCCCCCAACATTGAACCCCTCAGATGCCGCATTCATCATTGATCGCAGCATCTGAGGATACCAATTAGACTTTTCAGTGGCTAATCTGAGTAAAAAATAAAAAAAAACTCACCTTATCCATTTGCTCGCATAGAGGATGTCACGGCCATCTTGATTTAAGATACTGCGCAAAATCTCGGCTGGTCACGTGATGACATCAACACATTATCATGCTGTCCGGGTGCGGTGAGGTCAAGATGGCCTTTACGGCCTCTTTGAGTGCAAATGGATGAGGTGAGTATGTATATATATATATTTACCACCATTTCAGGGAAAATTGATTTGTTACCACGAGCACAAGGAAATTCGGCTTCGCATTGAATGAAAATTTTCTATAATTTCAGATCGAAGTCAATTCGTTTGACTTTTGATTCTCTCAGCACTAATCAGAAGGGGTACAGGTGGTCGGACCCCCACCAAATATTGATGACCTATCCTGTGTTCTTGTGTGCTGTATTGCTATTGATCTTGATTCTGTTCCTAGGCTCTAGCCTACAGTGGGATACCATGCCAGGTGCTTATAGAGCTGCTCCTGGTCCTGACTCCTAACTTTCTCCTGACTTATCCCTTGGCTTACTGTATCCAGTCTGAACCTTGACTCCCTTCCTGACCACACCACAACTCTGATGGCACTTCTGCCACCTTTCCCTGGCCTTTTTGGGGACCACTAATATCCGAGGAATCCTTTTGAGCAAAATTCACATCTCCTTGTGGAGTGACGAGCATCATTACTAGGGGATTCCATGGACTGTGCACCCAGGATCTCAATACCGGAAAAAAAATGTTTCCTTTTAGACCTCATGGATTCTGAAATGGAAAGAGACCCATTCAAGATGCATCAGGATTTTGTGACCGGACACAAAACCGCTGCAAGCTGCGGTTTTGGGTCCAGTCATAAAAATGGAAAAAATGTATCCAGCACTGAAAACAATGTAAGTCAATGGTGATAGATCCGTTTTTTAAAAGGCCAAAAAAAAACTGATCTGTCACCCATTGACTTTCAATCTATTTAGTACCGGTCCGTTTTTTTCCGTTTTGATTTCACACAACCACATCCTAACGGATCAGATGCATCCTGATGTGCAAAATCAAAATGGATCTGTTTAATTTTGGTATTAAGATCCTCTGCCGGATCTCAATACCAGAATTAACAACGCAAGTGTGAAAGTAGCCTTAGGGTGCTTTCGCACTTGCGTTTTTACTTTCCGCTGTAGATATCCGTCGTCGGGTCTCTACGCCGGAAATAAACTGATCAGGATTATCCTAATGCATTCTGAATGGAGAGAAATCAGTTCAGGATGCTTCAGGATGTCTTCCGTTCAGTATGTGAACGTTTTTTGGACGTTGACAAAACCGTAGCATGCTGCGGATTTGTCTCCTTCCAAAAATCCGGAAGACATGCCATAACGCCGGATCCGGAATTAATGCCCATTGAAGTGCATTAATCCGGATCCGGAATTAAACTAAACGTTGTTTCGGCGCATCACCGGATCCAACATTTAGCTCTGGGGCTGGGGCTCCGATCGGTTACTATTGTAGCCAGGATGCTACTGAAGTCTTGGCTGCCATGGTAAGTACTCCGCAGCAGTGTACTTACCTGCAATGAAGCCACGCGGTGCTCCTTCATGACGTCACAGGTCCGGGCGGTGCATTGATCTATGCGCCGTGGGGACCTGTGACGTCATGAAGGAGCGCCCGGCGGCCGCAGTGCAGGCAAATACACTGCTGCGGAGTACCATGGCACCCAGGACTTCAGTAGCGTCCTGGCTGCCATGGTAACCTAAAAGCATTTTGAAGATTTTTTCAAATGTTTTCAGGCGACTTGCTTTCTGACGGATCCGGCGGGACGGAAGTGCCTGCCGGATCCTCAGAACGCAAGTGTGAAAGCACCCTTAGTGGGTCCACAGTGCAGTTCATGAGCAGAATAAAGTAAGGGACACACATAGGTCTCCATAGGACCTGAAAATACATAAATGACAAGTTGCTTCCTTTTTAGAAGCCTTGGAGCCTTAAAGAAATGATTGTAAAAGTCTCATACTTTCAACTCCACCCCATTCAGGAGAAAGTATTAAATGGAATTGTTACTTTTTTAGAACTTTTTCTTCCAGTGTCTTCAGTATAAAGCTCTCGGTTAATTACTGTTTGTTTCCACTTTCAGAAAGTTACACTTCTTGTGTTCCATGCTTGAAGTTTGGTGCCCTATATAAAGCCTGCAATCCCTGATAAGAAGAGCGATAGCTGGGGAATTAAATGAGGAAATGAAGGTGTCAGGTTTGACATAAAGCGTGCAATTAGAATGGTACATCTTCGTACAACTCTAATACAGCTTTAATTATACCCTCAGCACCTGGAAAGCATAACATGCCATTAGCCGTGTTTGGTTTGAGGGATTTACAAATTGCATTGTTGAAGTAAGAGAGGGGGAGACTGGAGGGTAGGAGAATTTTGTCAAGTCAGTTCATTCCATGTGAGCGCGGATCGACTTGAGTCTTCTATAACTTACTTCAATTAACGGTGTAATTGTGTCTGTGGTGGGGATGGAATAGGTAGCGCACAGTGTGGCGTCTTCAATTCACAACGAGCTCAATGATTTCTGTCAACTACCTGGAGCACAATAATAGTCTTCAGACGACTCCCTGACTGGGTCCCGGGCATCTTCATTGTAAATGAATCAGAACTAATATCTATTGGGAGGTTTAACTCCTACGATGTATATTCATAAGGTTGACGTCAATGTCTACTCTTCTAGCCAAGAAAAATGCAAACGTCGCCAGGTTTGGGAAAACTGATATGTTTGTAAAAAACAAGTTTCCACTGAGATAACAAAGTCCCATAGAAGCCACGAATCTGAAATTTTATTTAACAAAATGTATTTCACTCACCGATTCCCCGCCAGTCCTATTCTGACTTTCAGGTCAATGCTGGTCTCTGCTTCCTGACACAGGAAATGGCCTCTCAGCCAATCATTGTCAGAGGCGGGTCATTGATGCAGCAAGTGATTGGCTCAGTGGTCACTTCCTGTCTCCGGAGAGGCAACAGGAAGTCGAGATTGGAACGAGAATGGCAGGAGATCATTGAGATTGTCCATTTTTTTTTTCTTTCCGCAAGACAAACTCTTTAGGGGATTTATCGGTGTAGAAAATCCATATTGAGCTGGGGAAAGCAAAATAATATTAAAATAAAGGTATTTTGCTCAATATATATATATATATATATATATTAAATTTTACCCCATACCTGCTACTTGATTGTATCTTCATCTTCCATTTCATAGTCACGTCAGAGCTCCACCACGGAGCCACATTAACCCCATTCCAGTATGTCACCTGCAGGAGCCTCCTGATGATGTGCCTCGGACTGCGCAGGTGTATTCTGTTGTAGCGCACTTTTGAGATGCAGCGGTAGAGCCAGCCCACGTATGTGACGGTATTGGTGATGTAACGTGCTGTACATTTGGGCTGGAAAGCAGCTGAGAGATCCTGTGTCCGATGTTTGGAACCTGACCTATAAGGCCTCTTTCACACGAGCGAGTATTCCGCGCGGGTGCAATGCGCGATGTGGTCTGTGTACGCGAGCAAAGTTTTTCACGCATCAGTTTTGCATTGTGTGAAAATCCCAGCATGTCCTATATTCTTTGATTTTCAGATTAGGTCCAGATGCGTTGTGGATGCGTTGAGTGAAAACTGCGCAATTTCTCAAGCAAGTCCATTCAGTTTTGCCTGCGATTGCATTTCAATTGTTCAGTTTTTATCACGATTTAATGCGCTTTGCACGCGCGTGATAAAAAATGTTATGTTTTCTAACAACATCTCTTGGCAACAACCCGTAAAAAACGCA
Source organism: Bufotes viridis (assembly GCA_033119425.1). Taxonomy (NCBI): domain Eukaryota; kingdom Metazoa; phylum Chordata; class Amphibia; order Anura; family Bufonidae; genus Bufotes; species Bufotes viridis. The sequence goes on from CM065597.1 coordinate 7,795,272, forward strand.
TCACATCTCTACTTGCTTGTGGATGCGATGTAATTTTCACACAGTCCCATTCACTTCTATGGGGCCAGGGCTGCATGGAAATTGCATCCGCAAGCAAGTGCGGATGCGATGCGTTTTTCACGGATTGTTGCCAAGAGATGTTGTTAGAAAACACTACTATTAAATCGCATTGCACCCGCGCGATAAAAACTGAACAACTGAATGCAATCGCAGGCAAAACTGAATGGACTTGCTTGCAAAATTGCACAGTTTTTACTGAACGCATCCGCAACGCATCCGGACCTAATCTGCTGACGCTCGTCTGCAAGGGGTCTGAGACAGCTTCCAAGCTTCTGAGCGGTCTTACATTAAGACCATTTTCTACACCTAAAATAGGCGTAGAAAATGATAAATGAGGCGGATCTCGCGGCCCGTCCCTTCCCCGCTCACTTTTTTAGATTTGACCTGAGCGGGAAAAAGGTGCAGATTGCAGCAACAATGTTGGTGTATTTCTGGATAGTAAATGACCCCCATAATAATTTGAAACAACTTTATATTTTACATCATTTTCTTTTTAAACAATCCTAATAAACAATAATTTTAAGTGATTAAGTGATTACTCCTTGTTGAGTTGGAAGCAATCAGATTGGATGATCAGATTGGATGATCAGATTGGATGATCAGATTGGATGATCAGATTGGATGAACCCCTAAATCCGTACAAAAATGGCAGCAGAATAAACACTTGTAGCAGGAAACATTCTCCTATAGGGATTACACAGATGACAAACAAGCGCTTTAATGTAAAGCCGGTTCTGTGCGGCGTCCCGCGTGGGGCTCATTAATCAATAGATAATTAATGATTGTTATCTAGCAAACTCTGCAGCCTTTCCCTGGGGCTGCGCTTTATTCGCTTTCTATTCAGAGCATGTTCTGACTTGTTACCTGAACTCTGATGTAAAAAAAAAAAAGCTGAAAAGCGGAGTGTTATAAAATAGATAAAATCGGGGTAATTATGGACAGGTGGCAGCGCAAATCTGCTCCTCCGAGCTTCATTGTTCCTTTATTTACAGGAGACCCTCCCCTCAGCAATAAGTGCAGAGCTGCTCTGTTCACTGCATGCACACAGCTACCTGAATGGCATCGACGTTTTGCTGCTCTTCTCTTTTTGTGTTGTAATATTGGAGCAGCGCTGCGGTAAAGAGCATCGGCTCCGGCTAAAGAAGAGACCTGAAAACAAAATTAGTACCATGTTTTGTGCACAGGAAAATTTGATTAGTCTGTCAGTCTCAGGATCGGCAATTTCAAAAAGCAGCATATAGTTTGGGATCCTCAGGGGTGTAGATCTAGGAGGTGCAAAGGGAGGAGTTACACCTGGGTCCTAGTGCCTGCCCCATCACAAGACCCCAGTATGATAGTATCTCATGGGTCCATGTTACACCTAGTAGTATCATTAGTATCAGTTTTGAAGTTTTGGGTTTGTACCAGGGTTTTAAGAATGCATTATTGTCTGGACCTCTAAGCCATTAGAAGTAGCACTGGAAACCAGTCAAACCGGTATAAGTTCTATGCAGATAAGTAGTGAAACTGGAGAAGCAATGGTGAGACTGATGTGGGATTGTCAGAGAAGATCACCACGTGTAGATGTCATCTTGAGGTTCCTTCTTCTTGGAAGCCCTGTTGGCTACTAAGGATTGGGCGTGCCCTCTGATTTTGATTTTTTTTTTGGTGCACCCTGAAAGAAGTGAGACCTCGATATGTTCAGTAGCACTTACAGCTGCCCCTCTAATATTTCCAATAGCGGCTCCAAAGTTTTCAGCTCTTGAAGGCTACAAGTATTTACTAAACCAGAGGAGTCAGGGGATCTACGGGGGTCCTTTTTTAAGGTTTTTCTCAGCTTGTTACAATGTGTAATTACTAAATCCACATGAAATGTTGATACTTTACTAATCTTGCTCTGCTGCTGAGGGGGACATGTCAGCTTCCCTGTCATGTCTGTCAAATAACTGTATTCACCATGAAATAATCATTCTGAAATGTCTTTTTTTTTATCTCTGCATTGCCCAAGTCCTCTGTTATTCCTCTTGGAAATGCATGATTACATTAACAGCAGAGTATCGCCAGTTGAGGCAGTGTGTCTAAACCCTCTGACATTGTACGCTCAGTGCTGACTGCGCTAGATTTTGTAGGGACACACAAGGGGCGTGACGGCACCCAATCATCAATGACATTTCTACTAGGAATAACAGGTGAGCAACACAACACAGGGCCAACACTTAGGTGAGATGGCAGGTCCTCCACCATGCTTTATCCTCTAGTCACAACCAAAGCTGCATTAAAATTTATTTTCAAGGGCATTGCATCCTGGGAGTTAGAGATGAGCACAGTTTTTGAAAATTCTATTTGGCTGCTTTGCAGAATTTTACAAAAAAATTTGCCTTGTGACGAATTACTTTGTCACAAAGCGTATTTCTTTGTAAGTAGCGCGACAGGGAGTGGAGATGGCGCTGCCCTCCGTCATTGAACCCCTTAGATGCCGCATTCATCGCTGATCATGGCATCTGACGATATTTGACGAATATATAGGCGAATATTCATCAAGTGGAGTGCGAATATTCGTAACGCGATTTTTTTATTGCGATGCGATTATCGGCACTTCACTGTAATGTGCATTGTGATGTGTACTGTGTAAAAAAAAAGGAATAGTCATGATTACGAATATATAGCACGATATTTGAAATATTTGCGAAACCGCAAAGTGCCGATATTCATGATAGAAGTTTACTTTTCGAATATTCGCGCTCAACACTAATAATACATTTTAAAATTAAAAAAAATAAATAAAATCATACTTTCCTGCTCCATTTGATCGTGAAGAGCCGGCCGCCGCCATCTTGATTGAAGATCCAGCGTGAAATCTCGTGCGGCACGTGATGTGACATCATATGAGATTTCGTGCGGGATCTTCAATCGAGATGGCGACGGGCTCCTTGCTCTCAAATGGATGAAGTAAGGATGGTTTATTTCTTTCTTTTTTACCACCGTTTCAGGGAAAATAGATTTATTACCACCAAGCACGAGGAAAGTCGGCTTTCGGATCGACGTCCACTTCGGACAGTTTGATTCGCCCAACACTAGTGGTAGTGCATTATTACAGCTGAGTTATGGGCGGTTGATAAACTATGTATATACCGAAGGTGATGTGGTGGGGGGGCTGCACCCATGGGTGCTCTACCAGTTTACCCCATCGTCCTCCTGATCACTCCCTGTTGTTGGGGACGGTCGGAACTGAGCTTCACAGAAGCTTCCTGTCATTCCTCACCTTCTCCCTCCGTCACCTCCGTGTCCTCACATACGCCGCGGCGCGACTTCACCCTCTACTTTTCTCGTCTTTCCTTCCACCGCGCTGTTTGAAGCCACGATTCTTCTCAGGCAGATCTGTTTCTGACACATCCTTGTTTCCCTCCTTGCGTCGCTATCTCTGATGGTTGTCAGAAGTCACTCCGAACAGCTGTCTGCGGTAGCAGTGCGGTGGAACCTGGCGCATCGTCAGCCGTACTTTACCCTTAAAGATGACATTTTAGGGGCTGGGGGGGTCATTCTTCGGAGACATAAAACGTCTTATTTTTCAAGAAAAATGTTAACTTTCCTTACAGAATTTGCTCCGGTAAACGCCACTGACATTTTCGACTGTTTACTGGTGAAGTCTCATTAAGGGGACGGCGGGAGGCGGCAATTGGGAATGTCGGTAAATTACAATCAACTCCTTTCTACAAGCATTGTGCGAAAGGGAAATAGCGACGTGGCAGCAGAGGATCCTGGGTGCTTTCCGTAATCAGAAGTCAGCCTTTTGTATGTGAATGCATTACCCGGCGTTAATGCCTCGCAGCGAGCAGTGACGGGCCGCCCTCCACGTGTCAGTCATTTGTCAGGATTTGTTAATTCCTGATCACGGCAGAGGTTTTTGTAGGGAGCTCGTTAATGGGGTCGTCAAGTGTCGTACAAATAAAATCCTAATTCTCAAGGGAGCGATGGTTCCTCCTGCAGTGCAGAGATCAAGGAGGAAAGCTCTCTCTAGTGCCACCTATAGGTAGCTTCACTGCATGTCAATGTCCAGCCCATTGGCTGGAGCTCTGCAGGGAAACCCCTCCCCGAAGAGCTACATCTAAGGCAGGAACCCCTACCGATGGGCGGCTGGTGGCCATAGTCAAGGCTCTTAGAGGTGCACTGAAGAGGTGTCTTCTTCCTTCTTGAGAAAAGCTCATTTACATAAAAGCTTAATTGCCTGATTCGGGATTCACTTTCTCATCGTTTTCAAGATCTCTGCTTGCAGTCAGTGAGCCAAAACATTGCATACAATCATAAGCCCAAACTCCATTCTTCCCTAGTCCTCCTCACACAGCTGTGAGTTTGTTACATTGTATTACGGTATGTATTGCACCTTGAGCTAAACTCAGCAGGTAAACTAGGATTTACTTACATTATAACGCGCAGATCAGCTGTGAATGTTCAGCCTCTGAATAGGAACAGCATGGGTGGGATTTATTAAGATTGTTGTCTCTGTGGCTTGTAAGGAATTATTTGGTACCGCCCCTTCTGCTGAACCCCACCCCCTTTACTCACTATTTTTCAAAAGCGGCAATTATTGCTGAAATGTGACATCATTTGCAACCTTTTTTCTAGCTTGGAAGTGGTGCAAATCACTATGTGAATTCCCCCATAAATGTGCCCCGTGTCTCCTGCCTAGTGTGCCCAATCACTTCATGCACTGCCTGTATCTCCCAGTGGTGCCTCGTGGGATTTTAAGGATGAATTCACATGCAGATTTGTTACAGAAATTTCCCTTCACCTGAATATTTCCTGCAGAAAATGATGTGCACGCTGCAGAAACAACCCTAGACCGGTGCATAGAACCGATGGAAACCTCTTTCCAACCATGAGCAGCTTCCTCTACTGGACCAGCAGTCATGTAATCGCCGGGTGTAATTGGGGCTGGAAGAGCCGCTGGGTCTTAGCTTGCCTGTGTAAGATGCCTGCCCAGGGGCTGGTTTTTCTGTAGCTGGGGCTCTAGGTACAGTATAAGGCCTCATGCACACGACCGTATGTGTTTTGCGGTCCGCAAATTGCGGATCCGCAAAAAAAAAACGGATGAAATTTCGTATGGCATCCGTTTTTTATGCGGATCTGTTATTTTTGCGGATCCATTGTAATAATGCCTATCCTTGTCCGCAAACTAGAAAAAATAGGACATGCTCTATTTTTTTGCGGAACGGAAAAACGGACATACGGAAACGGAATGCACACGGAGTACCTTACGTTTTTTTTGCGGACCCATTGAAATGAAGGGTTCCGCATATGGTCCGCAAAAAAAACTGAACGGACACGGAAAGAAAATACGTTCGTGTGCATGAGGCCTAAAAGTGTAACTGTCCCCCTATCAAAAATAGGTAAAAACAAAAAAATTAAATAAATTACAAATAAACAAAAAATGCCTTCACCAATCTAAACTGTCGGCATACCCATGCAAGACTTTACATAGGACCGATACAATATAGGGGCCCTATTTTATTATTTAGTGGCGTCGGTTTGCCAACGGCAAGAACAGAACTTTTTTTCTCAGTTTTTCTGAAATAAAACTAAAAGAGGAAAAAAAAAGTAGAGAAGTGTTCACAAAAAATGGTGCAAAAATAAATTTGGTAGCAGAAGAATAAAAAAAAGTGAAATCAACACGTGCAAATCCCAAAAACTGATCATGAAGGGGTTAGGCTACTTTCACACCAGCGTTGGTCTTTTCCGGAATTTAGTTCCGTCCTAGGGGCTCAATACCGGAAAAGAACTGATCCGTTTTATCCCAGTGCATTCTGAATGGAGAGCAATCCGTTCAGGATGCATCAGTTCAGTCTTTTTGCCATTTCAGGACGGAGATAATACCGCGGCATGCTGCAGTTTTATCTCCGGCCAAAATTCAGGGACACTTAACCGGAATGCCGGATCCAGCATTTTTTCCCATTGGAATGTATTAGTGCCGGATACGCTATTCAAAATACCGCAATGCTGGATCCGTCCTTCCAGTCTGCACATGCGCTGACCGGTAAAAATGTGAAAAAATATATAACGGATCCATCTCTCCGCATGACAAGAGGAGAGATGGATCCGTTCTTGCAACGCATTTGTAGGATGGATCCGTAGGCGGATCCGTCTTCAAATGCTTTCCGTTTAGATGCAGATTGCCGGATCACTCTGCCGCAAGTGTGAAAGTAGCCTTAAGTCGCAAAAATGTCTCCAACCAATCTGCTGTGTCCGTTTTTTATCCTAACAGCAAAGTTGAAATTGTGGCCATAGCATTGTCACCGCTCATCGCCGTGCTATCATAGAATGAGAATAAATGTTACAATGTAGCGAGCGTCTGACCAATAAGCGTTAAAATAACCCAAATACAGCAACTGTGTCACAATATCTGAAGAGTTACAAAGTAGATAAAAATGAATTTGTATGAATAAGAAAAGCCCCCCCTCCGGTCCTGATGTCACCCAGGCATTGGTGAGCCCAGCTCTGATAGGGTTAATAAATCATGGCCGACAGACTATTACTATGCGCCGCCTGTTAGCGGTAGGAAGCTCCGTCATCTTTCATTCTTCCAATACTTAGATCATGTTTATATCAAAAGGAATTTGTGATACACTCAAAATGTGTGTTTTCATCTCGCTTAACATTTGTGATGCCAAAGGGCATTATAAGACGCGAGTCTCCGTCCTTTACATCCGCCGCCCATTGTAATCGCGCTCAAAGAACTTGTTAAACAAAGTAGCTGAATTATAAAGCCTCGTCTCCATCCACCGAGATGAAGCGTTCGCTTATTCTACGAGATAATGGATCTGAAGAGGAGGATTGTTCTATGGAAACCTATGCATCAAGGAGAAATGTGATGGTGAAGCTCAGGGGCCAACCCTGTGGGTGGGGGCTGGGGCATTAGGGCCCCGGGGATATAACTATACAGGAATCTTTGTATGAAAAAAACCACGGCTCTGACCCCTATAGAATTCAGGAACTATCTAGATTATATGCAGTGGAATTGTACATTATTCTGCCCTAGACGACCACCATTAACCCCCCCCCCCCTCACCATGCCAAACAATAGTATATGCAATGATGATATAACGGTAATAAATCACCTTACTAGTCCGAGTGTATTGGATATAAACTAATAACCACCAAAGACCACTAGAGATTTTAGGTATTGATCACCAAGCCACCCAAGAGATGCTAGGAATTAATCACTAAGCCACTATAGACCACCAGGGATAATAGAACCTAGACCACCAGAGATATTGGGTATCAATTATCTAGGCACGCTAGACCACCAGAGATGCTAGGTATTGCTCACTAGGCCGCTATAGACCACAAGGGATAATGGATCATAGGCCACTAGAGATGCTAGGAATCAATCACTAAGCCACTATAGACCACCAGGGATAATGGAACCTAGATCACCAGAGATATTTGGTATCAATCAGATAGCTACTCCAGACTACCAGGGTAATGGGTTTTAGGACATCAGAGATTCTAGGTGTTTATCAAGAAGCCCCTTTAGACCCCCAGGGATATTGGGTCCAAGGCCACCAGAAATGTTAGGTATTGATCATCTAAACACTTCAAACCACCAGGGATAATGGAACCTAGATCACCAGAGATGTTAAGTATCAATCATCTAGTAAGTATAGATGACCAGTGATGGTAGGTATCGAACACCAAGCCACTCTACACCACCAGTGCTATTATAGGAACACTCACAATACACTTTCAATAGTTCTTGGTTGAAAGCTCAATCAATTAGCAGTTCTCCTTCACGACTCTTTTGGATACATGTGACATCAGTGTGAGTGGGCGTGCATATATTTTCAATAGGGGGAGGGGAACAAGAAGTCACCAGCCACGTCTGGCAGCAGTTTGTCACCTGTGAAAACATAGGATTTGTTAAAATTTAACATGTAATACTAACGTAGTATATAAGGCCGAAAAAAGACCTCCGTCTATCCAGTTCGGCCTGTCATCCTGCAGGTTGATCCAGAGGAGCCGATTTTCCTTATTTTAGGGGAAAAAATTCCTTCCCGACACCAATCAGGCATCAGAAGTACTTCCTGGATCAACGACCGATCTCTAGTAGCTATAACCTGTAATATTATTACACTCCAGAAAGACATCCAGTCCCCTCTTGAATTCCTTTATTGTACTCACCATCACCACCTCCTCAGGCAGAGAGTTCCATAGTCTCACTGCTCTTACAGTACAGAGTCCATAGTCTCACTGCTCTTACAGTAAAGAGTCCATAGTCTCACTGCTCTTACAGTAAAGAGTCCATAGTCTCACTGCTCTTACAGTAAAGAGTCCATAGTCTCACTGCTCTTACAGTAAGGAGTCCATAGTCTCACTGCTCTTACAGTATAGAGTCCATAGTCTCACTGCTCTTACAGTAAAGAGTCCATAGTCTTACTGCTCTTACAGTATAGAGTCCATAGTCTCACTGCTCTTACAGTAAAGAGTCCATAGTCTCACTACTCTTACAGTATAGAGTCCATAGTCTCACTGCTCTTACAGTATAGAGTCCATAGTCTCACTGCTCTTACAGTAAAGAGTCCATAGTCTCACTACTCTTACAGTATAGAGTCCATAGTCTCACTGCTCTTACGGTAAAGAGTCCATAGTCTCACTGCTCTTACAGTAAGGAGTCCATAGTCTCACTGCTCTTACAGTATAGAGTCCATAGTCTCACTGCTCTTACAGTAAGGAGTTCATAGTCTCACTGCTCTTACAGTAAAGAGTCCATAGTCTCACTGCTCTTACAGTAAAGAGTCCATAGTCTCACTGCTCTTACAGTAAAGAGTCCATAGTCTCACTGCTCTTACAGTATAGAGTCCATAGTCTCACTGCTCTTACAGTATAGAGTCCATAGTCTCACTGCTCTTACAGTAAAGAGTCCATAGTCTCACTGCTCTTACAGTAAAGAGTCCATAGTCTCACTGCTCTTACAGTAAAGAGTCCATAGTCTCACTGCTCTTACAGTAAGAGTCCATAGTCTCACTGCTCTTACAGTAAAGAGTCCATAGTCTCACTGCTCTTACAGTAAAGAGTCCATAGTCTCACTGCTCTTACAGTAAAGAGTCCATAGTCTCACTGCTCTTACAGTAAAGAGTCCATAGTCTCACTGCTCTTACAGTAAGAGTCCATAGTCTCACTGCTCTTACAGTAAAGAGTCCATAGTCTCACTGCTCTTACAGTAAAGAGTCCATAGTCTCACTGCTCTTACAGTATAGAGTCCATAGTCTCACTGCTCTTACAGTAAAGAGTCCATAGTCTCACTGCTCTTACAGTAAAGAGTCCATAGTCTCACTGCTCTTACAGTAAAGAGTCCATAGTCTCACTGCTCTTACAGTAAGAGTCCATAGTCTCACTGCTCTTACAGTAAAGAGTCCATAGTCTCACTGCTCTTACAGTAAAGAGTCCATAGTCTCACTGCTCTTACAGTAAAGAGTCCATAGTCTCACTGCTCTTACAGTAAAGAGTCCATAGTCTCACTGCTCTTACAGTAAGAGTCCATAGTCTCACTGCTCTTACAGTAAAGAGTCCATAGTCTCACTGCTCTTACCGTAAAGAGTCAATAGTCTCACTGCTCTTACAGTAGAGTCCATAGTCCCACTGCTCTTACAGTAAAGAGTCCATAGTCTCACTGCTCTTACAGTAAAGAGTCCATAGTCTCACTGCTCTTACAGTAGAGAGTCCATAGCCTCACTGCTCTTACAGTAAAGAGTCCATAGTCTCACTGCTATTACCGTAAACAGTCCATAGTCTCACTACTCTTACCGTAAAGAATCCTCTTCTATGTTTGTGTACAAACCTTCTTTCCTCCAGACGCAGAGGAAGTCCCCTCGTCACAGTCACAGTCCTGGGGATAAATAGATGAAGGGAGTGATCTCTGTACTGACCCCTGATATATTTATACATAGTTATTAGATCTCCCCTCAGTCGTCTTTTTTCTAAAGTGAATAACCCTAATTTTGATAATCTTTCAGGGTCCTGTAGTTGCCCCATTCCAGTTATTACTTTAGTTGCCCTCCTCTGAACCCTCTCCAGCTCTGCTATGTCTGCCTTGTTCACAGGAGCCCAGAACTGTACTCAGTCCTCCATGTAAATGTCTGCCCATTTTTCCCCAATATCCGGTGTTGGAGGAGAGTTGGCACCCCCCCCAAACCTGTCGTCCTCCTGATATTCGGCAGGTGGGGGCAGTTTGATGTGTATGACCACCATAGATCCTAAACTTCCCTATGTGGGAGATAATAAATGGGAAAGTTTTGAAAAGTGAGCATAATAAATAAGAGGTAGCGGGAGAAAGAGAATTCCAACTGGGGATGTTCTAGAATTCATGTGGAACTATCTCGACCATCTCCCTGGTCTTCTGTCCTCCTTAGCTTCTGCTGGATGGCTTGATACAGAGAAAATCAATTTTGGTCTTTTTTGTCTTTTTTATTAGTCAACATTTTTTTAAAACTATTTCACAGATCAAATCCTCACCTGAGAAACAAAGCGGAGACTTCCACAATAAGACTATGGACACCGTAGAGCAGGAGATACCGTGGATCACAGCCCTGATCACCCAAACTAGACATGACCCCCCCCCCCAAACCAGGAGCTCAGCCGCCGAGAACATAATGACGGTCTACGCTCTAATCATTAAAAGCGGTCTTGATTCCTCTAAGCAGTCACTTTAAAGGTTGAAAGCAATTAAAATAATGAGTCGGATTCTTTTATAGGGTAATGAGTCTTCGGACTGGAATTCCACCTTGCAATAAGCTTGTTTCAGCGGTTACGATTCTCTCAGGTTTGGAAGCAGCGGTATTAGTCTGGTACATACAGGTGCGGTATAATGTCCGCTGTTGGCTGTAACACAGTTGTTCGATGTAAGGAGTGGGAGAGGATATTTTAGGCTTTAATGAAAAGTTCTATATAAGGTCCTAAGCCCTCACTACATGACGTGGAGCTGGAGAGATCAATAATTTCATTATAAGCCATGAATGAGCGCTCGGAGGACACCGGTTCTTATGGAGATTGGGCTGGTGCAGTGCTTCCGGGAAAGCCACATGCCAATTAGCAGAATGAAGAAACCTCTCTAGTGCCACCTACAGGTAGCTGCCTTGTATGTCAATGTCCAACCCATAAAAAGAGCCTTGAAACATGACATTGGATATGAGCCAAACCAGATCCTGTAGACCAGGGATTAGCAACCTCCGGCGCTCCACCTGTTCTGAAACTACAACTCCAAGAATCCTCCTTTCACTGGGCGTTACAAGAATAGTCAAGTATATGTGCATGCTGGGAGTCGTAGTTTCACAACAGCTGGAGTGCTGAAGGTTGTTGATCCTTGTTTCGGAGTTCTTGCTCCTCATCGGCACAGTACTGGTTGACCCACCACACTAGCCTGATATCCATGTCCACCTAAGGCCCCCTACACACGGCCACATTTTTGGTCCTCATCCGACCCTCAGAAAATGCTCATTCGCTTTAATGGGGGCTGCATCCATATGTCCATTCGAGGCCCAAAAAATAAAAAATAGAACTTGTCTAATTCTTGTCCATTTTGCAGAGACGAATAGGGGCGTAACATAGGGGAAAATGTGGGATGTGGACCGCAGAACAGATACGGTCATGTGCATGAGGCCTAAAGCTGTATCAAAAACATCTCACCCGGTCAAACAGTACCCTGCCCCAAAACAGCTGTCTGCAGATCGGTGTCTCTGGTCGGGCTGATATCCGTAGTCACGGCTCTCCTATCGGTCGGGCAATGACTTACAGGGCAGCTGCCTATAGGTAGGTGGTGCTAGAGGGATAGTCCTCCTCCTTCTGGAGGAGCGTTGATTTCTAGAGTCCATGAATGACTCGGGTTTGATGGAAAATGGGTTTCCTCGTAATTCAGCTTTTACTGCCTACCAATTAGTTCCACGGACAAAACTCCTAGAACTCATCCGTGGAGCGCAGGGGCAATACTTTTGGGCTCTCTTTGGAAAGGGCCTTCTGATCGATTCGGAACATTTATTTGCATAATAATAAAAAAAGACTTTAATTACATAAACCGCACAGCTGATTTACATAAGAAAGGTATGCTTTTTCTCAGAAGAATCAACCCTCCTAGACATTAATAAGGTTGATCCTGCTGAAAGACGCTCTTTAAATGTAGCTGTTAATTGCCTTCTCCAGAAGCTCAGTACATACGCTCGTGCTACGCGTAAAAGCCGTCTGCTGCCTTTTCATTTCTTTGCTAACAAAGTGCTGTAGAGCATGATATTCAGCGAAACCACAGAGCAAAACCCTGCGAGATGCCGCTGACCTCCACCGACCTTCAGATTTCAGCAGATAGCACATTTATTTCATTGTGTTTAGCTGGAGGTGAAAGTGGATGATCAAGATCAAAAGCCACCGCCGCTCCGAGGACCAAAAAGAAGAAAAAAATCTAGGAGAATTGAAAACAATTAAGATAAACAAAGCAGCGGCTGCAGCGACTCGAAACGCGCAGGGCGCTCGATATTAGCCACATAATATGTTTTCATTTCTGCAGATTCCATCTCTCGTTGATAGAGAATTCTCAGATATCACAAATTGTTTAGCTTTAAAGGGGAAGAAGAGGAAGGGACAGACGGGGTCCTGCTGGTGTCAACGGTGGGGGTGAGGGGACGGAAAGCCACCAAGGTGGAAAGGACAGAATGAAATGGAATCTGCTCTTTTCAGGACATGAAGCAATGTGAGGTCAGACACTGGGGAGTCGGGATTGTGGAAGATGAAACAAAAGTTCACCTGAAAGAAAGTTGTGCTGAAAAGTCAGATATAGAAGGCAGTATCTGCCGGAGACTAGGCAGTCCCCCGGTGCTTTACTGTGGTGGTCATTGCTTCAAGGGATGGTCCAGGATGGGGGAAACCTTCCAGGAACAGTGCCACGTCTGCCCGTGGGTTGAGTCTGGTATTGCAGTCAGTAAATTCACCAGAACCAGAGCTTTAACACCAGATGCAACCCATGGACAGATGTTTTCCTAACCCTGGACAACCCTTTGAAGATGATCTTCATCAACTTAGAAGATAAACTGCCTCGGGAATTTATGCTTCGGAGTACAGACATATCTGCATAGGAAATACTCTAGGACAGGCATGGGCAAACTACAACTCCCAGCATGCAAATACTGCTTACAGCTATCAGCCTACAGCAGGACATGGTGGGAATTGTAGTTTTACAACAGCTGGAGCAGTTTGCTCATCCCTGGTCTAGGACAACCAGCCAAAAATGACACGGTGGGAGGATGGTCTGTATAGGCTGCAGGCCACGTTAGGTGGCATCTCAACTACGTTCGCCTTCATCACAATCTCTTTTTTTGGTGACCAATCAATGATGCTTTTATGTTGAATTGTTCATTGTGCCCAATAATATTTTGTGCTAAAAGATGTGAAATATTTATGGTATCGGCATATTCCATATCACACTGCCATCACTTACATCTCTAGGTTACATCTGTGCATTTAAAGGTCATCATTCAGCAGGATCGACCCTATCAAACCAGGCATAATGCCTCATAGGTGCTTAAAAACAAAGCATTTCTTTCCTAAGGACAAATGTCAAATTAGGGCCTAAGGGCACTAAGGGCGGGGCTCCGTAGTCCCTTCGCTATGCTTTCCAAAAACTTGAGTTAATTAACTTTTCATCGAAGGGCAGAAATGTTATGGAAAGCAGGACAGAGGAGCTAAGATGCACCGAGTAGCTAGAGTGCACCCTCGGTGCACTTAAAAGGGTTGTACACTTTTGTAGCAATTATTTTTTTCAGAATTCCCAGTAAAAAAAAAAATTGTACAACAAATGTGGACATCAACCTTAAACCTTAATTTGCATACTGTTTAAAAACACTCATTTGTCCTTGGGGAAGAAACGTATAGTTTTAATCCAGGCAACATGCCTGGTTTGGTAGGGTTGATCCTACTGACAGATGACCTTTTAAAGGGGTTGTCCAGCATTAACCAAGGCTGATTTATTTAAAACAATACAGCACCACCCCTGTCCACAGGTTGCATGTGGTATTGTAGCTCTGCCTCTTTGACTCCAATGGAGTTAAGCTGCAATACCATACACAACCTGTGGACAGGGGTGGGACTTTTTTTTGGAGGAAAGCAGCCATGTTTCTTTAATTCTGGACGACCCCTTTAAGATATAGGTCCTGAAGTTGCCTGGACCACGGTTTAGATACCGCCCACGAGTAAAAGTGCTGGTGGTACATACCCAGGTGCACCATCACTTCTAGTCCTGGCTGGCACTGCATCCGGAGGTGGATTGTCTGACCGACTGGTCGCCCATGGGGGCGCTAAGAGCAGGGGCGGATTTAGCGGAAGTTTTTCTTTAACACACAAATAGCAAATTCGTTATATGCATTTTCTTCATGGATATTCTAGACGATTCTTTTAAATATCCCATAAATAGCTGATTTTCTCATCGTTCCAATGGATTGTATTTCATTTTCCCTTCCTTAAACTGAAATTTCACTGGAGTCCAATGATGTGATGCGATGCTAGAGCCATCGGAGTAAAGAAGTTTTGGCACCTAAATGATGTGTTATTGTCCGTGAAGCCTTCTGTGAGCTTCATTAAATGTTGACTTTCAGGGGAGACGAGATGTTTTCTCTTCACTTCCAGTAAAACAGAAGTAAAAAATAAAATGTTTGGAGGTTTGTTTGCTCCGAATTCTTCCTTGACTCTCGTGCACTTTTGTACTACTGTTAATGTAAGAGGCAACGACAAGATCATCATAATTCAGCATAGCTGCGTGCGGAAGCATCCATTGGCATTCCAAAGTAGAAGAAGAATCTCATCTTTGGCGAAGCTTTTAATCTAACATCTAAACTGTTACAAGAAAACACATTGTATCTTTCTAGAGGAACGGGCGTTCCAGTGTTTCATCCACATCTCTTGGCATGTCGTCGAGTAATTCTGCTGACCCTTCCAAAATTCAAGGCTGGGTTGCTATGCTATAGACAGCGGGAAGATGGACATGTGCTTTTAAGCTCGTAGATTAGATATCTCTCAAAATTCAACGTAAATTGGAGTTCTTAAAGGGAGTCTTTCACCCCAAATGTGCACTATCTCACACTAACACCATTGCGTCGATAACAGTCCCCACATTAAAATCCTACTTTCCATAAGGTTGTCAGTTGCATAGTTCGTCTAAAAAATACTTTTATTGTATATGTAAATCAGGGTCTGAAGGTGCCCAGGGGCGGCGTTCCAACGGCCGGTGCCCAGGCCCCGTGCTGATTTCCATGTGCAACAACTCCCCTTTCACCCATTTGGCCCGCCCTTTCCCTGGCTGATTACCTCCTCTTCTTCTTTTGAAATCCAGCGCCTGTGCCGATGACAGCCCTCTGATGCAGCGTCGGCTGGAGCATGACGTATGGACCGGCGCATGAGCACTGTACTACCCATTACTGGCAGATGCCTCAGAGTATCCAGTGCGCATGCGCCGGCCCGTACGTCATGCTCCAGCCGATGCTGCATCAGAGGGCTGTCATCGGCGCAGGCGCTGCATTTTAGAAGAAGAGGAGGTAATCAGCCAGAAAAAGGGCGGGCCAAATGGGTGAAAGGGGAGTTGTTGCACATGGAAATCAGCACAGGGCCTGGGCACCGGCCGTTGGAATGCCGCCCCTGGACACCTTCAGACCCTGATTTACATATACAATAAAAGTATTTTTTAGACGAACTATGCAACTGACAACCTTATGGTAAGTAGTATTTTAATGTGGGGACTGTTATCGACGCAATGGTGTTAGTGTGAGATAGTGCACATTTGGGGTGAAAGACTCCCTTTAAGAAGAATTCAATGCAGTTGGCCGGTACCAAAACAGTCCTGGTGACTACTGTACTTCTAAGAATCCTTTGTCCTGAAGTTTTCTGTCCGTTGTGAATGAAATATAAGCTCCCTGTTTGGGAAGAACAGAATGTTTTTGAAATGTGCACTTTATGTTAAAGGGACCTTAAAAATGCTACCGGCAGCAGGTCCTAGAGCAGGAGGAGCTGAGCAGACTGACATGTAACCATTAATATCTGCTCTTTCTATGCTTAAGAGTCCAGTGGGCGGTCCTGTCAGTGAGCGACAGCCTAGCCTGTATAAGTGTGCTGATCCGGACAGCCCACTGGACTCCTGCACCGAGAATGAGTCCTATGCGCTACGGCATAGACCGGACTGGTGCAAGGATTTTTGCTACCCTAGGCAAAAGCTAATATTGCCACCCCCTTGACTCCGCCTATTGACCATGCCCTTTGACCTGGCCCTTTTTTGTCAGCCACCTATTTAATGATTGTTGCATGTAACATTTTACTTGTCCAGCTAGTTTTAGATATTCTACAGCAGTCCAATTACAATCCCCGCTCCCCCCCCAATCAGTCTTTCGACCAAATAATAAATATAGTAAAAAAAATTGTCGAAAATTTTTTCCTAAAGGATAGCTACAGTGCATACCAGAATTGTTCATTGTGTTTCTTCATTTATAAAGGTCTTTCCAGACTGTCTGAGCCTTATGTTTGAGTTAATTGTGGGAGTCATTCCCAATGTATACCTCTAACAGAAGGCTCTGACATATTCCATTATATCAGCATACACTGGGTCACTCCACTCATTGGATCTATTAGTAAAAATCATATATTCCTAATTTTTACTGTATTGCCCTTCTATTCCTTAATGCGAAGATAAAGGGTCTATGATGCATACTGGTCTGGCATATGCCTAAAGAAAGCTTATTTGGAATAGGGCGTCAATGGGGACCTATAGATATGGAGCTTTACCATTGCATACGCCGAATGTGTTCAAACATAAGGTAAACAAAGCCTAAGTTCCTCAAGGAAAATGGCAATTCTTGGATCTTACCACTCTCTCCAGCAAGACATTAGTACCTCACTAGCGCTGTCAGTAGGAAGTGACTGTGGTGGTAGGACGGGGAAAGTATAACTGAGCTGCAAACTGCCCCATCACTAAACCAGAAGAGACACCACAACCTTATACTCCGGCTCTAAGATGACACCGCCTCCTAGCTTGCTCTGCTGCTTAGTCCTCCTCTCCTCTTCCGGTCAGAATTAGAAGGAGGAGGAGGTAGAAGTAGCGCGGCAATGTGGAGGCACTGTCCGGACAAGTGGTGAGCGGCAGAGCGGGGGCGCAATACTTGATGCACGGCAGCGCGGCCGCGCACCTTAGGATAGAGGGAACGAACACTGGTGCTAATGCTATGCTTGGCCAAAACGGTGCCGGCGCCCCCAGCAAAGTGCGCTCTACGAGGTGGCGTACTTTGCTTATGGGTCGCGGTGGCCCTGCATAGGGCCTACAGATCAGACCACATTTTATGTGTGAGGGGCTTTCTTTAAAAGGGTTTTGCAGGATTAGGAAAAAATGGCTGATTACTTGCAAAAATGGCACCATGTCTGTCCACGGGTAGTGTCTGGAGCTGAGATGCAATACTAGACTTGACCTATGAATAGGTGGGGCGTTATTTCCAGAAGTAAAAAAAAACCTTGTTTTTCTAATCCAGAAAAGACCAATCACATCACTATTTATGAATGAAGTAGCGCAGGTCCTGGCACCGGTTTCTGGCCTATGTGATGGACTTCATTCCAGGTCAAGAGATTCAGAACTACAAGTCTGCTAACCGCTTACGTAGGTCTTCTAAAGTGCCGCCATCATTTGCTACAACTGTCAGAGCCAATCCCCTCTCCTCATTGACCCCCATCTTCTGTCCATTTATGCCCATGCTTGCACCTCGTTGCTCTTTGCTGACATATCTCCCTTTAAAAAGTACCTGACAGCAGGATCAATCCAGTTAAACCATGCATAATGCATGGTAGGGTTAATCCTGTTAATTAAAATGGTGGCTGCCTTGCAAAGATTGGCTTCCGCATTCCCAAGAAAAAATACTTTTTATTCTTTATGCAAATTTTTCTTAGGTTCCAGAGGGACCTTATGACTTCTTAGGTCTTGGGGTCCAGTTGGCATTATAACCTCTGCACACCATGTGGTATTAAAGGGTCTCCAATGCTCTACGGATCCTGAAGCAGAAGAGTAGAACAAGGTCAGCTCCAAGGTCAGACCCCCCCACCCCACCCACCCACACACAATTCCCAGTGTAGAGTTGGAAGCAGGAATGTGCTGGCATCAGGTCTAGTTTGACATTGGTCTTCTTCATCTATGAGATCATATGCCAGATAATTGACTTCTGTAGAGTAAATTGCAATCTGGTGATCAAGAACTTTTTGCAAGTCTATTGAAAAGATGGATTTTATGTAACTCGGGGGCACTTAAAGCTTTTAGACAAAATAACTTTGTTCTTGTTCTTCAGAATTTTTATAATATCGTTCTAAATCCGTCCTTATTATAAAACATGTCAGGTAAAGGGAAAACAGGCCACAGGCTCGAATTATACACGCTCAAAGTTTTCGCTTGTCAACAGACTAGAACCAGTGGATGTGATGTCTAAAAGCCTTGATGAAACAAGACAGTAATTATGACACCGCTTTCGAGCTCAACATTTCCTTTTAATCTTGTTTTCCAAACCTGTTGAAGCTGATATTTAATTTCGTAATGCCCAAAAAATAAAAGCCACGGAATGAAATTGAACATGGCTTGCCTTTCCTCAGGCAACTTTTAAGAAGACCTTTTCTACCTCGTGTGACTTAGAAGTGCAGTGACAAGCTGAAGACCGGCGCTGCGACTGTCAGACGAAAACCAGAACAGCATTAATGATCGTATTAGACTCATGACTTAAAAGGAACAGCCTTACATAACCCAAACATAGATGGTGATTGGAATTTTCCAAAAACCTCTGAATTATAGAAGGCAATATGGAGCCATATAAATAATCAAAAGTCAACTTCCCACCATAGTTTGTGCTACGAGTCTACGAGTCTTTCTCCATACATTTGTAGCTTGAAGTTCTAGGTTCTACTAATCTGACAAGCCTACTACTGCCTTTTGTCAACCATGAATTTACTTCATTGGCTATAATTTTGAGGTTTCAGTCCAACCATTTACTAGTTACTAATTTTTGCTGGGGCTTAGCCATAAAGGGATTGATCCAGGTTAGAAAAAAATGGCTGACTTCTTTCAGGAAGATTGTCACACTTGTCCATGGGTTGTGTCTGGTAGTTCATATCAGGCTGCAATACTGGACATAACCTATGGACAGGAGTGGAACTGTTTTTGGAAGTTTTTAAAATCTTTGAAAACTCCTTTATAACTTTTTTTTTTTTTTTTATCTTGTTATTTGGGGTCTTAGGCTCTATTGATTCCTTAAAGTGTACCTACAGTTTTATTCTCCTATGGGGTCTGACATGGTCTGGTGATCCTGCAGGCTGAGTGGTCCTGTTTCTGTAGCGAATAGATCACACCCAGAGAGTATTATGCATGGTTACAATTAATTGCAATTGTACTATCTGGGGGTTGTATATTTGCCACACCAACTGCACCACTTAGTTCTGGAGTGTCCCATCATGACAGATGGTCAGCTCATGCAGGATCAACCAGAACGTAACATGGGGTAATTGGCAACCATTTCATACGGGTTTTTGATTTTTCTGGATCAACACAGCAGGTCATATAGCTTGGACTAGGTTGTCCTTTTTTTCTACTATGTAACTTTGTAGGGATGTTTGAAATCTAATGCGGTTGAAGCCCTACAGCACATCATTATTTATCTTTAGCTTTAAAGCCTTAGGCTGTACTAACTCCAGACGTCTGTTAGCCACTTTTCATTAAATATGATGTTTGTTTTAGATAGTAGTAGTTCTAATCTCAATGTTTACATCCTAGGGTCTGCCAATTTCTTAAGTCTACTTGTCCTTTGTAACCTTGAGGTTTGAAGCTCTAGGTTCTTCTAGTTCCACATGTCTGCAGGCATAAAACTGAGCGCTAGTTCCTTGAGTCCTACTAGTTTCTAAAGTCTGCTAGTACTTTTTAGGTCTTATTCACACCACCGTGTCTGTTTTGCAGACTGCACGGCAGCAGGTCTGTGAAGCTGTGCTGCAAAAGATAGGACATGTCCTATCTTTGGCAGCATCTTGCGGATTCTGGACCCATTGAAGTAAATGGCTCTGCATCACGATGGAGGGTGCACATGGTTTGTGGTCTGGAAAGCGGTCATGGTCCTATGAATGGGACCTTAGTAAAATTTTAAGTTTAAGCTCTACTAGTCTCTTTATGTTGTATAATTTGCTCTGGGACTCTGGATTTAGTAAACTGAAGTGGTTGTCCAAGCTTTTTAATGGATGACCAAACCTCTGGATATATAATGAGAATCTTTTTGACACCCAGGACCCATGCCAATCAGAGGTTTAAGAAGGCACCAGTGCTCACAGTAGTGCCACGGCCTTCTTGCAGCTTTGCCTAGGCCATGTTATGTCACGCTCATTGGTCACATGGTCTAGAAGCAGCTCAGCCCCACTAAAGTGAATGGGACTGAGCTGTGATACCAAGCACAGCCGCTGTTTAAGGTATGCCACTATGCTTGGTGAGGTGTTGGACTCCCACTGACCAGAAACTGATGACCTATCCAGATGATTGGTCATTAATGTTGAGCGGGTTCGTACCGGACTTTAGGTTTTTTGTACCCGGACCCAAACTTTTTCGTAAAAGTTCGGGTTCGAGTTCGGTGTTCGGCCGTTAAATAAAGCTTGTTGAAAGAATGCAGGGCAGCCAATCAACAAGCGTTTAAGATGTGTGCCCTTAGAGGCCATCACAGCCATACCTACTAATGGCATGGCTGTGATTGGCCAGTGCAGCATGTGACCCAGCCTCTATATAAGCTGGAATTACGTAGCGCCGCACGTCACTTCAGCTCTTACTAGTGTAGGGGTAGGATGCTGCTGCTGTGAGCGAGAGATTAGGTAAGAATCTGATATCAGAGCTTGGTGTTCAGTCTGCAATCTACAGCGATTTTTTTGTGTGGGTGCAATGCAACATTTTTGTACTCTGCCCTGAGCCCAGTGACACAGAAAAATACGTTTTAATCCGTCTGTTAGTTGGGTGGGTGTCGGCGATGCACTTGCACCTGCATATGTGCCAGGGACAATAATTTAATCCTGTTCTTGTAGTTCAGTGGGCGACATATACCCATTTTTTAACTGCACCTGCACTGCATATGTGCCAATGGAAAGGAAAGTAATATTGGTAATCTGTGTGATTTCAAGGACCCAGGGGGTGACATATTAATTTTTTTTACTGTAAAGTACACCTGTGCTGCATATGTGACAGTGTAATCAATTTAGCAAATTCATCTGTTAGATTCTGGGGGGGGCAAATTCACTTTTTTTGGTGGTCAAGTACCCGTGCGGCCTACGCTGTGTATCTGGCAGAGAAATCAATTCAGTAAAACAATCTGTTATATTCTGGGGGGACATTTTCACGGTTATCAGCACAGTCATTCACAAGTGGCTCCGAGGGTCTGTTCCTGCTGCACTGCATACCTGACAGTAACAATAATTCTATTAAATTTGTCTTTCACATATTTGTTTGACCTAAAGCAATTTTTTCTCTTTATTTCACCGACACTGCATATCTGACTGGGAAATATATTCTGTAATTTCAGCGGAGTTTGGATTGTTTCATACGGAAAGTCTTAGCAGGAGGCAGCATTTAACCAACATGGTGAAGCAGTATGTGTGCACACGCCTACATGTACTGACTGATGGGTCTGCCCCATTCAACTTCTGGGTCTCCAAATTGTGCACATGGCCTGAGCTTGCCCTTTATGCCTTGGAGGTGCTGGCCTTCCCTGCAGCCAGTGTATTGTCTGAATGCGTGTTTAGCACGGCAGGGGTTGTTATCGCAGACGCCTGTCCACAGCCAATGTGGACAAGCTCACGTTCATTAAAATGGACCAGGCATGGATCCTACAGGACTTGTCCGTACCTTGTGCAGAACAGACATGTATACCGGCCTCATCCAACCATTGTTATACTGCAGCGCACTTTCTCTTTGTTTTCTTTTCTATATTTCCCAATGTTTTGGGGTCTACCCAAATAAAAAAAATAAAAAATGTTGGCGACTACCTGCTCTACCACCGTTTCCACCTTGCCACGTCCACCGCCTCCTCAACATCCTACTCCATACGGACCTCCTCCTCCTAGTTCAAGATTATTATTTTTAATTTTTATGTATTTTATGTTATTTCAAGTCATTTCCCTATCCACATGTGTTTGTAGGGCAATTTTCCAGCTCTTACCCCCATTTTGCTTCCTTTTCCAGCCCTCTAGCCCTTTCCATTATTTTTTTAGAGCCATTTTAGTGCCCCAAAGTTTGGGTCCCCTTTGACTTTAATGGGGTTCGGGGTCAAGTTCGGGTCCCGAACTCAAACTTTGTGACGAAGTTCGGCTGAACCCGCGAACCCGAACTTCCTGGTGTTCACTCAACTCTATTGCAAATTAGTTTAAATATCTCAGAAAACCCTTTAAAGTTCTAGGATCTACTCATTTCTAAAGTTTGATATTTCCTCTTTGTAACATTGAGGTTTAAAGTTGAAGGTTCTTGGGACTTTAAACTTCAATTTGATGTTCTCAGCTGGTTTCCTAAGTCTCTCCTTATTACCTCCATTTTCACCCAGGCAGCCCCCCTGACAGGAGCATCGGAGCAGTTTATGCTCCGATGCTCTCCCTTGCCCTGTAGTAAATTGCGCAGGGTAAAGGCATTTTCAGAAGTTCTGGTGACGAACCGTGCCCTATATGGGGCTGCCAGAAAGCCCAGTGACATCACAGGCACTGATGGACGGGCTTTTGCACTGCCCTAGCCAAAAGAGCCGGTGACGTCACCGAACACACTGCTTCCGCCCGGCAGTGTGTTAATATAAACAAAAGATCCGTTGCCCTGCGGGATCTAGCCCCTCTCAATTAAGGGGGCCTACCAGGGTGGAAATGGAGGTATGTTCGGGTTCAGCTCTGAACCCAGACAACCCCTTTACTGTTTTAAGGTGCAGTCAGAAAAAATTAACAAAACCTTACCCAAGATGGTATGGACATGGGTCACACATAGAAGTTACAGAAGTTACTCAAACATCTTCCTTAATTTACTAATTGCCTTCAAACCTTACATTTTTGGAACCAACTTATCATCTGAACCAAATCCAAGAGAAATTTTAAAAGGCACTTTTTAACTGCAAAAGAGGCATTAGCCATAATGTACTAGTGTTTAGTAAAGCCCAAGCTGTAGACCCGCACCTTTTCCAATCTTTTTCCACTTTGATAAAATTGAACAAGAGTAAAAGCCTTGTATTTTTGTTGCATTGATAGAAAAGGCGAGCATCACAGTCCATCAACCTTTTTTTCTTCTAAAATCCAGCCTTGAAAATGGATTGAAAGTCTACCCAGGATTTCCTGACAAAAGCACTAAGACAAAGAAGGGCACAAACATGTATCATGTAGGGTTTAGTGAAGCTGTGTGAAAGGCATTGTTCTTTTCCGATGACCTCCTCGCTCAGGATGATAGTTTTATCCCTTTCTGCATCATTATGTTTGCTGAAAAAAATCCTGCTGAGCAACATCATAATAACATGTAATCTTCTTCCTCAGTTTAGCCGGGATTTAAGAAGCCTGTGTTCATGGAAGTAGTTTTCTAAAAAAAAAAACTGATCTATAATTTGCCAAAATCACCCCAGCAAAAGAGCAAGGCATTATAAAAAGGATAAGTACCCTAAAACTCTTAAAATGAAGATTACGCTAAGTTTCCAATCCAGCACACAACCATCTGCCACTTCTACGGCACACTTTGATAAACATGTTTTCTAAGCCTCCCATGGTCGTCCCTTTGAGGCTCAGTAATGTGATGGGTCATCGGTCCGTCGTAAGTTCTATACAGTTATTGGTTTTGTATCTGAAATTACCATAAATCATACATTTTTGACAGGTGCGGCCATGTATATACTGTGTAGGTGCCATCTGTTATGACTAGGGTTGGTGTCAACAGTTTTGTTTAGTCATTGCTCAAATTGTATATTTACAGGATCTATGAAGAATCCCTTATCATCAGTTTTTTTTTACCCTTCGAGCTATAATAGTCCATGCATAGGTAAGAGGCTAAGCCAAGGTGTACCTGCTTTCCTTTATACTGACATTGTAGAGCAATTTCATATAGAAGTTTGGACATTTATATGAGAAAATTAATTCTTAAAAGGGTTAGCTGAGTTATAAAGAGTCAATCTCTGAGGAAGGGGTCAGAAAGGATAGAACCGTACTTCAGAAACCCAAGTTGGTCTTGAATGTGATATTTAGTCTAATTTTGATGAAATTCACCAATAATCTAATCTCTGTAAATTCAGGGGCATAACTTGAAGCTCCTTCAAAGCAAAATCTGTAATATAGCTCAGGTAAGGGTGCCCGTCAGTGGTAATCGTGTCCCTCTCGATAATATATATCTGGTTATATGCTGTTTAGGTTGACCTGTTATATTTTATGTTGCTAGCAAAAGCTTTGTTCATGAATGTGCTTGTTCACACGTATAGTTATTAGGAGACCCTATGGCTGGTGGGTTGCGAGTCATAGTCTTGCCATTTATTGAGGTCCAATGCTAAAGGGTCGTAAACAAGGACTGAGAACGATGCTGCACTTGACCCTCCTGATTGTCTCTATGGTAAAGGGCACATGGGCTAGAACTCTCATTGGAAAAACCCATGTCTGTTAATTTGCCATGAATATAACCATGTGTTTGTAAGTTCATATATACACAGGGGCATAGCTACCACAGCGTTAGACCATGCAACTGCTATGGGGCCCAGGGCATGAGTGGGCCCAGTCTTAGTTATGATTATCTCCTCATCTACTGGAGGTGAACACTTGGTCAGGACTCTACCCTCCAAAAGAACAACGTTTAGCAAATGGGAAAATAGCCCAAGAGTTATTAAAAAGGGTTTAGGAAGAAACCCTTCTTTCTGGTGTGGGGGGCCTGGTTTGATCCTTGCTATGGGGCTCTTTCTTCTTTATGTACGCCACTGTATATACAGTACCTGTTTTTGGTGGGAGTATTGGAGGCAATAAAATAAGAGTTGGTGCAGATGAGCCCCGTGGAGAATAGAGAGAGACCAACTAGAGAGAGGTAAGGTTTAGTAATAGTCTGAGGGAAGTTGCAGTAAGGCCCTAGCCTGAGATATCTGGACAGTTGCCATAGTCAGGCCTGAGTTGGACTCAATTGGGATTCTGTGCTAGAAGGTCTTATAAATGGTCCCAAGTGTATCAAGTACCCTAGACAATTGCAAAACTGGCCACAAGAGGAACACAAGGCACCATAACCATGAGCTGTGATGAGGTGGGTTCAATCAGGAGCTACAGGCAAGAGATTGCCTTATCTATAACAAAGAGCACTAGGTATGTAAGTTGTAAAAAGGACAATATGTATAAACCTTTGTGTGTACTGACGGCAATGCTGGTTTACAGAGACTATCACACAAATGTACAACCATCAGGTTTGTGGGACTCTGTAGAAGAATACCATTGCTTGTAGAGTGCAGTAAGAGATTGTCTGCGGTCTTCCTACCGGCTACCACCTTGGTTCATCACACATCCCACCACCAATTTATAATTACTTATATTTTCGTACATGGTAGAAGAGTATTGGCCCCAGACAGGCAGCACAGCTAGATACAACTTCTACATCTGCACCGTTTATAGCTGCGCCCTGAAGACTGACCATCCAGCAATCCATCCCATTAGAAGAAGCAAGGGTCTGAGAGGGTGAATTGAATTTTTATAGCGTTGAGACTTTGGTCCACCAGCTACCAAAATAGAGTGTCACTAGAGATACCTGATATTGTGCTTGGTTTGCTGAGAGACAGCTTAGACAGTTGATCAGCACAAGCCCCAGATGTTGGACTTCTGCCACTGAGATAATGATGACCTATCCAGAGGATAGGTCATCAGCATACAACTCCCAGAAAACCCCTTTATAGGGGTTCTCCGGGGTATTAATATAGATGGCTTGTCCTCAGGATAGGTCATCAATATCAGATTGGAGGGGTTCAAACCCTTGCACCCCCGCTGATCAGCTGTTTGAAGAGGTTTAAGTGCTTAGTGAGTGCTTCAGCCTCTTTCTATGCCAGTGACGTCATGCATATCGGTCACATGGCCTAGGAGCAGCTCAGTCCCGTTAAAGTGAATACTAAGCATAGCCACTCTCCAATGGATGCCGCTTCCCTTGGTCAGCTGTAAGGGGCTGCAGTGCTCACTGGAGCTCTGGTGAGTGACCCAACTTCCTCAAACAGTTGAATGGGGGGTTCTGGGTGTCAGACCTCTGCCAATCTCATATTGGAGAACCCTTTTAACTGAGATGTAAATTCCCATGCACAGCCAAATAAAACTTCAAGCCTGCTACACTCTTTGGATTCAACATGTTTTTAATATGTTCTTATGTATTTTTGCAGTGTTTTTATTTCAATTTTGTTGTTTTTTATAATAATTATTGTATTTGTGTTTCTCTGCTTTGTAACTTTGAAGACTCCTTATTCTGATTATTACGAGACTTTATAGAGTGCATGACCATAAAGCTGCTAACTTGACTAAATGTGTTGCTGCACTGTTTTGCAAGAACGAATTTGACAAAAACATTTTACCTCTGGGATATTTTTGCAAATTGGTAAGATCAGCTTGTGATAATAAGTGATAGCAGCAGATAATTGCCTGCAACCACAGTTAGATTTAGGTGTCTGTGTAAGATGTGATATCATAAAAAGACAATTGGATGGAGAATATTCTAATATCACACCGACAAGAAGCCCAGTATTCGGCATAGACTTCTTTCCTTTTCCCAAAAGCTAAGAGGTGTGAATATGTACCCATCCG
The DNA here is from genome assembly GCA_033119425.1 of Bufotes viridis. NCBI lineage: Eukaryota > Metazoa > Chordata > Amphibia > Anura > Bufonidae > Bufotes > Bufotes viridis. Next base: position 7,822,125 of record CM065597.1, read on the forward strand.
AGGAACCAAGCAATATACTGCAGATTAAGAGATGAGAGTAGGGCTGAGACTTAAAGGGGCATCAGACACAGACTCCTTTATTAATTTATTAGAATTAAAGAGTTACATTTTATAGTTTAACAACAATTGGCTTGCTAATCAGGCTGGCCCACCATCAGGAAATGTCCTGTTACACCAGACACAATGTCTTGTAGGGCCAGCTTAGCTGCATATAATGATAGCTTTCACTTAGAGATCCGTTGCTTCAGGCTACATGCACAGGACAGTATGTTTGGTCTGCGTCCGAGCCGCATATTTTGCGGCTTAGGTGCGGACCCATTCACTTCAATGGAGCCGCAAAAGATAAGGACAGCACTCGGTGTGCTGTCCGCATCCGTTGCTCCATTCCGTGGCCCCGCAAAAAAATAGAGCATATCCTATTCTTGTCTGTTTTGCAGACAAGAATAGGCATTTCTACAATGAGCCGCCCGTTCCGTTACGCAAATTACGGAAGGCACACGGAGCGGCTTCCGTGTTTTGCGGATCCGCGGTTTGCAGATCCACAAAACACACACGGTCGTGTGCATGTAGCCTCAATCTGGAGAAAAAATAATTTAAATCCATATGCAAATGAACAATAAAGTGCACTGCGGTCCAGGCTACTATGTGCACTTTTGCCCCTCCAGCCGGATAAGTGCCTTATGTGGGAACCAGACAGACACAAACGTGGAGGTGTCAATTGGACTGTCCTACCCGCTTCAATTATGCCTATCTGCTGCCACAAAAAAACATTGACCCAGAAAGAGCGGCCCACATTCTCGCCACGTGAGGGTACAAGGCAGGGATGGCTCTTTTGGTGAAAAAATGGCAGCTAGGTATCTTCTAGTGAGGCTCAGCTCACTAAAGTCTGCAGACTGTACTAAGTGATATGGAAGAGACTGCACCAGCGGCAACTTGTCCAGGTGCGAGTAAAGCCTGTGCAACAGCTGATTGCTGAGCACATTCTCTCAGATGACATAGGCTGGGCCTCTCTTTTTATACTCTTCATTATTTCAGACATTTTATTTTGAGTCCTATAAGTGAAAAGTCATGTGTTTGGTAATTAGATTTTTAAATGGTACTAGCAAAAATGTTCTGTAATTTAAAGGCAGAGGAGCAATTCAATGTCCCTCCCCTTATACAAACACACTGCCTACTGGTATTGACAATTTACTTTGTTAATAATGCAGTTAACTAAAATGGTTATAACAATAATAATGCAGTTTTTTCAGTAACATGTATTTGAACCGAATGGTATCTTGCAGTAATACTTTTTTACTTACTATAACTTACTGTACAACACATTCAGTAACCAGGGTACAGTATAATGCGCTGAAATATCTAATTACAAAATGCTTGGAGGCTGTCTGACATTCAGAACTGGCGCTGGATGCGGCGAAGTTATGGAAAGGCTGGCACCTCCTCATAACTCTCGCAGAACCCCCGTCAGCAAAGGGCCTTTATTAAGACTGGCGACTAAAACACAGGCCTTAATTAATGGGCCCCATAGCATGTAGTGTATGGTATATAGTTGCATTTCTCTTCAGATTGCTATATTTGTGTTATTATTATGTCCCTGTTCTATGAAGCCGGTATAACCTGCCAGATGTTATAAATGCTCTGTATCTCACTTGTCTCCTGACATCAGACCACATGTTACATGATTAATTTTTTCGGTTGCTGTAATAGTTCTCAGAATGCCTGGCACACATTGTGCTGAGAACGTCTGTGGGTTTCGGCAGCGTAGTCCCTGTTACATGCAGTCATGATGAGACTGAGCCTCGTATCCTGGATGCAGCTCCTTCTGATCTCATCACACCTAGGATAAAAATGTCATTTCATGAAGAGAGAAAACTCCAGTCTTTGGCCTCTCCGGGCTTCTCATAATTCAGCGTCTATAATCAATAGTATCCTCGTCGTGCTTTGAAAACATTTGGCCTGCTAACCCCCCACCATGAACTTTCTAAAAATCAGCCCCTTTACACTGGCGGCTTATTATAGGATCGGCAATTAATCGAGAGACAAAGAATGACAACAAGAGCTAAACGTGAAGTGAAATAATAGGGAAAAAAAACACGAAAAGCATCTTTGTCATTGACACTGATTCTGCAATGAGTAAAGACAGTGTGAACTGCGCCTCGGTGAGCCGCTGACCTCGGGCTAATCACTTTTTTCCATTTAGCAGCAGAAGCCGAGGGGAGGCAGTTACTGTAATAGCAATGATCCATTATTATTGGAACATAGGACTTGACAATTCTAAAAGGCCGACTGAGGAACAGCCTTCCAGGCAAATCAATTTTACTGATATGTTTCATAATAATTAATTTACTAAAATGTACATAACAGAAATCACCCTTCGTTACACAATAAGTGGAGGTGTCGTATTTTTCATCTTTCAGGAGCACTTGCCAGCAGAATTAACACTATTAAACCGGGAATATTACATGGTAGGGTTGCTCCTGCTGGTTTAAATGATACCTTTTCTTGTGAAAATCGTTGCAGCATTACTGAGAAAAAAGAATTGTATTCTTTATTCAGATGAGGGTGTCATTGCACTAAATGGCAGGGCCTGTCCCCCCCATTTGTCTTTCTAGTGCTGACCCTGACCATTGGGGCACTGTAGCCTCAATTAGCATAAATAATAAAACCCTTTTTCACCTCAAAAGAATAGGTATCATTTTAATCAGCAGTATCAACCCTACTGGAAGGATTCTGCTGACAGATACTCTATTTAGAAGCCCCCTACCCTAAACCCCCACACAGTATACATATCTCAGTTTCTTCACTGGACACCAGCAGTTATTAGGAGCTGTAACATTCATTTAGAACTTTGAAGGGATTTTCTGGGGTGGTGGTGGTGTGGATGTTATCTTCTTTTTATGGGGCCAAAATGGTAAAAAAAAATTGCACTGCTCATCCTCTTGGTTCCCCGATGCTGCTATTCTGACACTGCTCTGGTCCTTGCTCTTCTCCACTTCCTGCTCCCAGATCAATACTGGAAGTGGCTGTAGATGCCCACTCAGCCAGTCAAAAGTTTGCATTATGGCGGACAGCAGTCATATCCCACTGTAGTCATTACCCCCTTCCATCCAATATAACTTACCTTGATTTCATAACTCCAGCCATGGAGAAAATCAATTCCCAAGGTGTTTAATGATTTATTAAACCAGAACTTTAAAGCCTAAGTGAGTTTTTAAAAAATAGTTCACTTAGTGGCTGTGCTTCCTCGTACAAAGATATATTTAAAAGAATAGGTATTTTTAGGGCTTTCCAAATGTCTTTGTCAGCTTAAATATTCCCCTCTTCTTCTGCACAGCTAGATGCATTTCTCTCACAAGCAGGATATGTCTCCCTTCAGTGGAATCTGCCAGCATTGTACTGCTGTGACGCCCTTCCATTTACTTCCCACTATGTTTTCAGCTCTGGAGCTCACAAAACTGGTAAGGAAGGAGAGATGACACTTACTGACACACATGTTCAAAAGCTGTGTAGAAGCAGTTTTTTTTTTTTTTTTTATCAAGCTCAGGATCTCAGCTAGCTCTGACACACACACACACTTCCTCTCTGCTGTCTTTTGAGTCTCTGTTACCAGGGACGGATCTGACAACAGGCCTTGGACTGCAAATTAGGTGGAAGTGGGGCCCCTCGTGACCATGACATTACAGCTTTTTTCAGGCAGATGCAGGCATATATTTTAAATGAAGTGACTTAGAAGTTTTCAATTTATACAATTCTCTATGAAATGAAATGGTGTTAAAGTACAGTGACTTCTTAAGAAATCCCCAGTCTTACTCCTTAACATAGCCCCTCTACTGCCTCTTCTCACCCAGTATATCAGATGTTTCTTCACTCTAGCTGTGGAGACAAGTAGATCATTTGTGCTGTCACTAGTGATGAGCAAATCGAAGTCCACAAAGGTGACTTTGGTCCGAATTTCAGGATAAATTTGATTTGCAGCAAAGCTGAATTTCGAGGTAAAGAGTAGTTTTAATCTGAAATAGTGTACAAAAAAATAAAAATAATAATAACGGATCCATTTGCTCGTGAAGAGCCGGCCACCTCCATCTTGCTTGCAGATCTCGGCCGATATCCCATGCGCAGTGACGTATGACGCCATCACACCGGCCGGTGTGATGATGTCATCTCAGGTCGTGTGAGATTTTGCAACAGACCTTCAAGCAAGATGGCGGTGGCTGGCCCGTCGTGTGTAGTGTTGAGCACGAATATTCGAATCACGAATTTTAATCGCGAATATCGCCACTTCGAGAATTCGTGCTATATATTCGTATTCGTGAATAGTGTTGATCGCGAATATTCTACTTGCGAATTTATCATGAATGTAATGCGAACTTATGGCAAATATCGGCACTTAGCAACATCCCTAGCAACCAATAGGAAAGTTGTCCACCCCCTTAGTGTTGATTGCGAATATTTTAATTGAGAAAGTTTATCGTGAAGATATAACATTGCCGATTTTGGCAATCAAGTAAATAATGACTGGAGATCACGAATTCTCAAAATCACAAATTTATTGTGAATATTTGGCCAAAAATTCGCTAAATATCGTGAATTCTTATATTGCCTATGCCCCTCATCACTAGTCATGAGCAAATGGATCAGGTAAGTATTATTTTTTTTTTTTATATTTGACACTGTATTATTCCTATCAGCTATGAATGCGGCATTTAAGGGTGGCACAATCGCCGCTCCCTGTCATTGCACCCAGAGCCTCTACATAACTCAGGTGAAGCCACCGCCAGCTCGAGGAGTATTAAGACCGGCATCTAAATCGCCAGTGATGATAAATGACCTCCCATATTAACATGAGACAGATGTGTTCAGGACATTTCTGCAAATCAGAATTTGCTTTATGTATCTGAATGCAATTGTATTGCAAGGAAGCAAAATAGCTTTCTGCCAGCCCTATTCAGAAGAATGAAAAAGTCTCAGAAATGTGGGCAACAAATCTGTTGCGTGTTGATATACCCACCATATACCCAATCTGTTGCGTGTTGATATACCCACCATATACCCAATCTGTTGCATGTTGATATACCCACCATTTTTACTCCAGTCTACTTTCAGCTATCATAGCCCATTGCAGATCTGCTTGTTAAGATGTCCCAAAGGTATCCAAAACACAACATCATCTGAAAAGCAGTTAATTAAATCCTAATTTCTCCCGCTCGAAAATCTTGTGGGGCTCTGATTTCTTAAAAATAAAGAGATTAAATATGTATATATGCACCCTCTGCACCGGTTGGTGCTTTTTGGTGTTTTAGTTGTGATGGAGCCATTAACCTCCAGGATATGGATGGCTTGTTGTGTTGTATTCTTTTTTTTTTCTCTCTCGATGAATTAGCGGAGTTGCAGTAAATGAGTCTAAGTTTTATTTTATTGTATAACATTTTCCATTTACATAAAGTTTTGATATTTTTGTAAACTTTATGGTGCATTTACTGTAAAATGAGAAATTGTAAAGACGCTGCTATTCTTTGCAGCATTTATTTATTTCTCATGCCTATGTAGTATTATCATATTCTGCAGCAGTCATTGATCCAGTGGGGTTCATGTCTTCATCATGCAGGAGAAATCATAGTACTCAAACAAAGACAGGAATAACATATAAACTCGGTGCAGATATTGTCCATTGTCGGATTTACACCAAGTAACCCCAAAACTGAGCAACTGTGCTGCCAGCCAATGAAAGAAAAATAGTTTTACAATTTTTTTTTTTTTTTCTGTTAACATTTTTCAGGGTCTGACTACACAAAAATGTTGTAGTCTGTTACCATGGAGATACAATTACTTTAGAATAACTATTTACAAATCGGCTTCAACTAATATCTTAGAGGCATCAGAGCTTTCATGCAAATGTGAATGCATGTGATATACAGTATACAGAACCAGCCGATCTGTATACAAACTATTGAAAGTTCATGCTTTTAAACCTGACTATTCCAAAAACAAGTGGAATGAATTGGTGCACAGACGCGTTGGTTTACAGTAAAGTAAAGCTGTGATCTCTAATACTTTTATTATTTCTGGCCATAGGAGAAGCGGACTGAACTTCTTGCTGCTTTAGCAGTTTTTCTAAGGCGTCTGTGAAAATGTTTCGTAATGTGTTTGAATTTTGCTTGTTGTTTTTCTACACAAGTTAATCAATAACCATTAGCATTATTGGTACTAAGAAGCATACCGAGCTTTTCAGCAAAACGGACAGCGAAAAGGGGAAATTTGCTTTTAAAATCTGATATTTGCAATGGTAAACTGCTGCGGAAAGTTATTGCTCTTAAAAATATTCAGATGCTTCGTTATTAAATAAAAAGCATTAGTGAGATGTTTTAGATAGATCTTGATGGAAAGTGCTCCTCTAATAAGTCAAAAGCATCATCAATTTCAAGAGTGAAAATCTCAGTTCTGCAGAAATCAACATTGCTAAGAAAGGAGGAAAAATATGCCCATTAAAATATGTCATCTGTGAATAGAAGGTAAACTGACATTATGCATAGAGCTGAATTAGTGGCCCAGGCAAATGGGTAGTGAAATAACTAAAATACTAATGTCCCTTCGTTTAATAATATAATTACATTTACTATGTCCCCTACTCACAAGAATATAACTACTATAATACTGCTCTGTCCTATGTACAAGAATATAACTACTATAATACTGCTCCTATGTACAAGAATATAACTACTATAAAACTGCTCCTATGTACAAGAATATAATTACTATAATACTGCCCCTATATACAAGAATATAACTACTATAATACTGATCCTATGTACAAGAATATAACTACTATAATACTGCTCCTATGTACAAGAATATAACTACTATAATACTGCTCATATGTACAAGAATATAACTACTATAATTCTGCTCTGTCCTATGTACAAGAATATAACTACTATAATTCTGCTCCTATGTACAAGAATATAACTACTATAATACTGCCCCCTATGTACAAGAATATATCTACTATAATACTGCTTCCATGTAGAAGAATATAACTACTATAATACTGCCTCCTATGTACAAGAATACAATGACTATAACAGTGCCCCCGATGAACTATTATATGGATATAGCTTGGGTACAGTGTTCCTGTACGGAGATATACGGAGATACTATCTGTCATTACAGATGTCCCGAACTATTCGCCGGCGAACATCGCATGTTCGCGTTCGCCGCGGTGGGCGAACATATGCGATGTTCGATTCGCCCCCTATACTTTATCATTAAGAAAATTTTGACCCAGTACCTCACAGTCAGCAGACACATTCCAGCCAATTAGCATACCCTCCCTCCCAGACCCTCCCACCTTCTTTTAAAAAGCAAGGACAGCATCCATCTTAGATTCATTCTGAAGCTGCAGTATTAGCAAGAGCAGGGGGAGTGCTGCTGCTGCTGAATTATTAGGGAAATCGTTAGCTAGGCCAGTGTTCTGTGTCCACTCCAGTCCTCAAAGACTCTGCGTCAACTACTTACTTTTTCGTGGGAGTTTTGCCATCCATGGATCCCCCTCCGGCATGCTACAGTCCAGGTGTTAGTCCCCTTGAAACAACTTTTCCATCACTATTGTGGCCAGAAAGAGTCCCTGTGGGTTTTAAAATTTGCCTGCCTATTGTAGTCTATGGCGGTTTGCCCGGTTCACCCGTTCGCAAACATTTGCGGAAGTTCACGTTCGCCGTTCGCGAACAGAAAATTTTATGTTCGCGACATGTATATATTATTATTCAGATTTAGCTGCTGAATGTTTTTTCTCCATTTCCTGCTTTTCATGTCAGGCTGAACTTCCCCCCGTCCTCACAATGATACTGCTGGTTCATTACTGTCGGCCTTTGTGCTCTGTCCTTTTGCTCGGTGACTTCAGTCCTTTAACCAGTGGAAATAGGAGATGCATTTCGTTCATTGTGATGAGCGTCTCAATAAACATTATGTTTATTACCATTGAGTAGCTAATGGCTCCTGGATGGGCTGGGAGCTCGGCTGTGGTGAATAGTTACCTGGATATATTATTTGGTAAATGGATTCTGCTGTCATACAACAATCACCGGGAAAAATTAACAAGCTAAATGAGTTGCAATAAAGAAAAACTGATCCAGGTATTAGACAGCTTCAATGTTCTGTTATTTTTATATAATTAAAAGTAATAACAATCAGACATTATCAATTCATAGGAGGTTATACAGAGAATGTTATTAAAGAGATTAGAAGAATCCCTGGTGTGTGCTACAGTGTATATAATGTTGTATTTATTTTTTATTTATGTATTTATTTATTTATATTTTTTATTCTTTCATTATTTTTAGTTTTTTTTTTTTTTTTTTTTTAAATCAAGGACCTGGTTCCAATTTATAAGTCCCATAAATTTTTGTAGTAAAGTCTGTAGGTTTCGCCCTGCCAGATCCTTTCTTCCCATAAATGTTGCCATTGAGATCATAATTTCTAGGCCCCCTCGCCTTATTCTCTGTACATAACACTGAGCCCAGAAGCAATCAGATCACACTGGGAAGAAATTCTCATTGACTGAAAAAGACATTTAAGGGGTTGTCCCCCAAATAACATTCTACCTTTTTTAAATTGGCGGCTGGATACAAATAATTTTTAAGGCATGCGCTTAAAAAAAAATGTATGTCCACTAATAATTTACTCAAATCTGTGTAGCACCACCTGCTGGTTGCTCTTATTTCTCCGTCCACATCAGTAAAATTGCCGAGGTGGTCACACATGTTCAGTTCCACCAGCCATATTTACTATTAGAAGCTGTGATTGTTTCATAGAGAGAGCTGTAGAATAAAGGACACTCCCTCACCCCACTGAGCTGTGACAGAAAGAGAGCTGCAGCAGAAAGGGGGTGCCCCCTATGCTGTCATAGGGAAAGAGCTGCAGCAGAAAGGACACTCTCCTTGATCTGTGATAGGGAGAGACCTGCAGCAGAAAGTACACTCCCCCTAAACTGACAGTCTGAACAGAATTTAGTACAGCAATTAGTGCTATTAGTGTGCATAGCTCTGGATCTATGTGAGGTGCAGGACTGATTCACAGCTTTGTTAGAAAGAGATTGCCATATATTTTTATTATCACTGTAAGGAACACGTTTTATTGGTCAGACCCCCACTGATCGAGGCTGATTCTGACCAAAAATACCCCTATAAAGGTTTAGATGTTGATTTGTAGGGTAGTCACCTATAGGTGATAGGTAAGATGCAGATTCCTTCCCTTTCGAATAGAGATATCCTAGATTTTATGGAATCACAGTTTGTGGGTACAGAAGTCCCAGCGCCATGGCCAGCTTCCAATACATGATAACCACAGCCCGGCTCATTGAGATCCTAATTTATCACAAATTCCCTAGTTTAAAAGGAAATCTTCTAAGAAATCATTCTATGCTCCTCCACTATGGAAGCATATAGACATACTATGCTGACAAATGCTTCCCAATGTACTTACCTAGAAGGTAGCTGGCATGACAGCTGCCTAAGGCCTATGTAAGCATGAGTATTACTAATTATAATGACATACGTGTATGTACAAGAATATAACTACTATAATGCTGCTTCTAAGTACAAGTATATTACTTCTATAATACCGTCTCCTGTGTACACGGATATAACTGCTATAATACTGCTCCTATGTACAAGAATATAACTACTATAATACTGCTACTTTATACAAGAATATAACTACTATAATACTGCTCCTATATACAAGAATATAAGTACTATAATACTGCCTCCTCTGTACAAGAATATATCTACTATAATATTGCTCCTTTGTACAAGAATATAACTTCTATAATACTGCTCCTATGTACAAGAATATAACTACTATAATACTGCTCCTATATACAAGAATATAACTACGATAATACTGCCCCTATGTACAAGAATATAACTAGTATAATACTGCCCCTATGTTCAAGAATATAACTACTATAATACTGCTCCTGTGTACAAGAATATAACTACTATAATACTGCTCCTGTGTACAAGAATATAACTACTATAATACTGCCCCCTACGTACAAGAATATAACTACTATAATACTGCTCCTATGTACAAGAATATAACTATTATAATACTACCTCCTATGTACAAGAATATGACTACTATAATACTCCCCCCTACGTACAAGAATATATCTACTATAATACTGCTTCCATGTACAAGAATATAACTACTTTAATACTGCCTCCTATTTACAAGAATACAATGACTATAACAGTGCCCCCGATGAACTGTTATATGGATATAGCTTGGGTAAAGTTTTCCTGTACGGAGATTTACGGAGATTCTATCTGTCATTACAGATGTCCCGAACTATTCGCCGGCGAACATCGCATGTTCGCGTTCGCCGTGGTGGGCAAACATATGCGATGTTCGATTCACCCCCTATACTTTAACATTAAGAAAATTTTGACCCAGTACCTCACAGTCAGCAGGCACATTCCAGCCAATTAGCATACCCTCCCTCCCAGACCCTCCCACCTTCTTTTAAAAAGCAAGGACAGCATCCATCTTAGATTCATTCTGAAGCTGCAGTGTTAGCAAGAGCAGGGAGACTGCTGCTGCTGCTGAATTATTAGGGAAAGCGTTAGGTAGGTCAGTGTTCTGTGTCCACTCCAGTCCTCAAAGATTCTGCGTCACCTACGTACTTTTTCGTGGGAGTTTTGCCATGGATCCCCCTCCGGCATGCTACTGTCCAGGTGTTAGTCCCCTTGAAACAACTTTTCCATCACTATTGTGGCCAGAAAGAGTCCCGGTGGGTTTTTAAATTTGCCTGCCTATTGTAGTTTATGGCGGTTTGCCCGGTTCACCCGTTTGCGAACATTTGCGGAAGTTTACGTTCGCGAACGGAAAATTTTATGTTTGCGACATGTATATATTATTATTCAGATTTAGCTGCTGAATGCTTTTTCTCCATTTCCTGCTTTTCATGTCAGGCTGAACTTCCCCCCGTCCTCACAATGATACTGCTGGTTCATTACTGTCGGCCTTTGTGCTCTGTCCTTTTGCTCGGTGACTTCAGTCCTTTAACCAGTGGAAATAGGAGATGCATTTCGTTCATTGTGATGAGCGTCTCAATAAACATTATGTTTATTACCATTGAGTAGCTAATGGCTCCTGGATGGGCTGGGAGCTCGGCTGTGGTGAATAGTTACCTGGATATATTATTTGGTAAATGGATTCTGCTGTCATACAACAATCACCGGGAAAAATTAACAAGCTAAATGAGTTGCAATAAAGAAAAACTGATCCAGGTATTAGACAGCTTCAATGTTCTGTTATTTTTATATAATTAAAAGTAATAACAATCAGGCATTATCAATTCATAGGAGGTTATACAGAGAATGTTATTAAAGAGATTAGAAGAATCCCTGGTGTGTGCTACAGTGTATATAATGTTGTATTTATTTATGTATTTATTTATTTATTTTTTCATTGTTTTTAGTTGTTGTTTTTTTACATCAAGGACCTGGTTCCAATCTATGAGTCCCATAAATTTTTGTAGAAAATGTGACAGAAATTCTGTAGGTTTCGCCCTGCCAGATCCTTTCTTCCCATAAATGTTGCCATTGAGATCATAATTTCTAGGCCCCCTCGCCTTATTCTCTGTACATAACACTGGGCCCAGAAGCAATCAGATCACACTGGGAAGAAATTCTCATTGACTGAAAAAGACATTTAAGGGGTTGTCCCCCAAATAACATTCTACCTTTTTTAAATTGGCGGCTGGATACAAATAATTTTTAAGGCATGCGCTTAAAAAAAAATGTATGTCCACTAATAATTTACTCAAATCTGTGTAGCACCACCTGCTGGTTGCTCTTATTTCTCCGTCCACATCAGTAAAATTGCCGAGGTGGTCACACATGTTCAGTTCCACCAGCCATATTTACTATTAGAAGCTGTGATTGTTTCATAGAGAGAGCTGTAGAATAAAGGACACTCCCTCACCCCACTGAGCTGTGACAGAAAGAGAGCTGCAGCAGAAAGGGGGTGCCCCCTATGCTGTCATAGGGAAAGAGCTGCAGCAGAAAGGACACTCTCCTTGATCTGTGATAGGGAGAGACCTGCAGCAGAAAGTACACTCCCCCTAAACTGACAGTCTGAACAGAATTTAGTACAGCAATTAGTGCTATTAGTGTGCATAGCTCTGGATCTATGTGAGGTGCAGGACTGATTCTAGCTTTGTTAGAAAGAGATCGCCATATATTTTTATTATCACTGTAAGGAACACGTTTTATTGGTCAGACCCCCACTGATCGAGCTGATTCTGACCAAAAATACCCCCTATAAAGGTTTAGATGTTGATTTGTAGGGTAGTCACCTATAGGTGATAGGTAAGATGCAGATTCCTTCCCTTTCAATAGAGATATCCTAGATTTTATGGAATCACAGTTTGTGGGTACAGAAGTCCCAGCGCCTTGGCCAGCTTCCAATACATGATAACCACAGCCCGGCTCATTGAGATCCTAATTTATCACAAATTCCCTAGTTTAAAGAGGGAAATCTTCTAAGAAATCATTCCTATGATCCTCCGCAGGAAGCGCAGGTCATTACTATGCTGACGAAATCCTTCCCAAAGTACTTACCTAAAAGTGCTGACGAAGCAACTCTTAAGGTTTTTAAGCACATGAGAGTTTATAATTAAAATGACATAGAGTATGCAAAGAGTATTACGGACTTCAGTGAGATATATGAAAACATTAAACCGCTCTTAGATGTCTTCCCACATGATACATTATGCAAATGTAACCTTGATACAATTCCAATGTATACATAGAGCTGCCGAGTGTATTAATGTGACCCAGCAGAGACACTGAAGGAATACTTTCTGGCTAGAAGTCTATTTATCTACAGATGTAGCAGAGCTCGATTTGTCAAGTCACAGTTTTGTTCAGTCACTGTAATAACTTAATGAGTCAAGGTATAGCTGCAGTCCTACAGAAAACCACACATTATGGTATTACCAGCTCAACTTCTCTGCCTATATATTTAATGCAAATAAAAGCACAATCATTTCATTCTAGGGTCCAACATGAAGACCAGAACCTGAATATTGTCACATGTGGTTACTAATCGGAGGTGGATTTGCCGTGACAGTAGAACACATTTAGCTTGAGGCTACTGCTACTGGCATTATCTAAGTTGCCTGCCTGGTACTCACCCTTTAACCCCTAAACAGGGATTTGGACTTCACTGCAGGGAAACCACCAGGTCACTATCTCTTGGCGTGGTCCCTGAGAGACATCAGTGAAGAGCACCGAGGGATCAGGAAAAACCATAGTCAGAGAGTTTGTGCAGGCAGCTCAGGATCAGTATGGAAATCAGGGAGAAGTCAGGTCAGGCAGTAAAGGGTCAAATCCGGAAAACAGGCAGAAGTTGGTATATGGGCAAGCAAACAATAGGCAGCCCACTTTTACAGGACACTAGTGGACTAGCATATATTGCTCAGGCAACTTTGCACAGAGGAAGGTACCTTAAGAACTTCAAGCCATTGGCTGGTGAAGGTTGGGAGACTTGCATGCTAACCCTTAAAGAGCCCAACGAAGTATGTGCACCCTATGGGCAGAGCAAGAAGCTCAGCTGGGAGGCAGGCCACAGCCTGCTTAGAAGGACGGAGCTACCCCGGTGGCCTGATGGAGAGTGGGGGGGGGCAGGTCCAGGCTGCCACTGTAACACATGCTCTAATACAAGTGTTTGACTTGATTTCAGGGTACTCTGTTGGGAGATGTTTGTTATATGTGTCCTTAGAAAGATGCCTCGTGGCTAAAGAGGCTAGATTGTAAGGAAATTTGTCATGAGACAGATTTTTACTTTGTTGATTGACTGACAGAGGGTGGAGGCATATCTGAATGACCACCCCCACCAGACCCTTGCTGGACCATTTTAATGGGCCACCTTCTGCCTGTTAGTCTGATGTCAGAATTAAGGCATCTACAGATGAAGCAAATGTTAACTTGACATTAAACTTTTAAAGAAACAAAAAAAAAACTCTCATTGTTGCCCTGATCCAGTCCCGTCTTGATTACTGTAACAGACCAGACTCTCCCCTCTCCAATCTATCCTGGACGCAGCAGTCAGGCTGATCTATCTGTCTAGCCGCTACTCCGATGCCTCCTCCCAGTGCCAGTCATAGATTGTAAGCTCTTGCGAGCAGGGCCCTCATTTTTCTTGTTTTAATTGTTATTAATGACTCAGTTTGCACTTGAACCCCCTGATTGTACTGCGATGACTGCAGAATATGTTGGCGCTACATAAATGAGGATTAGTAATAAGTACCGTGCACAATCTACCTTGACCTTTTCTGTGCGTTAGTTGGAGGAAGTTCCAAGTTAATGTTTTCTAAATCTGTCTACTATGTTCTAATGTTGGAATTACTATGTTTTTATGCCCATGATATATTACTCCAGGGTGAAGCTCTACACAGGGCTGGTAATTTGATTTTCTTATGATGCACAATAACAATATTTTTTTTTTCAAATTTTTCCTTCCATACATAGAATGCAGATATTGAGGTTGTTTTTCACTCGGCTCTTGCACTTATTTTTTTTATCTTTTACAGCTTGACAGTCATATCCTTAGAAACCTTTCCACTCAGACAGACCACATAATTTGATCTTCCTGAGCTGGCACTTTAATGCCTTCTAGTGACTCGAGACGGGCTGCGAAACATAAAATGATGAACACGCATTTAATCAATTGATGGAACTGTTAATGAAGTGTGCATTTCTCGTTGCAATATAATACTCCGGAGATTGTTTTATCAGTTGGTAATAGTGTGTTACTCTCTAAGTGGAGGACATAGTATTAACTTTCCTATTTTGCTGGTACAATAATCATTTCTTTCCAAGCCCCAATGCTCTGGAGGAGCAGGCAACACACTTGCTGTGGCTAGGAACCGCAATTCATTACTGGCAGTCTCTGTAAATGTTATCAAAATTTTGGTACTAATGAACACTTGCTTTATTCATCAGAAGATAACCTTCTTGTGCGGAATTACTTCACAGAATGGGCCACATTGATGAAAGGCTTGATGTCATATTTCTGTTTCTATGCCAATTATACCAATGTCAAGTGCTTACAGGGTGCCTAAACCTTCGGCCCATGCTCTGCAGCATGCATAGAATAGATTCATAGAAGGTTTATAGGACTAAGCTGAAACAATGCTAGTGGAAGGTACTGTATATATCGCTCTGCTGCTTCTATGCTTTGCATGAAGGTTTATATACCCTTTAAAGGGATTTTCTGAGACCCGGATGGCCCCACAAACCCACCTTAATTACACATATCTTTCCTGTAGGAGAAAGTTCTAATATTCTTACTGTCTCAAAGTTGTGAGCATTGGCTGCTTCGGAACCCACTGACATCATGCTTCTCCTCTGAAAATCCTGAATTTGCCAAGTTCCCTTTTTTTTTTACCAAGGTCCCAATCTGGGCTACTGACCGGATGTCACTTCCACCGTAGAAAGTACCAGAAATATTCATCTCTCTGGTGCATGAGCACATAAGGTGGATTCATGCGCCACGGAGACAAATATCTCTAGCCACATCCACAGCGCCTCTCCCATCCGGAGCTGCAGAAGTGATGTCCAGACCATAGCCTAGACTGGAAACCTGGTAAAGGATGTGACGCTGGATTTTCAGAAGAGTAACATCACTTGACTGTGTTCCCGAAGCTGGCCATCCACACAACTTCAAGTTGGTAAGTACTTTATATTAGATACTTTCCTGTACTGGAAAGATATATTTTTTAGGGTTGATTTGTCACAAAAAAAACCCTATAAAGCACAGGTACATCATCAATGTCCTTCAACCAAGGGACAGATTCTTCATTATTGGGAATTACACTAGAAGCTCCTTGTCCTAAGTTGGTAAAATGGCTGCCAAATATGTTTCTCTTATGCAGTACAAGTTCTTATCATCCAAGACACCATCATTAAGTATCATCTTGCTTCCTGCCTAATATTATTCCTTTCTTTCCTTTGCAGCAAGGAAAAGACACTGGTAAACTTCAATCTCCTCTGAAGGAATCAAATCTGGAGACCTGGAGTCAACCACCGGTAACAGTCACTTTTTATTTCATTTCGTCATAATGGTTGAGTTGACAATTTATTAATATTTTGAGTGGTTGAGATGATAGAAAAAAGAGATGGGTCTTCTGGATTCTAGTATAGATTATAATTGCCCTCTAAGAGTTTTATGGCTGTTGTGACCTTTTGGGGGTGAGAGTTTTTTAATATTTTTAGTGGCTGTAGTAGTTTTTTTTTCTGTATGTCCTAGGTCTTCGAAATTCTGACATTGAATAGCATTGCTCTTTAAAGTTGTAGACCTCTTGTGGTCAGTAAAGTATTTGTTCTCGCTGCCATGTTGGCTCTCTTGTTTGTTTGAGATGTTCCTGGTCATTGAGGCCATCATTAAATGGTCTTAATATGTCCCTTGGAACATTATCATCTTTTCAGACTACAATCCCATTGGAGGAATCAATTACAATGATATTTTTCTAAGTTGTAGATGGTTTCACTTTACTTTTAAATAAAGGTGAATTTATGAGGTTGGGTAATCTCCAAAGAGACATCTTAACAACCTTGACATTTTTGAAATCTTTATCACAGGATGGCTTTAGTGATGAAGTCTTCGACTTGAGCCAATTTACAGGACTGTTGGCTACCACTGGACTTTAGATATCTAAGAATATTATTATCCATCCTGATCATGATTTACTTAGTAACAGAAGGTCAAATTCATGGATTTGTTTGTAAGTCAAGATTATCATTGAGATCCTTTAAAGGATTTTTTTGGGATGTTGCAACCAGATCTCATTAACTGTAATGTGCAGCCATCCTTCACTGTGTTATGCACTGTATTTACCATTTCTGCTCCTCTTGCCCATTCTATTTGTTTTCAGCCTGGTCTTTATGTCTGTGCTGTTTTCCTGGACCATAAATGATTATCTAATTAGCATGGGTGAGGAATAGTCATATCCCTCCAGTCCTCCCATTTGCCTGTAGTGCTGCACAGAAAATCTGGCACATGCGCACACTTTCTCTTTTGAAAAGAGCTCTACAGCGCATGCACCAGATCTTCCCTGCTTAACTACCGTCAAACAGGAGGACAGGACATGACCGTTCCTCGTCCGTGCTAATAAGATAAGTGAACCAGACCACAGCATAGATGAGAAGACCTGAATGTAAGCTGGATGTGACATCAGAGGAAGTCGGAGAGAAGAGAACAACGTTGGTCATGAGTGCATTCGGATTTGGAAACAGGGGCAGAAATGGCCGCACATTACGGTAATGAGAACTGATTTCTGCATCCCCGAAACCCCTTAAAGTTTTTTTGATCTTGGCAACTGGATTTAGGAGGATGAATTATTCACATGGATAGAATTGCTTTCCGTTGAAGAAACCATTTGACTAAGTCCAATAAAGTTTGACCATGACACAATCTAGTCTCTTAATAAAATTCTTAGTTGATATATAAAAAGAAATGGTCATTTTCTGAACCACCATTATGAAGAGAATTAGAGGCACCTCTGAAACAAGAGGCCGTATATTAAAAGGGGTGTTTAGAAAAGCCTGTCCATGTCTCCAGATCACCTTCATTCGCTGACCTAGGCCTACAACCTAGCAGAATACAAAAAATGTATGTACTAAACACAATCAAACTAAAGAGCTATAAATTTGCTTAAACAACATTTCTTTCAGTGGCCATTTTGCGGAAGATTGTGAGGCTAAAGCTCCAATGCCATTTCTTTAGACTGGACTTGGACTTGATGACATCTATTATTTTATGTGTTTTTATGCGTCCCGCACATGCTAGTTTCTTAGGGCTCATTCAGACGGATGTATGTTGCTTTCCTCATCTGATATACAATTTTGCAGAGTAGATGCAGACCCATTCTCTTCTATGGGGCCCCAAAAGCTCATAGTGTGCTGTCCGCATCTTTTCTTCCTTCAGCGGCCCCGCAAAACAAATAAAATATGTCCTATACTTGTCACTGAAAATCAGGATGTGACCCCATTGGATCTGCAAAAATGCAGAATGCAATCCGTTTTTTTTTTTTAGTGGACATACTTGATACATGGATCGACATTTTTGCAGACAGCAGAAAATATATGGCTGTCTGAATGAGCCCTTAGTATGACTATTGCATCACCATACTCCAAACAGATATCAATGGACTGTTTCAGTATAATACACATTGAAGCATAGAGGAATAACAGAAGAAATCTGCAGCAGAGACGTTGTCCTATAAGATGATACATGTGTCGTAAATTCCCGAGGCCGCGCTTGTTACGATCTAACCTTATTTGCTGTCTACAGTATTTCTGCCTGATGCAGCCTCTTCTCAGTAAGACGGAGCTCGGAAAGTTCATTTTCTCAGAGAGTGTTTGTTTGATTGAACACAGATATAATTTGCACTATCGATGGCCAAAAAGAAATGTAATCAAGAAGCAGAATAACTGATTAAACCATTCTGGCAATCGAGAAGTAAATTAGCTGCGAGTTGTTGTTTGACTTATGTCCGCTTATTGAAAATCTTTCATTAGCCATGCTTTGGTCTACGGACAGTTTATCCCGCAAGTGCTTGTTTTATGATCATTGTGCTGAAATTACTGTGCTAGACAAAGCAAATTATATACCTCTTGGGCACAAGTTGTTACAATGTCTCAAGGATTTTACTGCACAGTCATCCAATAGGAATGAAATATGGGAGAAGATTCCGGATAGGTTTTTTAGTTACTGAATAAGAGATGACTGTTTTGTAGGAGGAGGCTTCTCTGCCTTCACTAGTTCTTCATGGGGTATACAAATATGTAATTCTTAGTTTGTCTATTGACATACGTAGTGTATATCTATCTATCTATCTATCTATCTATCTATCTATCTATCTATCTCATATCTATCTATTATCTATCTACAGTATCTATTTATCAATCAAATTCAATGTATCAAATTCAAATGAGCTTTATTTGCAGGACTAAATACACATTAGCATTGCCAAAGAAAGTGGGAAACGATGGGTTAGGGATGGAGAATGGAGAATGGGACACCTCCACGGTGGGAGTACAGGAGTTCATGGTATATCAGACTCCTCTCATAAGTAATATATTGTGCTGCTATGGCCGCTGTGTTCACCTCATCCCCCAGCAGTATGGAGAGTCTCTCTTCCTCCTCTATACAGGTGAAGTCTGAGCAGAGATCAGTCAGTCTCCTGAAGTGAGAGTCCCTCACTGCTGAGGGATACTATCTATCTATCTATCTATCTATCTATCGATCTATCTATCTATCTATCTATCTATCCATTTAGACTTTTAGACTTTTATGAGTTAGATCATATATGTACTACATCTTGTATCAGACTTTTATACTGATGACCTATACTTTGGATATGTCATCATTATCTGATGGGTTGGGGTCATAGCTGCTTGAGAAGGCACCAGCGCCGACTGTAGTGGCGTGGCCTTCTCTCCGCTCTCCAAGCACAGTGCCGTATATTGTACTGTGGCTGTACTTGGTATTGCAGCTCAGGCCCCATTAAGTCCATGTGTCTGATAAACATGACGTCACTTGGCCTAAGCTAAGATGGAGAAGGGGAAGTGCTCTTGAACGATGCCAGCGCTACTGCTGTCCCTGGTGCATGTACAGATGAGTTTGATTATGTGCATGTGGCAAGGAGAGGAATAGTTCTGGCTCCGTTTCAGATTGTCTCCCCCGTCTTGGGCCATGGAAGGTACATCCCATTAATAGAACAACCCAAAAACCTGCTAATGGGTGTAATGTTGGCAGATATAGTATTTTCCAAAGAGGAGCCTCATGTGACCATGTTCTAGAGCAGCCAATCTACACAACTTTGAGCAAATTTTTCAGCAGACAAGATGTAATTAACTAAAATAGGTTGCTGGTTCCCAGAAAACTCTTTTAAAGCAGCATAAAATGTAACTGATTTCATCCTTCAGTACTACTCTCATATTCAGTGTCCTCATTTTACTACTGATATCGTCTAACGCTGTATGAAGCATCCAGCGAAGGGTTAACACATTATTCTAGATTCCATTATCACCGCGCTATTCCCTCATCCTACTAAAACAGAACGCGGTGCCCTGAGCCCACAGTGATTTCACAGCAGAATAATTACTGACATCATCAAATGAAGAAGGAGAATAAGTCCGTCTCAGGAGTCAGGATTAGCATTGGGAGCCGAAGACTTTCCGAAGAAATATTTGTTCGGCTCACGGGCTGCTAAGTTCAAAGCTGCGTATATACAAATCAGGTGCTTTTAGTTTTCTTCTTTACAGTGAAAAAAGTGAAGTAAATGCTAAACGCAAAATGCACTGAGGCCCATGAGGGTCGTAAACATTCAAAGGAGGCGGCGGCAGTTGAACAGAAAAGGTTTGAGATGCCGAAGTAATTAGTTCTTGTCTATGATATTTAATTCTTGAATGTCCAGTCCGAGGGCGTATACACCACAGAGATCTGGGGCTTATATGGGGTCTATGAAGAGGGGGGAACCCAGCTTAAGATGGGCCCCACTGTAACCCTATGCAGCACCATCATCGGGGGCGTAACTACCATAGTGGCAGACTATGCGACTGCTATGGGGCCCAGGGCAAGAGGGGGCCCAGTCTAAGTTGGGATTATCCCCTCTTCTACTGGAGGTGAAAACTTGGTTGGGACTCTACTCTCTAAAGGAACAACTTTTAGCAAATGAGGCAGGGTCATCGAAAAGGGTTTAGGCGTAAACCCTTATGTCCTGTGTTAGGGGCCTTGTTTGATCCTTGCTATGGGGCCCTTACTTCTGTATGTACGCCACTGACCATCATCATTTTAGTTTTAGTGAATGATATGGAGTGGTCCTGAAAAAGGGTCATATCATCCCTTAATTCAACAAGAGATGGGAATTGGGAGTGAAGAACATGCCCCAGATTGACAATGTTATTGTGTAGTTACATGGTGAGCAATGGGATGATGTACATCCTGTTTAATACATCAAAATTGGAAAACATGACTATTCAGGGGCTTAACAAATAACAAAGGGGCCCTATAGCAATGGGGGCACACTCCACAACGACCACCTTCACTGTCAAGTTCACTACATATAAAACTCCATAATACGCAGAGATAATGCAAACATGAATGTCCCAGTAAAAGACGGATCAACCCAATTAAAATGAATGTATAGGGACAATAAACACAGTGATGTCACAGTACAGGAATAAGAAACAGTATCGTCATAGTACAGGGATAATAAATAGAGATGAGTGAATCTTTCAAAATTTCAATTCGCCAGTTCGCCACATTTTTGGGGAAAAATTTGGTTCGACCCAAATTTGTTTGCAGAAAATTTCATTAAAAACTGCTATTTCCTGACTGCAGAGAGCCTGTATAGTGGCGTAGAACACTGTGCCTTGCAGTAACACGCATAGGGAGTCTGCTGTGGTAATGAAATAATACTGTGAGTCGGTATGACATGCACATGACAGGCGTCACTCTTAGAATCACTTCACACTTAACTGATTTGGGCAGCCATGGGGCCAAAACTGACCAAATAACTCAAGTATGAACTCAGCCTTACAGGTCAATGTTAGCATCAAGAAGAAGCACAGTCCTTTTACACTGTTGTCAGCTGATTCCACATCGATGTCTACAGAACCTGTTCTATTAAACACTGATACAAGTAGACCCCCCGACAGAGTGGAGAGGGTGTCAGCAGTAAGTTTGTGTTGACGCCCCTGATTATTTTGCCCTTCATCTGATCCATCAGAACAATAACCCACAAAACACAGATCCTGTCTGTGGAGCATCCGCCTTCACTCAGTCAGCATTGACAGATCAGAAAAAGGAAAAGGGTCAAATAAATAATGATGTCAGCCAGGCCGAAAGGCAAAATAGTGGCCCAGTCATGAAGTGGGGAGGGTAAGAACAGCATGATAAGTCCACAGAGTTGCCCTATGACATAGTGGTGAGGTGGAAGCAGCATAAGGAGGACACAGAGTGGCACAATGGAAGAGTGTGGAGGTGGCAGCAGCATGAGGAGGCCACAGAGTGGCACGACGATGAGAGATTGCGGGGGTGGCAGCAGTAGGAGGAGGCCACAGAGTATTCATATTCATTTATAGAGAATATGGGACAGAACAGAAGGTTAAAATTTCTCAACTTTATAAAGTGTTGCTTAAAACACAATTTATTAATACTTCTCCGGCTTCTCTTTATGTTCTCCGGAACAAAATGCTTGGCAAATTGATTGTCCGTGAATTTCCCTTGAAGATTGGGATAATATATTGGCAAATTTAAGTTTAGTTCTTATAATATTAATCACATTTTGGTTCAATTTAATATTAAATATTTAATAAATTTAATTAAAAAAATTAAGTTTTTTCTAAGACAGAAGACAATTGGCTAGTCTTCTATTTATTTCTCTTCATGTGGACACAAATCCTGTCAAAATTGATGCAAGTGCGGTATCGGCTGTTCATCGAGCCAGATACTTCTGGAGGAAACTGCCTGGCATGAACAGGCCTCTAGTAGCTACAGACAATGAGAAAACAAAGCTTCAAGATAGCTTGGAGCCTGGAAGAGTTGCGAAGTTTATCAAGATTCAAACCATAACTACCAGCCCCTGGTCTCTACGTCAGGGAAAACATCCCGCGTTCTCAGTCATGATGGATGGGAAGGAGGACATCCTGTGGTGCACGGCGATGAAGAGGGTCTTTGGATTCCCCCCGCACTATACGGATGTCTCAGAAATTAACCAATGCTCCCCACAGCAGCTCCTGGGAAGGTCACGGAGCGTCCCAGTCATCCAGCATCTATTCATCCCGCCGAAGGATTATTTTGAAAGTGTGTAGAAGCCACACTACTTGCCTGCCTAATGAAGGAAAGGACAGAGGCAGGTGTAATGACCTAGAGTGCCATTACCACCTCTTCTGGACCCCCACTATCTGTAATGTGTGATCCTGTGCCATCATATATAGTTATTACCATTTCCTGCAATGTGTGTAAGTATTTCCTTATAAACTGCTATTTACTTGTAACATGCCTGGTTTACCAGCGGGTAGCAGCAAATCTGTGCAGAGCTAGTTTCTCTGGAGAGGAATCTACTAGTTCCATTCCAGGCCTCTTTAGAGAGGGAGGAGTTTAGTTAGTAGGTCAGTCTAGCCTACCCCTTCCTGGGGAAAGGTTGTGTGTTGGCTAGCAGAACACTGCCTGCTTTTCTAGGCCCACAGGCCATGCATGTGAAGTGCTACATGGTTGCTCGTCCCCTCCTGGGCTTGCATTGCCTCACAAACTAACAGAGATTGATGCCAGGAAGACGTTCCTAACATTAAAGTAAGAGACAGACTACAGCTAACCTAAATTCCTGCAGAAGAGATAAAGTTTCCGATTTAAGCCAGCCAGCATAGCAGTACTGAGATTGTTGCAGAAGTGTTTGCCTGCCAGAATAAGCCAATACCTGCTGATGACCAAGATAAAGCTTGGAAACTGTTTGGATTACCGTTTATGCCAAGTAAAGCTGTGTTCAACGTTACTGCAAAGTCTGGACTCCATTTATTCTGCTTATTAATCACCCAAGACTACACCATGTCTGGGATCCAAGGATATCCAGGAAGGAGCGCCGTGACACCGGTCTATAACATCTACGGAGACACTGTAGGCCACTCTACCCCACTCTGGCATTCCTACCCTGGGTTCTACCAAAACCATCTTCAAAGGGGACTCCAAGTCCTCGTTGCTGAACTGCAACTGGCGTCATGACTACTTGGTTTACAGAGGGAAATATAATCGTTAAAACCTCTTAAGGGGCAAGGGATCTTCCAGGTGCTGGCAATAGGCCGCTGCACAGGTTGAGGACAGGTCAGAGCACAGGGCCTGCTCCCGGGCCATACCAACTAAATGTTGTCTCTGACGAACCCACTGACTCTTGGCTGGGGGTTAGTGTTGATCAAGCACCAAAGTGCTCGGGTGCTCGAGTAGAACACTTTAGGATGCTCGGGTGCTCTACAAAGCAACCGAGTACAATGGAAGTCAATAGGAGAACCATTAAACCAGGCACCCCCTGCTCTGAAGAGGGTTAGTGATGAGCGGGAGGTGCCGTATTCGATTTCACGATATTTCGCGAATATTCAATTGAATATTTGTCAAATATTTGTCAAAATTGAATATTCGTCATTATTCTATTTATCGTGATTATTATGCGATTTAATTATTCGCATATTGCGAATTGAACTTTGAACGGATTATAAAGGCAACTTTCCAATTGGTTGGCTATCTAGAATTAACAAATATAACAAATATAGCTCTATATTCTCTATATTGGTTAAGTCTAGCAAGCCAACCAATAGAAAAGTTGACTGTACCCAGCTCTAAGTTGGTTGCGCAATGCGAGAATATTACTTTGCCGATTTTTTGCAATAAATCGAATAATGACTCTGTAGTGATGTCACAGTACAGAGATAAAAAACACAGTGATTTCACAGTAGAGGGATAATAAACACAGTGATGTCACAGTATAGGGATAATAAACACAGTGATGTCACAGTACAGAGATAATAAACACAGTGATGTCACAGTACAGGGATAATAAACACAGTGATGTCACAGTACAGGGATAATAAACACAGTGATGTCACAGTACAGGGATAATAAACACAGTGATGTCACAGTACAGAGATAATAAACACAGTGATGTCACAGTACAGGGATAATAAACACAGTGATGTCACAGTACAGGGATAATAAACACAGTGATATCACAGTACAGAGATAATAAACACAGTGATGTCACAGTACAGGGATAATACACACAGCGATGTCACAGTACAGAGATAATGCACACAGTGATGTCACAGTACAGAGATAATAAACACAGTGATGTCGCAGTACAGGGATAATAAACACAGTGATGTCACACTACAGAGATAATAAACACAGTGATGTCACAGTACAGGGATAATACACACAGTGACGTCACAGTACAGAGATAATAAACACAATGATGTCACAGTGCAGGGATAATAAACACAGTGATGTCACAGTACAGAGATAATACACACAGTGATGTCACTGTACAGAGATAATACACACAGTGATGTCACTGTACAGAGATAATACACACAGTGATGTCACATTACAAAGATAATAAACACAGTGATGTCACAGTACAGGGATAATAAACACAGTGATGTCACAGTATAGGGATAATAAACACAGTGATGTCACAGTACAGAGATAATAAACACAGTGATGTCACAGTACAGGGATAATAAACACAGTGATGTCACACTACAGGGATAATAAACACAGTGATGTCACAGTACAGGGATAATAAACACAGTGATGTCACAGTACAGAGATAATAAACACAGTGATGTCACAGTACAGGGATAATAAACACAGTGATGTCACAGTACAGAGATAATACACACAGTGATGTCACAGTACAGAGATAATAAACACAGCGATGTCACAGTACAGCGATAATAAACACAGTGATGTCACAGTACAGAGATAATAAACACAGTGATGTCACAGTACAGGGATAATAAACACAGTGATGTCACAGTACAGGGATAATAAACACAGTGATATCACAGTACAGAGATAATAAACACAGTGATGTCACAGTACAGGGATAATACACACAGCGATGTCACAGTACAGAGATAATAAACAAAGGGATGTCACAGTACAGGGATAATAAACACAGTGATGTCACAGTACAGGGATAATAAACACAGTGATGTCACAGTACAGGGAAAATAAACACAGTGATGTCACAGTACAGGGATAATAAACACAGTGATCTCACAGTACAGGGATAATAAACACAGTGATGTCACAGTACAGGGATAATAAACACAGTGATGTCACATTACAGGGATAATAAACACAGTGATGTCACAGTATAGGGATAATAAACACAGTGATGTCACAGTGCAGGGATAATAAACACAGTGATGTCACAGTACAGAGATAATACACACAGCGATGTCACAGTACAGAGATAATAAACAAAGGGATGTCACAGTACAGGGATAATAAACACAGTGATCTCACAGTACAGGGATAATAAACACAGTGATGTCACAGTACAGGGATAATAAACACAGTGATGTCACAGTACAGGGATAATAAACACAGTGATGTCACAGTACAGAGATAATAAACACAGTGATGTCACAGTGCAGGGATAATAAACACAGTGATGTCACAGTACAGAGATAATACACACAGTGATGTCACTGTACAGAGATAATACACACAGTGATGTCACAGTACAGAGATAATACACACAGTGATGTCACAGTACAGGGATAATACACACAGTGATGTCACAGTACAGAGATAATACACACAGTGATGTCACAGTACATAGATAATAAACACAGTGATGTCACATTACAAAGATAATAAACACAGTGATGTCACAGTACAGGGATAATACACACAGTGATGTCACATTACAAAGATAATAAACACAGTGATGTCACAGTACAGGGATAATAAACACAGTGATGTCACTGTACAGGGATAATAAAACACAGTGATGTCACATTACAAAGATAATAAACACAGTGATGTCAAAGTACAGAGATAATAAACACAGTGATGTCACAGTACAGAGATAATAAACACAGTGATGTCACAGTACACGGATAATAAACACAGTGATGTCACAGTACAGAGATAATAAACACAGTGATGTCACAGTACAGAGATAATACACACAGTGATGTCACATTACAAAGATAATAAACACAGTGATGTCACAGTACAGAGATAATAAACACAGTGATGTCACAGTACAGGGATAATAAACACAGTGATGTCACAGTACAGATATAATACACACAGTGATGTCACGGTACAGAAATAATAAACACAGTGATGTCACAGTACAGGGATAATACACACAGTGATGTCACAGTACAGGGATAATAAACACAGTGATGTCACAGTATAGGGATAATAAACACAGTGATGTCACAGTACAGAGATAATAAACACAGTGATGTCATAGTACAGGGATAATAAACACAGTGATGTCACAGTACAGGGATAATAAACACAGTGATGTCACAGTATAGGGATAATAAACACAGTGATGTCACAGTACAGAGATAATAAACACAGTGATGTCACAGTACAGAGATAATAAACACAGTGATGTCACAGTACAGGGATAATAAACACAGTGATGTCACAGTACAGGGATAATACACACAGTGATGTCACAGTACAGGGATAATAAACACAGTGATGTCACAGTACAGGGATAATAATCACAGTGATGTCACAGTACAGAGATAATAAACACAGTGATGTCACAGCACAGAGATAATAAACACAGTGATGTCACAGTACAGGGATAATAAACACAGTGATGTCACAGTATAGGGATAATAAACACAGTGATGTCACAGTATAGGGATAATAAACACAGTGATGTCACAGTACAGGGATAATAAACACAGTAATGTCACAGTACAGGGATAATAAACACAGTGATGTCACAGTACAGGGATAATAAACACAGTGATGTCATAGTACAGGGATAATAAACACAGTGATGTCACAGTACAGGGATAATAAACACAGTGATGTCACAGTACAGGGATAATACACACAGTGATGTCACAGTACAGGGATAATAAACACAGTGATGTCACAGTACAGGGATAATACACACAGTGATGTCACAGTACAGGGATAATACACACAGTGATGTCAGAGTACATAGATAATAAACACAGTGATGTCACAGTACAGGGATAATAAACACAGTGATGTCACAGTACAGGGATAATAAACACAGTGATCTCACAGTACAGGGATAATAAACACAGTGATGTCACAGTACAGGGATAATAAACACAGTGATGTCACATTACAGGGATAATAAACACAGTGATGTCACAGTATAGGGATAATAAACACAGTGATGTCAATCATCATTTAATTCCCTCATTCCATTGTTCATAGTCACCAACTGCATCTTTCTTCCGGGTGGGAACTGACCCCTTCCTTCTTGGGTCCTATGTGCTGCTATGTCTGCTTCCCTGCTGACTATGCTCATGATTTAATGATATAGTCAAGAACCTGGGAGCATGACAGCACTGGGCTACGCTGATGACAGGGAAGAGCATACAGTGTGTATTTGCTTTGCTTTTCTGCATTTTGTCAGTTTTTAGAATGGACTGATGAGTTTATTCGTTCTTCGCCTATTACCCCAGGGACCTATGAATACACAGAATGTGAACCTGGTGCCCTGAATCTATTGTCTGCCTGGTTACAGAAATTCTATGATGAAACATTCTCTTTGGTATCGGCTGCCATTTTCACAAAATTGGCCATGGCAATAAATGCAACAATTATAGTCTCTAACTGTGAAGACACCTCTGACAAAGCTGTCTTCTTCAACAGGTCACCAAACAGCGCAGGATCTCTGTGCAAAGCGTTTGCGGCGGCGCTTGCTGCATCAACAGCTCTCTCACTAATGACATTGTAGAATATAGTTTCTCATGGC
The DNA here is from genome assembly GCA_033119425.1 of Bufotes viridis. Classification (NCBI taxonomy): domain Eukaryota; kingdom Metazoa; phylum Chordata; class Amphibia; order Anura; family Bufonidae; genus Bufotes; species Bufotes viridis. Next base: position 7,850,686 of record CM065597.1, read on the forward strand.
GTGATTGGCGCCAGTTGTTGGCTCAAGCACCGCATTTCAAGCCTCAATTTTGAATAACGAGTTGGAGAAAAAAAAGGCGTGCTGCTCCCCAGTCCATTGATGTTCACTTGTCAATGTGTGCATGAGTGCTTCTTCACCAGACTGAAGTGTGATGGTCTCATGTTTTGTCATTTTCACTGAAATGAAGAATAATCCCATACGCGCTTTTAATGCCATCCAAGCATAATTGTGTTGTGATTTGCAAAGAAAATTTCTTCACTCCCGATGATACTGAACGGATGAGTCACTTGTTGTTCAGATCTGTAAAATATCTAATTTTCACAATGTTCTTATTCTAGCTGAAAAACATAAAAATCATAACATTCACTGTTAAATTACATACAGACTCATGGTAGCAGTCAATGAAGCAGCTAAAATTACCCGGAGTACACCTGTTATTATTCTGTATTATTTCTTTACATAAAAGGATTCAGATATTCAAAAAGCAGAACAAAAAAAAACATTTAATATTCTTTTTGTATACAGTTTTTGTCCCATTTGTTTACTTGGCCATTGTAAATTTGCTCCTATGGTGACTTGATGTTTTGTGGTCAAGTCATCTATTTGCTGTGGTCTAGAGATACTATCGATGAGCGAATACATTATAAACAAATTGATTTTGACCCGAGTTTTGTAAAAATTATTTTGTCCAAATCCAAATTTTTATCAGGGAGAGGCTGAAGAGAGGGAAAGAGAGACTAGAGAGAGAAAATATGAGTCTATAAGACCTCAGAGTATCATACTCAAGTCTTCAGACTTTGGAGCACTTTCAATTCGAGTAGAATTGATTCGGACTCTAATCAAATTGGTCGACTGATTTGGCCAAATCTAACTGAAATTTAATTTACATGTAGGTCAATTTGCTCATCTCTGGTCCTCACTGATGTTTTATCCATACTGATATAATGTCCCCATAACAGCCATTGTACAATGTGCTCATGTGATTAGGGCCACTGTGGCCCAGTAAACACATAGGGCTGAGAATGAAAGAACAATCCATGCCTTAAATATATTAGAACTGCAACATAGTCTGTAATGGAATGCAACAGAACCAAGATGAGAGCCTGACTGTTGCTCTGTGTGCATTTCACTGAAGGTGAAACCTATTTTCATTAGCAATCTTAATGGCTTTTGGGGGTAAGAACTATGCATCGGGGTGTTTTGTCTTGACATAAGGGACAATTTTCATAATTAAAAGGATTCCTCCATCTAGGCATTTATTGCATAATGATAAGATATGCCATCATTGTTCAGTAGGTGCAGTTCCTACCAAGGGCCACCATAAGGGAAGTACTTATGGTACTGCAGTCAGGGGCCCAAGCAGTGTGGGGACCTGGCAGCCTCATTAATATTCACTTTGGTGTACTACTTATTAATGAATATGTGCTAAATATATGTTGGGTGAGGGGCCCTCTCCAAGCATGTAGACTTTTACTGAAGAAATTATTTTACAGGTCTTTACTGGGATTTGAACCCCAGACCTTCTGTATGGCAGACAGAATAGATAGGGGGGAAATGAAGAGGTAAATCGTTCAACATAAATTATGTGTTCACTATTGTGTATAGCTTGTTACAATTACAGGAGCATCAAATATTGTTTTATGATAGTGCAAGGAAAGTATGTTACATATGTTACAAAAACTGTAATGGTATTGCTTCATTATTTATTTATTTAGTAACAATAACTTTGCAGAAAATTGTAACTTTTACCATAAAATCAAAAGACAATCGGATTTGTATGCCAAATAGTTTTACTGTTTCCTCACAAGAACAGGGAATGTAAGCTAAATTACATATATTTGGATTTATAGAAAATATTTTCCAATTAGCTTTACTTCCAAAAAGAAAAGAACTCTAAGCCTATGTGATGCCAGCTGATGTAAGATATGCTAATGTTCATATATGTTTCCCAGAAAAAGCAGAGCAATGTTGGCTGGACTATAGTACTCCTCATGCATACTAGGTGGTCTACCTAATGAGAAAGAGCCACTCTCCTAATGAGGGCAATTTTCTCTTGAGACAGTAAGTACTCTTGTCCTTTTGAAAGGAGAACTGGCTTGCATGTCACACTCAGAGAAGTATAATGCACACATCTCTCTCTTTCATCTAAAAAATGGGGCTCTGAAGGGGATAAGAGCATGCAATGGTGAATGGAAGGGTGGTCACACATTTGCGGTTTACTCTCCATTCACTTTGAGGCCCCATTTTTGACATAGGAACAGGTCCCAGAGGTAGGATTTGCACCTAATAGACATTTATGGTATATCCTATTGATATGCAATAACTGTCCAGATGGGACAGCCCCTTTAAGGAATTGCTGAATAGCTAATGTGGTGACTAGCATATCCTGGCCAGGAGAGGATGATCTGGTTAGAAGTCAAGCATGGACTGAAGGCCAATCAGCTCAGATGGAAACACAATTTCCACTCCTGTCCTATGCTGACTGTAGGGCTGTCAATAAGACGGATAAGGAAAGGGAAGACCATGGCAGTATCTGTCCATATCATTCATTCCCAAGCAGAGACCTGATCATTGAGGCAAGAAAAATTGGGCTAAGGCTGATTAGCTCCAATGAGCAACCTTCTGAGAATACAGACTGGGTAAAAGCTGCGCCGGATCAGATCCGCTCGTTACCATCAATTACACCGCAGATGCGTTCTCCACACACTGAGCAGATTGTGTGAGAACAGAATCGTCTCCTGTGCTGATTTTTTAAGGATCACAAAATGGTAATCTCAGAACAGAGGCTAACGAGATTACCCCTCCAATATTTTAACGGTAAATACATTTGACAATGAGAATTGCACACTAATCTCATATCCTTCCGAAGCGTGGTTCAGAAATGCGCTGAGAATTTTTTCTGAAGTAAATTAACTCTTATCATCTTTGTGCACACTGAAAGACCTATTAATGCAGAACTAAGCAGTTCTAACGTTTTAAGCTTTTTTTTTTTTTTTACCCCGTTGGAAAAAATGCGATTTTACTCTCAATTCGTTTTTTTTATGTAACCTGCTCAGTATTTTACTGAAATGTCAAAGCAATCACTGCACTTTTATTTTATTTTTTTATATCTAAAATCACAGAAGGGCAAAAGTACTCGAGGTACAGTGTGAAGGTATTATTTCAGATGTCAGATTATTTTGTAGGTCATGTTGGCTTTCAGAATAACTCACAATATGCGAATTGATAGAATTAAAACTATTTTTTTTGTTTTCACTTTCTTCAGCATGTTTAATGAGCTTGCCAGGAAGTGTGTTATTGTGCGGCCGTCAGACAGTGTTCATTGCAATGTTACAGCAGGAAAATGTGACAGCAGCAATTATGTTTTATGAAAGCAGAAGTAATACAATGCTGATTCAGGTTCAATATTGTGGAGCAGGAAGATTTGCTAAAAGAAGAGCTGCGGCTTCCAAGTCCAGTCAGCATCGGCACTCAGATGTCATAACTGAGCCCCTCCGATTAGCAAAGGGTCCCAAGGTCCATACTCTCTGCCTGAAACCAAGCTGCAAATTTGTGATTTGGCTGCTGATCAAACTGAGCTCATAGCAGAGGCTGACAATCTGCATAGAGAATGGCCGCATAGGTCAAGAAAGGATTGTTAAGGAGATGAAGGGGACAGATAACTTCCAGAACAGTGCTTCTCAAGGTGCAACCCAGGTTTTAAGTGCCAAGACACATACAAAGACTAAATAATTCTGAATAGTGATGAGCAGCAGGGTCAATATTCGAATTAGCGATATTTTGAAAGAATATTTGTCATATATTTGTGAATTTGAGAATATTTTCTTGTTTGTGAAAATTGGCAATGTAATATTCACGTATGGCCGCACAATACAGCCGTGGGTCATTTTTGCTACTTTTTTCAAGCTGCTGGAAGTTTCCTGAGACTGGAGAAAATGGTTGGCATGACAGAAAAGTACAATAGCTTCATATACAGATAGAGTGCTTCAATATATTCGCAATTGTGCAAATCGGCAATAATGATGCGAATATTTTTGCGCAATACATGCAACTTCACATTTTAGCAGGTCTAACTACATATTAGTCATTGGTGCACTAAGTATTGTTGTGAACTTGTGACATCACAGCACTGTGTCTGTAGCATGTATGTATGGACAGCAGAACCTATCACACTACCTAACACCCTGCACTGGAACCTATCAGCTACACTATATCACTATCTAACCTACACTGACTATCTCCCACTAACTATCTGTATTATATATATAAGATAACTAACTAACTATCTAATGTAATGTGACATCACAGCACTATGTCTGTAGCATGTATGTATGGACAGCCGAACCTATCACACTAACTAACACCCTGCACTGGAACCTATCAGCTACACTATATCACTATCTAACCTACACTGACTATCTCCACTAACTATCTGTATTATATATATAAGATAACTAACTAACTAACTAACTAACTATCTAATGTAATGTGACATCACAGCACTATGTCTGTAGCCTGTATGTACGGACAGCAGAACCTATCACACTACCTAACACCCTGCACTGGAACCTATCAGCTATACTATATCACTATCTAACCTACACTGACTATCTCCACTAACTATCTGTATTATATATATAAGATAACTAACTATCTAATGTAATGTGACATCACAGCACTATGTCTGTAGCATGTATGTACGGACAGCAGAACCTATCACACTACCTAACACCCTGCACTAGAACCTATCAGCTACACTATATCACTATCTAACCTACACTGACTATCTCCCACTAACTATCTGTATTATATATATAAGATAACTAACTAACTATCTAATGTAATGTGACATCACAGCTCTATGTATGTAGCATGTATGTATGGACAGCAGAACCTATCACACTACCTAACACCCTGCACTGGAACCTCTCAGCTACACTATATCACTATCTAACCTACACTGACTATCTCCACTAACTATCTGTATTATATATATATGATAACTAACTATCTAATGTAATGTGACATCCCAGCACTATGTCTGTAGCATGTATGTATGGACAGCAGAACCTATCACACTACCTAACACCCTGCACTGGAACCTATCAGCTACACTATATCACTATCTAACCTACACTGACTATCTCCCACTAACTACCTATATTTTATATATATAAGCTAACTAACTATCTAATGTAATGTGACACAGGAAAGCACAGAGCACAGCAATGACAGAACTGTAAGAACTATATAGTAAGGGGTCGGCAACTTTCCTATTGGTTGTTAAGCTCAGACAAAGACATTATAGCCTTCTCATTGGCCCACAATCAATAAGCAGGGAGGGATCATGGATTCAGATGAAACACTATATATAGCACTATATTCTAAATATTCGAGAATTCTCGAAGTGGCGATATTCGCGATTAAAATTCGCGATTTGAATATTCACGCCCAACACAAATTCTGAATTGCTTTACTGAGATATATGCTAGACATAGGAATTGCAGGTTCTTAATGTACATTTTGTTCGAATTGTGTGCCAAGGACAAGGTGGCTTCATCAGATGGGAACCTACACCCTCAGATTAGCCTCTAATGGTCATTAGCCTATAAAATGCACTCAGGGCAGGTAGGAATCATCTACATTATGCTATAAATACAACCAGTCACTCCTCCAAATGTGCAGTGTGGAAAACAAGGTTAAACCATCCATCACCTCCGAACAATATGAAGTAAATGCACAGGTGCACGCTACCATAGTGCATATGCGAAAGCAAACAAACACAGAATTGTCTGCTACATTTACTTTGCATACACATATGTATTTAGCCTGTATTTTGATTAAATTGAGTCAGCCCATCTGCCAAGGATAAAGCGGCTTCTTCAGATGGGAACCTACGCTATCAGACTTGCCTCCCTTGGACTAGGTGTTTTTTTTTAATCAGCAGGGCCAGTCCTGCAAGTTAATAGGGTTGATCCTACTGATAGGTGGCCATTAAGGGATAAGTAGGGTGCAGTCTTGTCAGTATGTTAACTTGTATTACATTAAGTTCCACATGACCACAAAGGGCCAGGATGCTTAGAAGTATGTTATGGGGTGGTTGTTAGTGTTGAATTGCGAATTTTAATTGCGAATATCGCAACTTTGAGAATTTGCGAATATGTAGAATATAGTGTATATAATCCTATTTTCGAATATTCTATTTTTTTGTAAATCAGAAATGAAAGGGATTTTTAACCTTGCTATTAGATATATATTTCTGTCAGGCACTGCCACTTGTATGGATTAGACACGGTTACATGACAGGTCATTTCCTCAGAAGACACATCCCCCAGAGGGCTCTTAATTAAAGTATGCGAGCCCACCCCACTACAATAGATGGCAGACAGTTATCACTTGGAAATACAATGGATAGCAGGATCCTCATGTACATGACAGAAAGCTGTAACGAGTTTAACTTGTTAGCATCTAGACTACCATTGTAATATGTAAAATACCCTTTCATGTATTGTATATGGCAGATATTGTTTACCGACTTCCCAAAATTAACATGTCATCTGCTGAGCTAATTTTGGTGTTCCCACCCCCAATGTCCTATAAATATGTGCTGTGCAATAAAGACTTCAGATATTGGCTACCTGAGTTCAGTCTGGGAAGCTGGTATCTCCTGGCCAGTGCAACTGGGATATTCACTGCAAGGGGAAATATATGTGGGTTGGAGGTCGGATGCCTCATTGTATAACCATCTCATAACCACCTCGAATTAGAAAGAGCTAACAAATTACCTCCCTTTTTCCTTGTGGCCCAATGAGAAGGCTGCAATGTCTTTGTCTGAGCTTAGCAACATCCCTAGCAACCAATAGGAAAGTTCCCTACCTCTTACTATATAAGAACCTCCCCAGCAGCCATTTTCTGCAGTTTATTACAGTTCTGAGAGAGAAAGCAGTGTCATTGCTGTGCTCTGTGCTTTGCTGAGTCATTACATTAGTTAGTTATCTTATATATATAATACAGATAGTGAGTGGGAGATAGTCAGTGTAGGTTAGATAGTGATATAGTGTAGCTGATAGGTTCCAGTGCAGGGTGTTAGGTAGTGTGATAGGTTCTGCTGTCCATACATACAGGCTACAGACATAGTGCTGTGATGTCACATTACATTAGATAGTTAGTTATCTTATATATATAATACAGATAGTTAGTGGGAGATAGTCAGTGTAGGTTAGATAGTGATATAGTGTAGCTGATAGGTTCCAGTGCAGGGTGCTAGGTAGTGTGATAAGTTCTGCTGTCCATACATATATGCTACAGACATAGTGCTGTGATGTCACATTACATTAGATAGTTAGTTATCATATATATATATATATATATATATATATATATATATATATAATACAGATAGTTAGTGGGAGATAGTCAGTGTAGGTTAGATAGTGATATAGTGTAGCTGATAGGTTCCAGTGCAGGGTGTTAGGTAGTGTGATAGGTTCTGCTGTCCATACATACATGCTACAGACATAGTGCTGTGATGTCACATTACATTAGATAGTTAGTTATCTTATATATAGAATACAGATAGTTAGTGGGAGATAGTCAGTGTAGGTTAGATAGTGATATAGTGTAGCTGATAGGTTCCAGTGCAGGGTGTTAGGTAGTGTGATAGGTTCTGCTGTCCATACATACATGCTACAGACATAGTGCTGTGATGTCATATTACATTAGATAATTAGTTAGTTATCTTATATATATAATACAGATAGTTAGTGGGAGATAGTCAGTGTAGGTTAGATAGAGATATAGTGTAGCTGATAGGTTCCAGTGCAGGGTGTTAGGTAGTGTGATAGGTTCTACTGTCCATACATACATGCTACAGACATAGTGCTGTGATGTCACAAGTTCACAACAATACTTAGTGCACCAATCACTAATATGTAGTCAGACCTGCTAAACTGTGATGTTGCACGTATTGCGCCAAAATATTCACATCATTTTTGCCGATTTGCGCAATCGCGAATATATCAGAGCACTCTATCTGCATATACAGCTATTATAATGTTCTGCCGTGCCAACAGTTTTCTCCAGTCTCAGGAAACTTCGAGCAGTTTGAAAAATGTAGCTATAGTGACCCACGGCTGTATTACGCACACATTACGAGAATATTACATTGCCAATTTTCGCAATCTAGAAAATAATAGCGAATTCGCAAATATATGATGAATATTCTACCAAATATTTGCAAAATATTGCAAATATTGCAAATTGCAAGGGGTCATGGCAGGCTTCTCAGGGTCAGTATAGACATCAAGCAGAGGTCAGACAGTGGAGGGTCAAATCCAGAGTTGGTACAGGTGAGAGAGCGCAACAAGACAAGTAGCCAGTGGCGTACCGCCAATATAGGCAGATCACGCCGTTGCTATAGGGCCCGTGGCACTGGGGGTCCCAGGGCGCATCCCAAATTGGCTGGGAAGAACCAAGGTGCCCACATGCTGGCTCATTAAGAGATAAAGTGTGTGTGCACCCTACGTGCAGCAGGAGGAGAGGTAGCAGAGGCACAAGGCAGTGCTACACCGGCGGCCATATGAATCCCCAGAGAACAGAGACCATGGATCTGGTGAGTGCTCCGGTGGCCATGCCCACTGGGTGACGTAAGACGTGATGGGCATGAGCCGTCTGTATAACAGTATTCCTTTGTACATTCATTATTTCCAGTGGTCTAGAATATAATCCTATACAATATAGAAAGTTACAACAAACAGCAAAAAATTTGCCCAAATAATAGTATAATAATATTTGAGTACTGAAACCCTAAAGAATATCACCACTATAGCTTTAAATATTAGTTGTCCTGGAAATATGAGACGTTAAACTGCCCAAAACCTCCAGCGCAACGCTGCGGCTGAGAACTAATAAAAGTGAAACATCAACCTGGCTGGAAAGATTGATATATATTAAAGAGCTTATTCCAGGGGCCAATAAATTGTGTTCTATTAGAGGGTAACGGCCTAGATAATCTATCCACTATTCTATGCAGTAAAGTCTTTATTGATCTGCTCCTATACTTGTTATGACTGATTCGCTGGATCAAGCAGTCCGACAGCATTTCTCAGTAAACACCGGGATCCGTCTGCCTCCTGTGTGGACACAATGCAGAATAACTTCAGCCTCTTGCTATGGGCTGTATGATTGGGGTTGAGTGATGATGGTAGATTGTGCAGCTAGAACACAATGCTGAAATTCAGTTGAACGTCCAGTTATACATTTGTTTGGCTTGGAGGTTTCGAAGTCCTTTGGCTCAACTCCACCAATAGAAGAACATCAATAGGACTCTTGACTGTAGAGAACCTCTGGAAGGAAAACAACGACTCTCCTTCTGGTTTACCCATCTATCATATCCTTAATTGCTTAAGAATGATCTTATCTATTACCCCCTGCTCTGACAATGGAAATGGCAGCCATCTTCTCCTGCAAAACACAAGTTTCACTGACATGTGTGGATGCTCATTCTCCAGTCAATAAGTGCATAGTGATTGAATATGGTGCAGAGAGTACCATGGGGATATCAGTTCCACCTTGCCACCATGGCGAAGGAAGATAAACCAATGCCAATGTATCTGATGTTGTGGTTGTAAGTTACAAAAGCCTAGAGACAATTTTATGGTCATGGACTGTTTTACAAGCGTCACTACAGTAATGTCAATTTTTTGTTTTACATCAAAGGGAAACTGTCAGTAGTACAGACAATGCTAAACTGCTAAAGGGACTAGGTAGAGACCGGGGAGAGCAGTCCACACATATCTTTTGTGGAGCTTTTATTATCAGGAGTAGTGTAAATATTAACATTTATTCAGCCAGATTGCTCCTGCAAGTGCCCAAGAGGGCAAGCTTCAGTGGGAAGAGTGACAGCTGTAGTGATCTCCTGGTTGGGTGCTACACCTGTCACTCAGAGTATAGAACACGGGATATGAAGCAGCTAAATGCAGAGTGCACATTACAGTCAAGCTCCACTTCCTGGGCACTAGCAGAAGCAGAATCTAGAAGAATAAAACATGATATTCACACTCATCTAATTAGAAAAGTGATTCAAATAGTATACTTTTCCTGTTCTCCTCAGCCCCTACCTAGTGCTGCCAGCAGCTCTCATAGTGAGAACTGCTGACAGATTCCAATTAAAAAAGGCAATATTCCTGCTTAGGACCAGTGAGGGATTTTTCCAGGACATAGTAGACCTTTTCAAGTCTTCTGATGCCTTCACTGCCAGTCTCTATGTTACAGTTCATCTCTCCATAAATTGTAGGTTGTCTTGATTATCTGGCATTGAAACAATGTTTTATTTTTATAGAAGATGGCGACCCTATCAGAAAGGTGCATGACTTTAAAGAGTTGGCCTGTTTCCTTCTCATGTACAAGATGTAAACCTCATTGGTCACTTTATACAATAGAGTTGCTTATCCCTTGGAAGTGGTTTAAAGAAAGTTGGCCTTACACCGGTCAGTGCTTGTGGTGATTTGTGGAGCATTCCATTTTCATGTACTTTAAGATGCTCAGTTCTCAATATTCACTCGTTAAGATAGTAAATTCTATAGAGAACATTGGTATTCATTTTCTTTTTTACTATTTTAAACCAATTGTAAAGAACTAACGACTTATAGAAGTAATTTACTGGCCTATTCACATCACCGCCAATAGTTAGAACCTTCAGAAGAACCTCTTGGATGATTTCAGTCCTTCCATTCTTCATACCATCTAAGTATTCTGCTTCCCATTGGCCTTAGACCAAAAGAGAAGAGTCCTCAAGGATCCCTTTTCTTTCACTCTTAAGAAGATTTCCTTATAAATGTAATTGCAGATTTTCCCAGTGTGTGATAGTGACAGATCTGGCTAGTGCTATTGAGGAGGGAACTAATTAAAACTTTAGGAGGATGCCTATTATAGCGACCCACAGAGTTTAGCCGCATCCTGTTGTTCCGGCAGGTCTGTATGGCCCGCTGATGCTGCATGCAAGACGAGGACGCAGGGTCGGGATCGAACAGCTGTCATTCTGCTCGACTCTTAGTTATGTCTAAAACTCCATGCAGGGTTCTTGGAAAATCCCACTGTCCGTGTTAGACAATTGCCGTCTGCATAGAAAATGTCACACAGCTCACTAGCTTCAACGAAAGGCCTCGCACCTCGTGTTTTTGGCAGGCGCCTCAACGAAAACAGCAGGGCTGTCAGCTCTCAGTTTGTTCCTCAAAGGACAGTCACACTTACATGCATTCATGTCAAATTGTTTCATTTAATTTCAACATTGGGATGTCAGCAGCTTTCAGGTCCCCTTTACGCACCATTAAGAATTTGGTGTCATTTATCCTTTGAGAAGCATGTTTTTTAGGTTTTTTTCCTTCATATTTCCATGCTGTCATTTTACACTCTAATAGGCCTCACAATGTTTTGTGTCTAATATGATGGTCCCTCTTGATTTTACGTGCGGACTCAGATGACAGACATGTAAACCCAACTGTGGAATTATATCCATTTCCAAAAAACATGTCTGCTACTATCTTCTACAGTATGTGCTTTTCAAAAATCACATCATGGTTTATTCCTGTGTTATTGGATGAAAAACCTAGTAGATATTTTCGTGGTCTTAAGTAACATCCTGTGTCACGCCCCCAGATCTGTGTTCTAATTAATGCTGGTTTCAGACAAAAGGTCATCGATGTAACGCTTGACCTGTTGGATCACAGCAATGCTTTCCTTATTCTTTCCAGGCCAATGGATAATTTCAGCTGATTGCTGGTTCTTCTTTTACTGGGATTTCATGATGTGAGAGAGGCAGAGAGAGCTGCTTGATTCACAGTCCAGTCACCGAGTGGTTCAAAGGGTCACTGGAGAGACCTCACATTATTAAATCATTTGATTGTAACAAAAATCAGTTCCTTAGACATTATATAAAGTCTTGTGTCATCTATTTTGTGGATGGACAGTATTTGAGTGTCCTGGCCCTTTAATAAACAGCAATCAAAGGCAACCACTGAAAACTTCTCAGAAAAAAAAAAACTATCTATTTCTTACTTTATATTTCTCCCAATTCCCAATCCATTGTTTCCATAGGTTTTCAGTTGTTTGCTTATCAGTTTTCCAGGAGTGAAATTGTCGGTGAGACCACCTGACTCGAGCATTGATCCAGTAGCATATGCTTGCGGTAATTCTTTCCCTCTAGATTTTACTTGGCAGCGTCTTGTGTCTTAGCGCTAATTACTGTGAATTTAAGTCATTTATACTCAACCAATTTTATCTTTCTGTTCAGCAATTTCTGGTTTGAGGTAATGTGACAAGGCTCTCTGCTGGCTCTGGCATTCCCATAGCTGATAAGTTTCCCTATAATGGCATTTATTTTCTGCAACCCACAATTTGCTTAGTTCATCTGTTTAAATAAAAATCTATGATAATTACCTTGCGCAAACGTGTGTGATCCTTACAGGACGAAGGCGTCCAATCTAAATCTATACTGACTTTAATAAGACAAAATAAAATATACTTATTTCAAATAGTCTACAAATCCTGGTAAATCTGCAGAAATAAATAACCTAGAATATTAGGATTACACAACTACAGACCAAGACACTGAAATACTGCCCCTATGTACAAGAATATAACTACCATAATACAAGCCCTATGTATAAAGAAGATAACTACTATAATACTGCCTCCTATGTACAAGAATATAACTACTATAATACTGCCTCCTATGTACAAGAATATAACTACTATAATACTGCTCCTATGTACAAGAATATAACTACTATAATACTGCCTCCTATGTACAAGAATATAACTACTATAATACTGCTCCTATGTACAAGAATATAACTACTATAATACTGCCTCCTATGTACAAGAATATAACTACTATAATACTGCTCCTATGTACAAGAATATAACTACTATAATACTGCCTCCTATGTACAAGAATATAACTACTATAATACTGCTCCTATGTACAAGAATATAAATACTATAATACTGCTCCTATGTACAAGAATATAACTACTATAATACTGCTCCTATCTACAATAATATAACTACTATAATACTGCCTCCTATGTACAAGTATATAACTACTATAATACTGCTCCTATGTACAATAATATAACTACTATAATACTGCTCCTATCTACAATAATATAACTACTATAATACTGCTCCTATGTACAAGAATATAACTACTATAATACTGCTCCTATCTACAAAAATATAAGTACTATAATACTGCTCCTGTGTACAAAAACATAACTATTATAATACTGCCTCCTATATACAAGACTTTAACTACTATAATACTGTTCCTATGTACAAGAATATAACTACTGTAATACTGTTCCTATGTACAAGAATATAACTACTATATTACTGCTCCTATGTACAAGAATATAACTACTGTAATACTGTTCCTATTTACAAGAATATAACTACTATAATACTGCTCCTATGTACAAGAATATAACTACTATAATACTGCTCCTATGTACAAGAATATAACTACTATAATACTGTTCCTATGCACAAGAATATATATATCTACTATAATACTGCTCCTACAGTATGTATACGAATATAACTACTATAATACTGCTCCTATGTACAGGAATATAACTACTATAATACTGCTCCTATGTACAAGAATATAACTACTATAATTCTGCTCCTATGTACAGGAATATAACTACTATAAAACTGCCTCCTATGTACAAGAATATAAATACTATAATACTGCTCCTATGTACAAGAATATAACTACTATAATACTGCTCCTATGTACAAGAATATAACTACTATAATACTGCCTCCTATGTACAAGAATATAAATACTATAATACTGCTCCTATGTACAGGAATATAACTACTATAATACTGCTCCTATGTACAAGAATATAACTACTATAATTCTGCTCCTATGTACAGGAATATAACTACTATAATACTGCCTCCTATGTACAAGAATATAAATACTATAATACTGCTCCTATGTACAAGAATATAACTACTATGATACTGCCTCCTTTGTATAAGAATATAGTACTATAATACCGGAAGAGAATGGTTTATTCTTCAATGACAATGGCACTATTTAATGTTTATGACTAACGACAGTAATGTGCGCAAAAGTCTGATGTCGTAAAGGTAAGTTATGGAGGGATTTCGTCCGCACGTTAGAGTCAGGAGGTTCCGTAATTCTCCCTCCTCTTATATGCAAATAATCCGCTCGCTAACACTGATGCTAATCCTACAGTTCCAGTCACATCCAGCCATCTGCCACCGATATCTCAGGGACTATGTGGCCGACGAATAAACCTGACAAGGTATCTAACATGAAATGCTGAAATACATCATAGATAGAGATGAGCAAATTGAAGTTGACGAAGTGAAATTCGATCCGAATTTTAGGAAAAATTCGATTTGCGCCGAATCTGAATTTCCTCACACTTCAGAGTAACGAATCACATTTTTTCCTAAAATATAAAATGGCTGCTGCACTTGTGAGGACATGGAGCAAGGAACTCTGGAAAGGCGGGGTCACCCATAATGCCATGCATGCAGCCAATCAGCAGCCAGCCAGTCCTGTGATGTCACAGCCCTATCAATACGGCGGCCATCTTAGATTCTGCTCTTCACCAGTGTGCTTAGTGCAGGGAGAGACATCAGCAGGCGCTAGGGACAGTGCGGGGAAAGACTTGATTGTGGTGAAAAAAAAGATTTACAAGTGCAGAGAAAGATTATTCAAGGTGTAAGGAAAGGATAGGGAGGAGTCATTCCACAGCATTGATGTAGAACAGGGTTCAGTCGGGGAGGTTACATCCTGGGTAATAGGAACAATCCTATTACACCTTGCTGCACTGACTGCGGATCCAAATTGCCATTATACAGCTCTGTAATTCCAGCAAACCATTCTTGTTATTGGGGTGCAAGATACCGTGCAGCTGTAGACAGAACTGTATATCACATGATAGGATTAAATACAAAAGCTACGCAAACAGTAGCACAATTAACAGCTTTAGATACCCATCACCACATTAGTATCACAGATGATTGCATTAGATACAGCAGATCAGCAGACAGTATCACGCATTATGGGATTAAATACACAGCTTAGCAGACAGTATCACACATGATTGCATTAGATACCGCAGCTCAGCAGACAGTATCACACATTATGGGATTAGATACAGCAGCTTAGCAGACAGTATTACACATGATAGAATTAGATACAACAGCTCAGGGGACAGTATCACACATGATAAGATTAGCTACAGTGGCTCAGCAGACAGTATCACACATCATATGATTAGATACATTGTCTTTGCAGACAGTATCACACATGATAGGAGGATTAGATACAGTGGCTCAGCAGACAGTATCAAACATGATACATTTAGATACACTGCTCAGCAGACAGCATCACACAGGTGACTTTGTAGATTTTGTAGCCCTTGTGGATAACAGAGCCCAGAGCCGCTCTCCTACCTCCAATATCAGCATTATGAATGGCATGAGATTTGTGGGGGCGTCGCTTCGGGTCTGGCCCAGGACATGTAATTAGAGATGAGCGAACATTTAAAAAAAGTCCGTTGTTCGGCGTTCGGGTTGTGGTAAGTCGCGCATCCCGTTATGGATTCCACTATAGCGGCATATGGAATCCATAAGGGGCGGCTGCCATCTACCCGAACTGTTGCACAGCCGAAGGACCTGGGGTGACGTCACTGTCATGTGATCAGTGCAGGGGGCTGGATTTGATCCCGTGCTGAGCCACGTCCCCTGCATTGATCACATGACAGTGACGTCACCCCAGGTCCTTCGGCTGTGCAACAGTTCGGGTAGATGGCAGCCGCCCCTTATGGATTCCATATGCCGCTATAGTGGAATCCATAACGGGATGCGTGACTTACCACCACCCGAACGCCGAACAACGGACTTTTTTTAAATGTTCGCTCATCTCTACATGTAATATAACAGACTATTACCCTGGTATGTACTGTGTTATCTGCTCGCTGCTTATGTACCAGGCATTCACTGCAGCCCTATACACCCTGATCCAGAGATGTGTCCTGTGACCGAGAAGTAACATCAGATCCTGATAAAACACATGAAGAGCAGACATCTTGTGTCACCTTGCATGGCGTTATCTGAACTGTCACTGCTCTCTGGACACAGGGAGCGATGCTCTGCAGCCCCGGCATTGATACCGCTTCCTCCGGTGCTCCCTGCTCTCGGTGACAGTTCTGCTTTGTCAGGAGCACATTATTACATGTGCTACCTCTGTTACGTCTGTCGTCCCTCTGCTGAGCTCAGCGACTTTAACATCATTTTCGACGTTCATTTTGCTTTCACACTTGAATTATGATACATTGTTTGTGACTTGAGGGACCGGTGCCCAAATGAGATCCCTGACAGCGTGAGAGGAGGTTCTGTCAGAGCCTGAATCAGAGCGGCGACGGCTGTCACTCACTCCACCCAGGTAGTATCTGAGGCAGGGAGAAAGAAGTAACAAACGGACTCGAGATGAGGGAAAGTATGTGAACCCCGTCTGGACGGCAGATGAGAACACAGGCGCCTCCTATGGAATTCTGGATGACTATCTTATGCAAAAAAGTTCACGGAAAAAGAAAATAAATACATTGTATATAATAAAGAATAAAAATAAATAAATAAACTTTATTAGATATAGTTGTTAAAAATGAGGATAACACCCCAAACAACTGCGAGTAATCGCGGGGTATATACTTGTATCCACAGCTGTGATATATTCTCCACTGTGTATATTCACCATACAACCAATATTGTAGGTGAACGTAATGTGTTCTCACTGTATGTGTAGGGAACCAAGGTGTGGGTCAACCCTAGTTATACTGCCACCACCTTGGCGTGTGCACTGACCCATGCACCAGCCATTGCGCTTTGCATATCAAGTGTTCATAAATTGTGGTGATCCAGAATTCATCGGCCAATGGAATTGTCTGAGGATATAGAGAAGCCGGATACAAACGTCCTACATGGCTGCAGACTAGTTCCGTCCTGTATACCAACAGACTGCACAGGCGCCAGTGTACACCTGAGAATAAACACCGCAGCCACTGGTGCCGACACCACAGAGAAACAGTCTGACAACTGGTGAGTCCAATAATGGTCTAACTACCAGATCTTCAGAATGAGAAATATTACAGCAAATTATCAGAAGATGCTCTAAAATATACTGCTCCATTGCCACATGTACTAAATATGTCTTTCATCAGGAGCAGAGTTTAGGTATTGTGGATACACAGGGCAAGGAATAATGCCAGCCACGACTGATGAAACAGCAAAAATATAAAACATTAGTTCTTAATAATCTGTTTACAAGTTACTGGTGATTGTTGCCTCATCTACACTGGGTTACAACCACTAATATAGTAATATCCAGTATTGTACTCCAGAGCTGCACTCACTATTCTGCTGGTGCAGTCATTGTGTACCTACATGATTTTACTTATCCTGTACTGATCCTGAGTTACATACTGTATTATACTCCAGAGCTGCACTCACTATTCTGCTGGTGTAGTCACTGTGTACATACATTACTTATCCTGTACTGATCCTGAGTTACATCCTGTATTATACTCCAGAGCTGCACTCACTATTCTGCTGGTGCAGTCACTGTGTACATACATTACTTATCCTGTACTGATCCTGAGTTACATCCTGTATTATACTCCAGAGCTGCACTCACTATTCTGCTGGTGCAGTCACTGTGTACATACATTACTTATCCTGTACTGATCCTGAGTTACATCCTGTATTATACTCCAGAGCTGCACTCACTATTCTGCTAGTGCAGTCACTGTGTAAATACATTACTTATTCTGTACTGATCCTGAGTTACATCCTGTATTATACTCCAGAGCTGCAGTCACTATTCTGCTGGTGCAGTCACTGTGTATATACATTACTTATCCTGTACTGATCCTGAGTTATATCCTGTAGTATACTCAAGAGCTGCACTCACTATTCTGATGGTGCAGTCACTGTGTACATACATTACTTATCCTGTACTGATCCTCATTTATACCTATATTATACTCCAGAGCTGCAAAATTTCAAACTCTGTAAAATACTGGTGATAGTTCAGAATCAGTATTTATATTGTAACTGTTTATGTGGATTTACATAAAGCGAACATTTAAATCTACAGAGTTCAGGACCTCGGAGAGCAGCGTTGCAGGGCAGGTACCATCCAGGACCCCGGACAGCCCCCTCCAGCCGTGCAGATACAGTTTTTCTCCGCAGACCTGTTGTCTTTCTATCACTGATAATAACATCTTGTAACTTCCTTCTTGATGTTTTCCGAGTCTCCAGAATCCCAGGCACTTCAAGCCTCTGTAACAAACACATCTTATGTGTTCCCGGAAATTGGCCCCCTCTTCTCTGCTCAATCCTGTCAATTATTTTTGTGTTTCTGCTCCAGGAATTTATATGTAAATTCTTTCAGCTATTTTCTCGTGCTTCTTCTGCAGCCTTGGAAGTGAATGTAACGCATTGTGTAAATGTATTGTATGGAGGGTGTATGCAATTTTAATGACTCTTCCTAGAAGCCTCCAGATTGTTCTGTATCAGGTGTACATTGAAAAGGTGGAAAACATCCACTTCCTCCGGGGCTCAAGACAAAACTGTAAATTGCACTGAGAGTCAATAGCTTTGTCATCATAATCCTTCTGTATAGAAGTTGGGGGGGGATTGATTATTTTTATAGTTGGCGTTCAAAGTGACTGGAGGATTGTGGGTTATGCTGCAGAAAGTTCACATTATGCACATATATCCCAGGTGTCCCAGCGCTGCTGTCTTCTGCATCTTAAGCAGTGGTCTAAATACTGTAGAAGGAATGGCTGCTGATTTTTAAGCCCCTTAAAGGAGTTCTCCAGGAATTAAAAAAATTAATTTACTGAAAATACTTAATAAATAAATATATTCCCAAATACTTTTCATTAGTTATAATGGCTCGATTTGTCTGGAGAGCAATCATCAGGAGAAATAAAATGGCCACCGTCCTATTAGTACACCCAAAACCTGTCCTAATCACACAGCAGGACAAGTTACATTGGGCTGCCTCAATCTGCTTTTGGCTCTGCTTGTCGGGGATTATGATCCTGAATACAGCTGATAATATATTCAGCTTAATCTCTGTAGGAATGGAGTCCATGAGAAGACATGAAGTACAGAAAGGACGGACTAGACTGACTGTGGTAATGGAGACTGCTGCTCATTAGCCACATGCCCACCCTCCTCTCTGTACTTCATGTCTCCTCATAATCTCCATCCCTACAGAGATTCAGCTAAAGAGCATATTAAACTGTATTCAGGATCATAATCCCTCACATGTAGGAGGAGGATGAGGCAGCTCTTTACCTCAGTGTTCAGAAGTAACTTGTCCTGTTGTACACTAATAGGACAGTGGCCATTTTATTTCTTCTAGTGATTCTAGCTCCCTAGACAAAACAAGCCATTATTACAAATTAAAGGTATTTGTGAATATATCTGTAAAGAATAAATCAAGGCAACTGGACTTGCTATAGATTTCTTGAAAACGTTTCACTCGTTCTTCCAACGAGCTTTCCCAATTCTGAGTGACTTGTACAAGAATTCTCTGGGAATAAATATGTAACTGAATCAACATCTGGCAATTAGGTCATTAGACCCAGCATGGGGTCAAAGGTGTTGATGTTTGTGAATATGTTTAGAATAAAGTAATATTTAAGTATTTTCATTTTCTTAATTCTTGGAGAACCCCTTTTAGGCGAGGTAACCTCAGCTTGGTTTGGGCCGACTCCTCTACCTGATATATGGAGTGAATTTCTGCCCATCGAATCTGCAGGGATTCTATGGGCAGCATGTCAAGAAGTGCCAGGCCTCCTTGTCCCAGTGGGGAAAAGGAAGATTCATCATGTGGGTAAAATACAATAGGGGAGGCATTGGTTGCTGTCATATCCAAGCCCCGATAATGAATCATTGAAGGTCAAAAGCTGCAATTCTCAGGGTTCTAGGGTCTTCCACTTCCCATATTTATTTAAGACTTTCCAGTGATGTGATGGAGACATCTTGGTGCTCCTCAGCAAGCAAGGAGCAATGGACGACAGATTGTCCTCGGTGCTGAAGGAATTGTAGAACGGTTGTTTTTTGAGCAAATCTATTCCAAACTTATCAGATTTGTCACAATTGCACAAAAATGAATAAATACAAATCCAATGTTTTGACAATAAGTTTAGTAAAAATCATGCGAAATGGCACCCGCTATTTTACTTTTAAAATTCGGTATGCGATTTGAGGGAAACAGGGGAGGGAGGAGGAGCAAAGAGCGTTACATGACAGAGGGTTACATTGTTGCTCCCCCTCAATGCATTGCAGTCAGTCTCACAGCCTATCAGGAGGCAGGATATTCACCGATCCATCAGGCTCTTGGAAGCACAGACACAATTATGAGCTCAGTCAGAGATGTGTGAGGATGTTCCTGCCATGTTGCTGACAGCAATTTCAGACAAAAGCCAGCCATCTATTGGTCTTGCAGGGACAATGTAGGGATATATTGATTGAATTACTAGGTAGAAAGTCAGGTTTTATTGGTAGGGAGAGCATGGGGCTGTTAGTGTACTAGAACTAGATAAATTAGAGTTTCGGCAGCTGCTAAGCTGTTTATGACATGCACTGTTAAAAAACACAGTACCCTTTTATACGTAGAACCCAGCCTTTTCAAAAACCTGTTACAAAGCTTCTAAGTTCATAAGTGTTCTATAGGTGTATTCCCAGCACCACCACCAGCATGTATTTCACTGTATCTGTTGAGCAATTGTGCCTTTTTCTTTCCAAAAACCTGCTGCAATTTTTCTACTCTCATTCTACTGTTTATGTGTGTAAATAATTGTATCTTAGTGCTTCAATAGCAGAGTTTTGTAACAATTTTTATTATTTTAAAAAAACAGATATCAGACGGCACAGTACATTTAAAGATGCATTTTGTTAACACCTTTAACCATGAATTTACCCAT
The DNA here is from genome assembly GCA_033119425.1 of Bufotes viridis. Taxonomy (NCBI): domain Eukaryota; kingdom Metazoa; phylum Chordata; class Amphibia; order Anura; family Bufonidae; genus Bufotes; species Bufotes viridis. The sequence continues at coordinate 7,871,736 of CM065597.1, forward strand.
AGCTATACATGTCAGTGTAACTGGTACAGACCCGGAATGAGTTTTAGGACTGTTTCGTTAGAATCGGACCAGAAAAAAGTTTCAAAGAAATTCACTTACTTCTGGTTGCCATGCTGAAAAATACTTTAGGTTTATGTTTTGTTTGGAGCCTCTGATTACTTGTTTTCCTGGAGCCTCCATTAACCTTCACTCCTGCTGAGAAGGCCAAAAACTCTTTAGTCCCATAACAGGACCGGATCACTGTAAACATCATGGACTTCAGGGTCCCCTCTTCAGCCTATTCCTCGGAGCAGAGAATAACTCTGAGGAACAATCTAGATCAGGGTGTGCTGCTTGATACCTTATAGTGATTTGGAAGATGATTGTTAGTAGGTGGCAACAGAGTCACTCGCTTACTATCCATGGTTAATTGTACATAGCCTACCCCATATATCTATGCAGATCATTGGCTGCTTACTTCATGTCTAAATACAAGAACAAGTTCCTTCCTTCTTCCTTCTCTGCTGCTCCACTGTTTGGCAGATATCTCGAGAGCGCGCCGGTGTTACATGATAATTTATTTGTTGCTGGAAACTGCAAAAACAAAAAAAAAGATTAAAAGGGAAGGGAATGAGTGACAGAAATAGATCCAAAACCAGCAAACCTAAGAAGAAATCTGCCGTGTGGTGAGGTACGGTGTTATGAATACCTGTCGGTGTAACACGCTCCGTGCAGTTCTGCTGATTTGTTTTAAGCAATTCTATCACAATTTGCTCATTTGCATGTGAGTTGGTTTGAGCAGACTTTATCATTCTGTTAATCAACCTGTTCTTCCTGGCTCCGAACGCTTCCTTTACTCTTCCCAACTAGTATGAAAAACCTGACACTTTGAGATTCCAAACACGTCATTCACATTGCACTGTAGTTCAATCTGAATAAATCAGTTTCTTCTTAGAGGAATCAAGCCTCTCCCTCAGCTTCCAGCAGCCTGCAAACTACCTCTGACTGTTCACATGCCTCCCCAGTCACCAAAAAATTAAATTATAAAACTGAAGACATAGAGAATGGGGTTGGAGGGGGATGCAGCTGCAGTATCTCTCCCTCAGTGTCCACGTGAGAATCTGCTGTGAGAGGGAGGAGGGGGCATCTTGTCTCTTTGCCGGTCTGTAGGTGATGATGACTGGAGTAGCTGGAAGCAGAGATGTGATTGGTTTAGACTACACAGCACAGCGCTGACATCACAACGGGAAGTTTGGGGGGGGGGGGGGTAACAACATCAGGGAAAAGAGAAGAATAGCAGGTCACGTGTCACTCTTCCAGCTGCTCTACATAAAATACTCACCTACTGCTGCCTGTAGACATGGTTTAGATTTACATTAGTAAATGCATTTTACTCCATTTTTCTGGTATTTTTTTTCAAAATATATTCATTTTAAACAAGTAATTTCTTGAAACAAAAGGAAGGTTTTTGCATAAAGCATTGTAATACCCCATTCAGCTGCCCAGTGTTAGGGCTCATGCACATGACCGTATGCCCTTCGTGATCGGGCCATATGTCCCGGAGCGGCATCGATCGTGCGCATGGGGGTACACAGCATCATATATTACAATAACTAATGCAATATTTATGATCCTATGAGTGCGGGACAATAGTCCTTCGGGCCGCCCGATGTGCACAGCATCCTTGTGATCTATGCTGCTGTGCGTTCCCATGCGCACGATCGATGCTCGGGGACATATGGCCCGCTCACAGTCCGTATGTCTCGGAAGGCATACGGTCGTGTGCAAGAGGCCTTAGTCTTACCTCTAATACTAAACCTGCAGATGATGGTGACAACCAGTGATGACCACTCTTCCACTGCCGAGTTGTCAGCTAGTATTATAACAACCATTGTTGTATCCGGCAGTAGGGGGTGTAACGGGTGGATCCTTTTTCAAGTTGCATCCATGTAGGAACTTAGTAGGTCTCAAGTTCTAGACAGAACTGAACCTCTAAGCATGGACCTTCCTCAAGCCTTCTCCAAGCATCTCACCACCCACTTACTGTAGATCACAATGTCCAAACCTCACATGTTTGCGTGTGTATCATAGCAATGATAAGTTATGGGGTCCCACTCTGCAATCTGCACAGGGGGATCCAGAATTAGTAGTTCTGCTCCGGTTGGAGTGGTATTAGCACCTACTACACTGCTTGTGTCATTATAAGTCACTTCAGTTCTGGAATTCCATTCCTAATCCAGAGGGATGAGGATATCTAGAGCTAATGTTCATCAATTGCATCAGGAAAGGAGAATGGCTGACACTGCACTTGTATGTAACTGAGCATAGAACTGATCATACAAGAAATACGTGACCATGCATATTGACCAGTCTCCTTTTTCTTTGCTTAGGATAATCCCTATTTGGTGTAAGTGCCCCATAATAATAAAACACAACGCCCCCTGTACTGGGACGCCCAGCAATTTGCGGAGATCTGTAGAGAAGCCCATCAGTAAGTGTTCAATTTCCCTGCAGCGCCACCACAGGGGAAATGGAGCATTACACAAGTGTCCATTCATACCATGCAGAATAGGTGAGGTCCTCCTTCCTTCTCCACTCTGACCAAGAGATGAAGATCCTGAATGAGAATGTTTTTAAAACCTGATTAGCCCCTTTAAAGGGGTGTCCCGTGATTGATGTAAAAAATGAAAATCAGACGTCACATAGTACATGACAATCTCTTTCTAACCAGCCCTGTACCTCACATGGATCCAGAGATCTCCCCATTCGATGCTCCAATGGCTATGCTAGAATTATTTCAGGCTGGCAGCTCAGAGGCGAGTCCTTTCTCAGGGGCCATGCCCTTTTAGGGGGCTTATCTTTTCTCAGGGGGCATGTCCTTTGTGCTGTCGCTCTCTCTCTGTAACTGTTAAAGCTTCTAACAGAAGATATGGCTGGTAACAGTTGAACATTTAAACTGATCGCGTGCAACCACCTAGATAAGGTGGACAAGAAATAAGGAGAAGAACAAACAGCAGGTGGCGCTATACAGATACATTTCATTGAATAGCTCAGAGGCTGTACTACATTTTTAATTACATCCAATTACAAAAGTATTCAGATCTAGCCACTGGTTTGAAAACTGTAGAATATTGTTATTTTTCTTTTAATCGCCCAATAATGAAATGCTCTGAAGCTTTTGAAATTGTTTGACAGTTTCCATATCTGCTTGCTGTCCGTGTTTGGACTCTCACCCTTGCTATGCACATGGGGGTGGTCGTGTTACAATATGTATCCGAGCTCTCTTCTTCTGCATAGTCAGGATACATTTTAACCCCTCATTGTGTCCATATATCCCACTTGTACCCAACTGTAACAAACCCCCAACTGCGGGAGGAATTCCATTACGACAGGTTTTCAGTCTCTGGATGTAGAGGAAAAAGTTTCCATTCACAGACAGCAAGCATAGATCTTGAAAGTGAGGAGGAAAGGAAACACAGAGCCTATTAGACTTTGACAAGGAAACAGTAAAGATGATAATAATAATAATAAATATAAGATAATGTTCGCTCTGGGTCCTAAGAAATTGCGCATTAAGCTTTCTCCCAAAGCAGCGTTTACGGTCCTGCTGTCGAGAAGCGTCTAAAATCCGGTCTCTAATTGTGAATATTTGTAGGATTTGTGGTCTGCGCTCTCCCTCTCCCTTCTGCCGGGTAACAGAAGTCTATTTTGTGTACAAGCTGTTGCATTTGCAGACGGCAGGGAAGATTAATGTTCTGGGCTGTGGCTCATACATTAAGTGACCCAACTGTCTGATTGAGCGGTGTAAAGCAGCCCCACAGCCCTCTCTTCCCTCTCCATCATGCACTGTAGTCATTTATTATCCCCTCGCTCCGGATCCAGAACCCTCTGGCACACTCGCACATTACTTGCACGGATCTATATTTTCAGCTTCGGCAGGACTTGTCATCATGTTAACTTTCTGATGAAGTTGTCTCCAGCGACGACGTGTTTAGTGCACGGACACAACCTCGCATTGAAATGTTCCGGACGCCTGTCTGGTTTATGCAGTCTGTCGTGACTGCTCGGATGTTTGCTGTAATAAATATCTGCCCCCCTCCCTCATGCCGCCATAACTATCCAGTATGGACCAGGAGAGCCTTGGTGCATGTTTCCTTTGATTACAGGGGGCTGATCTGTGCAAGACACCAGGGGGTAGATACCATGCTGATGCTAGCGTCTGCTCTTAAAGGGCTCGATGTGCTCTCTACTTCTCTATCCATAGGTTCCTATCACACATACAAGTCCCTTCAAGCTCCCAGACCCCAGTGCACTAGCTCCCAGACCCCAGTGCACTAGCTACCAGACCCCAGTGCACAAGCTCCCAGAACCCTGTGCACAAGCTCCCAGAACCCTGTGCACAAGCTCCCAGACCCCAGTGCACAAGCTCACAGACCCCAGTGCACAAGCTCCCAGACCCCAGTGCACAAGCTCCCAGACCCCAGTGCACAAGCTCCCAGACCCCAGTGCACAAGCTCCCAGACCCAAGTGCACAAGCTCCCAGACCCCGATGCACGAGCTCCCAGACCCCAGTGCACAAACTCCCAGAACTCAGTGCACAAGTTCCCATAACCCAGTGCACAAGCTGCCAGACCCCAGTGCACAAGCTCCCAGAACCCAGTGCACAAGCTCCCAGACCCCAGTGCACAAGCTCCCAGACACCAGTGCACAAGCTTCCAGACCCCAGTGCACAAGCTCCCAAACCTTAGTGCACAAACTGCCAGACCCCAGTGAACAAGCTCCCAGAACCCAGTGCACAAGCTCCCAGACGGCAGTGCACAAGCTCCCAGACCCCAGTGCACAAGCTCCCAGACCCCAGTGCACAAGCTCCCAGACCCCAGTGCACAAGCTCCCAGACTTCAGTGCACAAGCTCCCAGACCTCAGTGCACAAGCTCCCAGGCCTCAGTGCACAAGCTCCCAGACCCCAGTGCACAAGCTCCCAGACCCCAGTGCACAAGCTCCCAGACCCCAGTGCACAAGCTCCCAGACCCCAGTGCACAAGCTCCCAGACCCCAGTGCACAAGCTCCCAGACCTCAGTGCACAAGCTCCCAGACCTCAGTGCACAAGCTACCAGACCTCAGTGCACAAGCTCCCAGGCCTCAGTGCACAAGCTCCCAGACCCCAGTGCACAAGCTCCCAGACCCCAGTGCACAAGCTCCCAGACCCCAGTGCACAAGCTCTTTTTCCACATACATAACTTTGCTCATGGCTCAGTATATCCTGAAATGCATGGTGATTTTTTTATTTTTCTATATTACTATTATTATAATATTTTTTTTTTTTGCAATACTCCCTCTTGAGGTGTCTATCCTGTATAAGGCTGTGTGTGGCCACCCAGTGGTTGTAATGTGCATTGCAGGTGGGGTATTGCTAATATTGCTAACTTGTTGCAAAAAAGTATTGAATTTGTCTTGTGGAGTCCTGAATCAAATTCTAGAAAAGGTAAGGGAGGACACCTGGTAGGATACTCGGGAAATTACATATATATATATATACATTTTTTTTTTTTGTGAGAAACAAGAGTAAAAATATAGTTCTACAAGGTCTCAGTGTGTCATACGCAAATTTTGAGGCCAAATGGAGCACTTTTTATTCAGAACGGAATCGGAGATTAATGGAAGTTTGAGGGATTCGCTCACCTCTAATTGTGATGGTCGCATTTTTGCTAAGTCATCTCCGTAGCACGGCTTCCACCAGTGTCCTCCTTCAGAAGGATTCCCTACATCCTCCTTCATGGTAGGTATCTCCTGTGGATTGGAAGGTTTCTCTCCCACGTGGATCGTTGTTTCGCCTTCACTGTAAATGACACTTTTTTATTGTTTTTCCATTCGTTTAGTTTTTATGGATCTCGTCCATCACAGAAGGCTCTGAGCACCGCATTTCAGGCCTTTATTATTCACACGTCTTGAGACGTCTGGATCTTATTACAAATGCTTTTTGACTTGCCATAAAATATCCACTTACTGAAGTCGTCACTTGACTGGTTTTATCATCTCCGTCATTGAGCGATTCCGGTAGAGTGTACTGCCGCCTCCTCTATCCTTCCTAACTCTATCCTCATATAGAGTGTGCTGGGACTGGAAACATCAGGGTCTTCTCACAAACCCTATGGGAATGGTCATACAATGTGCTGGCTCCTGAGGCCACTAGAGAGCTGTCCAGCGTCTTGTCCAAGAGGTCAGCATGTCCTACAGTAGCTTCCAACTCAGTGGTCTCCAGCTTTAATGGAGGTTGGAGGCTCTTTCGTTTGATTGTTGCCCACTGGATAGAATTGCAAGAGCCGATGTAGTGGATGTAATGGCAAACCCGCCAACTCAATCCATCGGGGCATCTAGATTTATAAATATTTGTCCGAGAGATAGATATATAGATATAATACAAAGGCAAAAGCCTCCTGGACGCCTGAGAGAAGATGAAAGAGCTGTATTCTCACCGACGCTTCACTGTAATGCGGATAAATGGGAAGATATTCCCTTGATTTAGGAAATCATGTGCTCCATATGTGTTCTCCAGCCTGGGTGCCCCGGCCTGCCCAGCACATCGCTGCCTGTAGCCGGGAGTCCAGGAGAATGAGAGGCACTTAGCAGCTGGCACTGCCATACCGGGCACGTATCTCATATTCATTGTACTTCTGTCTTCAGCATTGCTAGGGTTAATCATCTCCTGCTGTGTGAGCTGCTTCATGGCAGGTTCCTTACATTCATATATGTCCCTGACTGTTTCTTTCAGTCCTACCCTGAGCAATTGGTCTTTAGAGATCTTGCTAAAAAAACAAAAAACGATACTGTCATCTGAATGAGGCCTTATGCACTTGTCTGCCTAGATCCTGACCTGTGCCTGTTCACCGTACTCATCCTGTGTTGCCTGCCCTGACCTTTGGACTGTTTTATGGCTTCGCACAAACTCTGCCAGCCTTGTCCTCTGCTGTTTGACTATGAGTATTGCTTGTCCCATTGGTATTCTGTGTCTCTGACCCCGTGGTCAGCTGCCAACTACACCGGTACTATTTCTAGAGGTAGAGGTCCGGTGGTTCCCCAGTAGCAAAGGCCAAATCCTTGTATAAGGGTTAAAAGGGGAGAACCAGGGGAACGGCACCATAATACCATTGAGGTCTAGCCCAAATTCAAAATGGTTGGTGCGCAAGGTGGATCCACACTCACTGTTTCTAACTCTAACTCTATATATCTATATATTATCTATCTATCTATCTCATATCTATCTATCTATCTATCTATCTATCTATCTATCTATCTCCTATCTATCTCATATCTATCTATCTATCTATCTATCTATCTATCTATCTCCTATCTATCTCATATCTATCTATCTATCTATCTATCTATCTCATATCTATCTATCTATCTATCTATCTATCTCATATCTATCTCATATCTATCTATCTATCTATCTATCTATCTATCTCATATCTATCTATCTATCTATCTATCTATCTATCTATCTATCTATCACTACTGGCTTCATCCAGAGAACTGTAAGTCACAGTACACACACACAGATCATTTTCAATACTCAATAATAGGCTAAAAAAATATCCAACAAAGTTTTATCCAATCCTGAGCGGAAATAACATATTTTTTGTAATAATGATAAATTCTGAATGAGGAAAGTTGAGGGAAAGGAGAAAGAACTGCAATTACTAGTTCATTAAAGTTGGAGTAATTAAAGTTTCTCTCTTAATTGTGCTGTTAGATTAATGGGTGACACCGGAATCCGGCAGAAAATCTCTTCATCTTTATTATAGATTTGCTGACAGACGCGTCGGCTAACAATAGTGGCGGCAGTAACGAGGCGCAGGTACCCTAGAAAAGCCAAAAACATTGGAGAGCATCATTACAGTCCAAAGACCTGTCACACTCATCAATTTAAATGGAGCAGCTAAGTCCACGCCGCCGCGTCGTAGTCAGATCTGCGCCCAGCGAGATATAGAACTTATAATTTTGTGCATGAATATTCAACAGCAGAAAATTTGATGAGTTGACATTTCTGGATAGATATAGAGAAAAATCCATGGGGAATTCAGCTCTGGAGGAGACTTCAGGTCTGAAATCATGTTTGGCGGCAGAAATAATGTTCATTAGGTAGAAGAAGTTCTGGAGATCTTTACATCATCACAGGACGTAGGGAAGGAGATGGGCTTCTGGGGTGTTCTGTACTGACAAAAAACATATAAAGAGACATATTATCACGATGCATTAGGTTAATACATAGGAGATAGATAGATATGAGATAGATAGATAGAAGATAGATAGATAGATAGATAGATAGATAGATATGAGATAGATAGATAGATAGATAGATAGATAGATAGATAGATAGATAGATAGATATGAGATAGATAGATAGATAGATAGATAGATAGATACATAGATAGATATATAGATATATATTGAGATAGATAGATAGATAGATAGATAGGAGATAGATAGATAAATAGATAGATAGATAGATATGAGATAGATAGATAGATAGATAGATATGAGATAGATATATAGATAGATATGAGGTAGATAGATAGATAGATAGATAGATAGATAGATAGATAGATAGATAGATAGCCATGGAAACCCTGAAAGACAAGGCGAGCAGAACCTTCTATGCCGTCAGAAGACGTTTGTATCACTTTAGAGCACCAGTGACCATCTGGCTTGAAATCCTTGACACCATCATCGCCCCAATTCTCCTGTATGGCAGCGAAGTCTGGGGCCCAGACACATACCCAGACTGGACATAGTGGGACTCTTGGCCAACAGAAATATTCCACCTAGAACTCCACAAACACATTCTCCAGGTCCACAGGAGCACCTCAACCAGCGCCTGTCGAGCAGAACTGGGCAGATTCCCACTGTACTTTGCTGTCCAGAAGAGGGCGCTATCATTCAGAGCCCATCTGCATAGCAGCAGCCCCAGCTCCGACCATCACAAAGCCCTGCTACACCAAGAAGTCCCAGAAAGACAAAGCAACAAGTCACCCAATCCCAGCCTGCCCAAGCCACCGACCAGTACAGCCGGGCAAAGGGGAAACCCAGAGGATGATACACAAGGGCAAAGAGAGCCTGCAGAGGGAGCACAAACTGGCCCCATATCTGGAGAAACTTCCCAATCCAGGAGACTGACAGATCCTGAGCCGCTACAGACTGAGTGCCCACAGCCTGCTCATCGAATCTGGGCGTCACTGACAGAGGTACACGCCCAGGGAGAGCAGACTGTGCCAGCAGTGCGACCAGGAGGCCGTGGAGGATGAGGCTCATTTCCTGCTGCGGTGCCCCAAATACTCAGCAGTGAGGGACTCTCACCTCAGGAGACTGTCTGATCTCTGCCCAGACTTCACCTCCATGGAGGAGGAAGAGAGACTCTCCATACTGCTGGAGGAAGAGGAGAACACGGCGGCCATAGCAGCACAATATATTACTGCCTGCCATAGACTGAGAGGAGCCTGATGTAACATGGACTCCTATATCCCCACCCTGGATGTGTCCCCATTCCCCAACCCTACCCAATTATTTCCCACTTGCTTTGGCAATGCTAAAATGTATTTAGTTCTGCCAATAAAGCTTATTTGATTTGATTTCATTTGATAGATATGGGATAGATAGACAGGTAGATAGATAGATAGATAGATAGATAGATAGATAGATAGATAGATAGATAGACAGGTAGATTGCTAGTTGAGTAGACCTTGGTATTCTTTTGCTCTGCACTGAGAGATTCAGACCATTCCTCATTAAAGTGTGAATATTAATCATCGCATTGCCATGGTAATGATTTTATTTTAAAGATAAGCTCCAAAATGATGATTTTCATTCTGTCTTTTCATCTTCACACTGGGTTTTTGTCTAATAATTACATTTAGCCCGGTGCAGGTTGATCTCACCTCTGCTATGTCTTTTCTGTGCTATCACATGTATTCATTAGGACCCAGCAGGTTGACCCTCCCGCCGGGGGGGTGCGCACATCCCCCACACTATCACTTAGCGTCTCTATGAATTGTCACACAGGAAAAATGTGGGAAAATAAAATGCAAAACATATTGTTGAGTATTACAGAGCGTGCAAAAATACATACCTCACGGCATGCTGTGGTTCTGTGGGGCATTGAGTCTGAGGAGCAGAGCAAACTTGTCCTTAGAAGTGCGCATCCTGCGGCTCGGAGCCACACCGATCACTGCCGGCTCCTCTCCTACATGGGGAGTGGGATCATCTATCTCCTCTGGACGCTGCTGGGGAGATTCTGCAGCTGCTTCCTCCTCCTCACCATCTTCTTTACTATCTGCTAGTGTTCGGCGAGCATGCTCGTCCTAACACCATTTTGGACTCCTCCCCGCACATTTGTTGGCTGCTACGCAGCCAATAGATGTGCGCATAAGTACTGCCGCTCACTGGGATGCTGTAGCCATGTTGGTTACTGGCATTACAGTGATTGGATGGCTGGAACGCGTAATCGGGTGCTATATAGCACCCAATGACGTGGTTCGGCTCAGTCTTATTCAGGTAGAGCCACAGCAGAAAGGATAGATAATGTAGGGACACTAATTTTTTTTTTTTTAGGCAGGGTTTAGTCTTGAAAGGTGTTAGAGACCCAAAAATCCTTTTAAGGACTATTGTTTTATCTGGCTGCATCTTGGACAGGGGATATATATTATCAGCGCAACCTGCGCTAAATTGTGTACAATTGATGGCCACTGCAGACAGCGACATTACCTGCGCTACATCTCCTGTATAACGTTTGTGCATCCTAAATATCTGTGACATTCAGTGTAATTTTTTCTTAGCAGCTGGTGACAGCGACATTACCTGCGCTACATCTCCTGTATAACGTTTCCGCATCCCAAATATCTGTGAAATTCAGTGTAATTTATTTGCGCATACACTTACAAAAGCTGCGCTACTGCACGTGTGACATAATTGCAAGCATATATACCATTTAATATGCTCAAGATGAGCAGTAAGGGACGTGGAAGTGGCCGTGCTGCTGATGGTGCACGCAGAGGCCGTGGCCCTTGGCGCGGTGAAACTGTGCCTGCTGCCAGAGCAGAAGAAAATCAATCATCCACGATACCTAGCTTCAAGTCCTAGTTTTCAGGGCAGTTCAGGACATCACTCTCGAAGTCAGACCGGTGCGACCAGGTGGTCGGTAGGATCGCAGCAGATAATGCTTCCAGTTGGTTAAGTACCACCCTGTCTTCCACAAAGTTCAGTCTCAGTAGCCCAGAGTCTGGTCAACAGAATACTCATCCTGATCCTACTTCTTCCCACCATGGACAGTCTTGGCAAACAAGTCATCCCACACTCTGATATTACGCGGAGCTCTTTTCATTGCCATTCCTTGATTTGGCCCTCTCGCCAAGCCTGCTTGAAGAGGGACATGAGGAGATCTGATGCCCTGATTCCCAAACTATTGAGCATCCACAGTCAGAAAAAGATGAGGGTGGGGAATGGCAATTAGTGTTTCATGAGTTGGATGATGATGATGAGACACAGTTGCCAAAAAGTCAACGGCAATTAGTGTCTCAAGAGGTTCATGATGACGATTAGACACAGTTGTCAATAAGTGATGTTCTTATTCGGTCAACAAGTCAGGAGAATGAACAGAGTGAGGAAGACGAAGAGGAGGTCGTGGACGATGAAATCACTGACCCAACCTGGGAAGGTGGCAAGCCGAACGAGGACAGCAGTACAGAGTGGGAAGGATCCGCAGGCTGGAAGAGGCAGTGGGGTGGCAAAAGGGAGAAGGTGGGCCACACCAAACTGGCCCGCAACTGTTCCCCGGAGCAACCCCTTGCGGCAATCTGGGTGTCCTGCAGTCTGGCTAAGGAAAGTACAGACGATAAAAGAATTGTCATTTGCAACCGTGCCGTACCAAAATGAGCAGGGGAGTGAACACTAGCAACCTCACCACCACCAGCATGATCTGCCACATGGCATCAAAGCACCCTAATAGGTGGGCCGAACGCCTGGGTCCACAATCAGTGTCTGTGGGTCACACCACTGCCTCATCTTCCCCTGTGTTACATGCTGGCTAATCCCCTGTCCAAGATGCAGGCCCGGATGCCTCCTGCCCCGCACCTGGACCTTCGCAAGCACCATCATCTAGCACATCCACTTCTGTGTCCCAGCGCAGCGTACAGATGTCCATACCCCAGGCCTTTGAACAAAAGCGCAAATACCCACCCACAGGCCATAGCACTAAATGTGCACCTTTCCAAATTGCTGGCCCTGGAAATGTTACCTTGAGGCTTCTGGACACTGAGGCCTTCTGCAGCCTGATGGCGGTTGCCATCCCTCGTTACTTAGTCCCCAGCTGCCACATTTTTCCCAGTGTGCCGTCCCCGCCTTATACCAGCATGTGTCCTATAACATCACCCGTGCCCTGACCAACGCAGTTACTGGGAAGGTCCACTTAACAACCGACGCATGGACAAGTGCTTTTGGCCAGGGACACTACATTTCCCTGACGGCACAATGGGTGAACGCTGTGGAGGCCAGGAGTGATTCGTACCCTGGGATGACACAGGGGCTACCGACGCCAAGGATTTACTTCACCAGCTACATTAGTGGCTGCAACCCTCCCCCTTTCCTCTTCCACCTCCTCCTCCACTCCCACCTCTGAATTCTCATCTTGCAGCACCAGTCAGCCATCAGTCAGTAGCTGGAAGCAGTATAGCACTGCAGTGGGGAAGCGGCAACAGGATGTTCTGAAACTAATTTGCTTAGGTGACAAACAGCACACCGTCGCAGAGCTGTGGCAGGGTATAAGGGACCAGACTGAGCTTGGTGGCGGCTTTGGAGCTCATCAAGCTCACACACATCCCATGCCTAGCCCACATGTTCAACTGGTGCAGCGGTATTTCAAAACCTACCCCACCTACCTACTGTTGTGCGACGTGAGCACGCGCTGGAACTCCACATTCCACATGTTGGCCAAGCTTTGTGAGCAGCAGAGGGCAATAGTGGAATACCAGCTGCAACATGGTTGTCACCTTTCCAGTCAATTTCCGATCTTCACAAGCGACGAGTGGGCATGGGTGTCTGACCTCTGTTAGATTTTACGCAACTTTGAGGAATCAACACAGATGTTGAGCGGTGATGCCGCTATTATCAGCGTAACCATCCCACTTCTGTGTCTACTGAGACGCTCGCTGCTCATAAAGAAGGCGGACGCTTTGCGTGTGGAAAAGGTGGTAATGGAGGAAGACATTACACAGGGTGATAGCCAGACCACCCTCAGTTCGTCTTCTCAGCATAAATTGGATGATGAGGATGAGGAGCAGGAGACGGTTGCCTCCGCTACAGAGGGTAGTACCCATAGCAGGTTTATTCCATCTGTTCAGCGTGGATGGGCAGAAGAGGAGGAAGAGGATGAGGAGATTGAGAGTCATCCTCCTGATGAGGACAGCGAATTCTTGTCTGTTTGGACTCTGACACACATGGCTGACTTTAGGTTATGCTGCCTTTCCTGTGACCCTCGCGTTATACACATTTTGACCAACACCAATTACTAGTTGTTCTCCCTTCTAGACCCCTTCTACAAAGTGAATGTCTCATATCTCATTCCTGTGGTGGAGAGGACTAGCAAAATGGTGCAATACCAGAAGGTCCTTGTGGAAAAATTGCTCTAAAAATTTCCAACTGACAACGCTGTTGGCAGAGTACTTAGTTCCTTGGGCAACTGAGGATGGGAGACGAGGGGAACACACAGCAGTTTAAACAGAGGCAGGACAACACTCTCAAAGGCCTGGGACAGTTTCATGACACCCCACCAGCACCCTCACCCTGATGCGTGGCCTAGTGTCACCAGGAGGGAAAAATTTTGGAAGATGGTGAAGGAGTATGTAGCAGACCGTGTCAGCGTCCTTAGTGATCCCTCTGTGCCTTACAACTATTGGGTGTCCAAGCTGGACACGTGGCACGAACTTGCGCTCTACGCCTTTGAGGTGCTGGCCTACCCTGCCGCCAGCGTATTGTCAGAGCGGGTATTTAGTGCTGCTGGGGGCAAAATAACTGATAAGCGCATCCGTCTGTCAACTGAAAATGCTGACAGGTTGACTCTTATCAAAATAAAAGAGGCCTGGATTGCCCCTTCTCTACTCCACCAGAGGAAAGCGGCTGAACATAAAGGCACTTTAACTGTGGCATTTATGGTGTATTGAAAACACTGTATTCCCCTGCACCCCTTCCACCACAAAAAAGGATATATGGTCCAATCTTCCTTTTCTCGTCCTCCTCCTCCAGCATATCAACATGCTTATTAGGCTGCCTTCGCTCCTAATGTTTTAGAGGGTCAGTTCAGCAGCAGGCCCTCAACCATAATGTTTTAGAGCAGGCATGCTCAACCTGCGGCCCTTCAGCTGTTGCAAAACTACAACTCCCAGCGTGCCTGAACAGCCTACAGCTATCAGCCTACAGCAGGGCATTGTGGGAGTTGTAGTTTTACAGCAGCTAAAGGGCCGCAGTTTGAGCATGCCTGCTTTAGCGGGTCACCAGCAGAGCCTCACCCCTAATGTTTTAGAGGGTCAGCTCAGCAGCAATCCTCACCCATAATGTTTTAAGGGTCACCAGCAGGCCCTTGCTCCTAATGATTTTGAGGGTCACCAGCAGGCCATTAATCATAATTTTTCCAGGGTGTGTATAATGCACTCCTTTATGTGTAATTAAGGGTGCATTGTAGTGCCGGTTCCTTGTAATTTTTGGCATCCCTTTCACTTAGTGCATAAGCTTTATGAGTGTAGGAGTCCCACTACCTCAACAATTGTACCACAATGTGAATGAGGCCCTCCTTTATGTGATATACAGGTTGTATTGGAGTGCCTTTTCTTTGTAAATTTTGGCAGCACTTGCACTTTATATACAAGTAAATAAACAGTAAAAGAATGTTTCCTAAAACTTTTTCCTCTAAAATCGATTTTATCTTCGGTTTTGTGCATATTATTGTCTTTCCCGGCAGCGACCTGGGAGTCCAAGATGCATCCAAACATCCTCCCCATTCTGTTCCCGAACCATTTCAGTGGAGTTTCCATCACGTTCTGACCTTTTCCTGTTAACAAGACACCCTCCCCTCTTCAGAGCAGGGGGTGCCTGGTTTAATGCTCAGGTTCTCCCATTGACTTTCATTGTGCTCTTTTGCTTTGTAGAGCACCTGAGCATCCCAAAGTGTTCTACTCGAGCACCCGAGCACTTTGGTGCTCGATCAACACTACTATTTACATTTTACAGTAGATGGATTTTTGGGTGACTGAGGTGGATTAGGATAAGGAGAGTTTGAAGGCAAGGAGATTGGACCTGCAGGTGGATGGAATGTGAGGACAATGCCACTGTTATAGAATGATATATTATTTATATTACATGGCATTGCATTGGGGTGGGCTTGAGGTATGTGGGTGCACATGGGCATGAAAAGTTGTCCACAAATCAAAAAAGTTGTCCACAAATCAATCTATTCCTATGAGATGGTGGTCTTCTTGTTGGCTTGATAGGTTTGGGATTTGATAACACTGTTTCCAAAACTGTATGTTGTCTAATTCTGAGATTAAAGGGAAGGAAAAATAATAATAAATTGTGGGCGGTTAAAGTACTCCTACGGGACCGAAGCCACCATGAGATGTCAATGAGAACATTAGGACCTCACATGAATAACTTGAAATCTTCGAGCTGAAAGTGGTTCCCCGGTTGCTTGAATCCCACTCACAGTGACTCACATCGGTGGACAAATTGCTACATTGTAACCATGTTACGTACAATACAGGTGGGAGAAGTAAGTGACTCCCTGCTCTTTATCTGCCGGAGCCGTCTGAGCCTGTGAACAAATGTCACAGTGAGATGTTCTGTCTGGTACAAGCTCTTCACTAATTAAAGAGAAACAGTTGGAGTTGAGTCTCTTTTTAAGGACACCGTGGCTTAAGGTGTGTACAGCATGTTAGAGCTGGAGTCAGGAATATACGATGGCTCATGCGTGTTTTATACGGACTCTAGATAGACTTAAAAAAATGTACATTTTCAGAAACTAAACGGGTGGAATGCAACGATACAATTAAAGTTGTATAAATCATTAAAAGGGTCACCATGTGTCGACAGGAAAGTCAACAAGACCACCATTATATGTTCTGCTCTTCTATAAATGCAGATAATCCAAGGACCTCTTTACCAGTTCCATCTTAGTCAAGGGACGCAGACTGTAACATAGTGAAGAGAATAGTTTGGAGATTGGGCAGATTTGTTAAGCCTTAATACCATGAGATTCCAAGTCCTAGCAATTAGCAATGAAGTAGCAATGGTGTATGTGGAAGGGGAATTTCCAGGTATCTTCCAAAAAGACCAACAATAGGGATAAGCGAACACCTGGAAGTTCGGGTTCGCCAGGTTCGGCCGAACTTTGGCTCAAAGTTCGGGTTGGGGACCCGAACTTGAGTCCGAATCCGAACCCCATTGAAGTCAATAGGGACTCGAACTTTGGGGCACTAAAATGCCTATAAAATAGTCATAGTAAGGGCTAGAGGGCTGCAAAAGGAAGCAAAATGGGGGCCAGAGCTGAACAGTTGCCATGCATACAAATGTGGATAGGGAAATGACATAAAATAATATAGAATAGAAATCAATAAAAAATCTTGAACTAGGAGGTGGAGGTCAAAGTGGGGTAGGAGGTTGAGGAGGAACTGGACATGGCAGTGCTTTACTTATTTATTTATTTATTTGGTGGTGGTGGTTGTTGTGGCGTGCTGACAAAGCTTTTCCACATTTCGGCCATGCTAACCATGCCTTCTGAGGTGCTGGCTGTACCCCAGCTGCGTTGGCGACTTCTTCTTCCTCCTCTGCCTTCACCTTGTGCATCCACTGAGGCCCCGGTGTCAGGTGGGAATACCATCAGCAGTCTACCAGCGTGCGCTTGTACTTACGCATCTTCTGATCACGCTCCAGTGATGGTAAAGTGGTGCTGTTCTGCAGTGCGACTGACGCGTGCGTGCTGCAGCTGTAACTCCACTATCACCTGCTGCTGCTCGCACAGTCTCTCCAGCATGTGCAGGGTGGAGTTCCACCTTGTAGGTACGTCTAATATGAGGCTGTGAGCGGAAAGGCCAGAGTTATGCTGCAGCGCAGACAGACAAGCAGTAGGGTGAGAACGCCGAAAGCTCGCACAGACGGCCCTCACTTTCTGCAGCAGCTCTGACACGTCGGGGTAGTTGTGAATGAACTTCTGCACCACCAAATTCAGCACATGTGCCAGGCAAGGGATGTGCGTTTATGTGGACCTTGCCACAGATGGCTTTGCGCAGTGCACACCTAAGTTTATCCACCACTTGGTTGTTCAGGGAAGGGATGGCTTGCCTGGAGAAGTAGTGGCAGTTGGGAACAACTTACTGTGGGCAGCCACCGCCATAAGGTTTTTAATACCCTCTGTCTCCAGCTAGACGGAATGACAGCATTTCAAAGACCAGGAATTTTGAATTGTTGGTACTCAGGGCCAGGGATCGCAGGTGGGTAGGGGGGTACTTCCTCTTGCTCTCCAATGTTTGGGAGATGGACAGCTGAACACTTCCATGGGACAGTTGGAGATGATTGGTGACAGTGACGGAGGTGGAGACGTTGCTTCCACATCCTCTGTTTGCGGGGTGGCAGGTGCCACTGTTACTCCAGAGGGGGAGTAAGAGGCCAAGACTGCAGAAGATGAGGAAGCAGGAGGAGCCTGAGATCTTTTGTGTTTTTTGAGGTGTTTACTCCACTGCAGCTCGTGCTGTGCACTTAGATACCTGGTCATGCAGGTTGTGCTCAGGTTTGGAGCGGTTATGCCTCGCTTCAGGCTCTGATTGCACAGCGTGCAAACCACTCGTGTTGTCTTGTCGTCTGCACATTGTGTGAAGAACTGCCACTCCAGGGAACTCTTTGGAGCTGGCCTTGTTGTGCTCAGTCCCTGGGTGCTTTGGGCAGTAGCAGGCTTAATGGCTAGGGGACGGCCGGTTCTGTTTCTGCACCCTGCTTCCTCACACAAAAAATGGGTATTTGCCACCCACCGAACTAACAGAAGGATAAAGTATATCAATTTCCCTGTTATGGATGCAGTGCAGGTGTACCTCACACCAAAAATGGGAATAGGTCACCCACCGAACAAACAGACAGATTAATTATTATATTTCTATGTCAGGGGTGCAAAGAAGGTGCATTTCACCCACAAAAGATCGCTATAGGTAACCCACAGAATTAACAGCCAGATTAATTATTATATTTCTTTGTCAGGGGTGCAAAGCTGGTGTATGGCACCCACAAAAAATTCACTATAGGTCAGCAACAGAATAAATAGCCAGATAAGAGTCCAAACACTTTCCCTCACTTTAGAGGCCTTCTTCCTGCCCTGCACTACTGATGGGCTGATGGGCAGTGCTACACATGATCCAGCTTGTGTCACATGATGCACGGCCAATCACATCCATGCCATTACTAGTGCCCAGAGCTTAAAAGCTTGTTGATTGGCTGCCCTGCAGCCTTTCAACAAGCTTTATTAAATGCCTGAATACCGAACTCGAACCCAAACTTTTCCGGCAAAGTTCGGGTTTGGGTACCCAAAATCGTAACGTTCGGTACGGACCTGAACTTTACAGTTTGGGTTAGCTCAATACTAACCAAGAATTAGAAAAAAAAGGAGGGATTTTAGGTGAGGAAAACTGAAAAGGAACCAAGATATTACCTCATTCTTTTTTGGTCTGCAGTCTTTACCCTGCTACTTACAGCCCCATGACATTCGGCAATCTCTGCAAGCTGATGTCTCCTTTGTTCCAGTCTCTGTTCCCTTAGTTCAAGCGCACGTTCACCTGTGGCCTCTTAAACGGCCAGTGCATGCATCCTTCCCTACTCAATGGCTGAAGTTCCTTTGGTATTTAAGGTAGCCTCCTCCAGAGGAGGGTTCCTGGGCTTTGAGGTTTTCTAGTCTCTAGTAACCAGCGAAGGTGTGATCTCTTGTCTGACTACCCATGGGCCATACCTTGCATGTCCACCAATTCTGTTCCATTAACTATGGCTATGATTAAGAATGTTTTTCATTTAAGCTAGTTCTGGTTCACTGTGTTTTGTACTGCACTTTTGGGAATATGCTGCAATAAGGAAGAAATGTCTTTTATGAGGCCGCCATGCAGTGCTGAAGCTTCCTTCTTCTACTTGTTGTGATAGTACCAGCATCAACGTAACCCAGTTGACCAATGGTCTCTTTGACCTCTCACACCTTTTTCCATCTTCCAGTTATAACTACAGAGAAGAGCATGGAAATCCCTCAGGGAAATCCAAGGTTTATCTCTAAAATATCCATGACATTGTGACGGCTTCACTTTATAAATAGATTTTCAACTCAAATATACAATTTCACAATTAAAAAATAAAGAAAAAATTGTAA
Source organism: Bufotes viridis (assembly GCA_033119425.1). NCBI lineage: Eukaryota > Metazoa > Chordata > Amphibia > Anura > Bufonidae > Bufotes > Bufotes viridis. Next base: position 7,891,145 of record CM065597.1, read on the forward strand.
AAAATACAAAACCAATTTTTGGTTGATAAAAGTATGTGCGTAGAAGCTTTTATATGGGGAGGTAAAAACCATCACTTTAATTAGTGCTCCAAAAATAGTTGCTGTCCGCTAGTGGCATCCGCTGTAACCTGCTGGACTTGGCGCAAGGTGTTCAACTGCGTTTCGATTTCAATATTCTCTTTGGGAGCAAATTTATCAATGCAATTCTGGTTTGTAATTTTTCAGCGAGGGATGTGAGAGATGTAGAACATTGTTTTGAAATGTGCCCATCAGACGGGGATGAAATATTCATACCGGACATTTATAAAATATGATTTAATGAGAGCTTAAAAGTATTTCTAATGAAAAATAGATTAAGTGTGTTTTTCATGTTCATTTGGACTTGAGTGAAGTTTTCAGCTCTGCAAAAATTGTTAAATAATTAGGAAAAAAAAAAAAATGGTCATTTCAAAAAAAAAAAAGAGAGAGAACGAAAAATGATGTGACCTTAGCCGTGGCTGAAGGACAGAAATGTTGTTTCCTAATTTCTCAGTGGAGCTAGTTCTCTATAATTTTTATATACATTAACAGCATAAGTTTGAACCTCTACACCCCAAAAATAATCTCATTCTAAGCTAGAAAAACAAAAATTCCTTGAAATTCATTATGATGTTAGTTAAGTGTCTATACAGCATTTCTGTGTTTGACCTAAGAATTCAGCAGCTCTTTCTCTCTCTCTTCCAGCAGGAAGTCCAAGCACATACAGCAGCTCACATACATTTACCATTACTGTGAGTTACATCCAGACTCTGGTTTGTCACGGAGGAAACTTCATCACTGCTATCACCTCTTTTGGCAGTTGAAGAATTTAAAGGGTCTGTCTGAGTGTTTAATACATATGACTAGAGATGAGCGAACTTCTATTTTTAGTTCGGCGTCCAAAGTTCGGGTTCGGGTTATCGTAGGGTTGTCCAAGGTTACCGGTCGATGAATTAGCCCCTTATGGATTCTAAATGCTGTTATGGTCCGCGGTTTGGACTCCAAACTAAAAATAGAAGTTCGCTCATCTCTACTTATGACCTGTCCTCAGGATAGGTCATCAGTATCAGATTGGTGGGGGCCACACCCCCACCGATTAGCTGTGTGAGGAGCACTCCCGTGAATACCATGGTCTCCTTGCAGCTTACCAAACACTGCGGCGTCCATTGTATAGTGGCTGTGCTTGATATTGCATCTCATCCTATCCTGAGGCTAGGCCATCAATATGAAAATCTCAGACAACCCCTTTAAAGGGGTTGCTCCATTTGAACATTTAAAAAATATAGATATAATATACCATAAATATCTGATAGGTCCTACCTCTGATAACTGCTACGACCTCAACAATAGGGTTCTGCCATGAATAAAGAGCCTGCTGTGCATGTGTGCTGTCCTCTCTAGAGATGAGCGAACTTCTATTTTTAGTTCGTCGTCCAAAGTTCGGGTTCGGGTTATCGTAGCATCCCGTTATGGATTCCGCTACCGCGGACCATAAAGGCATTGGAATCCATAAGGGGCTGCTTCATTGAACCCGAACCTTGGACAACCCTAAGGACCTGGGGTGACGTCACCGTCATGTGATCAGTGCAGGGGGCGTGGCTCAGCACTGGATCACCTCTGATCAAATCCAGTGCTGAGCCACGCCCCCTGCACTGATCACATGACGGTGACGTCACTCCAGGTCCTTAGTGTTGTCCAAGGTTCGGGTTTATTGAAGAATCCCCTTATGGATTCCAAATGCCGTTATGGTCCGCGGTAGCGGAATCCATAACGGGATGCTACGATAACCCGAACCTGAAATTTGGACGGCGAACTAAAAATAGAAGTTCGCTCATCTCTAGTCCTCTCCATTCACTTCTATGGAATTTACCCCCCAAATTAACCTTGCTAGCATGACTATCGTGTGTGGACAGCCACCCCCTCACTTCACCACAATGGAACTTTAGAAAATTGCCAAGGCAGTAGTTAAAGTTCCATGGCAATAAATGGAGAAAGTGATGGGTAGCTTGTCCTCAATTTATGCCGTGGCCGATTTTTTGAGGTAGGAGCAGGCCCCAGATAATATGTATGGCATATCCTACTGGACACCTATGACTAATCATGATGATATACCATAAGTATCCAGATGGGAATACCACTTTAAACTCATAACGACATGTATGGCACTGGGTGCTGGACTTTAAATGGAGCGCTGTACAGTAGATTAGAACTCTTATAATCTAGCAGGAGCAGGTCGGGTCCCTGGCTGTCAGGGACCTCAAAGAGAAGACAGAAGTGGTTCATGCTTCCTCTACTGGACCTGGCAACCACATGATCGCCGGGTGTCTCAGGCATAGAAGAGATACTGGGTATTAGCAGACCCTGATCAGCTCTGTGTACAATGCGCCCATGAGAACTGTATTCCCCTGTAAATTGGGCTCCTTTTGGTGAGCCCAAATTTACAGGGGAATGTGTATGTGTCCCCCCGAGGCCTTTTAATGACCTCCTGGGGGGCATATTATGTACCAAGAATAAATTTTAAAAATAAGTAAAACATATAATAAAGTGTAAATAAAAAAAACACAGGGTGTCATGTAACAAAAAGAAATTTTGGAAGCACAGAAAATTAAAAAAGTTAGGACATGTCTGCTAAATTAAAAAAATAAAATAATTGTATTTTAAGGCCTGGTAATTAAAAGTACAGATGAGCACATGTTTCTAAGGTTCAATTCAGCTAATTCGACGAATTTTACAATATAATTACTATAATACTGCTCCTATGTACAGGAATATAACTACTTTAATACTGCTCCTATGTACAAGAATATAACTACTATAATACTGTCCCAAATGTACAAGAATATAACTACTATAATACTGCCTCCTATATACAATAATATAACTACTATAATACCGCCTCCTATATACAAGAATATAAATACTACAATACTGCTCCTATGTATAAGAATATAAATACTACAATACTGCTCCTATGTATAAGAATATAACTACTATAATACTGCTCCTATGTACAAGAATGTCACTGCTATAATCCTGCCTTTTATGTAGAAGATAACTAATATAATTCTGTGACTATGTACAAGAAAATAACTACTATAATACTGTGTCTATATACAAGAAAATAACTACTATAATACTGCCTCCTATGTACAAGAATATAACTACTATAATACTGCCTCCTATGTACAAGAATATAACTACTATAATACTGCTCCTATGTACAAGAATATAACTACTATAATACTGCCCCTATGTATAAGAATGTAACTACTATATTACTGTTTCCTATGTACAATAATAAAATTACTAAAATACCGCCTCTTATATTTAAGAATATAATTACTATAATACTGCTCCTATGTACAAGAATATAACTACTATAATACTGCTCCTATGTACAAGAATATAACTGCTATAATACTGCGCCTATGTACAAGAGTATAACTACTATAATACTGCCTACTATGTACAAGAATATAACTACAACAATATGGCTCCTATGTACAAGGATGTAACTACTATAATACTGCCCCTATGTACAAGAATATAACTACTATAATACTGCCTCCTATGTACAAGAATATAACTACAACAATACGGCTCCTATGTAAAAGGATATAACTACTATAATACTGCCCCTATGTACAAGAATATAACTACTATAATACTGCTCCTATGTACAGGAATATAACTACTATAATACTGCCTCCTATGTACAAGAATATAACTACTATAATACTGCTCCTATGTACAAGAATATAACTACTTTAATACTGCCTCCAATGTACAGGAATATAACTACTATAATACTTCTCCTATGTACAAGAATATATCTACTATAATACTGCTCCTATGTACAAGAATATAACTACTATAATACTGCCTCCTATGTACAAGAATATAACTACTATAATACTGCTCCTATGTACAAGAATATAACTACTATAATACTGCCACCTATGTACAAGAATATATCTACTATAATACTGCTCCTATGTACAAGAATATAACTACTATAATACTGCCCCTATGTACAAGAATATAACTACTATAATACTGCTCCTATGTACAAGAATATAACTACTATAATACTGCTCCTATGTACAAGAATTTAACTACTATAATATTGCCTCCAATGTACAAGAATATAACTACTATAATACTGCTCCTATGTACAAGAATATAACTATTATAATACTGCTCCTATGTACAAGAATATAACTACTATAATACTGCTCCTAAGTACAGGAATATAACTACTATAATACTGTTTCCTGTGTACAAGAAAATAACTACTATAATACTGCTCCTATATACAAGAGTATAACTACTATAATACTGCCTCCTATGTACAAGAATTGAACTACTATAATACTGCCTCCAATGTACAAGAATATAACTACTATAATACTGCTCCTATGTACAAGAATATAACTATTATAATACTGCTCCTATGTACAAGAATATAACTACTATAATACTGCTCCTAAGTACAGGAATATAACTACTATAATACTGCTTCCTGTGTACAAGAAAATAACTACTATAATACTGCCTCCAATGTACAAGAATATAACTACTATAATACTGCTCCTATGTACAAGAATATAACTACTATAATACTGCTCCTATGTGCAAGAATATAACTACTATAATACTGCCACCTATGTACAAGAATATATCTACTATAATACTGCCCCTATGTATAAGAATGTAACTACTATATTACTGCCTCCTATGTACAATAAAATAATTACTAAAATACCACCTCCTATATACAAGAATATAATTACTATAATACTGCTCCTATTTACAAGAATATAACTACTATAATACTGCTCCTATGTACAAGAATATAACTACAATACTGCTCCTATGTACAAGAATATAACTGCTATAATACTGCTGCCTATGTACAAGAATATAACTACAATACTGCTCCTATGTACAAGAATATAACTGCTATAATACTGTGCCTATGTACAAGAATATAACTACTATAATACTGCCTCCTATAAACTAGAATATAACTACTATAATACTGCCTCCTATGTTCAATAATATAACTACTACAATACTGCTCCTATGGACAAGAATATAACTACTATAATACTGCCTCCTATGTTCAATGAATATAACTACTATAATACTGCTCCTTATGTACAAGAATATAACTACTTTAACCCTTTTGTATATGACATGTCTCCTACACTGTAGCCCAGTCTCCTGTATGCAGTTCAGTATACTGCACATCCCTAATGGTTCTAGTGATATATTAGTATTTCAGATTTCTGATAATATGAAGTCATTGGGCCAGATTTATCATTAGCCTAAGTCACTTTTCTGGAGTTGAAAAGTCGCAAAAAATTGCGCAAAAAGCCAATTTGCGCAATTTTTGCGACTTCTGGAGACTTACGCCACTCACTCCAAAACCAAGTTTATGGGCGTTTTGTCAGTATGTAAATCACTTGCAAGACAGATTTATTATTGCGACTTTTAAATAAGTCGCAAAAGTCGCAAAAAATTGCACAAACTCACTCCACTCATGACCATGCTTATGTTTGACAAAATCACTTTTTTAAAATTGCGACTTTTCCAAAGACAAAGCCAAAATACAACTAGGAACCAGAAATACACCAGATTTATCAACCTCTGAAAGAGCCCATGATAAATTTGACTTGACTCAAATACACATACGCCTTCTTTGAAAGTGGAGTGAACTGCAAGAGTAATGATAAATCTGGCCCATTGTGCTGTGGAGTATTAGTAGCCGGTTCTGATTTACCGCCCGATCTGCCGTACGTTGATGCTGTGGATCCAGTGGAGCAGACATCAGCAGTTGTGGATGCTGACAGTAATATGATGCCTTTCAGGAGATGCAGCTTTGGATCTGGAAGTGTAGCCCTCATTACCCCTGGCAAATTCCTCTAGGTTCACTGAATCCATTTCTGATTCTTAAACAGAGCAGATCTGTGTATAATGCCGCCTCATACTGTCTGCAGGATATGAACATATTTCCTCTATTGGGGTGCTGTATAATATTCACTGCCTGTAATTAAATCACTCATAAAGTCCGCAGATCCATTACAGTGAAGATTGATGGGGTGCAATAAACCTCTAATAGAGGAAAGTTTATTGTTTCCAGCTCAGTTTATCACATCTTTCCATATAAACAGGAGTAATAGGTAAACACAGGGGCCCCAGATCAACAACAAAAAAAAAAAGGAATAGGGCCCCAGTCATTAATAACTGGCCTCAGCATCAGCAGCATAAAATGTCTATCAGGATATTGTTGTGCATTAAACCAGGCAGGGATGTAATATTACCACTTTACAAAGCGATGGTGCGGCCTCATCTGGAATGTGCAGTTCAGTTCTGGGCACCAGTCTATAAAGAGGATGCCCTGGAGCTGGAGAGAGCACAGAGGAGAGCGACTAAACTGATAAGGGGCATGGAGGCTTAAAAGAATCAAACTGATTTAGTCTTGTGAAGAGACGTCTAAGGCCCCTTTCACACGGGCGTGATTTCCGTGCAGGTGCAATGCGTGAGGGGAACGCATTGCACAGCACTGAATCCGGACCTATTCATTTCTATGGGGCTGTGCACATGAGCGGTGATTTTCACACATCACTTCTGCGTTGCGTGAAAATCGCAGCATGCTCTATATTGTGCGTTTTTCACGCAACGCAAGCCCCATAGAAGTGAATGGGGGGTGCGGGAAAATCGCAAGCATCCGCAACCAAGTGCGGATGCAGTGCGATTTTCCTGCATGGTTGCTAAGAGACGGGATCCGATCTTTATTTTTTTCCCTTATAACATGGATATAAAAGAAAATAATAGCATTCTCATTACAGAATGCTTAGTAAAATGAGGAATAAGGGGGTTAAAAAAAATAAAAATTATTAACTCACCTTATCCACTTGATCGCGTAGTGTGCGATCTCTTCTTCAAGCATTAGCTGTGGTCTAAAGGACCTGTGGTGGTGTCACATCACATGGTCCAATCACATGGTCCATTACCATGGTGATGGACCATGTGATTGGACCATATGATGAGCTCAGTGACCTCATCACAGGTCCTTTAACCGACAGCTAATGAATGAAGAAGAGATCGCAACTACGCGATCAAGTGGATAAGGTGAGTTAAGTTTTTTATTTTTAACCCCTCCATCCACATTTTACTAAGCATTCTGTATTAAGAATGCTATTATTTTCCCTTATAACCATGTTATAAGGGAAAATAATAAAATCTTCAGAATACTCAACCCAAACCCGGACTTCAGTGATGTAGTCCGGGTTCGGGTCTGGGTACCAAACATGGCGATTTTTCCCACGCGTGTGCAAAACGCATTAAAACGCTTTGCATCCGTGCGTAAAAATGGCGCATTTTCTCGCAACGCACCCGCCTCTTATCTGGGCGTCAAACATGACGCCCGTGTGAAAGAGGCCTGAGGGGGGACATGATTAACCTATACAAATATATAAATGGGCCGTACAAAAATGCGGTAAAAACCTGTTCCATATCAAATGCCCTCAAAAGACAAGGGGGCGCTGCCTCAGGCTTCCCGAACTCGGGTTCAGTTCCAAGGTTCCACCGAACCCGAGCTCGGTGATTTTTTTTTTTTACAGTAGAAATCATTTTTTAAGTTATTAAGTGAAGTCTCGCGAGACTTCTTGAAGTAATAACTTCGGCTCATCGGAGCCAATACATTCGAATACTGTACTGAAACAAAGTTTTATGCAAATTGATTTCGGATGTTTCATCTGAAGTTGATTCGCTCATCCCTAATTGTAACCAGTGTTGAGCGAACTTCTGTTTTCAAGTTCGGCGTACAAGGTTCGGGATATGTAAGAATTCCGTTATTCCATAAAAGAATTCTCAGATAACCCGAACCTTGTACGCCGAGCTTGAAAAGAGAAGTTTGGTCAATCCTAATTGTAACAAACTAGCCGAGAGATCTGGCTCAGTACAGCGCTCGCTCCGTTCAGTATTGAAACAAAGTTTTTTGCGAATCGACTTCGGATGTTTCATCTGAAGTCGATTCGCTCATCCCTAGCTACAATGTATCAATCTGCGGTCCAGGCTGTTTTGCTTGCAGCGCATTGTCCAGACTGGATACAATTGTATCCACTTCTGAGGGCAGCACTAGGCATGTGTAGACCCTCTACCTCTGATTGTCATCAAGAGTGTACTCATTCACTGACAGCAAACACAGATCTTGAAAATGGTGACAAAAGTGAAATACAAGATACCTTATATAAGAAAGCTGAAGAACTTGATATCCAGTCCCTAAACCTTTTATATAGAAGACTGAACAACCCCCTAACATATGGTAACATCATGTTCTGTCTCAACATGGATCAACTCTGCTACATCTGTGCCAGTCTTGCCTTCGTTTAGAGGAGTGTCATGATTTTTCCCTCATTTGCATATGTAAATGAGCACAGCACAGTAACTACAGGCCCCGGCGTGTTAATGAGTGTTAGCTTTATTAATTAGCCGCCTCTTTTTGCTTTACAATGTCTGCAGAAGAGACGCGGTCATATGTTCGCGAGCGTTCTGCGGATTCCGTCCGCGTCTCGCTGAGCGCTACGTTTCGTCTCAGCGTTAATAAATCAATTCTCTGCTCTATTTCTGTGCATTGTCATTGCCTGGAGTCAGTGTTATGTGATTTCTGGGCACGGCTCGGGATTTATGGCGCACATTGGATATATATTTGTATGTATTTGCAGGCCGCGCTCACAGATTCCGCGCTCACAATCATTCATCTTCTCAGCAGAAGCTCAACTTTAAATGAAGACAGAGCAAAGCATCATGGGACGGATGGCATCCTGCGCCGCCACCAGCAGCACTCTGTTCTGTCTTCTGTACGGTTTCTGGGTCTAAGCTCTCTTAATGACCTCTCCGGAGATCTGCAGAACATTGCTCGGACTAGTCCCAGGCACATAGAAGTTGACATTCTGCAGATTGTTACATCACTGATCTCTGTAGAGATCTGCAGAACATTGCTCTGCCTCCTGACAGATGTGCATAAGTGATATAGTCTGCAGATTGTTACATCACTGATCTCTCTAGAGACCTGCAGAACATTGCTCTGCCTCCTGACAGATGTGTATTAGTGATAGTCTGCAGATTGTTACATCACTGATCTCTGTAGAGACCTGCAGAACATTGCTCTGCCTCCTGACAGATGTGTATTAGTGATAGTCTGCAGATTGTTACATCACTGATCTCTCTAGATACCTGCAGAACATTGCTCTGCTTCCTGACAGATGTGTATTAGTGCTATAGTATGCAGATTATTACATCACCGGCCTCACTAGAGATCTGCAGAACATTGCTCTTCCTCCTGACAGATGTGTATAAGTGATATAGTCTGCAGATTATTACATCACCGGCCTCGCTAGAGATCTGCAGAACTTTGCTCTGCCTCCTGACAGATGTGTATTAGAGCTATAGTCTGCAGATTATTACATCACCGGTCTCGCAAGAGATCTGCAGAACTTTGCTCAGATCTCACTATTCCTAAGTACATATTGACATTCTGCAAACTATTACATGACTGATCTCTGCAAAGACCTGCAGAACATTTTCCTTTGACAGACACATAATGATCTGCAGATTATTACATTACTGACCTCTCCACAGATCTGCAGACCATTGTCCCTTTCACTTCATTACCGGCACATATTGATATGATCATATCCACACATATTTGTATACAGATGTAGCAGAGCTGGACTGTACTTTCTGATGTGTCATCAAAGAAGTAATGTGGTAGAGGTCACCTGCAGTCCTATGTAACACCACAGGTAACAGCGATATCTCTCTGAGTACAGATAATGTAGTAGATGTCACCTGCAGTCCTATGTAACACCACAGATAACACAGTGATAACTCTCTGTGTACAGATGATGTAGTAGATGTCACCTGCAGTCCTATGTAACACCACAGATAACACAGTGATAACTCTATGAGTACAGATAATGTAGTAGATGTCACCTGCAGTCCTATGTAACACCACAGATAACTCAGTGATAACTCTCAGTACAGATAATGTAGTAGATATCACCTGCAGTCCTATGTAACACCCCAGATAACACAGGGATAACTCTCTGAGTACAGATAATGTGGTAGATGTCACCTGCAGTCCTATGTAACACCACTGATAACACAGTTATAAATCTCTGAGTACAGATAATGTAGTAGAGGTCACCTGCAGTCCTATGTAACAACCACAGATAACACAGTGATATCTCTCTGAGTACAGACAATGTAGTAGATGTCACCTGCAGTCCTATGTAACACCACAGATAACACAGTGATAACTCTCAGTACAGATAATCTAGTAGATGTCACCTGCAGTCCTATGTAACACCACAGATAACACAGTGATAACTCTCTGAGTACAGATAATGTGGTAGATGTCACCTGCAGTCCTATGTAACACCACAGATAACACAGTGATAACTCTCAGTACAGATAATGTAGCAGATGTCACCTGCAGTCCTATGTAACACCACAGATAACACATTGATAACTCTATGAGTACAGATAATGTAGTAGATGTCACCTGCAGTCCTATGTAACACCACAGATAACACAGTGATAGCTCTCTGAGTACAGATAATGTAGTAGATGTCACCTGCAGTCCTATGTAACACCACAGATAACACATTGATAACTCTCTGAGTACAGATAATGTAGTAGATGTCACCTGCAGTCCTATGTAACACCACAGATAACTCAGTGATAACTCTCAGTACAGATAATGTAGTAGATATCACCTGCAGTCCTATGTAACACCCCAGATAACACAGTGATAACTCTCTGAGTATAGATAATGTAGTAGAGGTCACCTGCAGTCCTATGTAACACCCCAGATAACACAGGGATAACTCTCTGAGTACAGATAATGCAGAAGATGTCACCTGCAGTCCTATGTAACACCACAGATAACACAGTGATAACTTTCTGCGTACAGATAATGTAGTAGATGTCACCTGCAGTCCTATGTAACACCACAGATAACACAGTGATAGCTCTCTGAGTACAGATAATGTAGTAGATGTCACCTGCAATCCTATGTAACACCACAGATAACACAGTGATATCTCTCTGAGTACAGACAATGTAGTAGATGTCACCTGCAGTCCTATGTAACACCGCAGATAACACAGTGATATCTTTCTGAGCACAGATAATGTATTAGATGTCACCTGCAGTCCTATGTAACACCACAGATAACACAGTGATAACTCTCTGAGTACAGATAATATAGTAGATGTCTCCTGCAGTCCCATGTAACACCACAGATAACACAGTGATAACTCTCTGAGTACAGATTATGTAGTAGATGTCTCCTGCAGTCCCATGTAACACCACAGATAACACAGTGATAACTCTCTGAGTACAGATGATGTAGTAGATGTCACCTGCAGTCCTATGTAACACCACATATAACACAGTGATAGCTCTCTGAGTACAAATAATGTAGTAGATGTCACCTGCAGTCCTATGTAACACCACATATAACACAGTGATATCTCTCTGAGTACAGATAATGTAGTAGATGTCACCTGCAGTCCTATGTAACAACCGCAGATAACACAGTGATAACTCTCTGAATAAAGATAATGTAGTCGATGTCACCTGCAGTCCCATGTAAGACCGCAGATAACAGTGATATTTTTCTGAATACAGATAATGTAGCAGATGTCACCTGCAGTCCTATGTAACACCACAGATAACACAGTGATAACTCTCTGAGTACAGATAATGTGTAGATGTCACCTGCAGTCCTATGTAACACCACAGATAACACAGTGATAACTCTCTGATTACAGATAATGTAGCAGATGTCACCTGCAGTCCTATGTAACACCACAGATAACACAGTGATAACTCTCTGAGTACAGATAATGTGTAGATGTCACCTGCAGTCCTATGTAACAGCACACATAACACAGTGATAACTCTCTGAGTACAGATAATGCAGTAGATGTCACCTGCAGTCCTATGTAACACCACAGATAACACAGTGATAACTCTCTGATTACAGATAATGTAGTAGATGTCACCTGCAGTCCTATGTAACACCACAGATAACACAGTGATAACTCTCTGAGTATAGATAATGTAGTAGATGTCACCTGCAGTCCTATGTAACACCACAGATAACACAGTGATAACTCTCTGAGTACAGATAATGCAGTAGATGTCACCTGCAGTCCTATGTAACACCACAGATAACACAGTGATAACTCTCTGATTACAGATAATGTAGTAGATGTCACCTGCAGTCCTATGTAACACCACAGATAACACAGTGATAACTCTCTGCGTACAGATAATGTGTAGATGTCACCTGCAGTCCCATGTAACACCGCAGATAACACACTGTGACTATTTTTAGCACATTACTCCTTTTCCTGTTTTTTTCTGGCCATCCTACCTGACTGCTGCTCCCAGTTTCCTGCCTCTGCTGCCTTCAGCATCTTTATTACTCGCCTCCTGTATTATTATGCTGCTGTCTGTCAAGTATAAAGCTCTCTGTATAATTCAAGTTTTAAAACTTCCCTGATTTATAAGGTGATGGAAGCCGCCAGGAGATGTCAGCGCTCAAGGTCAGCCTCATCACTAATCTTGTAAAAAAGAAACAAGAACGGTAAATTTATACAAGTAATTTCACATTTCTGCAGATGCTGCCACCTGGTGGCGACTAAGCAAAACGTATGCAAATCTTTAGAAAACACGTCAAGCAAATCTTTCAAAATTCTCTATTGATTCTCCACAATGTGAATGTCTCTGACTCCCGTGAATCTTTAACCTGGGGCCATGTTTCTGCCACCTTAACTATAAGCCCATAATAACACAGCGCACTCTCTGAGGAAGGCGCACTCGCAGCTAATGTGCCGTTGTAATCACTGAAGTTGCTTTATCAGGTTGTTTATCGGCGTACAGGACAAAATGGCGCCCGGTAGAGCCCTCGATGATGGCTGCCTCTCCCTCCCTCCCCCTTCTCCTGCTGTATGATCTGGTGCGTGCGCACAGAGCGCATGCGCACATCTCTTGAAGAAGCCGACCAGAGAAGTCCATGCGTTCGCACAGGGCTCAGCCTGATGCACACACGGGGACTTCTTGGATCGGCTTCTTCAAGCGAAGTGCGCATGCGCCCTGTGCGCACGCGCCAGATCTTACAGCAGGAGGTAGGAGGCGGCACAGAAGAGCAGGAGGCGGCGCTGGGCACGAACAGCGATGGGTGCGGACGGGCACCCTGCATCCCTGGACATCCCCTTGGGCACCTTATTTCTTTGATTTACAGGTTAGTAAAACCTGTTTTTTGCCAAAATAAAGCTACTGATCACATTGATGAGCCCACATTAGGAATCCTGATGAGACCCTGAGCGCCAGCATACGTTTAGCTGACAGGGGTCAAACCTGCTGACAGAATCCCTTTAAAACCTTCCTGACCTAACGCCCCTTAGGACTGAGGGTTTGTTACACTTGTATCCAGTGTGCTCAGTGCTCTGTTATGTAAACAGTCTGCACTCAGAGTGATACATTTTGGCTACATTGTAACAAACTATCAGGAAATGCATGAGATTTCTGCTCCTGATTCCTTTTCCACTGCAAATTTTGATGCAGAGCAAGACAGACATAACTGTGCCCTCCAATCTAAAGCCCAAAACTCTACTATTGGTGATCGGAGTTTAAAGACCACAGTGATTTTTTTTTTTTTAAATGTGCCAACAAATTTGATCAAAGTCTACACAATATTGATATTCGGTTAAAGGGAATGTCTCATCACAGACAATGGGGGCATATAGCTAGGATATGCCGTCATTGACTTATAGGTGCGGGTGCCACCGCTGGGACAGACACCTACATCGAGAATGGAGCCGCATGTGCAGCTGCCCTCCTTGCATTTTCTATGGTGCCGCCGAAAATAGTCGAACACTAGCTCGGCTATTTCCGTTGAGCCCATAGAAGTGAATGGGAGCGCTGACTGGTCCCATTCACTTCTTTGGGGAGCTCGCTTGGTGGTGGCCAGACAGGAGTCCTCCCACCACCACTTTGCTAGGTTATGTTCTGTATAGGTGCAGGTCCCAGCTGTAAGCAGACAGTGGGGGCATATCCTAACGATCTACCCCCATTGTCTGTGATGAGACAGCCCCTTTAATATGTCAGGTTACAGGTGCTAGCCCTCTGTAGTGCCACCCTTCATTCATGGTAGCTGATCACTTTGGGTGCTGATCTTACAATGTTGCATTTTTGTTGCAAGTTTATGTAGCAGATTTTTCCGCAATGGAACAGGATGGGTATTTATTTAGTGTTAACAATGTTGCAGATTTCTGTGTGGATAACTTCTCCACTGAAATGAATGGAGACATTCAGCCACATGAAACCTCCCACAACACATTCTTTGAGTTCTGTTCCTCTGCGGAAGTAATCTTTTAATCCCCATTGGTTACATACCATGTGTGAGGGCACCTATAAGTCACACACCCCTGGGTAGAAAATGGCGATGGGGGCATGACCAACCTGAATGGCACCCTCCATTTACTTACTACAGGTCCTATGGTAGCCAAAGGTTTTGCCTCTCTGGGGACCATAATCATATAAAGTCCCCTATTACTGACCCCTAAACAGAGTGCAAGCTCTTCTGCATACTTCTCATAACCTAACACTTTCCTGCCAATTCTTAAAGTGTTACAAATCGAGAGATGCAAGAAAATGATTTTCCACAGGAGAACAGAAGAAATAAACATTGGGGGTCATTTATTAAGACTGGCATTTTAGACGCTGGTCTTAATAAAGCCCCTGCACTGGCGGTGGAGCGCGGAAGTTATGAAGAGGCGCCAGCCTGTCCATAACTTCGGCGTATCCAGCGCCAGTTCTAAATGCTTCATCGCTGTCTTACGTTTAGACAAATTTCTACACCTAAAACAAGTGCAGAAAATGATGAATGAGTCGGGTTCTTCTCCGCCCATGTCATGCCCACTTTTTTAGACCTGGCGTGAGCGGGGAGAAGTCGCATATTGCAACGCAACTAACCGCTGCGCCGCCATCTGAACCGGAAATATGCCTAATATAGGCATATTTCAGTGTAATAAATGACCCCCATTGACTTTATGTTTCTTCTGAGGCGAGTATGATTTTGGGTCCTAAAAATCTGGGGCTCTGAATGAAGAGGTCTCAGTCACCCTGGTCCTTGCAGCCGGTGTCCGTAGTATCATTTACCCTGGAGACAATGGTAAAAAAAGTGCTGGGGCCGGACTGCTGTGCGCCATCTGTATGGCTGTAGAGTTGGTCATGCTCTCGGCGAAATCGACTTAATGCTGTGGGTGATATGCATGAAATTATTGAATCTGCAGGATTAAATCAAATATCATGCTAAATCATATTGACATGCATGCCCTAGAAATAAAACGATTAATTAAATAAAAGTATTAGTGTCTAATTATTAGCAGCGGTAGCCATGTGCATTACATTAGGGAGATGCTGCGCCTGTCAGCGGACACGTTTGGGTGCAGTCCCTTAAAGGGATCCTTTAGAACTGGTGACAGTGCTATATAAATGATGGGGGGAGCAGTGTGGGCACCGCAGCCTCTTCAAACAGTGTGGTGGGATGCTGGGAGTTGTTCCTCCACCAATC
Organism: Bufotes viridis; assembly: GCA_033119425.1. Taxonomy (NCBI): domain Eukaryota; kingdom Metazoa; phylum Chordata; class Amphibia; order Anura; family Bufonidae; genus Bufotes; species Bufotes viridis. The sequence goes on from CM065597.1 coordinate 7,906,821, forward strand.
AGAATTCATTATTATGACTACACCTGACACTTCACAAACTAAGAATGTATCAAGTAACATAATGTAAAGCAATGATATAATTAGTCTTGAGCAAATCAAAGTCCACAAAGTGGAATTTGATCCGAATTTCAGGGAAAATGTTTATTCGCTGTAAAGCCGAATTTCCTCATGCTTTGTGGTAGTGAATCAATTTTCCCTGAATGGCGGTAAAAATTAAAAAAAACATCATAGTTACCTAATCCGTTTGAGCGCGAAGAGCCATCTTGATTGAAGATCACACACAAATTCCCGTGTGCAGTGACGTATGACGTCACCACGCGGACCACGTAGCAGACATTTCGCACTGAATAGACAGCCGGCTGTTCGCGAAAAAATAGATGAGGGTAAGTATGATTTTTATTTATTTTATTTTTACGCTGTAATATCGATGTCAGATACCACGATCAGTAATGAACGTGGCATCTGAGGGGTACAATGATGGGGAGTGGTGCAATCGCTGCTCACTGTCATTGCACCCACTACTTACAAATGAAATACATTTCGTGACAAAGTAAGAATTTTTGGTAAAATTCTGGCAAAATTTTCCAACAATTCGCTCATCAATAAATATATTTAAAATTAAATATGAAATAAATAGCAAAATGTAACACAGTATGTATGCAGTGCAATAAACTATCATATAAAATTATAAAATAATACAACCCAAAACAGCATCCTGTAATATAAGGCAACACGGCACAATACAAAAAGTTATAAGACATTGGGGCAGATATTCTAATCCAGTACAAACTGCAAACTTTGATCACCCCTGCCAGGTTGGATGAGAAATCTGTTGCATGTTAAGCCACGCCCACTTTCCCACATAGCCACACCCACTTCTCAATAAGCCCCACCTCTTGTGGAGAGCAGTGCCTTAAAGGGGTTATCCAACCCCTACAATGACCCCCCCCCCCCCCAATGCCTGGGCCTCTCACACAGGTAATATTTATCCCACTCCCCAGGACCCACTTTTCTCTTGATGTCCACATGCCGCCGTTGCATCTCCCCATCACGCGGATCAAAACATCTGGCGACAAGGGGGGGAGGGTGTTTCAGCCAATAGCAGGCCGCGACGAGGACAAGTTTCCCGTCATCAGATGTTTTAATCTGCGTGACAGTGAAATGAAGCAGCGGCTGTGCTGGCATCAGGAGCGACGCAGGTGCCGGAGTGCAGGGTAAGTGTAACCTATCTGAGGGGCCCGGCATTAGGGGGTTATTATAAGGCTTGGATAACCCCTTTAAGCCCTTAACAAAATTCTGTAAATCTGTAAAAAAAATGCATAACATAATACTGTATGGCATTGAGATATAACACATCGCACTATAACAAATCACATAAGCAATGAGGTTCAATACAGTATAAGACAGTAACTTTTTCTTGAAACAAAATATAGAGCATAATCCAACAAAATACATGGAAGCACGAAAATATACAAAAAAAGATATGCAATATATGACAAAGTGAAATAATATAAACTTATATGTGGCATAATATAATATAAACCGGCAAATTATACTGCTATACGGTGCAATATAACATTCTACTGTATAACATAAAGTAATATAACACGTATTAACATATAACACATAAATAACTTATTTATAACAGAAATAATATAAAGCGACACAATATACAGTAACCGAATACTATATAATATAACAAGAATACCATACAATATAGCACAATATATAATGTAATATATGACACGATATGACATAATAACACCATATCTAATACAGAGAACATATAACACAATATAACGTAATAAACCCGTCAGTGTATTCTGCACGCCTCGCTCAGTAGTTTGTTTTCTCGCTGGGTAACCGATGTCTTTGCAGTTTCCTCCCCCTGTGATATCACTTAGTATTCCTTTTCTGTTTACCACGGACTAGAGAGACATTTTTTTCCCCCTTTTCCGCTTTTTTCACTTCTCCTGCTGTGTAAAAATCCCACGTTCTGACAACATCATTGTGCGGCTGGAGCCGTAACACCGTTATATTATGATAAATTTAGGTAATAAAACGCAACAACGTCGCTGCATTGACTCATAGTTTAGTGGTGGCACCGAACGGGGGGATCTGATAAGCAGATGCAGAGAGCGTTGTTACAAAGTGCTGGAAAAAAGTAAAATGAGCCTCAGTTTGCAGCAATAGGCCTCGATTTGTCAGGCGCCGGCGGGATGACACCGCCAATGTTGTGTGATGCAGAGGTTTGTTTTTCTGCCGGGAAATGCCATTTAGCATCTGTTCGGTCGCACGTGTTGCTACAATTCATCTCGTGGCGAAATCCAGGTCTCTAGCTGTGATGGTCGGTGCGTCCTGCTGGCAGTCAGTGAACAGCACCAAGGGAAGGTTGACAGGATGTGCAATAGGCAACGACTCTGTGCTCGTTACATCTCAACCGGATTTCTAGTGGCAAAAGTGACTTTTTTAGTTCAACCATAACCGTATATTAATATCAGAGACCACTACCTTGTAACAGTGCCAGAGGCCATTACCTTATAATGATACCAGATCATTATCATTAGGATAAAACATTACCAGCCAGAGACAATTAACCTATGACAGTATCAGAGATTGTGTCCTATAACAGTACTAGTATTGAGCGTGAATATTCGCAAAGCGAATTCTAATCTCGAATATCGTGATTTCAAGATTTCCCGAATATGTCGAATACATGACCCCATATTCGCAATTACGAATATTCGCTCTTAAGATGGATAGTGATAGGGAAACTGTATTGAAAATAAAAGATTCAGACATAATTCCCCCAAATTTATTGCTTTCTATAACAATTTCCACTATTCCTGTCAGAGTAAAGACTTAAGAGGTAAACACTGTCCTGCGAATGTTCGTCACTTGAATATTCGCATTAATCTATTTGCGGTTTGTACTCCCTTTCCTACCAAGCGTTAACAGGCTGTGTCAGACTCCAGCATGCTGCATGTATTGCGAAAATTTGTTTATGTCTTTTTCGCACCTTTCCATTCGCACAAATGACTCCCGCAATTTCAAGCTTTCAATACATGTAAAGCTGTTTAAACGTTATTAATAACTAATAGATTCTGTGCGCACGCGAATATGACCTGAAAAATTAATCAAAAGTCATGATATTGAATGTGAAATAACGAATATTGCAAAATCGCGAATATATGAAGAATATGATGCAAATTATTCGTCAAATATCGCGAAATCGAATACGGGTCTTTGCGCTCATCACTAAACAGTAAATGAGACCATAACCCTATAAATGTGTCAGAGACCATTATCCTGTAACAGTATCAAAGATTATTACCAGATATTGTTGTCCTATAAGAACACGTCCTCATAGAGGGAAGGCTGTCAATCACTGATAGGACCTCCTCCTTATAGAGGGAAGGCTGTCAGTCACTGATAGGACCTCCTCCTCATAGAGGGAAGGCTGTCAGTCACTGATAGGACCTCCTCCTTATAGAGGGAAGGCTGTCAATCACTGATAGGACCTCCTCCTTATAGAGGGAAGGCTGTCAGTCACTGATAGGACCTCCTCATCGAGGGAAGGCTGTCAGTCACTGATAGGACCTCCTCATAGAGGGAAGGCTGTCAATCACTGATAGGACCTCCTCCTCATCGACGGAAGGCCGTCAATCACTGATAGGACCTCCTCATAAAACGAAGGCTGTCAGTAACTGATAGGACCTCCTCATAGAGGGAAGGCTGTCAGCCACTGATAGGACTTCCTCCTCATAAAGGGAAGGCTGGCAGTCACTGATGGACTTCCTCCTCATAAAGGGAAGGCTGTCAGTCACTGATAGGACCGCCTCCTCATAGAGGGAAGGCTGTCAGTCACTGATAGGACCGCCTCTTCATAGAGGGAAGGCTGTCAATCACTGATAGGACCTCCTCCTCATAGAGAGAAGGCTGTCAGTCACTGATAGGACCTCCTCCTCATAGAGGGAAGGCTGTCAGTCACTGATAGGACCGTCTCCTCATAGAGGGAAGGCTGTCAGTCACTGATAGGACCTCCTCCTCATAGAGGGAAGGCTGTCAGCCACTGATAGGACCTCCTCCTCATAGAGGGAAGGCTGTCAGTCACTGATAGGACCTCCTCCTCATAGAGGGAAGGCTGTCAGTCACTGATAGGACCTCCTCCTCATAGAGGGAAGGCTGTCAGTCACTGATAGGACCTCCTCCTCATAGAGGGAAGGCTGTCAGTCACTGATAGGACCTCCTCCTCATAGAGGAAGGCTGTCAGTCACTGATAGGACCTCCTCCTCATAGAGGGAAGGCTGTCAATCACTGATAGGACCCCTCCTCATAGAGGGAAGGCTGTCAATACTGATAGGACCTCCTCCTCATAGAGGGAAGGCCGTCAATCACTGATAGGACCTCCTCATAGAGGGAAGGCCGTCAATCACTGATAGGACCTTCTCCTCATAGAGGGAAGGCTGTCAATCACTGATAGGACCTCCTCATAGAGGGAAGGCTTTCAGTCACTGATAGGACCTCCTCATAGAGGGAAGGCTGGCAATCACTGATAGGACCTCCTCATAGAGGGAAGGCTGTCAGTCACTGATAGGACCTCCTCATAGAGGGAAGGCTGTCAGTCACTGATAGGACCTCCTCATAGAGGAAGGCTGGCAATCACTGATAGGACCTCCTCATAGAGGGAAGGCTGTCAGTCACTGATAGGACCTCCTCATAGAGGGAAGGCTGTCAATCACTGCTAGGACCTCTTCCTCATAGAGGGAAGGCTGTCAGTCACTAATAGGACCTCCTCATAGAGGGAAGGCTATCAATCACTGATAGGACCTCCTCCTCATCGAGGGAACGCTGTCAGTCACTGATAGGACCTCCTCCTAATAGAGGGAAAAATGTAAATCACTGATAGGACCTCCTCATAGAGGGATAGCTGTCAATAACTGATAAGACCTCCTCATAGAGCGAAGGCTGTCAATCACTGATAGGACCTCCTCATAGAGGGATGGCTGTCAATACCTGATAGGACCTCCTCATAGAGGGAAGGCTGTCAATCACTAATAGGACCGCCTCCTCAACGAGGGAAAGCTGTCAATCACTGATAGGACATCCTCATAGAGGGAAGACTATCAATCACTGATAGGACCGCCTCCTATTCAAGGGAAGGTTGTCAATCACTGATAGGACCCCCTCATAGAGGGAAGGATGTCAATCACTGATAGGACCTCCTCATAGAGTGAAGGCTGTCAGTCACTGATAGGACCGCCTCCTATACAAGGGAAGGCTGGCAATCACTGATAGGACCTCCATATAGAGGGAAGGCTGCCAATCACTTATAGGACCTCCTCATAGAGGGAAGGCTGTCAATCACTGAAAGGACCGCCTCCTCCCAAAAGGTAAGGCAATCAATCACTGATAGGACCTCATAGAGGGAAGGCTATCAATCACTGATAGGACCTCCTCATATAGGGAAGGCTGTCAGTCACTGATAGGACCTCCTCATAGAGGGAAGGCTGTCAATCACTGATAGAACCTCCTCATATAGGGTAGGCTGTAGGAGGAGGTCCTATCAGTGAGTTATAGCCTTTCATCTATGAGGAGGTCCTATTAGTGATTGACAGCCTTCCCTCTATAAGGAGGTCCTATTAGTGACTGACAGCCTTCGCTCTATGAGGAAGCCCTTTCAGTTATTGACAGCCATCCCTCTTCGAGGAGGTCCTATCAGTGATTGACAGTCTGCCCTCTATTAGGAGGAGGTCCTATCAGTGACTGACAGCATTCCCTATCTGAGGAGGCATTCCTATCAGTGATTGACAGTCTACCCTCTATGAGGAGGTGGTCCTCCTATCAGTGACTGACAGCCTTCCCTCTATGAGGAGGTCCTATCAGTGACTGACAGCCTTCCCTCTATGAGGAGGTCCTATCAGTGACTGACAGCCTTCCCTCTATGAGGAGGTGGTCCTACTATCAGTGACTGACAGCCTTCCCTCTATAAGGAGGAGGTCCTATCAGTGACTGACAGCCTTCCCTCTATGAGGAGGTGGTCCTACTATCAGTGACTGACAGCCTTCCCTCTATGAGGAGGTCCTATCAGTGACTGACAGCCTTCCCTCTATGAGGAGGTCCTATCAGTGACTGACAGACTTCCCTCTATGAGGAGGTCCTATCAGTGACTGACAGCCTTCCCTCTATGAGGAGGTCCTATCAGTGACTGACAGCCTTCCCTTTATGAGGAGAAGGTCCTATCAGTGACTGACAGCCTTCCCTATCTGAGGAGGAGGTCCTATCAGTGACTGACAGCCTTCCCTCTATGACTGTGAATACAGAGATAGCTGTCAATCACTGATATGACCTCCTCCTGGACCACAAAGCCCAGATAAGCAGGAATTTAAATGTAAAAATTAAAAATATTGCTGAATCTTTTTTGGAGTCTCCTTTCATAGACAGTTAAAAGCCCCAATATTAGTGTCAACAAGCTGTATTATAATACTATAAAATTGCCAGCCAGAGTACCTTAATATTTCTGCCAACAAACTGCCCATATAACACTACCAGCTACAGTACCCCCATATTAGTGCCAACAAGCTATCCTTATAACACTACCAGCTACAGTACCTCCATACTATATCCATCACGCTATCCATAAATTACTACCAGCTACAGTACCTAAATATTACTGCCAACAAGCTATCCATATAATACTATCAGCTACAGTACCTCCATATTAGTGCCATCAACCAGATACACTATGCAAATATTACAGCTAACAAACTGCCCATATAAAACTACCAGCTACAGTACCCTCATATTAGTGCTAACAAGCTATCCATGTAATACTGCCAGGTACATTACCTCCTTATTACATCCAAAAACTGTCCATGTAATACTATCAGCTACAGTACCTCCATATTAGTGCCAACAACCGATCAATATAATACTCCCATCTACAGTACCTCAACATTACCACTAGACATGAGCGAATTTTACGAAACTTCGATTTGGCTGCTTCGCCAAATTCCACAAAGAAATTTGCTTTGTGGCGAATTACTTTGTCTCGAAGCGCATTTCTTTGTAAGTAGTGGGTGCAATGACAGGGAACATCGATTGCGCCTCCCCCGTCATTGTACCTCTCAAATGCCGTGTTCAGCGCTGAACATGGCATCTGAGATAAACAATTAGGGTTTTCAGGAGTTAATCAGGTAACAAAAAATTACTCACCTTATCCATTTGATTGCAAAGGTGATCTTGACTGAAGATCCCCCGCAAAATCTGCGGCAGTGCATGATGAGATCATCATGCTGGCCGGTGTGCTGACATCATACATCACTTCTCGCAAGATTTTGCATCTTTAATCTAGATGGCTTTGGCGGCCTCTTGTGCTCAAATGGATGAGGTGAGTATGATTTTTTCTTTCTTTTTTTTTACCGCCAATTCAGGCAAAACTGATTCACTACCACAAAACACGAGGAAATTCAGCTTCGCGAGGAATCGAATTTACCCTGAAGTTCAGATCGAAGTCTACAGTGCTTCGGATACTTTGATTCACTCAACACTAACTGCTCCCAACAAAATATCCATATAGCACAACCAGCTACAGCGCCCCCTTGTTAGTGCCAAGAGGCAGTCCAAATAATAATGGCAGCTACAATGGCCCTATATTACCACAAACAAGCCGTCAATATACTCCAATAATGCCAGCTAAAATCGGACCACATAACAGGCTACAGTGCCCAATACTAGTCCATATAATACTGCTAGCTACAGTGCCCTCACATTAGTGCCAACAACATGTCCATATGACACTACCAGCTAGCGTATCCCAATATTAATACCTGCAAGCTGTCCATTAACATTACCAGCTACAGTGCCCTCGTATTGGGGCTATAAAACTGTCTATGTACGGTAACATCGGCCACGTAAACACCCATAAAAGTGTCTGCATAACAGTTACATTGTTGCCACAATCATGTCACAGGCTGACAAGGCTGCAGTAATAATGAACAACACAGGCAATGGTTAAAGCTTCATTTTATGTTTTTATGTATCAGTTTTATGCCTTTATGATTTAGAATTGCCATCACTTTATGGCAGCGGTAATACGTTTCAGGGGCTGAGAGTCCAGGAGAGACAATGGGAGGTGTATCGTGTTCTACCAGACAGAGCCACTCATCTCCATAAGTAAAGTGATTCCGACAGAGCTGTATTTTCTTTGTCTCTGTTAAATTGTCTGCACGAATAGTAGTTTACAGCACTTTCCCAGACAGCTTGATGATACGCGGGGTAACGCGAGGAAAAAAGCAACCACAGAACAACATATTCCAGGTGCAGAAGGAGCAGCTTCTAGACGTCCAGGTGGGAACTTCTCTCCACCGCAGGAGAACAGTTCTTGAGCCGGCCAATATTCACATTTTGCTTCCACCACAATTGTTTTGTGCTATGTGGTGATTTTTGGCTCTTTTGGGTGATTCTCAAGGAAAAAAAGGTCAATCCAAGGAGAAAATAACATGTGTAGGTTTGGTTTTGCTTATCCCACTCTCCTGCCTATCAAGATTTAGGACGTAATGGCTCAACTTCTTGCAGGTAAGAATAACAGTTGACTTCCAGTCTGGCTCCCCTCCCTTGTTTACTAATCCTAGTTCTTCTTGTGGATAGCTCTTTTCAAGCGCATACCACCCATGAGCAGAGCGGGTACAACCCAGCCAAGATGGGGCCATTGTCTCAAGCAGCAGCGGTTCATTACCCCCCATCGTAGCTATAGATAAAAGAAATCTGCCGCGATTTCTTAAAACTATGGAGCTTAATAAAATTGATTTGGAGGTGACACAACATGGAACACATGGTACAGCATATAGAGTATACACACACATGTAGACAAAATTGTTGGTACCTTTCATTAAAGAGAGAAAAACCCACAACGGTCACGGAAATAACTTGAAACTGACAAAAGTAATAAATACAAATTTTCTGAAAATCAGACAATGAAAATCAGACATTGCTTTTGAATTGTGGTTCAGCAGGATAATGTTTAAAAACAAACTAATGAAACTCGCCAGGACACAAATAATGGTTCCCCTAGAAAAGATTACAAATAATTTGACCATAGGAACATGTTAAACTAAGGTGTGTCCTGTAATTAGCATCTCATGTATCTTCAAACTTGTATTCAGTCAGTCAACAAAGTTACCTATTTACAGGGTGTTTGGTGTCATGGTGAGTACCACTCTGAACATGGACCAAAGAAAGCTAAAGAGAGAATTGTCTCAGGAGATTTGAAATATAAACCTAGACAAACATTTTAAAGGTAAAGGCTATGAGGCCATCTCCAAACAGCTTGATGTTCCTGTTACTACAGTTGCACATATTATTCAGAAGTTTAAGGTTTACAGGACTGTAGCCAATCTCCCTGTACATGGATGCAAGAGGAAAATTGATGACAAATTGAAGAGACGAATGGTACCCAAAGAGTCCTGAATTACTTCCAAAGAGATTGAAGGTGAACTTCAAGGTCAAGGTACATCAGTTTTAGAGCGCATCATCATTCGCTGTCTTAGTCAAATACTGGCGGACACCACTATTCAAAGCAAATAAAAAAAAGTGAGACTGGAATATGCCAAAATGCACGTTGATAAGCCATAAAACTTCAGGAGAATGTCCTTTGTACAGATGAAAAAAAATAAGCTTTTTAGCAAGTCACATAAGCTCTATGTTCACAGGCGCAAAAAGGAAGCATCAAATCAAGCTTAAGATCATAGATCTGAAGTTGATTCATTTAAAAACTTTGTTGTCAATGCTGTTTCCATAGCGCATTGAAATGTATTGGCTCCGTGTAGCGAAACTTTGTCTACTCCGAAGTTGCGTGAGACCTTGCTAATATACTATGGTATTTCTCTCTGCATCTTTAAAAACTGTTTAAAATAGGAATCCAAAGTGGACTTTGGAGGTACCAGCCAGTACCAAAGCCGACTTCAGATTCCAATTTTAAACTGTTTTAAAATAACGCAAATAGAAATACCAAAGAAATTCACCGAAGTCTCGCGCAACTTTGACTGAGATGAAGTTTGGCTCCACTGAGCCAATACATTTTAATCCTGAATAGAAACAGCATTAACACCAAAGTTTTGGAACAAATCGACTCTGGATCTATGATCCGAAGATTGATTCGCTCAAGCCTACTGCCCAGTGTCAGAAAGCTTAGCCTCGGTCACAGGTTGTGGGTCCTCCAACAGGATAATGATCCAAAACACATCGAAAAACATCCTCAAAGAATGGCGAAGAGCGAAGAATCGGACTATTCTGAAGTGGCCTCTATGAGCCCGGATCTAAATCCTTGAACATCTGTGGAAGGAGCGGAAACCTGTAGTCTGAAGAAGACACCCTCACACCTGAGACATCTGGGGCAATGTGCTCACGAGGAGCGGCCAAAATACCTGTGGACTGGTGCAGAAGTCCCATTGAGAGTTACAAAAATCGCTTGATTGCAGCAATTTCCTCAAAAGGTCAGACAACAAATTATTCAGTTGATTTTCAGTAAATTTTTGTGAATAATTACTTTAGACAGTTTCGAGTTATTTCAGTGGCCTTTGTGGGTTTTTCTTTCTCTAATGGAAGGGCACCAACAGTTTTGTTCACATGTGTTGGAGGAAAGAGGGGAGGGGCTGTGACAATCTCTGGTTGCTTTAATTTTTACAAATAACAGGTGACTTTTGCGTAAGATCATATAAGGATTTATGAGTGATTATTCAAAATGGACATAAGGAGATGAGCCATGACAACCTCTCATTATTTCATGTAACAAACATCAGTGGTTGTGACAAATAACATACATATTATCACTGATTGTTGTACACAAACCAAAGGGAATTTATGAAACCTTAATCACAAAGTGTATCCAAGCCAAGGACAGATAAGGAGGCAGTGTATATTTTGGTTGAATGTACCGTTACCATGAACACACCCTTTAAATTGTATCATTTTGTTATCTTATACTCTACACATAAGGTAATATTTCCCATTCATTCCTCCATTCTTTGGCAACAGTAATCAAGGTTTTTAATGTAACAAATTTTCTCGATTTTCAAAAAGTTACAATGAAGATTAAAAAGAAAAAAGAAAACCTTCGCGGAGTTTGGCTTCTACCAAACCTTTAAAGGTTACCCTTGTTTTAGTTAAAGATGGCACAGCGGGCCCCCAGGAGGGAAACATAATGCACTGAAGACTGCTCTCTGTTTTTGTACTAAAGCCTGAATCGAAGTTGCCCTCCAGCTATGAGCAAATGGCCATCCTTGTAAAGGAGTATGTTCACCAACGTGCTAAACTAAAGATGGCAGGAACTGAGCTGAACAGGATTCTCCAAGGAGCATATTTCTTATTTCTCAGCTGTAGCCTGGGGTCAATTTACAAAGTGGATTCTATCGGCTGAGGCATGCAGGTAGCAGAGACAGTAGTTAGCTGCAAATGTAAAAGTCATTATGTGCCTTTGGCGCCTCTTCTTCAAAACAACTGTCACCGCCGAGCTCTCTATTTTCGTATCCTTCACTAAAAGGTGTGATTGGTTCCTACGTTTTTAGCAGCACTGGAATTCCCTCTAAATTCAATTTGCAGACCCGCAGCTGTGTCCTTAAAAGTTGCAGAGAGGAGCTGTCTGCCTAAAAATAAAAAAATAAATGAAACAAGATACTTTTTTCGGGAAGCTGCAACAATAATACATAGCTCTCAATTCACCTTCTTTCTGTACCTTATACCACTTTTCTTCCATGTTTGTATCCTTAAAGGCTATACCCACCATCGCAACCAGTGTTTAAAATATTGAAATATGCTGTAACTTTGCAATAAGTTTTGATGAAAAATTTCCAATTGTTTTGTTTCTACAGCTTTAACAAAGATTGATCTGTCTCCGTGGTAACAGACAACAAATAAACTCTACGTAGTCTGATCCTGCAGTCATTCTGCACACTATTCCACCTATCCCCCTCTTCTTCCCTCTCTCCCATCAAATGTCAGTTAGCGTGAAAATGAAAAGAGATGGAAGGGAATGTGACTGCAGGCTTGGACTACACACGGTTTGTTTGTTGCCTTTTCCCTGGGAGACACATAGGTCTGCATAACAGCTGTCAACAGAAAACGGTAGGACATTTTTCTTTAAAACCTACAGCAAACTTATTTCATTTTTCATTTAAAATGCATTTGGACAGTAAACAAATTAGTTGTAAAGTTGGAGGTAGCCTTTAATAAACTTAGGATAGCTTCCCGGTTCTAAAACGGAGAAACTTTCTGAGAAGTAGCTTCTTGCAAAGAGGGTAAAGCTTTCTGGTATTCTGCAACTGTGGTCACCCAGGATGGAAGTTGTCTTCAGATCTTTGTATGATTTAAGCTCCCCCTGGTGGTGACTGCGGACAGTAACAGTTTTATGATATAACTATAATAACTATGTGTCAGAACAGGAGATTTGGAGCTCTGTGTTTGGAAAATGGAGCTGTAAACCATATCAAGAAATGTCAAGAAATATTCACTTTTGGACATTTTTTAATAAGTGTGATGCTCCTGGCTGGACATTTACTACACAGTTCCACTCCTCTCTGTGATTTGGTTCCTACATTTGGAGTTTAAAATTTAAAAATCTAAATATCTCATTGTGCATTATACATGGATGACCAGGATACCGGATATGCAGATGGGAGGTATATTGCTGTATACAGTTACTCAAACATGTACCTTCCAAGACAAAGACGCCTTTCTGAAATAAACTTGCTCTCAGTTTCATTTCTTTCAAATTCACTTTCCTAGAATAGTAACTAAATTAATGACTTCAATTAAAAGAAAACCACACTAAATAGAGCACCGGGTATTTAAAAATGCAAATGTGACATTCATAGTGATATCCATAGCGTGTAAAGGGATCCCAGAGTGTGTGACTGACCATGTATAAATGACCTTGTCTGCATCTGGGATGGTGACTTATAATGGGAGGAGAGCTCGTTATAAGCATGGGAAATAAAGGCTAAATGCTCCATCCGTTATAAAGCAGTTTGCTTTAAAAATTGGGTTTTTTACATAGACCTTGGCTCATTGGTAAACCTGGGTTGGTAGATGACTAGTTGGCTTGGTTTTTTGGTTCCTGTTGAGGGGGTTCCTGTTGATGGATTCCTAATACCCATAAACCTTGGTAATTGAGACTGTGTGTTACAATGTCCAGCCGGTTTTCTCACTAAAGCTTCTAGGACATTATTTCAGGCATTTAAAGGGGTGTTCCAGCCATAGCCATGTATTACCTCACCACTGGTGGTTGCACATGTTGCAGTTAGCACCATAGAGCGTCAGAGTGCATGATTGGCTACCACTCCAGTCAAACTTCTCCTATTTATGGTCTTGAGACTGGGGAGAGTGGAGTCTCTTTAAAGCTGTGAGAATGGGACCAGGACATTTTCACACTTTCCTCATCACGATTCCATGCTTACTTTATATGATCATAGTCATTCTCACTTTGTATGATGGCAGTCATTCTCACTCTATATGATTACAGTATAGTCATTCTCACTCTATATGATTACAGTATAGTCATTCTCATTCTGTATGATCATGGTTGTTCTCAATCTGTAAAATCATGGTAGTTCTCACTGTGTAAGATCATGGTCATTCTTACTCTGCATAATCATGATACTTCTCACTCTGTATGATCACAGTCCCTCTCACTATGTATGATCACAGTCGTTACTACCGAGTATTATCACAGTCATTCCCATCTTATTTTTTAGTAAGATCATGGTCATTCTCATTATGTATTATCAGGTTCATTCTGACTTTGTATGATCAAAGTCATTCTCACGCTCTGTAATCATGGTCATTCTCACTACGTATGATTACGGTCATTTTAACTCAATATGCTCATAGTCATTCGGTATGATCTCGGTTATTCTCATTCTGCATCATCATGGTCTTTCTAACTCTGTATCATCATGGTTGTTCTTACTCTGTATTTTCATGGTCATCCCCACTGTGTATGATCACGGTCATCCTCACTGTGTAAGTTGGTCATTCTTAATCTGCATGATCGTGGTCATTCTCAATCTGTATGATCACAGTCATTCTCATTATGTATGATCTGGGTCATTCTCATTGGATCTCACCTGTTCATTCTCTACCCTCTAAACTCCTCTACCCCAATGTTACAGAGCACAATATAGACAGGCTGGGAGATACTATGTAAAACAATGTGTAACGGTCCTTGGCTCACCTGAGTCAGAGGACAGCCGGCTGGTGGTTGGAGTCCAGTGGCAAAGACCCACAGAAGCAGGAAGCAGGTAGCGTGGTCGATCAGTCCGGGTCGGCAGTAGAGATGGCAGCGAGGTAACAGCAGGAGTAGACAGAGGCGTGGTCGGTGGAAGGCAACGGGTCAATGCAGGCGGCAGTTCTGCGAGGTCAAACGGTCCGGGTCGGCAACAACGGTAAACAGCAGTAGTCGTGGAGGAGCAGAGAGGAAGCTTGCTACAGGCTTGAGGCACAATAACCAGCAAAGGACTGGGTTCAAGGGCTGGGTTTTATAGGGAAGTAGCAGGTGCAAGAGATTGGGATAATCAGCAGGACAAGGCAAGGACAAGAGAGGTAGTAGAAGTTAGAAGTTAGAAGAGAATAGTCCAAGGAGAGACGGTAGCCTAGTGGGTAGAGCTACCGTCTGGGACATGACTGGCCACGGGTTCGAGTCCTGACAGTACTCCCCCTTCCAAGGTGACCTCCGGGCACCGCAGGGGAAGGCTTATCTGGGTGACTCAGGTGGAACTCCTGACAAGTCTGGGGGCATGAACATTTTCTTCAGGCTCCCAGGAGTTATCCTCGGGAGGGTAGCCCTCCCACCCAATTAGATATTGCAATTTTCCTCGGTGGATCCTGGAGTCAAGGATCTTCTCGACAACGAACTCTTCCTCACCTTGTACCCTCACGGGTGGTGGAGGGGGCGAGTGGCGGCCAGTGAAGGTATTCTCCACGTATGGCTTGAGGAGGGAGCAATGGAAGACAGGGTGCACCCTAATGGAATCCGGAAGGTCAAGCCGAACGTGACCTCATTGATTTGTGCGGTGACCTGGAACGGACCCATGTATTTTGGGGCTAACTTTTTGGAGGGGACCTTCAGTCTGAGGTTCCTGGTGGACAGCCATACCTTGTCTCCTACATGGAAGCCCGGGTGGGTTTGCGGCGTCTGTCTGCTCCCTGTTTAAAGCGCCTCTGGGCGAGCTGGAGGTTGTCTATTATGTCCTTTGTGCCTCCTGTAGAGTTGTTAGGCGCTCGGCCACTGCTGGGAGGGTGGAGGCAACGGGCAGGTGGGGGAATGAACACGGGGTGCGAGCCTGTGTTAGCAAAGAAAGGGCTTTGCTTGGTTGAGCTGTGCTCAGCATTGTTGTAGGCGAACTCGGCTGTGGGGAGATGGTCAAGCCAGTCATCCTGCAGGTGGGAGCTGAAACAGCGTAGGTACTGCTCTAAGGTCTGGTTAGTTCTCTCCGTCTGCCCGCTTGACTGAGGGTGGAAAGCGGAGGAAAGGTTCACTTTAACCCCGAGCGCCAGGCAGAAGTCCTTCCAGAACTTTGAGGTAAATTGTACACCTCGGTCTGAGACCACGTCGTCCGGAATCCCATGCAGCCTGAAGACCTCTTTGAGGACAAGATCAGCCGTCTGTTTGGCCGTGGGTAGGCCCTTGTAGGGGATGAAATGGGCCATTTTGGTGAGGCGGTCGACCACGACCAGGATGGTGTTCATCCCTTTTGAAGGAGGAAGGTCTACCACAAAGTCCATGGAGATCGAGCCCCAGGGGCGGGAGGGAATTGGGAGGGGTTGTAACAGACCCACGGGAGAGGAACGAGGAGTCTTATTGCGGGCACAGACAGTGCATGAGGAGATGTACTTCTTGGTGTCCTCCTTGTATGTTGGCCACCAGAAGGAGCGTGAGAGAAGCTCCTGGGTCTTTCTTGTGCCCAGATGGCCGGCCAGCTTGGAGTCATGGTTAAGTTTGAGCACTTCGAGTCGTGCGATTTCTGGTACATAAAGTTGTAGGTCCTGATGAAACCAATGACCATTTTTAAACGTGAGGCTGACATTCCTTGTGGGGTGGGTGAGGAAGGGGTCATTTTCGTATCCTTCTTTGATTGTGACCAGGAGTTCTTTAGAGTAGGTGGCCCCCACAACACTTTTCTCGGATAGGATGTTGTCTTGGCCCTTATTACTCTGTGAGGGCTCCGAAAACATTCTGGAGAGGGCGTCAGCCTTGCCGCTTTTTGATCCGGGGCGATATGTGATGAGAAAGCTGAAGCGGGAAAAGAATAGGCTCCATCTGGCCTGTCTGGCTGTGAGTCTCTTAGCGCTGCGGATGAACTCGAGGTTTTTGTGGTCGGTTAGTACGATTATAGGGTTGGCAGCTCCTCCAGCAGGTGTCTCCACTCGGAGAAGGCTTCCTTGATCGCCAGTAGTTCTTTGTTCCCGATGTCGTAGTTCTTCTCGGAGGGGACATTTGGCGAGAGAAATATGCGCACGGGTGTAGTAGCATCTTCTCCCCTGTCCGTTGTGACAGAACTGCCCCTACCGCGGAGTCAGATGCATCCACTTCGATAGTAAAAGGCAACTCGGGGTTCGGGTGGACTAGGATTGGAGCCGAAGTGAAGAGGAGTTTCAACTCGTGAAGGCCTCCTGGGCCTCGGGTGTCCAGGAGAAGGGGACTGCCTTTTGGTGAGTTGGGTGATCGGTGCGATGACCTTGGAGAAGTCCCGGATAAACTTCCGATAGAAGTTGGCGAAGCCAATAAATCTTTGTACCTCCTTCACGTTTCTTGGAATGGGCCAGTCCAACACAGCTTGGACCTTCCCTGGGTCCATACTTAGGCCCTCTGGGGAGATGATGTACCCGAGGAACTGAGTGGTGGTTCGCTCAAACTCACATTTCTCGAGTTTGATATAAAGAGAGTTCTGGCGGAGTCTCTGCAATACCCTGCGGACATGTTCGCGGTGCTGTTCGAGGTCTTCTGAGAAGATCAAGATGTCGTCCAGGTAAACGACTACAAACAGATCCAGCATGTCCCTGAGGACATCATTAATGAAGTGCTGGAAGGTGGCGGGAGCATTACAAAGTCCGAAAGGCATGACCAGGTACTCGAAGTGACCATAACGTGTCCGGAAGGCGGTCTTCCATTCGTCCCCAGGGCGGATTCGGACAAGGTTGTAGGCCCCTCGAAGGTCAAGTTTGGTGAAGATTTTCGCTACCCGGAGTCTCTCGAGGAGTTCAGAAATCAGCGGGAGCGGGTACCGGTTCTTAACGGTTATGTCGTTTAGCTTCCTGTAGTCAATGCAGGGACGCAAGGATGAGTCTTTTTCTCCACAAAGAAAAAGGGGGCTCCTGCTGGGGAGGTAGAGGGCCGGATGAACCCTTTCTTTAGGTCCTCGTCCAGGTATTCTTTCAGAGCCTTGAGTTCAGGCTCTGAGAGGGAATAGATACTGCCAAAGGGTATTTCGGCCCGGGCAACAGTTCTATTGGGCAGTCGTAGGGTCGGTGTGGCGGCAGCTTGTCTGCGTTTTCTTGTCGCAGACATCTTGGAACTCACGGTATTGAGGGGTAGTAGATTCCTGATGGATACTTCAGAGATAGTCGTGTCTTCGGATGGAAGGACAGGTTTGTGGGAGCAATTGAGCGAACAAAACTCAGACGGAAACCGTAAGCAGCGGGTTTCCCAATCCACCGAGGGGTTGTGGGTGGCCAACCATGGAATGCCCAGGATCACCGGGAACTTTGGGGAGGCGATCAGGGAGAAGTGAATGGTCTCCTGATGATCGGGTTTGATGAAGAGTTGAAGGTCAGCGGTCTGGTGCGTAACCGGCCCAGAAGAGAGCGGGTCCCATCGACGGTTTCCAGATCGAAGGGGCTGCCCTGGTTACCAGTGGTATGTTGTTCTCATGGGCGAAGGTCAAGTCCATGAAATTTCCGCCGGCCCCGAGTCAAGCATTGCAGAGCAGGGAAGCTGTCGTTCCCCAATGGTGATAAGGATGGATACAATGAAGTGGGACCCGGTACCTGTAGTGTCTATGGTTTCAGAGGCCAAGGGTGAGGTTGTGGCCTTTGTAACTCCCGTAATTCTGTTACAGCGATGGTTCGGCGAGTCTTATTGGGGCACCTAATAGCGAAGTGCCCTGGCTCGCCACAGTAAAGACAAAGGCCTGCGGATAGTCGTCTCTCCTTTTCAGCAGCCGATAGAGTCTTGCGCAGTGCGTCGACCTGCATGGGCTCGGTGGAGGATTGGTGAGCCGGCTGAGTCGTTGGAGTGAAAGGGTACACGGGCCTGTTATCTAGGGACCAGAGTCTTTCTCTCCTTCTTTCTGCCAGTCTCCGGTCAATCCGGATGCATAGTTGGACGAAATCATCCAGATCGTCTGGGGCGTCTACCCTGGCGAGCTCATCCTTTATAGGTTCGGAGAGTCCACGGCGAAATTGACTCTTCTGGGCAGCTGGGTTCCAGGTGGTGTCCGTGACCCAGCGGCGGAACTCTGAGGAATACTCGGCTACAGAGCGTCTTCCC
This sequence comes from Bufotes viridis, assembly GCA_033119425.1. Lineage (NCBI taxonomy): Eukaryota > Metazoa > Chordata > Amphibia > Anura > Bufonidae > Bufotes > Bufotes viridis. Next base: position 7,925,362 of record CM065597.1, read on the forward strand.
TGCCGTAGACTGTGCAGCCTAGCCTCGGCCGTCGCACAGCGGTTAGGGTCGTCGAACACTTGGCTCATGGCTGTGGTGAAGTTGTCTAAGTTATTCAATACGAGACTGTGGGATTCCACATATGGGGATGCCCATGCCAGGGCCTCATCAGTTAGAAGGTTGATGATGAACAGGATCTTCCTTCTGTCTGAGGTAAAAGAGCCCGGCTGCATCTGAAAGTAAATACGGCACTGGTTGAGGAACCCCGAAATTGGTTCCGATCGCCGTTAAACTTTGACGGGAGAGGCATACGGGTGTCGGTGACCGCGCCGCGTACGTCCAGTAGTTGACGCTGCAAGTCGATAATTTCCTCTGTTGGCTCTGGATTGCACCTTTAAGTTGAGTAATTTCCTCTTGGGCAGTGGTGCCAAACTCCTGAAGTTCGGAGACCTGCTTGCGCAGAGTGGCCATTGCGGACTCCATGGTAGGGCTGGTTATTCTGTAACGGTCCTTGGCTCACCTGAGTCAGAGGACAGCCGGCTGGTGGTTGGAGTCCAGTGGCAAAGACCCACAGAAGCAGGAAGCAGGTAGCGTGGTCGATCAGTCCGGGTCGGCAGTAGAGATGGCAGCGAGGTAACAGCAGGAGTAGACAGAGGCGTGGTCGGTGGAAGGCAAAGGGTCAATGCAGGCGGCAGTTCGGCGAGGTCAAACGGTCCGGGTCGGCAACAACGGTAAACAGCAGTAGTCGTGGAGGAGCAGAGAGGAAGCTTGCTACAGGCTTGGAGGCACAATAACCAGCAAAGGACTGGGTTCAAGGGCTGGGTTTTATAGGGAAGTAGCAGGTGCAAGAGATTGGGATAATCAGCAGGACAAGGCAAGGACAAGAGAGGTAGTAGAAGTTAGAAGTTAGAAGAGAATAGTCCAAGGAGAGACGGTAGCCTAGTGGGTAGAGCTACCGTCTGGGACATGACTGGCCACGGGTTCGAGTCCTGACACAATGATAATGTCCTCCAGTCATTCTCATCCAAAGATTTGATTTTGTGTGACTCAGTTTGGTATAGACTAAAGTGCCAATTTTGGCTGGACCCCCCAGCTTTGTTATGCATATGGGGTTTTCCAGCTTCCACTGACTGATGATACCCAGGGAAAGAGGAATAAGACATGGTGAATTTTCTTTGTTTTAACTAGAGATAAGCTGCCAACAGTGGTGCGTGGCAGCAGCATGCTTCCCTCTCCCCCCTGAGAACATATACATGCACAACCAAACGGAGTGTGCATGAGTCAGAGGAAATAGCTGTTTACTGAACAAGTATTCAGTTGACAGCTATTTAATGCATGGGATATCTGAGACATTAGGCATCCTATGCCTCTCTCCTCAGTTTGGCAATCCTATAAACATTGGTGCCCCCTACACATTGCACACACCTCCAGGCTGTGGTCGAGTACTTTTCATTCTTTAAAACTGCTGACTTGCCTCAGTAACTTGAGTATTAGAGATGAGCGAATCGAATCCTGCGAATTGGAATTCAATCTGAATTTCAGGAATTATTCCATTTGCCTAGAAGAAGAATTTCCTTGTGCTTCGTGTCAGCGAATCGATTAATTAATCCTGAAATTCAAACTTACTGCCTCCATTTGCTCGCGATGGGCCGCCAGCCTCCATCTTGCTTAAAGATCTCAGCCGAAATCCCGTGCGGCACGAGATTATGTCATCACACCGGCCGGCGGCATGATGACGTAATCTCGCTCAGCACGTGATTTCGGCCGAGATCTTCAAGCAAGATGGCGGCGGCCGGCCCATCGCGAGCAAATGGACGCAGTAATTTTGCTGTAATGTTTTTTTTTTACGTTAATTTCACACTGTTTGTACACTCAGATGCCGCGAACATGTATGAACGCGGTATCTGAGGGGTACAATGACGGGGGTGGCCGCGCTATCGCAGCTCCCTGTCATTGCACCCGCTACTTACAAAAAAAATGCGCTTTGTGACGAAGCAAATTTTTTCGTGAAATTCGGCTAATCAGCTGAATCGAATTTTCAAGAAATTCGCTCATCTCTATTCAGTATGATGTATGTCATTTCTAAGTGTAGATTAAACTGGAAGGTCCCAAAAATAGGAACCTTAAACTCCACCTTGTCTGTGATGCACAATGAGGCTTAATGATGCATAAGCTAATTTTTCAAGTGTTTTGGCAGAAAAAAAAGACGTCTTCAGCGATAGAATGAAATAATGGGAAGAGGGAAGAATTTCCTGGTAAAAACTGAAATTAATTAAGTGAACGCTTCTGCTTTATCACATGCTAATGACTGAATGCCCTAAGGACACGTCGCCTTAAATTATACTTAATGTCCATTTTCAGTTCAGTGTCCCCACCATGGCAAACTGTGCCGAGGAGATGACAGCATCCCAGGGAAGATTTATTCTGAGCTGGTTTAATACACTTAATTTCCACATACGTTGTGCGGAAGGAGCAGCTGCAGAAATTTAAGTAACTTCTGTATAGACTAAACACTAAATTACAGGGCCCTGCGAAGGGTGAGAGGTCAGGGCCCCATCCTAGTCACTGCAACGTTATCCATTTGGTACATTGTTAAAATCCTACAAACTAAAATGTATCTTTTTGCCTTCAAAGAATTTATATTATGCCAGTGGTGCAGTAATGAGGCATCCAATACTCTAGAAAAAGCACCTCTGATCAACCAGAATCCATCAGAACCTTTTAATGAAATTGCTATTTTTATGTACATGTATGTATCTTCCAGAGTGGTAACTAGGATTTCTTTCCCAAATCCAAGTTTTAGTTTTTGACCCTAACCCTTTATGCTAATGCTTTGGACAGGGTAAAGTGGCTTCTTGGCACCTCACCAGACACACCTATTCAAACAGTACTTGCACCCCAAGCTCCCATTAGCTACATTTTTGTATGAAATGTATTCTGCTGGTAATCTTGCAGAGCAGCAGCAATGGTCCAATGCTCCTTGCATCATGTAAACCTGGACAGATGTCCGGTCCTGCAGGGCTTGATGGGCCCATGACATGCTGTTTGATTGTCAATTTGACAGTGAGTACTGCTTAGCAGTTTGTGTTAACTTGTGTCCTTTTTCAATCTACAGTGCATTTAGAAAATCTACAGACACCTTTCCCCTAAATATGCACTCAATACCTCCTAATGAGAAGGTGAAAACAGAATTTTAGAAACATTTGCAAATTTATAACAAAGAAAAGCTAAAATTCCATATGCACAGAAGTATTTAGCCCCTTTGCTATGACACTTGACATTTAGCTCTAAGGCCTCCCATTTCTCATTGGATTATCTTTGAGATGTTCTACTCCTTGATTGGAGTCCCTCTTAGTAAATTCAGTGGATTGGACATAATTTGAAAAGGCACAGCCCTGTCTATCTAAGGTCCTACAGCTAACAATACATCAGAGCAAAAATCAAGCAATGAAGAGGGAAATAACTGCCTGTACAGCTCAGAGACAGGATTGTGTGGAGGCACAGGTCTGGAAAAGGGGACAAAAACATGTCTGCTGCACTGAAAGATCTCAGAAGCACAGAGGTCTCCATAATTCTTACATGGAAGAAGTCAACCAGGATTCTTCCTAGAGCTGGCCACCGCACCAAACTAGGTAATGAGGAGAAAGGATCCTGGTAAGAGAGGTGAACAATAGTGTTGGGCGCGAATATTCGAATTGCGAATATTGCAATTTTGAGAATTTGCGAAGAATTTGAATATAGTGCTTTATATTCGTATTCACGAATATTCTAGATTTTTTTTTATCTGTACCCATGATCCCTCCCTTCTTCTTGCTTGTGGGCCAATGAGAAGGCAGCAATTTCTTTGACTGAGCTTAGCAACATCCCTAGCAACCAATTGGAACGTTGCCTACCACTTACTATATAAGAACCTAACCAGCAGCCATTTTCTGCAGTTCTTTGCGCTTCTGAGAGAGAGAGCAGTGTCATTGCTGTGCTCTGTGCTTTCCTGTCACATTACATTAGATAGTTAGTTAGTTAGTTAGTTAGTTAGTTAGTTAGTTAGTTATCTTCTATATATAATACAGATAGATAGTGGGAGATAGTCAGTGTAGGTTAGATAGTGATATAGTGTAGCTGGTTCCAGTGCAGGGTGTTAGGTAGTGTAATAGGTTCTGCTCTCCATACATACATACTACAGACATAGTGCTGTGATGTCACATTACATTAGATAGTTAGTTAGTTAGTTAGTTAGTTAGTTTTCTTCTATATATAATACAGATAGTTAGTGGGATATAGTCAGTGTAGGTTAGATAGTGATATAGTGTAGCTGATAGGCTCCAGTACAGGGTGTTAGGTAGTGTGATCGGTTCTTCTGTCCATACATACATGTTAGATACATAGTGCTGTGATGTCACATTACATTAGATAGTTAGTTAGTTAGTTAGTTAGTTAGTTATCTTATATATATAATACAGATAGTTAGTGGGAGATAGTCAGTGTAGGTTAGATAGTGATATAGTGTAGCTGACAGGTTCCAGTGCAGGGTGTTAGGTAGTGAGATAGGTTCTGCTCTCCATACATACATGCTACAGACATAGTGCTGTGATGTCACATTACATTAGATAGTTACTTATCTTATATATATAATACAGTTAGTGGGAGATAGTCAGTGTAGGTTAGATAGTGATATAGTGTAGCTGATAGGTTCCAGTGCAGGGTGTTAGGTAGTGTGATAGGATCTGCTGTCCATACATACATGCTACAGACATAGTGCTGTGATGTCACATTACATTAGATAGATAGTTATCTTATATCTATAATACAGCTAGTTAGTGGGAGATTGTAGTCAGTGTAGGTTAGATAATGATATAGTGTAGCTGTTAGGTTCCAGTGCAGGGTGTTAGGTAGTGTGATAGGTTCTGCTGTCCATACATACATATATGCTACAGACATAGTGCTGTGATGTCACAAGTTCACAACAATACTTAGTGCACCAATCACTAATATGTTGTCAGAAGTGTGAAGTTGCCCGTATTGTGCAAAAATATGCGCATCAATTGCCGATTTGCTCAATTGCGAATATATCGGAGCACTCTATCTGCATATACAGCTATTGTAATGTTCTGCAGTGCCAACCATTTTCTCCAGTTTCAGGAAACTTCTAGCAACTTGAAAAATGTAGATATAGTGACCCACGCCTGTATTGCGCACGCATTATGTGAATATTACATTGCTGATTTTCGCAAACATGAAAATAATGGCAAATTCGCAAATTCGCTAATTTATCACGAATATTTGCCCAAATATTCGTGAAATATCGCGGATTCGAATATTGCCCCTGCCGCTCATCACTAGTGACCAAGAACCCAATGATCACTCTTGCTGAGCTCCAAAGATCCTGTGGGCAGATGGGAGAATCTTCCAGAAGGTCGACCATCACTGCAGCATTCTCTGGTCTGATGAAATAAAGATTTAACTTCTTGGCCACAATTCTAAGCGTCATGTATGGAGGAAACCAAGCGCCGCTCAACACCTGCCCAATACTATCGCTACAGTGAAGCATGGTGGAGGCAACATCATGCTGCTGGGGCAGGGAGACAGGGATATTCTTAAAGAAAACCTGATCAAGAATGCTCTGGACCTCAGACTGGGATGAAGGTTCATCTTCTAACAAGACATCAACCCTAAGCACACAGGTAAGACAACTGTGTGAATTTCCTGGAGTGGCCCAGTCAGAGACCCGAACCCAATGGAACATCTCTGGAGAGACCTGAAAATGGCCGTCCACCGATGGCCCTCATCCTGACAGAGCTGGAGAGAATATGCACAGAAGAATGGCTGAAAATTTCCAAATCCAGGTGTGAACCTTGTGGTATCATCTCCGAGAAGACTGGAGGCTGGAATCACTGCCAAAGGGGCTGAAGACTTATGTCCTGAGTAAAGGGGCTGAAGACTTATGTCCTGAGTAAAAGAGCTGAATATTTATGTCCCAAGTAAAGGGGCTGAAGACTTATGTCCTGAGTAAAGGGGCTGAAGACTTATGTCCCGAGTAAAGGGGCTGAAGACTTATGTCCTGAGTAAAGGGGCTGAAGACTTATGTCCTGAGTAAAGGGGCTGAAGACTTATGTCCTGAGTAAAGGGGCTGAAGACTTATGTCCTGAGTAAAAGAGCTGAATATTTATGTCCCAAGTAAAGGGGCTGAAGACTTATGTCCTGAGTAAAGGGGCTGAAGACTTATGTCCCGAGTAAAGGGGCTGAAGACTTATGTCCGAGTAAAGGGCTGAAGACTTATGTCCTGAGTAAAGGGGCTGAAGACTTATGTCCCGAGTAAAGGGGCTGAAGACTTATGTCCCGAGTAAAGGGGCTGAAGACTTATGTCCTGAGTAAAGGGGCTGAAGACTTATGTCCTGAGTAAAAGAGCTGAATATTTATGTCCCGAGTAAAGGGGCTGAAGACTTATGTCCCGAGTAAAAGGGCTGAAGACTTATGTCCTGAGTAAAGGGGCTGAAGACTTATGTCCTGAGTAAAGGGGCTGAAGACTTATGTCCTGAGTAAAGGGGCTGAAGACTTATGTCCTGAGTAAAGGGGCTGAAGACTTATGTCCTGAGGAAAGGGGCTGAAGACTTATGTCTTGAGTAAAGGGGCTGAAGTCTTATGTCCCGAGTAAAGGGGCTGAAGACTTATGTCCTGAGTAAAGGGGCTGAAGACTTATGTCCCGAGTAAAGGGGCTGAAGATTTATGTCAATACAAGACTGTATATGAGAGCCATGGTTGTCAGTACTGGCGCAAGTAATTATATTGTAAATGTATTGTGATTTTATTTTTATTTTTTTACTTTGCCTAAAGTCCTGTAGAGAATCACAGATGAATCATTACCAGCCGAGCTCTGCTACATTATATAATATCTGTAATATTTAGAACGTTTGGATAATATTTTGATCTTTTATTATACATAACTCTGGGAATAGTTATAACTTTTATAACAATAGACTGACTCAAATGTCAAGCTGTGCATTTCAGCTGCAAGCAAATTAGATAACAGAAAGAAACAAAGTAACAAAATAACATTGAGATGACTCATGAATGATTTGTCTCCATATATTCAGCCTCATTTAAGTTGTAACCACTTGGGGTGACAGGTAAACGAGGTCCTTGTTGTTTTTTTTCTTTTTTTTCTTTATTTTTGTTTTTACCTTTCTATGTTCTTTCTGTTCCGGGCCCCTTGGAGCCGCCTCATTCCTGAGTTTATTTTGAAGTTATTTGAAACTAGAACAAACAAGAATAAAAAAAAAGCCCATAATGGCAAGCTGCAAGGGGATTTATGGAGAAAATCTGCGGTGCCTTTCTTAATTCTGAAGTGAAATCCTCGGAGACCGGCTTGTTTTCATTTATTCTCCTTGAGATGAAGCGTCCTGCCCTCATAATTTACCTGCAAAGTCAAGAAGAAAACTCACTTTTTAGAAACTTTCCTGGGATAAAAGAGAACCGAGCGGCGGATGAACTTCGGGAAAGTTTTTTGTAGGTTGCACGTGGCTGTGATCTCTGCTGCTCTTGGCATTTGTATTGCACAATCCCGGCACGTTATTTAATCTCTGTCTCTTTTGAATAAGTAGGGAGGACATTTCGCCAATAAACTCGACTCCACGACTGTTTTTCCCTCTTAAAAAAAGCAATTTGCGACATATAATTTAGCCAAAATTCACAAGAGTCATAAATAATTATTTAGACGTTTTTGCAACGCACTCGGGCTCCTTCCAACTCTCTGACAAGGTGAAAGCAAGTTTCTAAACTGCTAAAATTCGTCTCAGCCTGATTAGGAAGGGAAAACATTTTCATATTTCGCCTTCGAAAGCCAATTTTAAATGAACAAACACAAATATTTCGTGATTTTTTTTCTCTGTTTTTTGGCTCTTCGTTAAGCACGAGGGAAAAGAAATTATTTAAAGTGTTGCTGGTTTTGTTGTTAGATGGGATGTGATGCAAGGATATTTAACTTATTTATAGTTTTCTGTTATTTACTAGTTCACAAGTCTATATATAAAGATAGATATAAGATAGATAGATAGATAGATAGATAGATAGATAGATATGAGATAGATAGATATGAGATAGATAGATAGATAGATAGATAGATAGATAGATAATAGATAGATAGATAGATAGATATGAGATAGATAGATATGAGATAGATAGATAGATAGATAGATAGATAGATAGATAGATAGATAGATAGATAGATAGATAAATAGATAGATAAATAAATAGATAGATAGATAGATAGATAGATAGATAGATAGATAGATAGATAGATAGATAATAGAGGAGTACATGGTCCCCGTTCTCGTGATTGGTAGGGGTCTCAGCTGTAGAACCCAGAGGTCTTTCTGGGCTCCACATATTGATGGACTATCCACAGTAAAGTGATCGATATCCAATAGGTGGGGGTCCAACACCCTGCTTTGAATGCCTGGGGAATTCTTTCTCATCTACCCTCTGGCCCCTCTCATCTCTCATCACTCCTTTCTCATTTCTACTTCCATATCTGAAATTTATCTCTCTTTCTCACACTTTTTACTTCCTCTCCTTCTGTCTCTTTCTCAAATGTTCTCCATTCTCTCGCTCTCCTCTCTGCATTTTTCATACTTTCATTTTTTTGCTCTCTCTTTCTCACACTCTCTTTCTCTCTCTCTCTCTCTCTCTCTCTCTCTCTCTCTCTCTCCCTGCTCTCCACTCTCTCTCTTCTCTCTTTCTCCCATCGTTGGATTGACCATAGACTCTACAGGGAGATTTCCTGGTGGGCTGATGCCCAGGAGGCCACTCAATCCCTCCTCTTGGCCGTCAGCAAAGTACATAAAGATGTGATGCTCTCAGCATTCATTAATACAGGAGCTTGAGGCTTCTCTCTCTCTCTCTCTTATCCGTGCCCACTCTCTCCCCTCTCTTTCTCTTTTCTCTCTTCTCACACTTTCTCCTATTCTCTCTCTCTCTCTCTCTCTCTCTCTTTCACTTTCTCCTATTTCTCTTCTCTCTCTCTCTATCTCTCTCAAACTTTCTCCTATTTCTCTTCTCTCTCTCGCTTTCTCACACATTATCTTTACTCTCTCTCTCTCTTCTCCCTCTCTCTTTCTCTCACTTTCTCCTATTTCTCTCTTCTCTCTCTCTCCTACACATTCTTCTTACCCACTCTCCCCTCTCTTTCTCTTTTCTCTATCTCTCTCTTTCTCTTTCTCTCACACACACTTTCTACTATTTCTCTTCTCTCTCTCTCTCTCTCTCTTTCTCACAGTTTCTACTATTTCTCTTCTCTACCTCTCTCTCTCCTTCTCACACTTTCTCCTATTTCTCTTCTCTCTCTCTCCCTCTCACACTTTCTTCTATTTCTCTTCTCTCTCTCTCTCTCTCTACCTCTCTCTCTCTTTCTCACACTTTCTCCTATTTCTCTTCTCTCTCTCTCCTTCTCACACTTTCTCCTATTTCTCTTCTCTCTCTCTCTCTCTCTCTACCTCTCTCTCTCTCTCTCTCTCTCTATTTCTCTTCTCTCTCTCTCTCTCTCTCTCTCTCTCTCTCTCTCTCTCTCTCTACTCTCTCTCTATTTCTCTTCTCTCTCTCTCTATCTCTCTCTCTCTTTCTTACACTTTCTCCTATTTCTCTTCTCTCTCTCTCTCTCTCTCTCTCTCTCTCTCACACACACACACACTTTCTCCTATTTCTCTCTCTCTCTCTCTTTCTCACACTTTCTCCTATTTCTCTCTCTCTCTCTCTCTTTCTCACACTTTCTCCTATTTCTCTCTCTCTCTTTCTCACACTTTCTCCTATTTCTCTTCTCCCTCTCTCTTTCTCTCACTTTCTCCTATTTCTCTCTTCTCTCTCTCTCTCTCTTACACATTCTTCTTACCCACTCTCTCCTCTCTTTCTCTTTTCTCTATCTCTCTCTTTCTCTCCCACACACTTTCTACTATTTCTCTTCTCTCTCTGTCTCTCTCTGCCTCTCTCTCTCTTTCTCACACTTTCTCCTATTTCTCTCTCTCTCTCTCTCTCTCTCACAGTTTCTCCTATTTCTCTTCTCCCTCTCTCTGTCTCACACTTTCTCCTATTTCTCTCTCTCTCTCTCACTCTTACACATTCTTCTTACCCACTCTCTCCTCTCTTTCTCTTTTCTCTATCTCTCTCTTTCTCATTCTCTCACACACACTTTCTACTATTTCTCTTCTCTCTCTCTCTCTCTCTCTCTCTCTCTCTCTCTCTTTCTCACAGTTTCTACTATTTCTCTTCTCTCTCTCTCTCTTACACATTCTTCTTACTCACTCTCTCCCCTCTCTTTCTCTCTTTCTCTTTTCTCTATCTCTCTCTTTCTCACTCTCTCTCCTCTCCCTCCCTCTTACACCTTATTCTATCTCCCCCCCCCCTTTCTTACCCTTTTCCACTTTTTTCTCAAAAATTCACCTGAATCAAATCTCAAGTAATTCTGATTCTGCTGAATCCATTGGGTCAAATTTTGATTCTCGAGAATGCATTTGCTCATCTTTAGCCATAAATACGCGATTTTACTTTCTTTATCCTCTTCTTTCGAACAATGGCTTCTTTAATTTTCAAAAAGTCTCAAATATCCTGTAGAGCAATTAAAACGGCAAATGTCCCTCTTTTTCTCATTGGAATGTGCAGCATCTGCGAGTCCTCATTTTCCTGAGAACTTAGTAAAGTTGAGCTTTTGTGAGTTCATGTCATGAAATAATTTCCTGTTTTCCGCACAGATGTCTGGTCCCCCATCCAAGGGTGATGAATCTGGAGGCGTGAGACGTGGAGGGTGGGGGGCAGATTAATGATAAGATCACCCTTTGTGCTACATTCCAGGTTTTGCTGTGTCGCAGGGATTCGAGTCCAACCATTGCGCGGTTCGGCCCACGTCCTTGGCGAGCGGCCGCTGCTGTTGTGACATTTGTTGATTTTCACATAGATAATAAAACAATCAGCGACAAATACAACTCACAAAATATTTCACGGCGGGATTGACTTCTGCTTGTGCTGATCCGGAGCATATTGTCACCACAAATGTATTTGCATAGAATATTGTGTTTGCTAATTGAGTTTGTGGCAGAAGAAGTCTATCAATTGTCACAGATGTGTCACTACGTTCTACAACGGATTTTATTTTTTACTTCTTTTTTGGTTTTTTGGCAGAAGAAAGTTAGTCCTTGGATTCTGTAAAACCTCCTGGCAGCCCCCATGAAGTCAGTGCCTTGTACATGAAATTCAAGCGACTGATGTATTATAACTCCGAAGCCAAAGCGAGTGACTGCGCGCATGAGATCGCTCCCTGAAAAGAGAGGAAAACAAACTTTCCCATGTTTCCTGCCAAGAGTTTGTGATAATTGAACATCAACAGAATAAACACCTTCTGCTAATTCCTTCAGTTAAAATCATGAAATGAAAATAAGACAAAAACAAATATCATTTTATATATTTTTTTACTTATGTTTTATATTATTTTTAGATTTTTTATATCAATTATCGATACATTTTTACCCTTAGAGAATCTACATGATGCTGTTAATAAATGATTGTTTCTCCTAATACGGGGTCAGCACCTTCCGGCGCTCTAGCTGTAAAACTACTACTCCCAGCATGTGCCATTCACTTATTTGGGAATTTTGAGAACAGCTGAACCCGTGTGCCTGCTGAGGGTTGTAGTTTCACAACAGCTGGAGCTTGCTAACCCTTTTCCTAATATATACCCATACAGTTTTGGGGACTGTCTAGCAAATCGAAACTCGAAATAGGCAGGGCTTGTGCACATTTGCAGAACTGAGGCGCTTCCCGGCCGCTTTGCGGACAGACCCTGTCGCTTAGAATCTTCAACTATTGATAGCTATGTGATAGTAAGTGCACAGTAATCACGTACATCAGGCATGCTCAACCTGCGGCCCTCCAGCTGTTGCTAAACTACAACTCCCATCATTCCCTGACAGCCTACAGCTATCATCCTACAGAAGGACATCGTGGGAGTTGTAGTCTTACAACAGCTGGAGGGCCGCAGGTTGAGCATCACTGACGTACATCATTTCAAGAGTTGTGCTTTAAAATGTTATAGAGCACCTGTCAGCAGGATCGACCGTATCAAACCAAAATTCACATAAAATGTTAAAGAGCACCTGTCAGCAGGAACGACCCTATCAAACCAAGCATACTGCCTGGCAAAGTTGATCCTGAGGATTAAAATTATACCTGTCTTGTGAAAATCAGTAACATGAGAAAAAAGATTTTTTTTGATTATGCAGATAGGGGACAGCACTGGAAAGCTGAGGTGCACCCAGGGTTTAAGCTCCGCCTCTCATTGCACTGAAATCCTCATTTGCATAAATAATAAAACTCTTTTTTTCTGGGTAATGCTGCAACCAATTTCCACCAGACATGTATCCTTTAGTATCAGCAGGATCGACCCTAATAGGCAGTATGTTTGGTTTGATAAGGTTGATCCTGCTGACATGTGCACTGTGTGATCTTTTTTTTCTTCACCATTAAAATATAAGGCCAGATGCAAAATCTCACCGGTGTCCAGTTAGCAGAGAGCAGTGCATTGTGGGAGCTCAGGTTCAATCAGGTTCAATCACTCTGTCTTCAAGGGCTTGTCCAGGATTAGAAAGACCTCGCTGCCTTCTTCCAAAAACAGCGCCACCCCTGTCCATAGGTTGTGTCTGGCATTGCAGCGGGGTTCCACTGAAGTCAATGTGGTAGAGCTGCAGTACCCCACACAACCTGTATACAGAGGTGGTGCTGTTTTTTGCAGAAAGCAGCCATGTTTTTCTAATCCTGGACATCTCCTCTGAGCCGCCCTTCTCAGTTACCTGCAATACCACTTTTTACTACTGGTCTACAGCTATTTCCCATAGCCAGCAATGCAATAGCGCCCCCTATCTGCATCATAGGAGCTCTGCGTTCAGTCATCCGCTCGTATTAATGAGCCATAGATGAGTTATGCAGATTATTTGCAGACTAGGTGTTACAGCCCCTTTAAATCCCGTCCGCTGTTCCTGTGCACTGCTGAGAGTAGAACAATAGCTCTGAGGGCTGGTAACATGGAGAAGTCAAGTGACGGCTCTGACAGCGCCATTGACACCAGCGGCAGATGTCGGAGCGCTGACACTTTGTATACCCTCCAAATTAATGCCACAAATTAACATCGGGGCCTTTGTTTCTCTGTTGTATCAGACGAGCCCACTTGTAAACGAGATCTCCGAAACCACTTCAATAATTGTGGCTGATGGTGTCGTACGGAGTGCGCTGAGTGCGACGCTCTGCCGCCTCTGATACGCCGTTACAATGTGTCGTTTGTCTAGGAAATAACAGAGACAAACCAAGAGAACTGTCCCTTATACAGTGTATCCAGAGGAAGTGGCGGAACGAAGAGCAGCAATACCTGGCCAGATGTGGCCGAATTGTCTAGTGCGGCTCATATGCCCTATGTAGCCCTTCCAGCAGCACAGAGTGTTTTAGGAGAGGAGTGAGCTGATCCAGTGGGAGGCCATAGACAGAGAGATACATACTGAAATAAGCAGAGTCCTCAGCAGCACAGAGGATTTCAGGAGAGGGGTGCGCTGATCTTGTGGAGGTCACAGGATGAGAGTTACATAGTGGAAGGAGCAGGGTCCTCCCAGCAGCACAGAGGATTTCAGGAGAGGAGTGTGCTGATCCTGTGGAGGTCACAGGTTGAGAGTTACATAGTGGAAGGAGCAGGGTCCCAGCAGCACAGAGGATTTCAGGAGAGGAGTGCGCTGATATTGGGGAGGTCACAGGATTAGAGTTACATAGTGGAATGAGCAGGGTCCACTGCAGCACAGAGTATTTCAGGAGAGGAGTGCGCTGATCCTGTGGGAGGTCACAGGATTAGAGTTACATAGTGGAAGGAGCAGGGTCCACAGCAGCACAGAGGATTTCAGGAGAGGAGTGCGCTGATCTTGTGGGAGGTCACAGGATGATGGTTACATAGTGGAAGGAGTAGGGTTCACAGCAGCACAGAGGATTTCAGGAGAGGAGTGTGCTGATCCTGTGGAGGTCACAGGGGGAGAGTTACATAGTGGAAGGAGCAGGGTCCCAGCAGTACAGAGGATTTCAGGAGAGGAGTGAGCTGATCTTGTGGAGGTCACAGGATGAGAGTTACATAGTGGAAGGAGCAGGGTCTCCAGCAGCACAGAGGATTTCAGGAGAGGAGTGTGCTGGATCCTGTGGAGAGGTCACAGGGATTCAGAGAGGTTACATAGTGGAAGGAGCAGGGTCTCCAGCAGCACAGAGGATTTCAGGAGAGGAGTGTGCTGATCTTGTGGAGGTCACATAGTGGAAGGAGCAGGGTCTCCAGCAGTACAAAGTATTTCAGGAGAGGAGTGTGCTGATCCTGTGGAGGTCACAGGGTGAGAGTTACATAGTGGAAGGAGCAGGGTCTCCAGCAGCACAGAGGATTTCAGGAGAGGAGTGTGCTGATCTTGTGGAGGTCACAGGATGAGAGTTACATAGTGGAAGGAGCAGGGTCTCCAGCAGCACAGAGGATTTTAGGAGAGGAGTGTGCTGATCCTGTGGAGGTCACAGGGGGAGAGTTACATAGTGGAAGGAGCAGGGTCTCCAGCAGCACAGAGGATTTTAGGAGAGGAGTGTGCTGATCCTGTGAAGGTCACAGGGGGAGAGTTACATAGTGGAAGGAGCAGGGTCCCAGCAGTACAGAGGATTTCAGGAGAGGAGTGCGCTGATCTTGTGGAGGTCACAGGGTGAGAGTTACATAGTGGAAGGAGCAGGGTCCCAGCAGCACAGAGGATTTCAGGAGAGGAGTGTGCTGATCTTGTGGAGGTCACAGGGGGAGAGTTACATAGTGGAAGGAGCAGGGTCTCCAGCAGCACAGAGGATTTCAGGAGAGGAGTGAGCTGATCTTGTGGAGGTCACAGGCTGAAATGCTTTCACATTGCTGACAAATGAGAATAGCCCTTTTAAAACAAAATCTTTTAATCATAGAAAAGCAGATCAGAACACCATTACTAGATGCAAGGCCTTAGGGGGAACTTCTGGGTGGGTACTATTTCTATTACGGAGACCAGTTGATATACGTGATGACTACTGTAAGCAAGACAACACTCCTCTGGATTTCTGAGGAAAATATATGCAAATTACCATGTCTAACTTCTGCCGCCACCAGATAGGTTTAGGAAAGCTAATGTAAATATCTTTCCCAGAAACCCAGAGAGGCATTGCCTGGCCTGTAGTACTGCCACATGTATTTGGTATAACAGGGGCATCGTCTGGTTTAGGGTACTTTCACACTTGCGTTGCTGGATTCCGGCAGGCGGTTCAGTCGCCGGAACTGCCTGCCGGATCTGGAAATCTGTATGCAAACGGATAGCATTTGTAGACGGATCTGGATGCATTGCAATACTGGATCCGTCTCTCTGGTTATCATCCGGAAAAACAGATCCGGTATTTATCTTTTTCACATTTTTAAAGGTCTGCGCATGCACAGACTGGAATAACGGATCCGACACTAATACATTTCAATGGATATTAATGCGGATACGGCATTCCGGCAAGTGTTCCGGAATTTTGGACGGAGAAAATACCGCAGCATGTTGCAGTATTTTCTCTGGCCAAAAAACATAAGAGGGACTGAACGGATGCATCCTGAACGGATTTCTCTCCATCCAGAATACATTAGCAATAAACTGATCCGTTTTTTCCCCGGTAATGAGCCCCTAGGACGGAACTCAATACCGTCAAAAAATAACGCTAGTGTGAAAGTACCCTTACAATACTGTGCACGCAGAGTACCATAGGCTCGCCATTCTGAGAAAGAGCACTACTGAGACAATGAAGATATAGGGTTGTGTACCAGCTCCTCTCTCGCTCTCTCACCATTCGGACTGAATCCCCAACCAGTAGAACCAGTTCACTCATCTTTAGGCTACATGCACACGACAGTTGTTTTTTGCTGTCCGCAAATTGCGGATCCATCTCCCTTTTTTTTAGGTTGTGTTTCCGTGTGTCTTCCGTTTTTTTTTTTGCGGATCCACAAAAAAAAACCGAAGGCTTGAAACAGTTTCTTAAAGTACCTGTACAAGTGCCCTGGTTTCCAAGCAACCATCCGCAAAAAAAACGGATGCAGATGACAAACAGATGGCTTCCGTTGGTCATCCGCATTTTTTGCGGACCCATTGACTTCTATGGGTCCGCAAACCGTTTTTTGGAGACAAGAATAGGACATGCCATATTATTTTTGCGGACGTGAAATGCGGACAGCGGATGCGGACAGGCAACGGAAGAGGCATCCGCATTTTTAACGTATCCATAGAAATGAATGGGAAACCATCGGATCCGCAAAAAAAACTGAATGGAGGCCGCAAAACACCACTGCCGTGTGCATGTAGGCTTAATCTGTAGCATAGAACTATCCAGGGGTCAGCAGCCTTTGGTTATCCAGCTTTTGAAAAACTACAACTCCCAGCATGGACATTTGTTTTTCTCTTATTGAAACTCCCACAGAGGCGAATAGAGAATACTAGGAGTTGTAGTTGCACAACTGGAGTGCCGGAGTTTGTAGACCCCTGGAGTAATTAGTGTCTATTTTACACTGCAGTGTAATAAAAACCGCAATAACGTGGCCCCCCCCCCCCCATAAGACCATATCGAAATACGAGCCCATAAACATCCAATAACCTGAATCTCATAAACCCACTCCCCATAATCCCATTTATGTGCAAGCGTAGCGCCTGTTCTATGTACGTGCGGCAGGAGCTAAGGGGGATGCCATAATCAGCGCTCGCTTACACCGTGGTCATGTGACTGCGGGACGCGGCGCACTCATTACACATAATGGGGTTAGTAGTGTGAGGTTTTATGAGATTGTTATTGGGGTCTATGTGCTGATTGCATGTAATATGTCAGTGTGCAGTGCTCGAGACGTCTGCAGGAGCCGATATTGGCCATCACCATCTTCTACTGAACTGACTGCACAGAAGACGCTCCAGTTTCTTCTTGGTGACGGCACTTTGTGTTTTATTCTAATTCCCTGCATCAAATCTAATGAGGACGAGGCCAACACGGTGTGCACTTGTCTGGGTGCACTGTCCCTGCTACTATGGCTGAGTGCAGCTCTGGAGTATAATACAGGATGTAACTCAGGATCAGTACAGGATAAGTAATGTATGTACAGAGTGACTCCACCAGCAGAATAGTGAGTGCAGCTCTGGAGTATAATACAGGATGTTACTCAGGATCAGTACAGGATAAGTAATGTATGTACACAGTGACTGCACCAGCAGAATAGTGAGTGCAGCTCTGGAGTATAATACAGGATGTTACTCAGGATCAGTACAGGATAAGTAATGTATGTACACAGTGACTGCACCAGCAGAATAGTGAGTGCAGCTCTGGAGTATAATACAGGATGTAACTCAGGATCAGTACAGGATAAGTAATGTATGTACACAGTGACTGCACCAGCAGAATAGTGAGTGCAGCTCTGGGGTATAATACAGGATGTAACTCAGGATCAGTACAGGATAAGTAATGTATGTACACAGTGACTGCACCAGCAGAATAGTGAGTGCAGCTCTGGAGTATAATACAGGATGTAACTCAGGATCAGTACAGGATAAGTAATGTATGTACACAGTGACTGCACCAGCACAATAGTGAGTGCAGCTCTAGAGTATAATACAGGATGTAACTCAGGATCAGTACAGGATAAGTAATGTAATATATGTACACAGTGACTCCACCAGCAGAATAGTGAGTGCAGCTCTGGTGTATAATACAGGATGTGACATGGGATCAATATGGGATAAGTAATGTATATAGTCTTCAGTTTTTATATAGAAGAATTTTATAGTAGATGCAACACATTGTCCCTTTTAAATCTATTTTTGGCCCTTGTTTGTCTGTGTCGGACACGGGCTCCATCACACGACATACTTCTATTGTTTTTCCAGACCCTTTTTTGCAGCAGACATAAACATATCTGTTGATTCGCCACTTATTGTCGTGTTCGCTGAAGAGTCGACTTGACCCGGGGCAAGAACACTCAGAATGATGTTTTGCTTGTATTAAAACTATATTTTAATATCTGCTGACAGGTACAGCATTGGCTTTGTAAACAATAAGCTGAACAGAATGCAGCCAGCGCCACAAACAAAGGCGATTTGGAGACGAGCTGCAGGCATTCTGTATGGAGTGCGCGTTTCGTGTCTCTCTGCATTATTGACCCGGGCAGGTTACTGCTATGTTGCCCTCAGCTAATGCACTACTTCTGTCATCGGCTGTTTGTCTGGCTTTTAATTTCCAGCGCACTGCAGGGATGGATGAGTTCACATGAAATTATGTTGTAAAGTAGATAGTAAAGCTGTAACATATCCTGGCGTCCGGAAATCCGTTAGTATGGAAAGTACAGAAGGCCTTCTAAAGGGCAAAAAGCTGTGGAATTCCCTTTATCTGGCACCGATGGACCCCAAAATGCGATGCTCTGGTTTGTCAGACATAGTCTACTGTGGAACAGCAGAGTTTATCAGTGCAACTTTCCGGACTATCAGATGCTGGATTAATGGAATAAATCTGTAGTGGTTAATGAGATGTTAAACTTGAAGCTCCTGGGGGTTTATTTCTGTTTTTATCATTTTTTAATTGTGATTTTACTATTTCTTTTTTATAAAGTGACAACCACCACCATCATTCCTTTGAGTAAACTTTGTAGCAAATTTGTATCTACTTTGTATATTAAGTCTAGCAATAAGAGGTGAACCTGCTGCTCTCTGTTAATATCAATGTGTTCGCTAATAAATCATAGTGCTGCAATATAAGTGCTGGATTATCAAATATTCTGGATAAGGGTACTTTCACACTTGCGTTTTCATTTTCCGGCATAGAGTTCCGTCGTCGGGTCTCTATGCCGGAAAAAAACTGATCAGTCACATCCCCATGCATTCTGAATGGAGAGAAATCCGTTCAGGATGTCTTCAGTTTAGGCCTCTTTCACACTAGCGTTTTTGCTTTCCGTCCTAGAGTTCCGTCCTCGGGGCTCTAGGACGGAAAGAAACTGATCAGTTTTATCCCCATGCATTCTGAATGGAGAGAAATCCGTTCAGGATGCATCAGGACGTCTTCCGTTCAGTATGTCTTCCGTTTTTTGGACGTTGACAAAAGCGCAGCATGCTGCGGATTTGTCTCCGTCCAAAAATCCGGAAGACATGCCGTAACGCCGGATCCGGAATTAATGCCCATTGAAGTGCATTAATCCGGATCCGGCCTTAAGCTAAACGTCGTTTCAGCGCATCGCCGGATCCGACGTTTAGCTTTTTCTCAATTGTTACCATGGCAGCCAGGACGCTAAAGTCCTGGTTGCCATGGTAAAATGTAGTGGGGAGCAGGGGAGCAGTATACTTACCATCCGTGCGGCTCCGGGCGCTCCAGAGTGATGTCAGGGCGCCCCACACGCATGGATCACCTGATCGCATGGATCACATAATCAATGGGCATGGGGCGCTCTGACGTCATTCAGGAGCGCCCCGGGAGCCGCACGGACTGTAAGTATACCGCTCCCCCGCTCCCCACTGCTACTATGGCAACCAGGACTTTAATAGCGTCCTGGCTGCCATAGTAACCTGAAAGCATTAGAAGACTGATCAGGATCCTGATCAGTCTTCTAATGCTTTCAGGCGACTTGCGTTCTGACGGATCCGGCGGGACAGAAGTGCCTGCCGGATCCTCAGAACGCAAGTGTGAAAGAGGCCTTAGTCTTTTTGACATTTCAGGACGGAGAAAATACCGCAAGATGCTGCGGTATTATCTCCGTCCTGAAATGCCGGAACACATGCCTGAATGCCGGATCCGGTATTTGGTCTTGCACTTGAGGGGCCCCATTATCCTCTGGGCCCCATAGCAGCTGTTATATTTATATGAATATATTATAGTGGTCTCTTGGTCATGTAAGCTCTGCAACGTCCAGAAAGGTCCAGAAAGGACCTTGATCAACACAAATGAAAAATAGATGGAAGGGGGTATGAAACATGGAAGGGGGTATGAAACATGGAAGGGGGTATGAAACATGGAAGGGGGTATGAAACAAGGAAGGGGGTATGAAACATGGAAGGGGGTATGAAACATGGAAGGGGGTATGAAACATGGAAGGGGGTATGAAACATGGAAGGGGGTATGAAACAAGGAAGGGGGTATGAAACATGGAAGGGGGTATGAAACATGGAAGGGGGTATGAAACATGGAAGGCCGCTGCAAGTGCCCTGAGGGGATCTGTGGACTGAAGGGTCCTTTTGTAAGCATCTTCATACCTTAAGGAGTTCAGTAACATTACTATATGTTCATGGACTTGAGTCGGAGATTACTGGCAATATTGTAAAATAATCATAAGATCACTTGGCTAATAATATTGCCTTACTAAAGCCACCAAAAGAACAGGCAGATTGGGACTAGTGTCTAGGTCAGAGCCGGAAGTATGCTTATGGATTTTAGCAAAGTGCATGCGAAGTGCAAAGTCTCTGCTTTGACCGGGTTCCCATGAGATTGGTAATTTTGACAACCAGAATTGGTCCTGTGGTATGTACCATATGTGCAGAGACATACGCTATTCGCTTATACTGGGTATACGATCCCAATATCTCAGCGATATACGTATGGACGCTGCGGCGCTATGAAGACCGTAAGCGTGCCGCCGACTCCCGCTGGTTAGATAAGGAGGCTTTATAGATAGGCGCTGTCTCCGGCATCCAATCAGGGAGGGGTGTCAGGAGAACGCCAGCACAGCCCGGATCGCCACCGCATGCTGCTATTAGTGTTATGCACCTAATCTCTCAAATACATTAACATGGGGGATCTTTAAGCAGCTGAAAGAGGCTGCCAGGGGAAAATTGCAACATAAGGCCTCATGCACACGACCATATGTGTTTTGCAGTCCACAAATTCCGGATCTGCAAAAATAAAACGGATGACGTCCGTATGGCATAGTTTTTTTTTTTTTTGCGGATCCATTGTAATAATGCCTATCCTTTTCCGCAAACTAGAAAAAAATAGGACATGCTCTATTTTTTTTGCGGGGCTACGGAACGGACATACTGATGCGGACAGCACATGATGTGCTGTCCGCATTTTTTACTGGACACATTGAAATGAATGGGTCCGCATCCTATCAGCAAAAAAATACGGAACGGACAAGGGAACAAAATACGGTCATGTGCATGAACCCTAGGAGTGGCAGGTATACATATTGCGAGGACATAAGACAGTAAAATATATATATAACACCTACATTAGACACCATAGAGTAGAAGCTGCGCACAGATAAAAATCCTGGGACAAACTCAGGATCTAAATGAGATATTGTGACCAGGTGCCGCTCTAACCATATGATGAGACACGGTGACACGGTGACATCTAGGGCCACTTAAGGATGGATCGGATCAAAAGGGACAGTCATATTCTGTGAAATATATTAAATACACATAAAGTCACAAGGTGCACTTAAGACATTATTGCACTTGAGACATCATCAATGTTGCACTTGAGACATTATAATTATCCGCCCAGATGTTTAGGGAATAATGTCAAAAGCTGCCTACAGAAAGACGCTATTATTAATATTCTATAAAGCAGTAAAGGTGCTGCGTTCGCTCAAGCCTTTTGGAGTCTCCGTGTCCATCTGGAAAATCCATTCAAGTTCTTTTCTCAATAATCTGTTGTCCAGATCTCCTCCACGTGGCATCTGTCTGATATGTTCAATGCCTTGGAACCTCATGATCTTAGTGTTCTCTGAATGTAAATCATTGATGTGTCTGGCAATGGGGGTGTCTCTCTTATTATGAACATTCAGATGCTCCTTTATTCTGCGTCTCAGTTCGCGGATCGTTTTCCCAATGTACTGTAAACCACAGACACACGTCGTAAAAAAAACCATGGCCGCGGTCCTACAATTGATGCATGGTTTAATCTCATAGGTCTGCCGGGTCACAGAACTGGAAAAGGTTCTACCCAACTGTATCGAGCCGCACGCAACACATCCACTGCACCTAAAAGTGCCTTGAGGTTTAGGAGGCAACCAGGTGCAGAGCTGCGGAGGAGGAAGGAAGCTGTGGACCAGCCGGTCCCTAATATTCCTACCCTCCGATATATAATAGAGGGGGATTCCCCCACCAATAGCGCAAGATCGGGATCCATGCGTAGAATACACCAGTACCGATTAATGATTTCCTTGACCTCATTGTGGCCAACATCAAAAGTACCAATGATTCTGGTTACGTTCTACTTCGTATTCCTCTCTTTGGGGACCAATAAAGTGTTAAGTTCAGAGCAACCTGCATGTTGATACTCACTCCTAAGGATAGACTAAGGGCAGCCCCGGGCCTTAAATCTGCTTCTGAGAATATCAACCGCATGTTTAAAGTCAATTGACTCTGAGCACTTCCTCCTAGCTCCAAGGTATTGTCCCTTAGGTATACCTCTGCCTAATGCTTGCGGATGGCAGCTACCCCACAGTAATAGATGATTGGTCGCAGTCGGCTTGCGGTACATCTTTGTCATAAGATGCCCATCAGTATGCTTAGTAGTAAGTAAGTCAAGGAATGTGATCTGATAGGGGTCCACTGTGGAGGAGAATGTCAACCCGACATTATTAATATTCAGTTGTCTGACAAAGGTCTCAAATTGTGACACCTACCCTTTCCATAGGATTAGAATGTCGTCAATATAACGCAGCCATACCTGTATACATGACGACCTTTCATCCAGATGTTCACCGAAGACGCATTCTTTCTCCCACCAGCCCAGGTATAAATTTGCGAATGTAGGGGCACATGGGCTCCACATGGCGACACCCCTGAGCTGGTGGAAGATTTTACCATTAAAGATGAACACGCTATGTTGTAGGATGAACTCTAGAAGTGTCAGAACAAACTTATTATGGCTCCTACAGTGGACTTGTCTTTCTTGAAGAAGGTAAAGTATAGCTTGGACTCCTTGGTTATGTGGTATAGAGCTATACAGCGTGTAGCGGACTGGACCCTGTACCAGAGTCTGCCCCAGTTTCTTGGAGAGGCATGCTTGCTAGCCTCTTACCCTGCGACTATGGCCCCAATGACAGTTGGCATTCACAATGGACATTGCTGTGACCTAATCAACAGTCACAATGGACATTACCTGTGACCTAATCATCATCCACAATGGACATTACCTGTGACCTAATCACCATTCACAATGGACATCGCCTGTGACCTAATCAATATTCACAATGGACATTGCTGTGACCTAATCAGCATCCACAATGGACCAGCCATGTGGGATTGTGATATATCTGGCTGTATGTTGATTAGTCGCTGTATTTTGTGTGGGAGTGTCTGTGTTTATTGTACGGATTGATAGGCTGTATTTCAAACCCCTGTGGGCCGTACTATGTTTGTGGAGTGTAAATAAAAGAGGCGGTATGCCCCAGGAAGAGGGTTCCTGTTTAACCCTCAAAACGAAGTGTCGTCTCGTTATTGGGGGGGGGGGGGATTTGACTGTATGCCGATTGCCAGGAGTGTAAGCTGTTCATATTGCTTTTCCTGTTCGGCTGCTTCCAGGGTTCGTGTGTCTCTTGTTCGGAAGTTGGTGAATTTGTGTGGTTTGCAGTTCGGGAAGTTGGTGATTGCAGTAGCTGCTGGTCTATCCGGAAAAAGGAATATCGCCTAAACGGAGTTGTGTGCGTAACGGTCCGTTACATTTGGTGGCAAACAGCGGGATCATTTCCACAGCCCAGAAGGACATCTACAGGGCAACACCATTCCTTGGATTACAAAGTGAGGGCAACGCCAGTACCCGTACAGCGCCCCTATCTACAAAAGAAAGAACTTCAGGAGAACAAGCATGGCACCCAGCTACACGCAGGAGGAATTTGACAGAGAGCTGAGATCACGGCTGATTTTCTTCGGACCCAACCCCCCGGAGAAATCTGTGCAGTTCGTGAGGAGGATAACAGCAGAGTACCTGCAGTTCATGGCAGATGGTATCGTCCGCCCTCCCCAGCGGCTGAGTGCGTTCCGGAGAGCTGAAGGTGCTGTCCTTCCTCCCCAGCGGCAGTGTGTACCCCAGGGAGCTGAAGGTGCCGGCCTTCCTCCCCAGCGGCAGTGTGTACCCCAGGGGGCTGAAGGTGTCATCCTCCCTCCCCAGCGGCTGTGTGTATCCCAGGGAGCTGAAGGTGCCGTCCTTCCTCCCCAGCGGCAGTGGGTACCCCCGGGAGCTGAAGGTGTCATCCTTCCTCCCCAGCGGCCGTGTGTACCCCCGGGAGCTGAAGGTGCCGTCCTTCCTCCACAGCGGCAGTGTGTACCCCAGGGAGCTGAAGGTGTCGTCCTTCCTCCCCAGCGGCAGTGTGTACCCCAGGGAGCTGAAGGTGCCGTCCTTCCTCCCCAGCGGCAGTGTGTACCCCAGGGAGCTGAAGGTGTTGTCCTCCCTCCCCAGCGGCAGTGTGTACCCCAGGGAGCTGAAGGTGTTGTCCTCCCTCCCCAGCGGCAGTGTGTACCCCAGGGAACTGAAGGTGCTGTCCTTCCTCCTCAGCGGCAGTGTGTACCCCAGGGAGCTGAAGGTGCTGTCCTTCCTCCCCCGCGGCATTGTGTACCCCAGGGAGCTGAATGTGTCGTCCTTCCTCCCCAGCGGCAGGGTGTATCCCAGGGAGCTGAAGGTGCCGTCCTCCCTCCCCAGCGGCTGTGTGTACCCCAGGGAGCTGAAGGTGTCATCCTTCCTCCCCAGCGGCAGTGTCTACCCCCGGGAGCTGAAGGTGTTTACCTTCCTCCCCAGCGACAGTGTGTACCCCAGGGAGCTAAAGGTGTCATCCTTCCTCCCCAGCTGCAGTGTGTACCCCAGCAGCAGGACAAAATATTGAAAGGGGAGACAGTTGGTCCCCCCCTCCACCAGCAGAGAGAGGGTCAGGGAGAGGAGCCTGCTACCCGCTCTCCCCAGCGGCAGTCTACAGTTCAGAGAGAGGGGCTTGTTACACCTCTCTCCAGCGGCAGCCTAACCCACCAAGGGGAGATGTTACGCCCCCAACGGTGCAGATGGGACCGTGGTCTCTGCACTTGCAGCACAAGGGACAAGGATGGTCGGTCCTGTCCGCCAGCCACAGAGCGGTTTATCCAGAGGGAGACAGTCGGTCTCCTCCCCCACAACCAGGCTCCCACCAGGCTACTTCCGTGGTAGCGCTGGCCCCAGGGCAGAGTACCGCGGGTCTCTGCCCACTCAGCAACCCACCTAGGCAGTCTACCAGTCCCCGCTTTAGCCGTAGTGAGGCACCTGGACATGGACAAGTTGCTACTTTATCCAGGTGTAGTAACCATTTATTGTGGGTGGGCTGTACTGCTGTTTGTGCTTCGTGGGTGGGTTGCTGGACTAACCAGGGCACTGACCGGCAGGAGGTCAGATACCCTGTTAGTCTCTTTGGTAAAGGGAGAAATGTAGCGGACTGGACCCTGTACCAGAGTCTGCCCCAGTTTCTTGGAGAGGCATGCTTGCTAGCCTCTTACCCTGCGACTATGGCCCCAATGACAGTTGGCATTCACAATGGACATTGCTGTGACCTAATCAACAGTCACAATGGACATTACCTGTGACCTAATCATCATTCACAATGGACATTACCTGTGACCTAATCATCATCCACAATGGACATTACCTGTGACCTAATCACCATTCACAATGGACATCGCCTGTGACCTAATCAATATTCACAATGGACATTGCTGTGACCTAATCAGCATCCACAATGGACCAGCCATGTGGGATTGTGATATATCTGGCTGTATGTTGATTGGTCGCTGTATTTTGTGTGGGAGTGTCTGTGTTTATTGTACGGATTGATTGGTTGTATTTCAAACCCCTGTAGATCGTACTATGTTTGTGGAGTGTAAATAAAGAGGCGGTATGCCCCAGGAAGAGGGTTCCTGTTTAACCCTCAAAACGAAGTGTCGTCTCGTTATTGGGGGGGGGGGGATTTGACTGTATGCCGATTGCCAGGAGTGTAAGCTGTTCATATTGCTTTTCCTGTTCGGCTGCTTCCAGGGTTCGTGTGTCTCTTGTTCGGAAGTTGGTGAATTCGTGTGGTTTGCAGTTCGGGAAGTTGGTGATTGCAGTAGCTGCTGGTCTATCCGGAAAAGGGAATATCGCCTAAATGGAGTTGTGTGCGTAACGGTCCGTTACACAGCGCTTCTACATCAAGACTTACTAATAGTCTTGTCCTCAAGGACAATGCCATTCACCCTCTGAAGGACATCCATTGTGTCGCGTACATAGGATGGCAGAGCCAAACGGGCATAAGATGGTATCCATATATACGCTTATATTTTGTGTGAGTCTGCCTATGCCCGACAAGATCGGTCTTCCCCTCAGAGGGTCATGTCCTTTGTGGATTTTCGGTAAGCTGTAAAAACAGGCCAGGATCTGATGACGTGGGAGTAAGCAATCAAATTCGGCCTGATGTTGGTAAGGCTCTCTTTGAACCTAACCGTGGGGTTCTCCTGTAAAATCTGATAACATTCCTTGTCCCCCAATACGTTCTCACACAAATTAATATAATGGGGCTTATCCAGGACTACTATGTTTCCACCCTTGTCTGAGGGCTTTGTAACAATCGAGGCATCCTTCTCCAAGGATAGTCGCCCATCTAACATCTTGTTCCGAGATGTTATGATGAGGGGGCACGTTATTTTCCAGGTGACGAAGTTCACTTGTGACTACTTCAAGGAAGATATCTAGTGGCGAATTTTCATTCACCGGAGGATACCTAGTAGATGGCGGCCTTAGGTTGGTGAAGGGATATTCATCGGGATTTATTTGCCCTTCAGTCTAAAGATCCGCCAATATGTGGACATCTAGCATGTCCTCTAGGGAGATCCCAAGTTCAGCACATTGGCGTCTATCATGGGTCTGAAAAAATCTCCTCTATTTGGTTTTCATTCAGCTCCCTATGAGACATGTTGATAATTTGTAGGCCGTCAGTGGTCGGCAGTTTAGAATGGCACATATTTAGTTGTTCTTCCTTCCTCGCAGGATGTAATCTGACACTATGGGGGTCTCCCCTAAAAAAACCTTCCCTGTTTGTCCTCATTTTTCCCAGTTCTGTGACCCGGCAGACCTACTGTATGAGATTAAAACATTTATCAATTGTAGGACCGCGGCCGTGGTTTATCTTACGACGTGTGTCTGTGGTTTACAGTACATTGGGAAAACGATCTGCGAACTGAGACGCAGAATAGGGAAGCATCTGAATGATGTCCGCAATAAGAGGGACACCCCCATTGCCAGACACATCAATGATTTACATTCAGGGAACACTAAGATCATGAGGTTCCAAGGCATTGAGCATGTGATCTGGACAACAGATTATTGAGAAAAGAACTTGTATGGATTTTCCAGATGGACACGGAGACTCCAAAAGGCTTGAACGAACGCAGCACCTTTACTGCTGTATAGAATAATAATAATAGCGTCTTTCTGTAGGCGGGTTTTGATATTATTATAATGTCTCAAGTGCAACAATAATGATGTCTCAAGTGCAAAAATGTCTTAAGTTCACCTTGTGACTGTATCTAATATATTTCACAGAATATGACTGTCCCTTTTGATCCTTCCTTAAGTGGCCCTAGATGTCACCGTGTCACCGTGTCTCATCATATGGTTAGAGCGGCACATGGTCACAATAACTCATTTAGATCCTGAGTTTGTCCCAGGATTTTTATCTGTGCAAAGCTTCTAATCTATGGTGTCTAATGTAGGCGTTATTTATATATTTTACTGTCGTATTTCCTCGCAATATGCCACTCTTATGTTGCAATTTTCCCCAGGCAGGCTCTTTCAGCCGCCTAAAGATCCCCACGTTAATACATTTGAGAGATTAGGTGCATAACACTAATAGCAGCATGCGGTGGCGATCCGGGCTGTGCTGGCGTTCTCCTGACACCCCTCCCTGATTGGTAGTGATGAGCGGCAGGTGCCATATTCGATTTCGACGAAATTCGCGAATATTCGAAAGAATATTCATTTCACATTCGTCGAAATCGAATATTCGTCATTATTCCAGTTATCGCGATTAATATGCGATTTAAATAATCGCGTATTGCGATTTTAACTTAAGGCTACTTTCCTATTGGTTTCATATCTAGAATTATAGCGAAGATGACGAATATGACGAATGTATTCTTCATATTCCTCAAAACGAAGATAACGAAGTATTCTACATCTTCGTTTTAGCAACCTATTCGTCAACTTCGCTAATTCTAGCAATCAAATAGGAAGGTTGACTATAGAGACAGCTGTGTTTAATTCGCTATGCGATTATATAATTTTTTTTTTTTAATAAATAGAATAATTATAATAAATTATATCAAGTAATATAATTATTCTATAAAAAAAAAAAATCGCATAGCGAATTAAACACAGCTGTCTCTATAGTCAACCTTCCTATTTGATTGCTAGAATTAGCGAAGTTGACGAATAGGTTGCTAAAACGAAGATGTAGAATACTTCGTTATCTTCGTTTTGAGGAATATGACGAATACATTCGTCATATTCGCTATTCGCTAATTCTACCAAGCCAACCATAAACTTCCGTGCTGATGGAGCGTTCCCATCACCATGGGAACGTCTCCATATACTAAAATGTGCTGTCGGATTTAAAGAATTACGTTGAAATCGCAATGCGATTAATTCAAGTTATATTAATTGTATTGCGATTTCAACTTAGAGCTGGGTTTATAATGGGTCAGCTTGCTAGAATGAACGAAGTTAACGAATATGGAATATAGCAGCAGTGCTAAGTTGAATTCGCAATGCGATTAATTTAACTTGAAGTATTCGCATTGCGATTTCAACTTAGCACTGCTAGTGCCACTGCTATATTCCATATTCGTTAATTCTAGCCTATGTAAGATAGCAGTGCTAAGTTGTAAGTGCAATGCAATTAATATAACTTGAATTAATCGCATTGCGATTTTAACGTAATTCCTCAAATCCGACAGTACATTTTAGTATATGGGGACGCTCCATGGGACCATGAGCACGGAAGTCGGCAGAAGCGGCAACGGGCACTGACTAGAGCAGCCAGGAAGCCAGGAATCATCAGGACAGGTAAGAACTACTTTTGGGAAGTGGGAAAGAAAAAAATATAACTAAAAAAAAAAAACAAAAAAAAACGAATATTCGAAATAGCGAATTTATAGCGCTATATTCGAAATATTCGCGAATTAGCGAAGTGCCGATATTCGCTAAAAAAATTTGCTATTCGAATATTCGCGCTCAACACTACTGATTGGATGCTGGAGACAGCGCCTATCCTCCTAATCACAGAGCTTCCTTATTTAACCAGCGCACCTGTCTGATTTGTCTTGGTGATTTTCAATGTTTTACACACCCCACATAGTCCACACGCAAAGAAACCTACTTTAGATGCTGTTCCTATTCCCACCTGTCTCTGACTTTTTTTTGCTGACACATTTATTTGTCGGGCTATTAAATCGCCTACATTCCTTGCCTTTCTGTATATGAATTCAAATATATATAACATACGAGAGTACATCACCTGCAAGAGCCAAGGTGTCATATATGCAATAACATGCCCGTGTATAAAAGTATACATAGGACGCACTAAAAGAACACTAAGCAAAAGAATAGGGCAGCACATTTACAATATCAAGAGGAAATATAAGGAACCCCCCCCCCCTCCATGTCGAGAAATTTTAAGGACAAACACGGGGGCAATATTAGTGGAACTACGTTTGCGGGCATAGAAATGGTTAAAAAAGATACAAGAGGGGGGGATTTCATCAAAAAAATGTCCCAAGCAGAGACCCGTTGGATTTTCAATCTTGATACACTAACACCGCAGGGATTAAACTCCAAAATTGAGCTGTTTGCATTTGAATAGAGTAAAGAATAGGAAGGAAGGGGTTAAATGGAGGAGGTGGAGCGAGCCCAAATAAGGGGGAATAGGAGACTCAGGTAGCATTTATGATGACGAATATCGTAATATTCAAAACGCGTTGAATGAACCTTGATCCTCCGAACTGCCCGTAGCTCATACTGTGATGTCATACAGCACTCCGTGAGAGTGCGAGCGAGAAGCAACTTGAACTAGAGCTGTGCCACCGGCCGGGGCCAGCTGAGCTAAAGCAATAACAGCAGGGCCTAACAGCAAACAGGAAAAGACGCGGAGATACAGAGCAGCACTCAGGAAAGGTAAATACATTCTGTGAGTCTATTAGTATTGTTGTAGAAATTCCCTTTGTAGCCATGCTGCGCTAAAGTGCGCCAAACACAAGGAATTCCCCTGTGCTTAAAAGCACGTGTCATACGCTCTTTTGTGTAAGGACCGGAAGTACTTCTCCAGAGTACTGTAGAGTCAAGACGAGTTGATCCTTTTATCGTGCTGATTCAGTTCCAAAAAAGGGGCCCAGCACAGTATCTGTTATATCTTATAGCTCACCAAACAGGAAGTGACAAAACAGGAAGTCATGTCTACAACATGCGACCAGACAGGAAGTGACATCAACATGTAAAAGGAAAGGGGGACCTCACCAAGATAGCTGAACAGGGAAATGCACACACCTCATACCTGTAAGGATGAGTCATGCCCATTGTCCTAAACAGCCATGTGGTTGACCATCCCCCATCATCAGCATGGACCCCACTCAATACTGCTCAGAGTGACCAGTACCCAAGTGAGATCATTCTACTTGTTCTTACAGGTCAGAGACTATCTGCGGAGACATTGCTAATTATGCGGTTATCCGCATACAGTACCAGTATATGGACAAAGCAGATTATCAATGTCTTCTTATCCAAAAGGGAACATGTCTCCAAGCCCATGAGAAGGTTTTCACACTGACGGTTTTACCGCTGGTCCCGATCCAACCCAAGTACCCTCTGCTAGAGCGCTCCTCGGTTACATCCGACACAGGGAGACAGATGACAATACCTAAAACACACACATCCTAGAATAAAATGTCCACATATAATAACATTTCCACAACAGTATATAGTGTGTCTTTTTAGCATCCACCGAGTGAAGGCAGGTGGGGAGTGCATCGCGCGGGACCATATAATATAAAATTATCGTGTGCAATTAGCAGTGATGGCGATACCGCTGCGGTTCCGCAGCATTAGTAGGGAATATAATACAAGTAGGCGCCGGTGTAAAAAGACATAGTATTTCTAAAATCCATAAGCATACCTCCGACTCTGACCATGTTTAGACACTAGTCCCAATCTGCCTGTTCTTTTGGTGACTTTAGTAAAGCAATATTATTAGATTTTATGATAATAATTCTCAATAAAGATTTTTTTTGTTATTCTTAACCATCCCTCTAGGCAGTGATACGAATTTATTTAGGTACGGTCCAATTATCTAGTTCTCAGTTAACTCTTACTTGCAATATTGGGCTAGGAGCTGCAGAGTGTGTCTGAAGGTTGTCCAAGATCCACATGACCCAACAGAGGTCCCGCTCGGTCTGTACAGTCAAGTCGACTTTACACTACATTGACAGAAACTGGCCCTTGGCGAAACCAGAATATAAGCGTCACTCTCCTCCATTAACATCATTGGAAGTCCATTGTTTTGGCCATATTCATTCTTCTGCTTTGGTCCTTGCACACTGATGACCTTCCACAATGTACTTCTGCAGTCTTGTGATAGTCGGGTTTTCTCCCATGGATGTGAAGAAAAGGGTGTCAATAATACACTCCGTAAGACATCTGTTTCTCCATATATTAGTTGCGCTATTTTGGTTGATGTAAAATAAAATACTGTAGGTGTTGGGAAAGCAAATATTTAGATTCAGCTTCTCTTAGGTTCTGTCGTCTTATTGAACATGAGGCGGCTTTGTGGTGCCAATTATCCCAGCCGTAGCGGTTTCCATCAGGAACATGAATCACGTCCACATTGTCCAAACATCATCCGATGGAGTGAAATGTGACTGCTGCCTCCAGTCCAGTATCAGAGACCTCATTATGATCTGGAGTTTCTTTTGATGCTTTTATCATAAATAAATGTTATTTTCTGAATACATACTGACGGATCGTACATCACAGTGTAAGAAAGTGTCTACACAGAGAGAGGGGTGGGGCAGGCAGGATGAATACTTCCGATTTATCAAGATATTTTTCTGACAAAATTCTATTTTTGAAATTCAACTTAGTGATGTGAGTCTTATTTGAAACTTTTTAGTTGTGTCCATGATACATCACTTCAGGGGTATCAACCAAACAAAGTCGCCACTATTATAACATGTTGCGACATAAGTCAAGTTTAAAGCACACCAATAAATGTCGCAACCACTTGTAAAACATCAGTTCAATTTATTACGGCAACATTGCCACAAATATATCAATAAAACAGAATAAAATACACGGAAATCAATGCATCACATGCAATACAATACATGGGAGCTGCACATGTGTCATTAGTATCGCTTGCACCACCCAACCAAGAGATACAATATATGTAAAACAGTATCAAAAAGTGCCCAGTGCAAAGGATTATCACAAATATAAACCTGGAGGGAAAGTATATGCAATAGGGTATACAGGCCACGGCAGTCCACGCACCCCTACGCGCGTTTCGCAATCGCTTCCTCAGGGAGCTCTCTGCCTGAGGAGGTGGTGATGGTGAGTACAATAAAGGAATTCAAGAGGGGCCTGGATGTATTTCTGGAGCGTAATAATATTACAGGTTATAGTTACTAGAGAGGGGTTGTTGATCCAGGGAGTTATTCTGATTGCCTGATTGGAGTCGGGAAGGAATTGTTTCCCCTAAGTGGGGAAAATTGGCTTCTGCCTCACAGGGGTTTTTTGCCTTCCTCTGGATCAACTTGTAGGAAACAGGCCGAACTGGACGGACAAATGTCTTTTTTCGGTCTTATATAATATGTTTCTATGATAGTAGTGATAGCTGTAGTAATAGTAATATTAGTTGTAGCTATAGTAGTACCAGTAGTAGAAGTAGTAGTAAGAGTAGAAGAGGCTGTAGTAGTAGTACTAGTAGTATTAGCTGTATTAGTAGAAATAGTTGTAGTAGTAGTATCCTTAGTAATAGTAGTTGTAGCTATAGTAGTACCAGTAGTAGCAGTAGTAGTAAAAGTAGTAGAGGCTGTAGTAGTAGCACTAGTAGTATTAGCTGTATTAGTAGAAATAGTTGTAGTAGTAGCATCCTTAGTAATAGTAGTATATTATAGAAATAAACACATTCAAATTAAAATTGATATCAATAAATAAC
Organism: Bufotes viridis; assembly: GCA_033119425.1. Lineage (NCBI taxonomy): Eukaryota > Metazoa > Chordata > Amphibia > Anura > Bufonidae > Bufotes > Bufotes viridis. The sequence goes on from CM065597.1 coordinate 7,958,582, forward strand.
CCATAACTAATAATTCTCTTTATATATTCAATAAACAAAAAAATAAATCCCAAACCCATCTCTCCTGACCTCCCCAGAGTACCTCCATCCAAGCTCTTCCATTTCTACAAGGCGTTGTCCACCCTGATTCAGAATGATAGGCCCACCCCACTGTAGATGAGACCTGTACACATCATTATAGCATATCGTGGCCTCATCATTACATACATCGGCCGTTGAGCCCCATTGGTGCGGTGGGTCGCTGGCAGGACGGGCTGCCATTTGCTGCCCCCTCATTCAGCTGTTCCTCGTGGTCGCCAGTTACTTTTTTGCAGGTTCTGTCTCTACGTCTGGAGCCCCAAGTTCATCTCCAGTCATTTAAGTTATTTCTTTAGGCTCAGTTAGTAATTAATTAGATCTGTGATGGCGCTGGTGGCTCCGTCTCTGAAGCCCAAGGCTGCACTGACAGTCACTGAAGCTTCTTTTACAGGAACTATTAAAGTATAACGCAGCCCCCCACTGGGGCTCAGCGGGGCTATGTTCACTCCACAAGTCACATTCATTATCTTACCAAGATAGCAATAAAAATTGCTGCCTTACCTCAGCGGTATAGAGTTCATATGTAGCCTCCTTGCCGGAAATATATTTCCTTGAATTTTTGGAGTCGAGAGTCAATCTAACACCTCGGTGCAAGTGTATTCCTTAAATGTGATTTCCATATTATTGACTAACAAGACGGACGTGGAAGCAAAAAGAGACATTTGTTTCCTTCTATTGCTTTGCATGTGGTGACTAAACAGAGATCTTCTTTCTGAGATGATTCTGTATCAAGTGCCAGGAATCAAATTATTTTCTAACACAATGGGGTTAGCACCTTTCTGGCTGCGACAAATGGATTTTCCCCGGAATGTCATAATAAATGTTTCTCTTGCAACAAAATATCTTCCATATTTCCAGTGAAGTCTGCCCGCTTGTCCTCTCATATGTGGCTTTGACGGGAGAGAGTCGCAGTAGAAATTGCTTTTCTATGGAGACAAATTGGCCTCTGTACACACATCATGGGCTATTTAGAATTAATTGTCCCTGTGAGACCGGTCCGGGATATTTATGCTGATGGGACGTGTGCCGAGGTTGTGTTTGTCTCGTCACTGACTGTATAGGCAGATGCATCCTTGAAAATTAAGACTACACAAAGACCTGATTGGCAGCTTCAGTCCACAGGAATATTATACATTTTTTATATATAAAATGTTTTTGGAATATTTGTTCAATTTGCCAAAGCCACATGCATGGCGGAGGTCTGCTGAGAAGCTGAGGCTTGCTTCCTTCTGAGGCCAATTGTTAGACATTTTTAGTTGTTCAATGGAATGAAAGGTTTCGAGTTTTTCTTTCTTATTTACTTGATAAGTATCCTTAATAAGTTCCTGCCCCAGGGAAAAGGATTAGAACGGCTAGCCCACCCACCCCTAACAGATACCTCCCAACCTTAGTAAATCAGAAATAGGGACAATATCAGTGACGCGCGCCGTGGTAAATTTAATTATACTAAGCCACTCCTCTGACTCCGCCTGTCTGGAAGGTCGCTATGGTGATAGAGAAAAAAGAATAATTACATAAACCGGGGATGGTAACTGTCCATGGTAAATGCCCAGCGGGGGGCGCTGTGCTGCCCTGTAAGATCAAGCCATCCCTATGTATAACAGGGTAATCTAGGGCATTGCTTTTCCCTTGGTGCTACCACCAAATAGTTATGCTCCCATTTTGCCCCTCTCACAGTAGTAATAGCCACATTGTGCCCACTCACAGTACCAATGCACACATTTTGCTCCCTCACAGTAGTTATGCCCACATTGTGCCCCCCCCCACATTAGTAATGGCCAAATTATGCCTCCTCACAGTAGTAATGCTCATATTGTACCCTCTCACAATACTTATGCAAACATTGTGCCCCCTCACAGTAGTTATACGCAGATGTGCCTCCCACAGTAGTTATGTCCATATTGTGCCCCATCACAGTAGTTATGCCCACATTGTGCCCCCCCCCCCATTAATAATGGCCACTTTATGCCTCCTCACTGTAGTAATGCTCATATTGTACCCTCTCACAATACTTATGCCAACATTGTGCCCCCTCACAGTAGTTATACGCAGATGTGCCTCCCACAGTAGTTATGCCCACATTGTGCCCCATCACAGTAGTTATGCCCACATTGTGCCCCCCCCCATTTATAATGGCCACTTTATGCCTCCTCACGGTAGTAATGCTCATATTGTACTCTCTCACAATACTTATGCCAACATTGTGCCCCCTCACAGTAGTTATACGCAGATGTGCCTCCCACAGTAGTTATGCCCACATTGTGCCCCCCCCACATTAGTAATGGCCAAATTATGCCTCCTCACAGTAGTAATGCTCATATTGTACCCTCTCACAATACTTATGCCAACATTATGCCCCCTCACAGTAGTTATATGCAGATGTGCCTCCCACAGTAGTTATGCCCACATTGTGCCCCATCACAGTAGTTATGCCCACATTGTGCCCCCCCCTATTAATAATGGACACTTTATGCCTGCTCACAGTAGTAATGCTCATATTGTACGCTCTCACAATACTTATGCCAACATTATGCCCCCTCACAGTAGTTATATGCAGATGTGCCTCCCACAGTAGTTATGTCCACATTGTGCCCCATCACAGTAGTAATGCCCACATTACTATGTAGATATGACTGGCATTGCCACAGCTCCCTCCACAGCATACACGTAACCAGTCCATATACCCGTGGTAGAAAAGCTTTTTTCTTTATTGCGGGTACATGAGAAGTAGATATGGAATACTACAGACAACAGACGTTTCGTGAACACCGCACTTCCTCAGACCATTCTGTGAAAAAGTAAAAAATTCACTTTTATCCAGGAGTGTGAACGTAGGAGTTGCAGTGGTCACAGTGGTTATTGGGCCCACGGGCCCCTTTCACCAGACTAGGGATGATTGTACTTCTTTAATTTCCTTTCTGATCTTGTTTGATGTCTGCCAGCGTGGCTCCTGGTAGACACGTACTGGCTGCCAGACATTCCCCACTGTCAGAAAGGAGATCGTTAACCTTTT